>CM037831.1:5098953-6298953 GCA_021234535.1 Stichopus chloronotus
TGAACATAAGAGTAATGACATATCTGCTGAGCACTGCTGGCAGCGTCACACCCGATGTAATTACACCCATTAAATGTGACTTTTAAAGATATGTCGAGAATGATTCGATCGCCCATCGTCAACTTAAAAGATCGAAGAAATTTTAGGAGATTGAAACAAGGCCGAAAACGAGAAGTTCAACATTTGCGTTCGTGTACGTGTAGTGTTAAAGTAAAGACGTAAAGCTACAGCTGCACAGGGGTAAATAGGTATAGGCTAAGTTTATCGAGGAGGCAGTGCTAAATTTAATGAACATGTAGTCTACAGAGGGCATGCAGTACGCATTTTAATAGTGTAGTGCACATTGTTCAACAACGAAGAACATTTCAATCCAACAGGACGCCTATTTTTTGTTTTCCCAGGACGAATAATGGAGGACAGACTTTTCAACAACAAAAAAAGTTTAAAATTGTTTCTAAATCAGGTTAGGGGTTAGGCTTACGTTGCCCAGTGATATTTGGCCTGTTGTTTCATAATAGTCGGTCAGAATTACACAAAAAAAGGTTTAAAAAACGACATTTTGGTATTAGGGATGTGGCCTATTTTCAAGAATCTGATTTGTCCATTGGCATAATTTACTCTCATTCGTCTGGGAAAGAAAAATACGCCAAGAAGATACATCTGTTAATTTAACTATTTGAAATGGCGGTAGTTCCCATAGTTACATATCTGAGAAAGCTTATGTACTGCATATATTACTTACGTAGTCTCACTTCTTCTTGTTGTGTATTCCCAGTATAGGTCAGACTAAGAAAGGTGGGAGGATGGGGGGAGGCAGCTAATTCCCAAAGGGAGCCTAAAATACATCATGCTCATTATCATCATAGAAGAAGGGGCAACCTATAAATTTCAAGGAAATTTTCCATTCACTCTTCGATTAGGGACGGAGTTGGGTAGTGGGGTGATTGGGGAAAAGGGTGATTGGAGTTTTTTGGGGGGGGGGATATGGTGACTATTTTCGCAAAGATTGATATTTATTCTATATCTTGCCTCGAGTGAAGTCAAGTTCTCATTATGAAGTATTAGTTTCACCGTGTCATGAAATCGTAATTTAGTTTGAAGAAAACTCACAGTTTGAGAGCGTGATCACTATATAGCATAGTAAAGATCGACTTTCCACTCGTAATTCCGGAGAATCTACTGCAAGCGAGCGGTGTGTGGATCTTACAGCAGGAATATCAGTTGAAAATTCGTCAATGGAAGTAAAATTCTTCGGAATATATGTCATAGCCACTGTAAAAAAAGCGTTATTGAAACATCTTCTTAGCATTAATGAATATTACTATCCTTTGCAATTGGTTTGTCTGATTCCAAGTAACGCTGATTGACTGATATGCTTTCTTGGAGAGTCTTAATTTTGTAGGGCCAACAGAAATGTCGAGACAATTTTCATATTCCAATATCTGGAATATAAGTGCATGCGCGTAGTTCTCTCTCAGATTTTGTAACAGGTAATCTTTTCGCCAACTTTCTCTTCCCTGAAACATTGACAAAGAACAAAGATAGATTACCGGGTGATTACCAGTACAACTCACATACCAGCTTTCACTGCCTGTCACCACAGAAAAAAAAAAATCGTAATCGCTTATTAGAAAACGGGGTAATAATGATATTTTGATTCCTATAGAGTCTAGCATATTTTTAATACAACTACAAATATGCTAAAATCTTTTAACTGTTATCGCTTTTGTTCTACTCCCGTTTTTCTTTTTTTCTTTTTTGCAATTGTGATCAATTACTTGGCAAATTGTAGATTTTGTCAGATTTTTGTCAAATTTGTCAAATTGCATTTAAATTCGCCTCTGCGCTCATCTTTTACATTACGCTGTAGCGCCTCTGTAGTACTGAATAAAATAAACATAAAATGATTAAATAAAAGAAGAAATAAAAGAATAAAATATTCTCTTTCTTAATTTTTGAATTTTTTTTTTTAGTTTCATTATTTGCATTTGGTCAAATTATTTAGCATATTTAATCGGATTCTAAGTATGGGTCATTTTCACACCACCCATTACTTTCTCATCTGGGCAGACGGACGATCACAACGTTCAGACATTTTGGGGGCATGGGGGTTCTTCTTTTTCCAAAATATGTCTTTTCTTGTTCCATTTTTTGCACTATATCATTTCTTTTTCCAAAATATGTCTTTTCTTGTTCCTTTTTTTCACTATATCACTCCTTATTATGATGAACTGTTCTCCTAGTACTTCAATAAGACCGCCCACCTTGATCATTTTTTTTTTGTCTCGTTAGACTTTTATTTTCTGCATTTTTGCTATTTCCCTTTCAGTGGACCCTGTATCATTGTATACTTTGTGTGTTGGTTATTTATAGCACCTAATACTACTTGATGTCTGCATTCCAACTTTAAGTGTAATCTACGGGTTTTTTTTTTTTGTCCTTTTTTTTTTCTTTTCTTTTTTTCTTTCCCTCCTGTTTAACTTTCTCGCTATTTTTCAAGTACAAGGTAACGGAATGATATTAGCATATTGTATACGAATAATTCACACACACACTGCGGACTTCGGTAGCACGGAATTAAAAAAAATCTGTTAGTATACACTTGTTGCTCGACTACCGTACATTGCGTTGTGCGTGCATTTCCCCTGCGTTTAGCCTCCTTTTTCTGGGGTTGTCGTTAGTATTCAATCATGTTGTTAACTGTGGTTTAGCAAATGTTCTACTTAGGGGCACTTGTATATCTGTGACAGACACCAGGCCTTGCATAAAATCCGCAGTTTTATCAGCGGACGAGACCGTCGAACTGTTACCTACCATAGGTCACTACTTCAGCTTCTTCTTCTTCTTTTTTGGTTTCCCCGTACAAATAAAATCCCTGGGGGGAATGGAAAACAACAACAAAGGGGAGAAAAAGGTAGGACAAGTTTACGAAGCTGTAATGTTGTACCGTACATAGCTTGGTGGGCTTTGGGCATGTGTAGGCTATGTGTGTTAGTTGTGTAAGTGTGTCTACACCATGTGCGGACAAATACGTGACCGTGTATGACGTACAGAGCAATCAATTATTATTTAAATGCCCTGCGTGTCTCAGTCAAATTTAATACTAATCATTATTCTAAACAGAGGAAACTGATAGATTTGTAGTCTCTCCAACGAAATGATTTTTACGTCATGTTCCGTCACAGATCTGAGGTAAAATGTGAAGAATTAAACATTTAATGAGTTCATGTTTAATGTCGTGATAGAATGGTTGTTTAATGTGAATAAGACCCGCGAATGTAAAATTCAAAGATTCATATAGAGAATTTGTCATCAAAGAAGTCAATGAAATTCTTGCCACCCGGATTAAACTACTAAAGTGAAAATTGGCAGTGTGAAAATCAAAGCGAACTTATGTCGCTTGCTTTTGATAGACTTTTTGCAGTCGTTTCCGTTTCTGACTGGTTTCTTGATCAACTCAAACCAATGTAGTTTCAGGAAGTCCTAGCCTTTACAGAGGTACAAAATCGTCGGTGATAGTTAGTATGTATTAACACCCTCTTTCCCACCCCCTCCCCCCTCCCCCCCCCGCCCCCATTCAGGATTTTGTCAATCCCACAAAACGTAGGATACTGAGTACACTTCAACATGTTGCACGTATACGGTAAGCTTTAGTTTGTATCACTGTACTGGATCCTGGAAGCCACAAATATTTTGGGTGATTCAAAACGATGAATGGTGAGCAATTAGACAACGATGTCTAATTAGCGCTATTCGGACCAAAAAAAAAAAGAAAAAAAAAACAACGTTGCTCTCTGTCAGTCTGTAGGTCTATGACAACGGTAGTAAATCCCTTGCACCATCTCGTATACACTATGCACTAAAAGGCATCGTCACTGTTCTTACGTTAAAGAAAAAAGTTGCAATAAGTGATATAAAAGTGATCATTACCGATTAACTGACTGATTGACTAAGTGACTGACTGACTAACTGGCGGACTGACGGCCAGACTGAACGGCTGATGTAAACGTGTGGCACGTACAGTAGTGACCCTTTCATCTATAAAATCATTTTCATGGCAAATACGTGTGTTCCCGCGAAGACTAATTTCTTGAGGTAGATTGGATTAGTCATTTCACGGTCACGTATTTTTTTCTCTCTGTCTCTCCTGGCGCTGGCATTTATCGCCATGTCTCAGGACGGTCGAAATAAGTACACCGACAGATTCAAATTAGTGTGTGAATCCGAATTTTGTTTTGTTCCCTCCTGTAAATTTTCTGCGACCCGAATCGCCGTTCAACTACCATGCATGTGATAGTGACACGCAGAATAAGGTTTAACGTATAGTATGTAGACACAAGAACTGTATGGGTTTCACCCTAGTTCTGTCCCGATGATCGCACACGTAGCAATGACGTGTAGTATCTACGTTAGTCAACTGCTGTCAGTGATTGTGAATCTTAGTACCCCCCACTGAGGTTTTTTTTTTCTTTCTTTCTTTCTTTCTTTTCATAAACTTTTTTTGTGGCGGAATCCATGGCGATCAAATTTTCCGACAAGTCAAATGAGCTGATCGTTCTAGAGTTTTTTGTCAAGAAGCGGTACCTTTAAATTTGTAGAAATTTGATGGACTTCCCTCCCTCCCCCTCACCCCAACGCATTACCCTCTCCGACCGACTGAGGTAAATGGATGTAATACAGCCTATCTGTTGGCAGTTTCCAGTCAAGGCGGAATATATTTGCAACATATATCGCTACACCATTGAAAGACTTGAGTAAGATTGGTTTTGTTACTGCCGGTACTTTAAAATTTACCCCGTGTGCAGTTTCCATATTCAAAGCCACACTATCATCTAAAACAAAACGTCACACGTGATGTCACGTACAGTCCTTTGTCATTTAAATCAGTCAAATTTATGTAACTTTATTGAAGTTGATGAGTTATGAACTATAGGCAAAATATATAGGTGTGCACGCTTAGGGGCCCTGGTGGTTAGCTATGTGACAAATTTCCTCCCCTTACAAAAAAAAATAATAAAATAAATGCATGGATTAATAAGAAATATCAGCACCACTTAATCGAAGTCCGTCTTCCATGACTAGTGGTACAATATTTCGTTTTCAATGTACGGTCCGTACTTGAGTACAAAGAAGCGTGGTAGCACAATTACCAATTAAAGGTACAGTCTGCAACAGTATTGTCAATATGTCTACTTTCGACATTGTCAAGTGTTGTAAAAGACATCAAAACATTTTTAAGGTATTCCCTTTTTTTCCTAAATATCGAAAACTACAGTGAAAAAGAATCACTCTTTCTGAGTTTCTCACTCTAGCGTATGACCAGTTTTTTTTTTTTTTCAGCGGGTGAGTTAATTTGTATTTGATGAGCAAGTGACGTCACGGCAATAATATATACTGGTGAGTATCCACGAATGTTTGATGGTTAAAGTTTACAAACTTTCACTTTATAAATGTTTTAAAAATTAACGCCACTCAGCGAAAGGGATTTTCTCTCTATATTTATTCCCAAATAGTACCACTGCGTTCGTTGGCATCATAAGAGAGAATACCGTAGGTTATTTGTCAACAAATTCGTGCGCTCAGATACAGTTACCCGTATACTGACTAAATCCGACAAAATTTTGTTTCTATTGTCTTTTATACATTCGAAACATTCCGACAGAGAAACAGTTACGAAGAAACGTGATTTACTTTAAGCATATTTTCTTTCCCATTTTCGCTTTACTCTTTTCATAAATTTGAATAATGTCTGCTTTTCTTTTTTTGTTGTTGTTAATATAACTATTTTGCTTGTCATTTTATCGAAAATCATTTTTTAAAATTCGGAATCTTATCGATCGATGTCAAATTTTCTTTCCCTTTCACATCGATGCCCTTTCACTTCGATGCCCCTTTCTACGTCGATGCCCTTTCCCCGGTCCACTTCCGGTTTGCTTCATGATAACTAAGACGGTATATCGCAAAGATCGACCCAGAAATTCTATATTTTAACACGTATTGTTTTTGACATTACCCATTAAAATGTAGCAAGGTATTTCTGTTCTCGTCTTTAAAATTTTCCATTCCAGTCAAGCTTTCACTCATACCTTCGTGACTTCCCCGCCCTCCCCCGTTTTTTTTTTTTCTTTAAATGTTTAACATTTCAGTGAGCGTACCTGCTCCACTCACTAAATTGGTTCCTCATTCTCGGAGTAAAAAAAAAATTGCTTGTCATCGAGAATTAAGCAATTTGCCAATAAAAAAAATTGTTTCAAGTTTTTAGTAGTCTAGACATTTTCGCAGCTTTTCGCCGTTGATAAATAACATGGCTTTTTTTTCTCAATTACTTGAAACAAAAGGTTAGTAAAACAACCTGCAGTTAAATTATTTTCGGCCTTACCTCTTATGTCTACCGGGCACTATGTTCCTTTTACCAAAAACAGCCAGTCTCAGTGTATAAAACAACAACTGTGCATCTGCAAAGTAAGAAGAAATCCACGGGGTTGATGTCACGTAAAAAAAAAATTACCATGAATCCAATGATAAGTTGACAACTGTATAGCTTTATCGGACTTTGGAGTTCACTTAGATTGTGACGGTATTAAACAAACCATCGAAACGACAAACTCGTGTATGTAAGCACCACAGAAGGAGTTGCTTCAACTCAGATGTTACTTAACACATGCGATGGATGTATCAGGAAAAGAACTGATGAAAATCCGTTTTCGAAAAATGTGGCATGAAAAGATAAATACATCAACGAGGCCGGTAATTCCAAATTTAATTACGTAATAGTTACTTCAAGAAGGTACCGCTGAATAACAAAGAGTATAATGCACAAAAAAGATATATACATATATATTTATATAGTGCAGAACGACCAGCGGAGAAGCAGCAGAAACAAAACGGCTAACTTTTTTTTCCCCTCTGTAAGATGTGAGTGCATTTTGAACCTTGAGACAAATCCGTCCGGTTAGAATCTCATACGCTCCACTGAGTTCAATATTCCAGGAGAACCGGTTATTAAATGATTTTGCGCGACAATGTCACGTGACGTGACTTTTTTTTTCTTCGAAGGTATCTTTAGGATAATGTGTATACTATTCACCGTTTGCTAGTACTGGAGCTGAGTTTTACTGTTAGATCTGTCACATGTACGCGCTGCTATATACGACAAGTGGTGTGCTAATTAGGGTTTACGATACGTGGTGTGATAGCACGCTCCAAGAAGCTATAGAGAAAGACAGAGAGAGAGAGAGTGATCAACGACTTCTCCTAAGTTCGACACCGTAAAAAATAAACTTCTTTGCTTGTGTAAAAACACTTCCGGACGGTGTTCATCAATTTGAACCACCAGTCGCAGCAACATGTCTTCCATAGCTGTTGTGCGAAGTTTAAAAGAGTTGAAGAAATTAACAACCAGCGCAGATAAAGCTCATTCTTCGTTTGGCTTATCCTTACGCACGAGTCAGACGGAAACTGACTCCCGGGATGCGCCGACCACGTACCGTGTGTACAGATATGTAAAGACTATACACTCACCACTGGAATAATATTGAACCGTCATTTAATTACGATGAACGAGTATCTGATGCATAATATAGGGTGCGCGAACACATCAACTACAGAAAGTTTCAAATATATCCCCTGTATTCCTCTTACGTATCCTCGTATTTTAGTGTTGGCTAGTCTTTCATGCCAATAAACGTTGAAAAACAATGACAAAAGTGTTCAAGAAACGAGACTGCAGGCGTTCGACAAAACGACTAACGGTCTAGAATGAAGTTCACATATTGTTGTGCTTGTTGCTAATCACTGTGCAACCAAACCAGGAAGCTGAGCAGAGTTGCTCGGTCATAAGCCATCTAGTACCGGGTCTAAAAATAGATCACCTTTTTTGTATGTTTGTGTATGTGTGTCTGCATGTGCGTGTGCGTCTGTGTGTGATTTTAACCTTCCTGGATTAGGCCTGTCTGTCCCAGTAGCAAAGTTCTATAGCAGATGTATGGGTCTTTTATCCATTTTTTAATTTTTTTTTTTTTTGGAATTACAACTTTTCAAGGACACTTGGCAATTCTTGAATGAATTGGAACAGGAAAGGATGGCCGGTGGGTGCGTAGAGTATGTGGAGGGGGGGGGGGGGGAGTCAAGGAAGGACCACTTCAAAAGTTTCTATAGGCCTATAATGTTCATTAGCAATATTTAAGTACTAGATTACAATGATTTTATTGTAACGTCGAGTGCCACTTGCACAGCCCTTAAGGGACGTCCGTCTTGTTCTCCATTGAAACTTGTTAACTTTATATGGCACTGTATACTTTCGTCCCCTTCGCTTCAATGATTATCGTATTTGTGATAAAGGTCGTTTTGCATTTGTTAAGAGTTGAAGTTAAAAATCCTTACCCCTGCAGCTTTCACGCTTGCGCATAGTAGTTTCCACGGTTCCTTGCATTTTTTTTTTCAGTTTCTTTCAATTTCGATAGTTCCTCAGATTTTCAACTCTGACCTATAAGCAACTTGGGTTCGATGATGAAGACACCCCGAGCAATTGGCGATCATCAGCTCATTCCGTCCGTTTTTATCCACGTTTCTTAATTACTGTATAGTGTAAGAAAGCACACACACATACACACATACGGCGAAACATTAAACATACACCCGGCGAATAGTGAACAACGGCTAACCTTTGGCCAACTTGAGAAGAAAGACATCGAAACGAACTTTCGACATCGAAAACAAAAGACCTCGTCACACAAACCTATACAAACACAAAATGCGAATATAGAACCATAGATTGCAAATCAGGTTAACTACAAGCGAGGCTGTTGGTTACAAGCAAATCATCTTACCCTTGTTTCCTTCAGAAAAAAAAAAAAGCGAAAAGGAAAGCCTGCTGTATTCACACAGCTCACCGGTCTGGTAAGTTCCTTTTATAACCGCGATGTTCCTGTAAACCCTATTTATATACGGCCTCTGTGTCAAAGAGTTCGTTCTGCAGTGCGTGATTGAACGTATTTACCTAGTACGTATATATATATATATATATATATATATATATATATATATATATATATATATATATATATATATATATATATATATATATATATATATATATATATATATATATATATATATATATATATATATATATATATATATATATATATATATATATAGGGCTTCATATATGTAAGTGTTGTAGTGTAAGTGCTGTTCAACGTAACTTCACCCGACTTGTGATAAAAAAAAAATCTCAAAAAAAAAAAAATCTCATCACCGCTTCCACAATGCATGACTGTTCTTCATTCAAAAAAACAAAACACAAAAGGATAATCGATCTCATAGTTTTTTTTTCTTTTTTCTTGTTACCGTTCTCCATTAAACGAAAATCGTTAATGAGAAAAACACGTTGTCACAACCATGCTCACCGTCTATTCGTGCAAAATGTACTTTCACTAGTACCGTGTTTTTTTTTTTTTCTCTCTCTCTCACTCTTTTTTTTCCATGTGATGACATAGATCAATGTTGTGGAATGACACACGTTTCGCGTAAATATGACGATGATTACAATGCTGAAAATTGGAGAATGGTTTTTGGAAAAAAGAAAAGAAAAAAAGGGCAATTAACTCTCAGATATCAGAAGAGATATTTCGTTCGTATAGTCGGACTAAGAATAAAATGGGGGAAAAAAAAATCAAGAAATTCGATCGTTTCTGTTATTACAAATCACGTGATCGTAATGCTGGATGATACGAACAGACAGTCCTCATAGAATTAGGGCTGAATGTGCGAAATTGAGCGTTAAAAAGCTTCCTCCGTCGGTCTCAGATTGCAGTTTTCATTTTCGTTCTCTTTGTAAATATGAATTAAAAGAAGGACAAACGAGACACAGGAAATGTTTCGGTCGGATTACAAATATTAGAATAAGAAGGATACGCTCTCGCCTGTGATAATGGCATTTCATGAAGTATCGGTAGGCCGTGTATTTAATTCTTGTCTTAAGAAGATGAACACGTTTGAGCGAGGAAGATAGTCAATCCTTTACGAGATCTCCAGTCCCACGTTTTGAGTTCTTCTTCAGACTTTCACATCACTGTTATATTTAGCCCCCCCCCCAAATAAAAAATGCTTCTTCATGAGGTCGGGAAGTGTATCTATTGTGCATGTCTGTGTGTGCGAGTGTGCGTCAGCGTGTAACAACCAGCCTGGCGATTCTCGTCCGAGTTATATATTAAGAACAATAAATTCGAGTATGGCCTATTTTTAATGAGACATACCAAAGTCATTAATAGACTAAGAAAACAATATCGATATTCGCTAGGCAATCTCTCTCGGCGACCTTGGACAACAAGCTGCGCGCGGAATTCCCGAATGGCAGGACGTGTGTAACGGTCCGAGGGGTATACTTCTTTGCCACATTTTCAGGTACATATGTAATGTATGCAGGGCCTATATCGTTTGCTTCCGTCAGTTTTAGCGAGTCGTTGTGCTACATATGCGATATTTCCAACCCAATGACACCGCAAGAAAAGAAACTCACACGTTCTACGTCACGTACAAATATGCTCTCCGTGCAAACGACAGGTTGCACCAATAATATTGGGACAGACATGGAATGCACGTGTGACTCATATACCTATCCATACTATCCCATTTTCAGGGAACAAATTTTTATATGTATACATGTATATTGGCATGTATGTTGGTGTGTATATATATATATATATATAGACCTGAATTTCATGACACACAATATATATCGATTTTTACTCTCTGAATAACTTGACACCTTTTTCCTTGTGTCATTCCATAGGTAACGACCTACAATAAAAACAATGCCATTGTATCTACCTAGAAGGCTTTTAACGACAGTTTTTTTTTTTGTAAAAAAGGGGCTCTCTGCATGGGAATGAATGAATAGATGGGGAAAAATGCAAATGTAACAATAAAACCTCAAAATAGATTCTCTTTCCTTTGTTATGAAGGTGTCGAATTGTGTTGCATACCCTAAGGGCATGTCACAGTAACCCTCAAAATGGCATATACAGCGATGTTTGACATTCGTGTACAACAAGATAGCTGTTTTGGAGACGCAAGTCATCAGTAAGTAGTATATGGAACAATATGCACACTGCATGCTTCAAAGTCCTGACGCTAACTTAGGGATGATTTTTCTCGAAATCTGTTGAAAAAGTCGAGCCTGCGTGATGGAACATGCTTCGTTCTTCAGTGCCTTATATGATCTATATGTTGCTTATGTGTATATGTACATTGCAAATGTAAATATAAAATAAATGTTAACTGTGTAATAACTGTAATAATAAGTGTAACTGCATAATAAATTTGTGTTAAAAGTTTTCTGTGTCATATCAGGGAGTTAGACACACATTAACACATCTGCGTGTACTTAGATATTGATATACGATACGTAGTATAGGATATGTCGCTGAGTTGAAGCAGAGAGCTGTAATACAGTCCCTGCTTCAAGGCTGGTAGAGGACGCTACTTACAAACACAACAGGGACATTTTTTACTAACTTTCAATTGGTGTCCAGTGTCGCAGTTCCCATACTACAGATTGTCGTTGGTAGGTAGGGCTTTAACCGCCAGTTCTCACAACATGAAAAGTCATGTTCACCAAATTAAATATTGGCGACACTCTCTGATTAATTGGGTTCTGTCAATTTTGGAGCCACCTTAGGATGATTTATAGATTAAAAGTAATGTTAAATATTAATCACGTTTTGTCAATATTACTGTCGAATACAGATATACATCGTATTTAATGATGTGACACCATCACTTAATTGGTTCATTATGATACTAATTCATCATGCCATACTCACAATTAAAGACGCTTTTAGATGGGACGAGTTGTCCGTGAAAGGTTTTTCTTTTTTATATCGCTGTGACAAGTACGCTTCATCAAACTAAAATAAATTCACTTTCATGTCTCACAGATGAGGAAAGAAATTGTAATGCTAATTATGGAACATCACACCCTGTTCTCTACGATCAGAATTGTTTGAAATGTGGTGGGTCAATCATGGAATTTTAGGACTTAACGGTTGTCTAAATTTCTTACTACACTTTCAGGGATGCCTCCCTGATGTTTCGCTTATTAACAAAGGGTAAACAAAACAAAAATAACACACACACACACAAACGAGAGGCGATGTGTTGTTAACAAACACAAAGTCGGCCGAACATGGATTGTCAATCTTTAATGCAAAATGGTTAAAAATTATGACAATCAACACGGTAGTTTTGCCTCTCTGTCTTCTTCATACTTACAAAATAGAAAAAGTTTGGGTGGTTGGTGTAAAGCAAAACGAGGGCGTCCTTGCTTGTCACGGTTTTGCACATGCATTTTGCAATGAAAGACACGGTTTAGTTCCTGGATTTTTGTTTACACCTCCCCCGCCCTCTGTCCTCCACCACTCAGAGTTTGAAGTTGCAATAAAGTAAGACCGATATTTTTCGGCGAACAGGTAAGAGGTTTGTTGTGATTTCAGTGTTTTATGCGTATGTATTACATGCATCAAGTATTCATATGCCCACAAAGCACTCGAAATTAACGGGACAACACGATCGATGGTGAGAAAACTTTCGAAGAACAGTGAACCAACCCACCAGAGCTACATCTCATCGATTAAAAGTATAAGCTTTTTGATGTATGCTATTTATGTATACGTATATATCTGCCATTTCCATTAATATAATTGCAATTGTCGTAGGCGTTTATTCCTGCTTTGATTGATTGATTGATTGATTGATTGATTGATTGATTGATTGATTGATTGATTGATTGATTGACTGGACTTATTGATTGATTGAATTTTATTCATACATGTATGTATACAGATGGTATAATCATACAGGTCATAAAGCGCACTTTCTGGTTAAAGCGACGTTTCTATATGTGAGAACGTGCCCATGTTAGCATTTCCTTTCTTCAGTTCAGTTTCGTCATTTCATTTTTATTTCTGTTGATGGTTGCAGCAGACAGAACTATCATAGATCTAAAAAAGTTCATCCTAGTTCAAGTTGGTCACTTGCCCACTGTCCGCACTTCATCTGTTATTGAACAATCACCACGCTGCCAGGTGTTCATAGGTCAGTTGATGTAGAGCGTCCAGACCTTTAAAGTGGAAGGTTGCCGGTTAGATTCCCGGAAGAATACACGCTATCAGAGTTTTTAACTTTTACCAGTTTCTTTCATTGAGGAGGTGTTCATAAGTGAGTAAGATTTTACTTAAAGCAGGATGTGCTGTTACTCCTGAGTTTTCAAAAGCACACCGAGTACTGCAGGCTATGCTTCTAACAGTTGTGAAAAGCTATAAAAACTACCATATTCTGTTTGTCCAAAATGCCTACTTTTCAAAAGAAAGTCGTTCGCATAGAAGTTTCTTTGTGCGGTAGATTATTTTTAGTGCAGTTAATCCATCACAGGGCCCGGTTCCGCTAATTTTATAGCCGAAAAAACTAAATCATTTTGTTTTTCTATCGTAATTAATACTCTAATGAATGGAATTTCTCCTGAAAGAAACGTGTCATAGGTGCTTCTTTCCAGCCTGGTATAAAATGGAAGAGAATGAGGGAAGATGAACGATAAAGGCTATTTTTTCATATTCAAACAGCACATCCTGCTTTAAAACAAGTAAGATGTTATACGTCACAATCTCATCTGTGAATTTGTACCACTGTAAATTCGTAAAACCTCAAATCTTGAATATATTTGTAATAATTCGTATTGCTTTGTGTCAGGTAGAACGAATAAACGGAGGAAACAACCTGCAAAATGTAACAACCTTAAAAAAAAAAAGAGACAAGATGTGCTTTTTTTTTTTATTTAGGGTGACCCATACGGTTCACCATTTCAGCAATCTTACAGTGTGAACATAAACTGACATGGAGTGCAACTTTGAAGGTAACGACCCTTACCAGGGAAAATAAATATGTAAATTAGATATTCAGATGTTCTTATTTTATTTGGGAGTAAAAGTACTTATTTCTAAGGTTATGTAGATTTAACCTTTTGAAAGATTTCTTGTTAAGCATTTCCGTGAAAGAAAGAACCCCACTTCGTAAAGACGTGATATGCAAAATAAAGTTAGCGAGTACTGGAGCAGTTAGCTCATTTTTACGCATATAGACGAAGAGTTATCGTACTTTCAGTTGGAAGGGAACAGCAAAATCAATTTTAAGCTTAGCCAGAATCAGAAGCAAGAAAAACTATAAAGTATGAAAATTGAAACTCATTTCTAGATACGAAAGCATGGGAGATCGAAGAGCTTTCGGGGAAATTGATCGTAAAAAATAAAGTTGCGTAAAATACGATACTTTTAAATAATATTCCAAAAATCGATAACGCACCATTTCTTTTCTTTTTTTATCGTGTTTTTGTTTTTCCGTTCAATGTTTTTAGTTTGATTTTAGATGCATGGATTGCTGTAATGCGATATGTACTTGAAGGACTCTTGCTTATAAAAGCGTGAAGTTACATCAAATAACTGAATTTCATGGAAAATCGAGTAGGCTCTACGGGCCTGTGTTATTTTTATGTACTTTGATTGTTTCAACTTTTAACCTTTTTCTAGTTGAAGCATCTAATAGTGAATCATATGTTTTATTTATATATATATATATATATATATATATATATATATATATATATATATATATATATATATATATATATATATATATATTTGACATGCTCTGTTTAAAAGTGAAAAATTTTCCACGGTGTTACATTGCATTATGAGAGATATGTGATGAGATATGCAATGTCATACCAGCAAAACTAAACGAACATCCTTTTCCATTTTTCAGTTTTTCATCTTCTTTTTTAAACTCAGCTCTCGACTACCTTGAAGTAAACATTGCGATACATTAAGATTTGTGACCTTAATGTTCAATTAACAATACGCCCACATTGTTTTCATATATGATGTCAAAACGTTACACGTGCACGTCAATTTTTAAACAACAACGGATTGTCGATGTCGTTTGCGATGTTACATAACATTTCACGTGACCTCCAGAAAACTGGAAATCTTTCTTTGACCAGAGCAATCTCTCTACAAACAACCATATCTCGAGTTGTAAAAAAGATATTAAAGTTGGAATTTGAAGCCCCTGAGGTGAAAAATAGAAAAACTACAAAAAATAAATAACCTTTGACTTTAGGTTCTCTTTAATATGAATATTCCTACTGTGTGATCTTTTTTTTCACATCTTGAACACAAACCAAAAGACTATGGCCTGAAATTTTGTACTTCGTTTACTCCGAAATTCCTCTCAACTGTCCGTATATTTCCACTTCCGGATGTTGACATTTCTGCTGAAAACATGAATTTAATTTTATCAAAGCTTAGGTTTTGAAAGAGATAGAGGTGACTTTTATTTCAGACGGCCTTGGGCTTATTTCTGGCTACACTGCTTCCTAAAAAAAAGAGAAAGAGTAATAGCCATAAAAGTTTTTTTTTTTTTCGTTCGACGCAGGCGGCATGTTTGTAAACTTTTATGATAACATCAGAACCGAGAGCAAAACACGTCATCGCTTAGAAGATAACGGCAAAATGTTCAAAAATTGATAAAGTGTACTGCGTATGTCTTTATATCTCAGTCTGTAGCTTCACAAGGTAGCCTATACATCGAGCACCCTTTACCTCACGGCTTCGTCAAAAATTTTGTCCCTGACCTCTTAAAAGTAAGAATGTCTCATCGCTAAAATGGAGACTGTTTAAATGAAATGACCTAAATTCTTTTAAACTTTTGTTGGTATACTTTTGTTACCACTAGTTTCCTTCAGTTATTTTAAACCAGATATCTGGCCATCGTTGTAACATAAAATTTATCTTTTGTTTTTGCATTAAGCACTGAAATTCTTAGCATGCGTCCCTGACCTAGTAAAATAAAATGCCACATCGCTAACTGAAAAGAGAGTTTAAAAGTAGCAATGTAGTGTCTGTATAAATTTGCTACTTTTGGCTTCCATAAAGGTGCTCAATGAGTAGATACAATTTATTTTGTGACAAGTTTGGAGGACACCACTGCATGCAAGTACTTCTAATTGGCCTAATTCTAATTATTCTAGTAGTAATTTCTAATTAGTCATGTATCTAATCCTACGGTTACTGAAACTGAGAAAAATTGTAATTTATGCAAAGAAGTTGTCTAGGGTTCATAACATATTAAAGGTGAAAAGTGTCTGATCACAGATTTGCAATGTATGGTTACTTTGAAGTTGTTTGGATCACGAGTTAAGCCCGTCATTGTTGCTTCAATTGTGTGTCAGATGTTCAGAATGTCTTAGTTTACCGTCACCATTTACCGTCAACATGAGCTATATTAGCATAATAGGCTCACTCAAAAAATGTGACAAAATGATTTTGAATTATGTGAACCAATTCAAATAAGGTCCCCTAATGTTCTCATCTCTAACGTTTTTGCCAACTCAATATACTTCGTTTACATACTGGTGAAATGTATAAAAGATTAATAACTTGCAACAAAAATTACTGGCAATCTTCCTACACATGAAGATATATGACCACATAGAAATAAATAAATTAGAATGAGGTCAGGGAACGACAAGTGACGCTCAAACTCTGTTAGGCAAAATTGGTTTCTCATGGAACCGCAACACAAAACAACAAAAATTTAAGGACAATATAACACGCAAACAGCCTAACGCTGCAATGCAATTTTCGCTATAAATACTTGTATTATTAGGGTATCTAAAAAAATCAAACGATTGCATTTACTCCTGTTTTTTCAACAAAAAAAGAGTAATTAAATACCGTAAAGAACGAAAAATTATGTCCCGGGCCGCACGTTTTTTTTTTTTTTTATATTTATGGCAGATGTTGAAGGCAGGACTGTTCTGACGTACGGGGCAAGGACCGCGAGTATTAGGCGTATGTAAATTCGGCTTCATTTGTTCAATGTGTGTGAGCAGTTAGTCTGAAGTCTTTCTGGTTATATATTTCTATGACAGTGTCATATTTCATAGGTACCAGTTCTGCCAAAAGTTTCCACGACACCGTTCAATACTAACACAGTTTTGTTCTAAAGTCAATTTAACTAGAGCGAACTGTGGTGTGCATAGAAACTGATAAACCTACATCGATGTCAGTGAGCAATAAGTTAAGCCAAGAAATTTAGGGGACGTCCTAAACTCTGTATGATAAGAAATTCTCTGATTTAAGTAATAAAATTAAAACAAACACTAACGGAAACATACGCTGTCCCCTCGTAACAAGATTAGCGTAAAGGTTAGGATACTATATCTCTCGAGCAGTTAAACGTTTGAAAGTAGTTTTCCACTTATCGGTTTACAGAACAGCATCAAACGGTTGCTGATATTTCTGTTTCCAAGAAGATCTAGTTAGATCAAAGGAACAGATTCTCGGGCCGCATGTGCATTATATGTGGGAAATGTTGAAGACAGAGCTCCTTTGCCATACAGACCAGGGACGCCGCTTGCTATGTTCGGCTTTAATATCTTAGTGTGTGAGTAATTAGCCTGACACCATTCTGGTTTATCTATTTCTATGGCGGTGTGAGTGATTCATGAAGACCTTTAATCATAACTAAGTGCCACGAATTTCAAGATGCAATCTGAAGTCTTGAAGGAACAGAATAATCCAGAGAGGCCCCAAAAATTATGATTACCAATTTCCATTAAAGGCAGTCACTCATCACCCCAGTTTCAGTTGTGTAATCAAAACACTAGCCCTGTGTGTATTGTATAATGTGAGCTAATCTGCTGAGCTGTATCATTGCAGATGTTCTTTGAAAAACTTTCGATTAATGTTCCATGGCTAACTAAAAAACCTTTAGGGTACGCGTGTGACAGCTGTCTATACTATTTACAACTTGCGGTCTTAAACCGAGGTCCTGTTTGGGGCTATACTACAAGCTACACGTAATCTTTTCAGAACTAATCCAATGAATACCCGACATTCGTTCATTTGTCGTTTTGATCTGTCACTTGAATATAAATCTTGATATGATTTTTATTCGATTAATTAGTGGATTGATCTCATTCCCTTATTTAGTGGTTCTTCCGTTCGTTCGTTCGTTCGTTCGTTCGTTCGTTCGTTCGTTCGTTCGTTCGTTCGTTCGTTCGTTCGTTCGTTCGTTCGTTCGTTCGTTCGTTCGTTCGTTCGATCGTTCGTTTGTTTGTTCGTTCGTTCGTTCATTCATCCATCCTTCCATTTACTCCTCCTACATATACTGCTCTAGCGTGATAATTAATATTCTAATAATCACTAAAACTTGACTTTATTTTAATTCTATTTTTTCATATTTCCTGGTTATAACTTTGCGAAACGTTGAGAGTACCATTGAGGTGTTTTCTCAATAATCTTTTTTCGCCCACAATTTTCTGTGTTAAGTATGTAATCTTACATTCATATAATTGCATTCAGTAGCTATCACTCTTCGTCAACGCGGGATGCCAAATTCCCTCGGGTTGTCAATGATAATAATTTATAAGCATGACGCCGGAAAATGGAATGAGATTCTGTGGTTACAGAAATAATGAACTATATTTTTAAAAAAATCTTTTGTTTTAACGTACATGAATAACAACATCATTTCATTGCACATACTTTTGAAACAATACGTGTCATTATTTTGTACCGGTACCTCAACGTGCATGTTTGCATGTCTTTAGTCCATATGTTCGATACTGGGTTTAGTCCGTTGGGATTCCTTAGTTAACGTTCCAGGTACTATTGCGCGTTTTGGAGGGCCATTGTGAGAGTTGCGTTCTCATATGTCAGTGCACGTTGTGTCTGCTTTTAATGCGTCTTATGTAACATGAGCGCCGACATGTACTTTACATGATTGCATCGCTGTTCTGCACTTACGTCGTATTTTTGTTTTGTCTAAAATATAAAATTACTCCATAATCCCAGTTGCTCTGGTGTATTTACAGCAGCGTTTTTCATACTTTAAAAAATTATCACAAGTTTAAAAAAATGCCAAAGCAACGTTGATTTCTTAGAAGAAGTTCACGTTTGAGGTTTGTATCACTTATCGAATAGAATGTTTGATTAAATGGATTGCCTGGTTTCATAAAATAAATCGAAACAAAAACCTCGTCAATAAAAGAATCAGTAAATAAAACACACTCCCGTATCACAGCACTGGGGTGACAAACATTTTTTTTGGGGGGGGGGGAGGTTTCCTGATATTATTCCCACGGACCCCGGATGTTCGTGGATATTCTAAAGCAGGTTTATTTCAAAACATCTTTACACATTCATACAACCATATTGCAGGATGCAAATAAAGGACTGACATATCTCATGGATATTTAATGTTGTATAAAAGCCTCAAATGAACTTTTATAACATAAACAATTTTCTAATAACAATAATACAAAAGTAAGGTTTTACCTCTTTTGGCGACCGTGACGACATTTTAGACAGATTGTTGAAATGTAATGTTATTATAATGTTGCTACCTTCGTCCTACTTCCTACAACACTACGATACACAACCAAACTTCAAGTTTGCTGTACTGCAATAGGCAAAATTAAGGGGGAAAAAATGGAGGCCCCTCCCCATAGGCCATTTTCTCTCCTTTTCTTTTTCAAATCTCTTTTTTCTTCCCTTCTCTTTAAGGAATGGCTTAACAAATTCGACTATAAAAAGGTTCAACTTTATCCTGAAAGAACTCAATTATTGATCTTGTCAGTCAGTCTTGTCGGTTCAGATAATGAGATAGAAATCATTCCCTTATACATCCATACTTCGTCCGAATCATTTCTTATTTAAGCCGTAAACAAACAAAAAAAAAGAAAAAGAGAAGGCGAAAAGACTCTCGGGCTTGAAAATGTACCGAGGGTTAATACTGTTCAATGTCGAGATAACAAAGTACCACTTCTCACCTGCTCTCTAGAGATATCAGCAAAAATGACAACCTGGCGAAAAGACGGAGGAAAAATAAAATCCAAGCAAACAAGTGTGGTGAATCCACGTACTTGCGTATTTCAGAGGCCTTATTTTGGACCTTTGGCCACGTGACCATTCGCTAGGATTAACCTTGACAGTCTCATATTCACAGCATTTGACGTTTGCAATATGTCCCTTTGAGCGTTCCATGTTGATTCAAACGCACCTTGGTGGGAGTTGCGTGGATGTCGTTCGCTCAAATTGTTACGTTTGACCTCTGACCTATGACTTTTGATTCTTGTGTCTGCAGGACTCAAGTTCCTATTGCTAGAACACAAAGCGCCGGAAGTGCGTCATAGACAACCTGCTGTGACGACTCTGGTAGATCAAGGATCGTCAACAATTATGAAGAAAGACTGTAGCTGAAGAAACCCGGATGCCTTTGAAACCCGGATGCCTTTGAAGGTTAGCATGGCAATAATTGAGTTCCTTGTGTCTGCCAATTAATCGGTCCCAGTCGCAAATTTAGTACTGCCACGTCATTTTCTTTTGGAAGATTACGAACAAACTTGGGCAGATGAACGGACAATTCGATTGTCGAATTCTGTCGAAATAGATAGTTATTTAATGATGCATATTTATGACGGTTCGTCTTCGAGGAGAATGCAAAGTTTGGCAGACGCCACGGTTCAAGGGAAATATTGGGTTTGAAAAGCACCAACATGGCATACAAAGAAATATACTTCATCATCAACCAATTAGCATTGACAACAGCTTAATCTCAGTCATCAATACGTTATGCATAAGATAAGTTGCGGAAGATGCATCATTTGAATTTTTTAAAAAAAGTTTTGTTGAACAAAGCAATGAGAAACTCATTTCATCAGAAGATAGAAAACTACCTCCACGGCGTTTTTTTTTAAATAATCCATAACTCTGATTCCATAAATATTGGTTTTAAAAAAAATGTTATTTTTTATGTAAAACAAACACAATATTTTCCTTCAGAAACTGTTGTTTGCCGTTAGTGCAGACTTTCCCCTCAAGGTCCGGATGTTCACCTATTGGGGAAAATGCAGTAATGAATAAAGTTAACTAACGAAATTAGCGCAAACCAGTTTTTATGTTGCTCAGTTTTTAATACTCCGAATATAACGCAAATCCTACCCAACAAAACTTATTGCGCAATATTTTTTTTTTGCTAATATCATAAATTTATCGTGTTTTTGGGATTATCGTAGAACAACCCCAGCTTCGAACGGTCTAGTTGAGAAAGATACTAATCAATGCATGAACAGGCCTGTGCGCCACCCGTCGAATCTGCTTAGAAGCCGGTGGTTGATGGAATTAAAATTATTTTTTCACGTTTATTAGTTAATTTATTTGATTCTTGTGTTTGCACGATTGCAAAACCAAAAATTACAGTATGGCTCCAGAATACATCATTAATCTTATGAATGAATCAATTACCCTCATACCCCCCCCCCCAAAAAAAACTTTCTTTTCGGACAATATGCATGTTTTTATGAATCTTTCTTTCCTCGTTGTCTTCACCCCTTAGGATGTGCTGACGGTTGGCGCCTTTTCCTTTGGTATATATACGTTTTTGTATGCAAACTAGTACCCCGAAATTGTACGACAAAGTGGGAACGGTTTCTACTTGATTTTTTGTTATGAATAAACAATGACATTGAAACAATAAGTGGGATCATTTAAGACCAATTTTTTCTCTGTTAGATACTAAAAATAAGTTTATTTGATTACAATGGTGCGTGAAAGACATGCTGTATTGTTTGTGTGTGTAGATGTATTCTTTGTTTGTTTGTTCGTTTGCTTGTTTTATTATTTAATTCTAGTGTCATGCAACATAGGCTACAAGGTAAAAGAATCCTTACACAGCCAACCTCCTCAAGGCCTGATTGCCAAAAAGTTTCGACCGGGGATGACTGTGGCTCTATATCCTCATGCAATCACTCTGATTAGAGGTTGGACGTAGAATTGACAGCGTACTCGAAATTACGACAGTCGTCATTTTAAACAGTCGAAAGTTTCATTGAAAAGAAAGGAAACAATTAAACATTTGACGCGCAGGTGAATATTTGCAAGAACCAGCTCTGTCTGCCCTACCCCACCCCCTCCCCCGCTGCCACCCCTCCATCGTGACCACCCGCCGATTGTGTCTTTTTTGTTACATTATTCAGATAACAAAGATATCGCAATACCTCATCCTCCACGTATTTGAACGATGAAAATATCCCTTCTCCCCTTCCTCCCCCTCCTGAAAAAAGGAAACATTTGGAGAAACGGTTCATGTCTCCTCTTAGGTTTTGGATGCGTGGAGTAACACCGTCTCAGTTTTTTTAAAATCAACTCAAAAAAAAAAAGAAACCTTTCGCAACGAATGGATTCGGAAATGTCGGTCGATCAATCAGGTTAAAACTTTTCGAAGAACTTTTTTCATTCGACGTTCGACCAACGACGTCTGAATTCTAAAAGAAGAAAAAAAAAACAAAATGAAAAACAAAAACAACGACCAAAAAGAAATTATCCAATCTCTTTAGCTAGGGCATGTTTGTGTCAATAATTGGTCGTGACTGGAGCTCTATTACAAACATTTTGGGCAATTTTAGCCACAAATTACGTCAGCAACCGCTAGGAATTGCGGTTGATCTCCCTTTAACGAGAGACCTCCACATGTTATTTTTTTTTCCTCATTTATTTTTCTTTTCGTTCATTTATAACACAGAACGTAAAGCGAAGAAGTTTTGATCTAGGGTCGTTCTAATTCTGACCGAGATGTATAGGACGACTGCGGATATTATCCCAACAAGAATGGCAAGTACACACCTTGCACATATAGACATAAAGGAAAAGGAAGGAGAAAGAGTATAGATACATAGGCCCCTTGACTGATTTTGTTTTCCTTCTTTTTCTACTTTTCAACTGAATATTACTCTCGTATATAGTTGAGCGGCTGTATAATCTATCATTGACTTATGTCAATATCCACAAAAAAAGAAGAAAGGAGCGTGGTTTTGCGAACATTGGGTGGAAAATTTACCACCGTGTTATTCAAATGTTTCCGTCTAAATTGATTATACTGGCCACACGAACCGACAAGTTCAATGGACAGTGCTTGCAAGTTACAGATTTTCAGCTGCAGGGCTCCGAAAATGCTGCCTGGATATATTGTCACCATTTCTCCGTAAACACCCATGGGGGGGGGGGGGGAATGATACCCTTTTTAAGATGAGGAATCAATCCAACCCATTTTTTTTTCTTTCAAATAAGAACAATATCGTATATGGTAACGAGTCCGTGTTACTTTGCGACATGTACCGTACCAAGTGACCAAGCTTGCTGAACGACAAAGTGGTACAGAACGCAGTTATGACTAACAGGTAGACAAAACCCTGTAATTGAGCAGTGACCCCATAGCAGGCGGTAATGTTCTCACATTCTCTGTGGAATGACTTTCCCCGGAGATTATAAACTTTTTTTTAACTATATTTTTTTTTAACACAAACTTTACAGACTGCAGTTTTCTCAATCTGGAAAACGAGGCTGCTTCAAAAGTGACGTCACAGGAGCCACTTCAGATGTAGAGCATATGTATGCCTCAGCATGGTAATTAGGTGCAGAATGTACAGTGCGTAAATACTGCTTTTCTTCAGGAGTGCTGGTCTAATTGGCAAAGTTAAGTAAACATAGACTAAGGAGCCTCGTGACTCTCGAAATTTTGTGCAGTTTTTATAGTTGGATATTTTCCAGCTAATTTTCAGAGAAAATAATCTGTTCATCTTACCACAAAGCATCAATTACCAAACTAACTTACATGATACATAACCCGTCGTTCTAGAGTAACTCTCACCCGTTTGTTATGCTATCAGGGCAGCCTTCATTGTTTTCAATTTGAAGAAAAAACAACCAACAAAAACTCCAACCAGGGTTTTGAGCAAGGACCCCACCCGGGTTCTTTAGCTAGTCGTTGCTCCCAGATATCTCACTCTACGCGCTACCGCGGCAATACAAAATTCCTACAGCATGAATTATCACCCCCCCCCCCCCCCCCCATTTCTTTCTTTCACCCTTAGTTCGATGTAGGCATGAAGAAACATAAACAGACTTTCGTACAGCCTACACCTTGTGAAGCAGGACTGGGTTCATGCAGGCTTGATAAAACTTTATTTTTAGTTCGTGTATAACCTAATCGTTCATTAGGTAATCAACATGGTCTGAAACAATATCTGCAAAATAGAATTCCTGGTTTGTGAAAAACTTACGTGTCATTAAAAAAAAGTCCCTGTCATTAAAAACTGTCCTCTTAAGATTTAGAGGAAGAATTAAAAATATCAAGTTTATTAATATTTATCGAAACACTATCGGTACCGTATTATCTATTTATTTATGTATTAAGATATCGTTACACAAAGATGAATCATTCTCTTTTTTTCGATTATAAAACGAAAAAAAAAATGGTTTTCATTCTTAATTAATTTTTCGTTAAGAAAAATAAAAACCCGACAAGATTCATGAAACAATTTTTTTTTCCAGTTTTTTTTTTTTTTTTCCGTGTAATGAATACGTGCCGTGTCTGATATCATGCTTACCCGTCTGAAACCGAGCCTTCTATACCAAGAACAAATTGCCAGTTATTAATTTCTGGTCTAACGGAAGACGAGATGCCGTGAAAAATATAGAACGTGAGTAGTAGGGCTATGGGGATATTGGAGACGTAAATCATTAATCGAAAATTACTACACAGCAAAGCAATCATAAACGCGGGCCTACAAAGCATATGGAACCGAAAAATGAACGATGTAGCAGTTACGTGCTACTACGAATCTTCAAGTGCAGATGTAAAGATTCCTGTTCCAGGTTCACGGTTTTTTTTTTTTTTTTTGTCTTTTGTTTGAAATAAAAAAAACAATATGTAAGATTTATCGCAAGGATGTTGGAACGTTGATAATATAGATTACGTGGATTCACGGTTTTTAAATATTCGGATGTTTACATGTTACGAAACTTCATTTATATATTCATGGACGGTTTGCGGTTGGTTTTATGTAGTTCGGGTCAGTCAAAAGGCATTTATTGATTTTTTTTTTCCACTCACTCACCTCGGACATAAGGGGACATGCAAAATTTAAAGCTATCATGTTAGAGTAACTTGTCGCAAATAACTTGCTGTCTATTCGACAAAATTTTGCAAATTGTCGAGATGTCGACTTACGCTGGGTCGACATCTCGGAGAAATTTGTCGAATTGTCGATGATACGATATTCAAAAATAACGGCCTGTCGACAATTTTGTTTATCGTCCCGGAGAACGAAACCCCGTGGTTCTTTATTCACGACTGAAGGAATTTATATAGGTCTTCTTCGCTAAATCTCATTTTTAATGACAGCTATTATCAACCAACGAATTGATCGAGGTTTTTGTTCGTATTCTCTTTTTTTTTAATTGCTGTTTTTGAAGTTTATTCTATTTCCACTTGTTCAGGACCAGACTGAAAAAGCTAACCAGTTCCATCTAGCGCCTTCTTTTGCATAGCCGTGGCTTTCGTATAACAAAAGATGGACGAACTGTTAATGGGTTAAAAGGAAATCGGGCGTTTAGAATACACCAACATGACATACAAAGAAAATAGCTTTGATTATTGTTAAACCATTCATTTCATCAATAAACACCTGCATATGGTTCATCTCCTTAAAACATCATGCACGTCATGAGTAACGGAATATGCATCATTTGAATTTTGGAAAGTTTGGGTGAACAAAAATTAATTCTTGTTGAGCAACAAATAACTGAATTTCTATCTGTGTGAAACTTATTTCTTTAAAAGAAGGCCACTGTCCTTCCTCATTTTTAATAATCTATCACGGTTAACGTTGCTGGACACAATTTGTCTAGCTTTCAGCGCGTTGAAAAATGAACGATTCACCAATCAAATACAAGGAAATGTGATTATTTTATTTGGAACTGGGGGGGGGGAGTTAAATTCCAACCATGTAAATGAATATGCATAGTGCAAAACGATCCCAGAACGCATATACATTTATGCACACGGACATATATATATATATAGAACTAGAACTAGAACTATATATAAGAACTAGAACTAGAAATATATATAAGAACTAGAACTATATAGAAGTATAATAAGAACTATGTATAAGAACTATATATAAGAACTATATATATATAAGAACTAAATATAAGAACTATTTATACAAGAACTATATATAGGAACAGATGACAGTCAGCAACGCCCTCCATTAATACAGTTGATAAAAGCCCGTGTTTGAGTTTCCCCAAAAACTCGTCACCACCATAGTGAAATGCCCCTAACGGACATCGTTCGTATGATGGGTTATCATAGTATGGGGGGGGGGGGGGGGAGAGTTACATTAGTTGCGTATATATTCGCCACGATTATGCAGCTGTGCCGCCTGAGTCCCACAGGGTCTGTTCGTTCAACCATTAGGGTGGCGCCGTTACACCATCACGTGGTGTTTCGTCAACTAGCGTGAAATCAATGAAAAAGTTTTTTTGAAGCAGTGGAGAACAGAGAAAAAAGTTCTCTCGATTTGATGGGGGCCTACGAGAAGGTGCTTTGATCAGTCTCGCCTGGAGGGGATTACCGAAAATAAAAAAAGAGGAAGAAGTATGTCGCGTTTCGTAGCCGGAAGAGAGGGAAAATCTCTTCAGTTACAAATGAATGAAATTCCGAATGGCAGACATATGTATATTTTAGACATTTAAATGTTCCTTCCTAAAGATTGAATGAATTTTATAAACTTATCGTCGAAGGGATGAAACCTAATACCGTAAAAACCAAAAACCGGGAATGTAAAAGAAAGTAACAAATCGATTCGGCTGATGGAAGCGAGGATTTGAATCTTCCTTTTAATCTCTTGGAAAGTGAAAGTTCATTTAACTTGGCGGCTCATTATGGTAGGCAGTTAGAAGCCGAATCCCTGAATATTGTCCTAACATCTAAACATCTGTTGACGAAGCTAGCAGTTTGAGGGTAACGTTTGAGAAAGGATTGAACTGTCGAAGAAAAGAGGAGGACTTAAAACAGGGTGTCCATTTAGATGGCGTATGACGTATAAATCAAGTGTTCACAACAACGATTTCCAAAGTTGTAGAACGCGAGTCAACTAAAAAGCAATGATACCAAGTGTCAGATCTAATGAAAGGTGGAAGGTGAAATTTTCCCCCTTCTAGAGAGCCCTTTCGGAGCTTGTAAATGTTTAAGTCAGCCACGTAGGCCAAGCAAGCTTACTTTTCGCCGATAAAATTGCTGATGTGCTAAATTTCTGACTTAACGCACCAGTAACTCTACCCCTGAATGTTTGCATTTTAACACGCCATTTTAAAAAATGTCCCACACCAAGGAAAAGTGATATCCAAACTGAGATTTGAAAACTTGGAGAAAAATGTAATCAACTCAATCAGCCCCACTCTCTTAGCATTTGTCGCTGAACCAGCACTTATACGGTTTACAATCCGTAGTTTGTGAGTATGAAAATTTGTTTCGATTCTGAAAGAATCCTTTTATTTAACCTGAGATGAACTGAAATCTCTGACTATGATCCTGCATGCCATGAAACAGCTGATCTTTACATTCTTTCATCACCAGGTTTAATTGTATGGATAAGCATTTTGATCATTTTCTTCTTTTTTTTTTTTTTTTTTAGTAGTAATTTTGTAGTTAGAAAATTATTTAAATTGAGTTATCTTTTTTTTTTCAATTTTTGCTTTCAGTTTTCTTGATCTTTAGTTCCTTTATTTGTTTATTTATCCTTTTCTGTTTTCTTATTGTATTTCTCTTTTCGTCTTCTCCGTGTAAGTTATCCTTTTTCATTACTTTTTTTAATTTCTTGGTTTTTTTTCTCGTCACCTTTTTTTTTTTTTTCATGAAGCTCCTTTTAGTCTTGTCTCTTTTCTTTTTGTTTTAATTTCTCTTTTTTCTTTTATTTAATTTTCTTACTTCCCTTGTTCCACTGCTGACTTTATCGCTATATTTCCATCTTCTCCTCACTATTTTTCCACTTTTTCCCCTTTTACTTTCATCTTTTGTTCTCTATTCACTTTTATTTATTGGTCCTTACATTGCGTTTTTCTGTCCGTTGATCTTCCAAACTACTCCTCCAAGATCTACTTTTTTTCCATCCATATTTTATTTCAACTTTTGCGCACTTTGCATTTATATAACTGATACATAACAAAAATCTTCCATTTTCTTAAATCTAAAAAGAAAATCTTAACGCACATATACAAGACATGGATTACAACTAAATATTACAAGATCTACTTAACGTTCGCCAAGTCCGACGATATATGTTAATTCTTGCCTCGCTCAGTTTTAAAGTGATTAACAAGCAACAAAAACTGAGGTGTCATAAAAAATTAAGAACGCTTTAATTCTCTCCTTTTCGGCAAAAGCCGCATCTCAAAACATGCTGTCTTTGAAAGCTACAGATTTTCAAGCAAATTGCTATTTTACCATAGCACCCAGAGTATCATGGGAAATATATCAATGTCATTCGTTGCCTTATGCTAATTGGACATGCTATGTGTGTTTCTTTGTAAATCTCGAATGCCGTAAAATAAACACCACGATACTTACGGAATAGTGACCTTCATTTTCACAACACTATAAGCTCAGTCTATTCTAAACCCAATCTAGGTGTCAAAGGTCACGATTAAAAATGGATACCAAATTCAAGGAACAACGAAGACTTTTTGCAGTGATTTGCTCTGATCTATATGTGAACAAGATACTGGATTAGAGGTCGCAGTGGCAGCAATGAGACATTTTAAGTTCTGTTTCATTTAGCATCATTCATTGGCTCTTCATACGTTTTTACTGGAGCGTTCTTTAAGTTACATTATGGACGGTGGTGACGTGATCATCTTCAGCTGACGAGTGCTGCGTCTTCTCCATAGGTTTTTATCATGTTGGTATACATCATGTGCAGCCATGCATGTATGTACGGTCCGCCGTAAAATTGTTATGAGTAAGAATGCTAACTTTGTGTATTGTCGTTGGCCAAGTGAGTAAACCCTTCCTCACAACTCTACATCCCCCCTCCACCTCCCTGAGAAACAAGAAATAAAAAGAGCCCCTCAGTTGTATGTCAAGCAGGATACACGTACGTCCCTAATTCTGCAGGTTGCATTACTTTTGAAATAAACTGGATTCAAGTTCCGTCGTCATTCGTCTCTACAATCAATCCTACAAAGTTACATTTTGGCAAAGTTGTCACCCGGAGGGTGTCCATGGGGGGGGGGGGACCCTGACATATTTTGGTACCTTGTAATGTTCAGATGGAACTGGCTAACAAGGCCTGGGCGGTGCCATTTCCAACGGTCTGGGAGGCCACTGGGGAAATTTTTGTGTGTTTTTTTTTTTTGTATGTACGCTTCTCCAACCTATACATTGCTAACAGGCATCCCCTTGATAAGTTCATGGTTTCTACTAACGTCATTAACATTTTTATTGTTTTCTCTCTCTCTTCTCTTTTCAGTTTACTTGAGTTTTACCCAAATTACGCATAAATAAGTCATCTTTTTTTCGAATCTTTACACTCACTTGCCCTTGTTTGAAAACAAAAACTTTTAATTTCTGTTACATTCCCTTCTCTCTTATCTCTCTATTTTTTCTTCCTATCTTCAGCGTCAAAGGTCCAGTGTCATCAAATATCACCTTCGTAATCATTTTCCCGCCTTCTGCGCTCGAGCGTGGCCCAGAGCCTACTTTATAACTGAGGACGTATAACCTATAAACGATCTGTTATTCTCCATTTGTCAAATGCCAGGGATCACCGCAATATACGATCTCGCTTCTTCGTTTCTGATAACCGGTAATGTATAGTCCAGCAGCATTTACCTTAATTTGCGGTAAGAGTGTCGACAAATTCTTCATTTAGAACATCTGGTGATGGATCTCACCGTTTCCTCTCTCTCTATACATCTCTTAAGCAGACGACATGAACTGGCCAATTGCAACTTAAGATACCTAAATAATTGAAAATCGGAGCAATTGAGGGCAATTTTCCCCCTTCAATCAGAAGTGAAATGCCGTATTGCTTCTCACTGACCTGTCCTATTTTGGCGTAAACGGCCTTCGGTGAAATCGATAGTTGCTGATAAAGGGGGGTCACAGACCTAGAAAGGATGCAAACTCACGTTCAAACGACACACTAACTTCAAGATCAGGAGAAGAATAAAAAACATACTAATGTTGCCTCAGAGTGTGTTGTAGAGAATCGGGGTAAATAAAAAAAAAAATCTTATTAAACGAACGACTATTGAGAGTAAAAATGTAGGTTAGTATCGAATAGATTTAATTACAATGTAACCATTTCACTTCGTGGCATATCAAGCAAAGGAGACTAGTTTGGTTAAAATCACGATTTAAACGAAAGAGTCATTTCACAAAGGGATGTTTGTTTTTCTTAGACATAATCGCTGCCGTATATTCTTATTTGGATGGCACTTGTAAGCTTCCGTACTACCGTTATTTATGCAGCGTGAAGTGTATTGGTACATATCGATACAGATCAGTGGGTCTTCACTTTTTTTCCGTCGTATCCCCCCTTTCCGATCGGCCACCCTAGGCACCCCCCTGTAATATACCAAAATAAGTTTCTCCACACCAGTTTACTTTCGCAGCAAAGAAAATGACTGTGACCGATGACTGACAAAACCAGAAACAAATCCATCTTGGCTAAATAAATCTAACGCCAGCCTACCTATGGATAAACACAACCATATGTCTGGTAGCCAGTTAGATTTTTGGCATTGTTTTAACATCACATGGACTTCGTTTCAACGGGTGCAGAAAATCCTCCTTCTTTATCGTACTACTGTTCAGTACAGTCACATACAGGGTCAGATCGTCGGACTTGGGGGGGGGGGCAATTTCACAGAACTATAACAACTAATAAAAGCCCAGCTAGTAGAACGACCGAGGATAGACAATTAATAAGTAAGCTATCCCCTTGAGATATCAAAATTACCACCCCCCCCCCCCACCCACCGAGGTAATTAAACCTCCTCTATCCCCGGTATAGAACCACTAATGACAATCCGTGTATCCAGGGGTGGATTCAGAATTTTTTGTGTGGGTGCTCGCAGTGGATTCATCCACTGTGGATGCATTTCGTCCATTTAAAGGATTTGGGTAACAAAATCTGATGCTCTCAGTATGGTGTACGAGTTTGTAAATCAAAACAAACTGGTGACAAGATAAGCATTAGTGAGATGTCTGAGATGAAACATTAAATATCATATAGGTACACATACACCAGTTTGTATTGAAAAGTACGCGTGAGGTTTAGCCTTTGAAATGGATCCACTTACATTCATCATTCTTGCCTGGCGAATCAAGAAACGGTTACTGGTCGTCCTTTAGTCAGTATTCTATTAGAAATGGCGCAACTGTTCTGTACAATAGCCTGGATACCTTCCACGAAGGTATCTGAATGAGAGATTTAATTTCCTAAGAGTTAAAAATACGTATAATATACTCACATTTGCAGATACAAATGGAGTGTACGTGCGGGATTTCTGTGAGGGACCTGATATGTCTGTACTTTTTAAAACAAAGAGTATTTGCAGGTGATACTCAAAATGTTGGATAAATTTTCTTTTTGGCCGCGACTGACCAGAGCCTTTTCAGCTAGATTCCAAGACCTTTCCATCCCATCCCATTCTATGTGTAACAGGAAAGAATGAAAAGTGGGTCATTCAATTTCTTTCATTTTATTTACTTGTTTTGTCAATTAACATTAAAATTTTTTAGTTCCAGTAATGGTGAGGCAGGCATGCGTAATCCCCTCCCTCTCCTCCCTATGGGCTTGCAAAAGCCCTGCAAACAATGAAAAGGAAACGAATATCAAACAGTAACTACGTAAACATGAACACCCTCCACGCCCCCCCCCCCCAAAAAAAAGGGGGCGTACAGTGACATATGACGTCAGCTTCAACCTCTGCATGAACTCCCGGCCCCTCACCCCTGTAAGGTAACACAGAAGAGAAAATTAAAAAAAATAGAAAAAAAGTAACACGAAAAATGCACAAACTGTTAAGACTACCTTGATAGATAGTGTAGCAGTGCACGGTTAGACCTATATCTCTTTGGAAAAATTGCAATTTTTTTCTTTATTTTGAGTAAAAGATATGATTGATATCACGATGAACAGACAGTGCTGAGTGATGTCCTACCCGAGCAAAGAAAACATCTGTGATTAATTATTGATCTGTTTCATATTTGACAATTATATATTTCTAAATGTATGTCGCAGTTAGGGATGCTAACTTCAGGCTGGAATTGCAGTCCGGGGATGGAGATACATGACGTAACCTAATTTACTTACCGACTGCAGTTCTATTCAAAAGGTGTTTTGGCTGGCATTCTATGGGCGATTATGGTGGGCGGGACAGGTTGAAATCTGGCATGAAAGATTAACGGTATAGTGTTTGTGTATAGGCAGATTCGTTCTGGCCTCCTGTGTGTGTAAGCATAGGAAACGTCTCTAACGGGGGACTCAGTACTCAAAATACTGAAACCAGGTATGGCTAATGGGACAACCGAGTCACCTGTAAGTGTATACGTTTTGTTTCTGTTTACTACTGTGGGGCCCTAGGACTGTTTTAGGGATTTCATAAAGTTATAAGGAAGTTAAAGGGTCGTTTAGCTATAAGTTGGGTTAATAGGAAAATGCGGTCGGTACGTATTTCTACGCTTAATAAAAAATGGTTTTTATTTTGCAGTTTTGTATTTTATTGTTCCCCAATTTAAGAATTAAATAAGTCGCAAGCAAGCGTGGTAAGGGTAGTGATTCCATATTCCGACGGTGTATCACAGCATCCGTACACTCAGAGAATTATTTACTTAAATTATGTAAAATAAGAACTCCATAAATTTTATGTAAAATTAATGTAAGCAGTATTTGTAAATTTTACATAATTTTGGTAAATTTTACTACATTTTAGTAAAATTGTTATATCATAATGTAAGACTTACATTAACTGTGTGTAAAATTTTACCAAAAAGTTATGGAGTTCTTATCTTACTTTACGTTTTTGCGAGTGTACATGGTCGCAGTCCCTCCTCCGGAGAGACAATACAGATGCTCGCAATATATACAATACACTGAGATCTGAAAATACTATGATACGGAGCATGAATTTGGCGGTTTAATAAACTTGTAAAAATTCTGAAAATTGTCACTTTGCCGAGGTGAAGCAACTCTTGACTTAAAGCTTGACTTAGAACATCTTGTCAAAATGGTAAAATTCCGAAAATTGTCATTTTGTCGAATTAGAACATTTCGTCACAATGTCAAAACTCGGAAAATTGTCATCTTGTCGAGTAAGAACATCTTGTCAAAATGGCGAAACTCGTTAGTTTGTCATTTTCTGGCGAGTCACGGTCCATGACTTCAACTGGAAAGAGTGAATACAGCTTGTAGTGTACACCAGTCTGGTTGAAAACATAGCACGCAGGCTACAATACTGAGTATCGATTATACCAACATACAGTGAAGCTATAACCTTATGGTTACAATTCCGACTCTCTAGACTGGTGGACCTCGTAATAATAACAAAATTCCGAATTTTGCTATTTTGGCAAGATGTTTTAACTTGCCAAAATAACAATTTTTGGAATTTTGACAGTTTGGCAGGTCAACAAAATGATAATTTTGCCATTTTGATGAGTTGTTTTATCTCCCGAAAATGACAATTTTTTATTTCTTTCTCACTTTGACAAGATGTTGGAATTCGGCAAAATGGCAGTTTTGTGAATTTTGCCACTTTGACGAGATGTTATCGCTCGGTAAAATCACAGTTTTCCGAATTTTGCCATATTGACAAGTTGTTTTATCTCGACAAAGTGATAATTACCCTTAATTTTATCCTTATAAAGATGCGGAATAACGTCAAAATGAGAAATTTCAGATTTTGTCATTGAAGGGAGTTTATTAAATCGTCAAAATGTCAATTTCAAGAAAATTGTCCTTTTGCCGAAATGGTTCTTTTTTCTTTTGCATGTCCCTTCTACGTTTATGTAGGGAACTGCTAGCACATTCCAATTTAATGGGCTGGGGCAGGAGCAACCATGGACAGTAGGTAGTTTCCATATATTCGTAACCACATTTTCTAGTTTCATTTCTGGTTTTCCTTGCGTATTAGGCTGATATGGAAGAAGGAATCAGGGGTGACTTCACCAAGGGGAGCTTTGTGACAATGCGTCATTTAGAATGTTTGAGAGGCATAGCCTTGTTGAAAATTGTAAAAATGAATATTTTCAAACGCTCTGTAGCTTTCTAAACACTTAATTGTCAGTAGATTCCCTGTACGTTTTAAGCCTACATTTACTTTCTTTTCTGGAGGGTGGGTGGAGGTGAATAGTGGGAGTGCTGTATGCACAAAACAGTTACTTCATTTGATTGCATATGCAGATAATACGCAGATAGCACTGCAGTGGAAAGCTACTCTATACAAATGCGTTTGGTAAAAGTTTGCAAGACACAATACGCCTTAGAGCTTGTGCATAGTGTACGAAATGCCCAGACACTACTTCAACTTACACCTCAAAACTACAAAAAAAATAAATAAATAAATAAGAACAGATATTCTTTCCGACAAACACCCCACTGCCTGGTGTTATGTGTTAATTCAGTAGCACTTCCTATGATGCCGCATAATGGTGCATACAGATACATCTCATCGTTATGGGAATATGTAAATATCAAAGTTTAACATAAATTTACAGACACGTTCACAAATACTCAGCCGAACAGCGAGCTTGATATAGCAATAGGATTTACATGCCGTAACTCGCGAAAAGAAATTTTCTTTACACTCTTATTTATACATACATGCGGTATTGACGGTATGTTGATGATTTTGTTTTTTTTTTTTCACTCACACTACTGGATTTTCAACTATTACTTTTTTCTTTTCTTTTTTTTTAGTTACGCACAGAATAAACTCTTATAATAAATCAGAATCGTACCATTCGTTCATGCCATTGATCTGAAGTTAGTGGTACACCTCTTTCTGACATACGCTAAATATGTTTCCGTCTGACGACTTGCGTCTTAGTACACCGATTTATGAGTAGCCCTAAATAACCTAGAATGATAATTTCACAAACAGACAATCGTTGTAACTTGAATTACACGAGTTTTACCCTTTGAAATTATCCTTAATTACATTCCTCCCCAAAATTGTTGACGCGGTTTCCGCTACATTCCAACAGTATAAGAGAGACTCCACGCACTACTCTGCGTATGCTCCTCCAGTTGAGTTACACACACGCTATTGTTTGCACCAGGGCCAAACTTCGTACCCAGGTACCCGCAGTCCGTAGTCGGTTGGGTACCCGAATACCCGGCAATGTAATTTCCGGTAAGCCGCGAGTTGGTTGTGAAGTCATGATACATTGCATTGAGCGTTAATATAACACCATGTATCTTACGTGGGGACATGACAATGGAGTGTTGGTAGGCATACATGTTGATTCCGTTGTTTTTGGTCAAATGCACAGTGTACTTTAATGAAACTTTGAATGGACTCAATATCAGAACCGGGTCATGACATCCTCGGTCGGGTATTCCGGTAACCCGGTGAAACCGCTCACGCAATGCATCCTGTCAACTTGATTGTGACGATTAGTTGAAGCAATATCTATTGCGCATTTTTTTTTTTTTTTTTTTTTGATGTCTCGCTTCGTGGCACTATGAGTGACATGATCCATGCACGTTTCTACCAGATAACGTTAAGAAACTGCTGGTATTGCTAGTAATGCGGTGGTCTTTACTCCTACACTCTCCGGTCCTGTATTACAGTAACACGTGGAACGTTTCTATGACTAGCTTTGACATCGCCTATGAAACCAGCAAAAAAAAAAACTGTGAATAAAATCCCACATGCAAATGAGAAAGGATTATTGTTCTATCTTGATTCAATGTAGGCTGGATATGGTACCAATGGAAGATCTTTGCTTTTCCTTCGCTGTTGTGATGTAGTTCACCTATTTTCCATCCCTCATCACCTTAATGATCCCCTAACCTTTTTATTTATCTATTTTTTGTCCTTGTTTTTTGTTATTTTCACAATCCATCATTTTCGATTAAGTTAATTATTCCTTTTCTTACAGTTCTTTCCTCTTTTTTGGGGGGGGCTCATTAAGTCGTTCGATGTCTTAGTGACCCATTTTTTTTATTCTCTCTCTTTTTTTTTTATTCTCTCCAAGCCAGGCTAATTGATAAATTATTAATATTTCTGGAGGCTAGAGTCGTAAAAGGTGCTTAGATAAACGCTTTAGTAACTGACGTTGAAGGGTTACGTAAGGTTCAATTGGGAAAACCAAAGAAAATACAAGCGAGAGAGTTTATTGAAACCGGAGCAAACTTGGGTGATGTTGTTGCTATGGTGATAGACGAAGAAGGGATGAATAGAAAGGAAAAATCAAAAACATAAAAGAAAAGAAAAAAACAATGCAAGGACAAACAACGGCTAATGAGAAAAGGTGAAAAAGTCACAGGGATAATTCGAATAACATCTACACGCATTCTAGCTCGACGCCATCTCAAAAGAAATGGCAAGGGATCCCATGAGAAGTTTGGCCGACAAAGTAAAAATCTGTCCCATGCACAGGAAAGAAAATGTTATGGGATCGTTGCTTATTTGTGTTTTCTGTTTCCGGTCGCTTTGCTTTTTTTTGTATGTATGTATGTATGTATGTATGTATGTATGTATGTATGTATGTATGTATGTATGTATGTATGTATGTATGTATGTATGTATGTATGTATGTATGTATGTATGTGTGTATGCGTGTATGCGTGTATGCGTGTATGCGTGTATGTATGTATGTATGTATGTATGTATGTATGTATGTATGTATGTATGTATGTATGTATGTATGTATGTATATGAAGAGAAGTGTTGTATGTTGGCGAGTTTTAGGCCGTTATGCCCCGAGTTTTATTTTTGGAAGCAAACATTTTCTTTCAAAATATTGATATCACTCTTCAAGGAGTAAGCCAGACGGCAAGCAATTAAGAGACAAAATTTATCGACCTAAAAAAAGAAAAGAAATACCGATGCTGTGCAACACTCCACATCATCACATTTGCATTTTCAGTTTCAAAATCTGTAAAGCCATAAAGATACGTCACAAAATATCAAACGATTGTCATTCAGGATTTCACTCTGTGACTTCTGAATGAAGTTTCCCCTCTGTTAGATGTAATATTTATATTTTGTGATTGACTTACATAACATTCAAAACGCGATGTTCCTGTGTCCCTCAAAGTGAAAGGCACTTAACATCTCAGTGCAAGAACTGTGATCCAAAATCGTGAGACCAATATTGCTGTTTGTCGTCTGTCGTTTGCTTGCATTAATCCTTCTGTTTGTCGAATTTTCCTTCTACCTCGAGGCGCTGATTCTGAAAATGTTTAATATTTTGAGATTTTCGGTATATCTAGATGTCAGACGATTTACCCTTGCCATCTGTGTGGGTAGGGAAGAGGTCGCGATAACAAAATATTAACTGAAACGAACATGGGAGTTGTACAGATTTGGACGGACTCCAGGACATACACTTATCTAATGACGTCACATAAATGTAACGATGTCATATATAGCAAAATCTTTTTTTTTTCTTGCCAATTTTAGTAACCAAAGAGACAAAAGGCTTTGTGATACCTTGTCATATGGATATAGGCTATTTTAATAATCCCTGTGCCAGTCACGTGACAAATATTAGTGCAGTTATCCTACCTGACATATCATGTTAATAAGAATTTTACCTTTGAAATCTTTGACCTAGAGGGACCTTTCGCCCCACGCACACCCCTCCTCTCAAATCAACAGGGTCACCTACCGTGTATGTCCATCTACATTTTGAGCATGAAAAATATATGAACAATCCACAGGCCACAGGCAGGTAAGAGATCCCTCACAGTGATCCTTCTTAATATGCCATATTTACATTTGCGCGGTTTTGAATCTTTTGCAACCCCAAGTTACCATTGACCATCACAACCAAAATGCACAAATGCATTGCGGTTTTGATGATCCGATTATGAGCATTTTTTTTCTGAATCTGACATTATAACATTAATATGTGACAAAGGATACGTCTGCTTTATAACATATGGGAGATCTGTGCAAGCTTCCTTTCTTGAATTCATGTCTACAAGGTTGTCACAATTTGACCCTTGCTGACATAGAATGACCTTTGACCTCCATTAAAGACCAAAGGGTTCTTGTACTAAATGAGATACGCCTACGGAGTGAATATGGCATCTGTCAAAGCTTCCCTCCTTGAGATATGACCGTTACAGAACAAAAATTTTATAATGTGACCTTGTTGACCTCAAATGACCTTTGATCTTCACCAAAGACAATGGGACTCTTGTATACTCAATGAGATACACCTACATTCTTAATGGGAGAGGTGCCCGAGTTCCTTCTGGAGATATCGTATGCACAATATTTGACCCCGTTGACTTCAAATGACTTGTTGACCTCCCTCAAAGTCGAAAGTGATCTTGTAATCAATGTGGTACACCTACATACCCCATAAATTTGTCCAAGCTTTTTTCTTGAGATATCGTGTTTACAAAGGTTTCACAATTTGACCCCTGCTGACCTCAAATGAGCTTTGACCTTCACCAGAAACAATAGGGATTACCTACCTATGACTGATCCACCAACCAGGTGTGAGATCAGTCCACGTTACCCTTCTTGAGATATCATGTTTACAAGCAAAGTGTCACATACACAGTCACAATTTTGTTGAAGTCGAGTACGGGCAGTCCGAGCTTAAACAGAAGCTTGTAGAATTATATGTATGGAGGATTTGAGACATCCCTCACACACACTCGCACGTATAGGCCTACACATCACATCACCATCGCATAGATTCATTCGGTCTTCGGCAAGGAATCAAAAATGATGAGGAATCCTACCTTTTAAAGAGTGTACATCAATGGTTTTAACTTTTTGACCCACGGCAAACCTAATTGACCCTTGACCTTCAACTAAAGCGACACGAATCATTTGCAGTAGGCTACTCAATATGGCCAATTCACATGCAAGGTATGAGATAACTCACATTTAGGCTTCTTGAAATATGTTTAATTTGACCATTTGACCTCTACTGTCCCCACATGACCTTTCACCACCACTACAGGCAATAGGGATCATCTAATTAACATGGTTACCCTTCCTGAAATATCGCATTTAGACATACCTAGACACGCCCTCACTATTCACGACATCACTACAGCATAGATTCCTTAGCTTTCGACAAAAAGCCCTCTCTGATGCAAACCCAAAAGTTTGAACCGGCACTTCCCTATAATGTTACTTACATATGTTCCATTCATCACGTACGGGTTTGAGTGTAGAAACGTGTTGGGCAAGATAGTTATTGGTCAGGATGGTGTGAGGTCAGTCCTTATTTACGTAGTCTAGGGTTCCAGATAAGGAACCCTAATGTGGTCTAGTAACAAGTACAATTTCGGCGACAACGGAATAGATAAACGGAAAAATAAATGGAAAAAAAAAGAAAAACACAAATTTAAAATGCACCGCAAAAAAGGGTTTTAATGAGCTGGTGTGTGCCACTCATTTGTACACACAGTACAACGCCTTCCAACGACAACAAAATATTTATACACGTTAAAAAGTTTATAAGTTATGAAAGATTCTAGATTACAGATTAGCAATACTCTTTTTTAATCATCAAGGTGTGAGAATTTTACGATTGCAAAAGCACCAGAGCAAGAAGAAAAATGAAACTTAAGATAAAATACTATTGTCACATGATTAACCCCTTGCTAGACACCATCTGTAAGTAAAGTAAATGTGAGGCACCTGGGGGGAGTGGGATCGATGGGGGATGCGCATAAGGTTTTGTAGTATCATATAGACCAGCTTACATGAAACGCATAGATCCAATTAAAAAATTGGCCATAAGAATATGCCAAATCTTTTACCGTCCAATGCAAAACACTTGTGGATCCAAGTCCTTTGTCTGGGACAGTAACACCGGGGGGGGGGTGAGGTCTAAGGAGGGGGAGTATCCCCATGGGAAAACATTTCTGTCACTGAATGTCCTCAGAAACGATTTCGGTACACAAGTGCACAATCGTAAACCTTTCTTTTTCCTACCTTTGGTTAGGACCATGGCACCCGCTACCCCCCATTTTAGATCCACCCCGTGGAGAGGGGCGATGCCTTGGGGAGGATACAGGAGCAGTACACGATACACACATTGAGAAATGAATTGAAAAACAGTATTGATTTTATAGAGGAAAAGCATCAGTCAAAGATGAGGTGGGAATTCTCATAGTAGGGTTGAGGCAGGGGAAGATTATGTAGAAAAATTATACACAATTCAACGGAAGCAATGTTCTATTAACACACTGAGCAGTACTGTCAGGTTAATAGGGAGATTATTATTATATATATATATTTTTTTTAGATTTCTATTTTCTATAAAAGCTAACATCGTTTTCCAATACTAGAATTGAATTTCAAGGTGAAATGTCCTGGACGGCACTGAAAGAAATTGCATATTAAAAGTATAAGACATTAAATATGTAAGTTTTTGTCTTAACTAGATCACATAAGTAACAACTGTAGAAATGGGACATTTCCAACCAATGTGACCTTTAAGTTAAACAAAGAAAGGCAGTTTCTCTTTAAAAGGTTCATAAGACCAAAGTGACAAGAAGGGAATTTGAAATAAAGGAAAAGGATGTACAAGGAAACATGTGACAGAGATACGATAGGTGATCAGAGGACTGAAATGGTTATAATAAAGTTGATGAAGAAGCTACAGAGACATACAAATGAGCAACTGCAAAGGCAAAACTCAACTTAATCCGCACCTTATATGAGAAAAAATATATATTAATCCATGACACATCTTGAATAAAGATAGATTTCTTTGCATGACAAGAGAGACTAACAACTACATTTGGATGTTACCAATCATTTCCATATTTACATAACTAGTTGACACCAACGAAATAGTCACCGATTCATGATACATGACTAAGGCTTTTGGGTTGATGGAAATGCATTTTCTAACCCTGACTCTGGAGAAGCATTTCCTTGTGGCTATTTCTGTCAAAAACTAACTTTTCCATACAAACCTAGCGCAAAGCATCATGAAGTTCGTACATAAATGTTAATTTCCATCACTATTTCAACGAAATGCATTTCCAATCAGAGTTAGGGATAGGAAATGCACCTCTGTTTTCAGCTTGGTGGCCCTAGACAATGTATCACTGATGTAGCTGCTGTAAGCTGGAAAGGCATCTTATCAATTGGCTGTAAAATACAAAGGGCACCTTTGATTACAGCACTTGTACAGGAAGATGAATGAGGTGCACAAAATAATATTCAGAAGTAGCTTAACATGGCATAACGAACTTTGAGGGATGGTTTTAAGACGGGAAAAGTAAAGTTCAGCATTTAATACGACCCCTAGAACTACCAAACAAAAATTGATATTGAGGAATACCAATTCCACATGAAGTAGACACCAGCAAACAAAAGCACCTATGTTGAAAGTTTCCCCCTCCCCCATCCATCCCCACCTAAAAAAAAAAATAATGTCATATATAAACCTTTGAAAGTCTGAATGCCATGTTCTTTTCTAAAAATGTTTTACTTTTTACAAACAAGTTGTCATTCCTTTGTTTTCTTAAAATTTCATATTTTTTGCCATCTAAAAAAGTTTCAACCACTGCAACAGACTAAATAAGTCATGCTGTTTGTTTTTAGTCAAATTTTTCCTGGACTCCAGTCTACAGGAGTAATCAAAAACCTCAAATGTTACAACTAGAAAATTACTCATACTGTTAAATTTAGGATTATGGTTGCAACTTCCTTTTAGGTTTCACAAGATGCCAGATACTGAATAAATATTCAAATAATTCTTATTTTTGTCTTCTCCATTTTCCACTCCTGCACTCTAGCCTTCCTTCTCCCCATTTCATTCTCTTCGCGTTGATCTATACACACCCGCTGATACTGTGTTGAATATCTCCTGCGTGACAAACTTGGAACCGTTAGAGAAAAGGAAGAGGTTCGTTATATGTGTCATAGACAAATACCATAGCTCTTCCTGTGTTAATCCATTGCTATAATTAACATGCTAACCAACAGTAATCACAGTCAGAATGCACAAATGCATTGTGGTTTCGATGATCCAATTATGAGCATTTTTTTCCTGAGCCTGACATAATAACATTTGGATGTGTCCCAAGCTACCTATGTTTTATATGAATTATGAGATCTGTACAAGCTTTCTTCTTTGAGATCATGTCCGCAAGGTTTTCACAATTTGACTCTTGTTGACCTGAATTTACCACCTTTGACCTCCGCTAAAAATTAAATTTTCTTTTACCCAATGAGATACATCTACATACTGAATATGAAATCTGTCAAAGCTTCCCTTCTTGAGATATGTTTACAAGAATGTCATAATGTGACCTTGTTGACCTCAAATGACTTTAACCTTCACCAAAGACAACAGAACTCGTGAGATACACCGTTACATTCAATATGAGATACTTCCAAGTTTTCCTTCTTGAGATAACGTGATTACACCGTTTTCACAATCCTTGTTGATCCCAAATGACCTTTCATCTACTAAATGTGGTACATCTATATACTAAATATGAGATCTGTCAAGTTTCCCTTCATGTTTACAAGGTTTTCACAAGCTGACCTCTGTTGACCCCAGATGACCTTTGACCTCCACGAAAAACAACAGCGTCCTTCCTCTCAATATGAAAAACCTAAATACCAAGCATGAAGAGCATCTATCACTCCTCTCTGGAGATATCACACGCTAAGTGTCACATACACTCACATACAGTACACACAATCATCATGACTGCATAGGTTTCCCCTATCATCGAAACCATTTACAAAATGATAAGAGAGAAAAACGACAGGCTTTGTGTTCTTTTAAGCTTAAAAATGTGAATGCAACTTTAAAAAAGTCCTTCTTGATTGAAAGATCCTCCTGGTACAAATGTGAGGTGTTGTTTTTGTGACTGGTAGAATGAAATGTGGTTTAGAGCACACACCACCCATCCCATTTGAACACCCCATTACATCTTTTCGTACCAGATGTGAGGCATAACCGTTACATCTACTTTTTTTTTAAAACAAAGAAACATCAAAGGAACAGACACAAACAAAACGTCCTTTACATAAATTATATCATTTACATCCAACTTGCAGTCTCACATCCAGGAGGGACCACACAAACAAACGTTTAATGCCATTTGAATTGCAGTATTACATAACAGACCCAATTCCAAAAATGGGAACTCCAAATGCACCCAGGGTAGTGATTGGTCACAACTTTGATGAAGCAAAGTGCTATCAAAATTGAATTACATGGAAATTCAATACTACAACTACCTAAGATTATTTTTGGAATCTTCAAATTTTTGTTAATGAGCCTTTAATGCAATTGGTGCTACTCTCATAAGGTATAGCGCTGGACTTCCTAATAAGGATAACATATCATCCATGTAAAAACTGCTTTTTCTCTTTTCAGTCACCATGGCAACTAAAATACTGGTCTCATTAAGTTAATTAGTTACTTAATGCAGTAACTTAGGTGACAAGCTTTTAACCAAAATTAAGTAATGCACTCTTCGTCACTGGATAGATCCTTTGCAAACGAGAAAATTGACACAAAGAAAAACATCCCTTTCATCTGATACTTTGGCTCCAACTTTCAAAATACTGCTCCTTGTTGGTCGACTACTCAAAATCTGATCGTAATTTATAATCTTACCATTTATAATTTTAGAGGAGCTCATTGAGTTGATTTATAGTTTTTATTTGGTGACAATTTTGATGAAACCATTGCATGCCAATACTTCTAATTAGTCTCATTAGTATCTGTTTCTACATTTACTGAAAATGTGAGAAACTGTAGTTTATTTTTGTTATGCTAGCGATAATCCCTTAATGGTAAAAAGTGCCTGGTTGCAGATTTGCAATAAATGATTTCAATTGTCAATTACCATTTCTTCGTTGCTTCAGCCATGTGACAGCTAATCAGAATCTATCCGTTTGACCATTTACCATCGATGTATGAGCAACAATCAGCAGGTGTGATACAACACAAACTTTGTGAACCGACTCAACGAGCCCCTCTAACGGCGATGGCGCCGAGTCAGGTCCATTCGGGCTTCTCCTGGGTTGACCGGTTAGTTATAGCTGTAATTTTCGGTTATATCTCTCCCAGCTTGATAGAGGGCGCCATCCCTCTCGTCTTTTCCTCTCTTGTGAGATTGTGATAAGGTTTTATCTGGGCCCTTTGTACCTTGCTGTTGTCTGCCGTTAGATTTATTACCCATTCCTGATGCAGGTTTCAAACCTCCCCCAGTGCTGCCGGTTCCACCCCGTCCTCCTCTCCCCTTTTGTTGACTGTTGCTGGTGCTGTGCTGTTGTCTGCTGTTGGCACCTCGTGATGTTGGACCACCGCTGCCATCAGTCGTAGTCCGACCAGTTGTACCGGCGGTGTTACCTCTTCCCGCTTCAGTGTTACCTTTCCCACTCGGGCTGGGACTTCTGCTGCGACCTTGAGGAAAACAAAGAGATAGACAGTCAATGATTCCTTCCGGTTTCTTTGCCACAAATTACTTACATGGTGATTGCTTTGCATGTTTAGGTCAAACAAAAAACAATGGAGTCCATATTGTTTCCATTTCATCAAGAAGTACTGAATGTACCTGTTGATGCCTAGTACTGACAAGTGACCAACTTTAGAATAACTTGAAAGGTGTACATTACATGCCCACTACTCACAACTAGAAAACTAAAACATCAAGGGTTTCGATAATGCATCTCAGCCTTGCTGCTCACAGGGTTTGATAACAGAAGCAGCTTTTCTTCTATAAATAGAACATGACAAAACATTTCCCAAATATTCTACTCAATGTGGTCCATCAATGTACTTGTCCAGCAATGATCATATCCAAATGTATAGATTCCTGAGATACTGCACAGTAGGTGGTTTTCATGATTTGGACTCTGTTGACCTCAGTTGACCTTTGTCCTCCACCAAAAGAACAATACCAAGGCTTCAACTCAATATGACTGATGAACACGTATACATCGTAAATATGTGATCAAAGCTTGCACATATGACATAGTGTTTACAAGGTTTCTACGGTTTTGACTTCTGCTGAACTCAGTTGACCTTTGATCACCAACAAAAACACAAGGTTGTTGTACCCATGGTGTTTCATCCACATTGCCAATGTGATATCACTTCAAGCTCTGTTAATCTGACTTGCCCTCTGAGTGCCACCAAAAACAGTACGCTTCTTGGCCTTATTGTGGTTGATTCAGCCCAATGTGTAGTGTGTAGGTAGTGTGTACGTTTTAGAGCATGCTTACATTCTAGAAATGGTTTACAAGAGTTCACAATTTGAACTCTGCTGACCTGGAATGACCTTAGACCTTCACAAAATATGTGGGTTCTTGCACTCAAAACCATTCATCAATGTACTGTACTATCTACTGTATGAGATCAGTCCAAACTTATTTTCTCCAGAAAGGTTTTCATGATTCAACCTCTGCGGATCTGAAATGATGTTTTGACCTCCACCGAAAACTAAAAGGATCTTATACGCAATATGATTGATATTCATAGTAAATTTGAGATCAGTCTAAACTTGCTTTCTTGAGATTTTGTGTCCACAAGGTTTTCACTTGAACTATGATGACCTCAATTGACCATCGACTTCTAACAAAAACAAAAGAGATCTTGTGCTCAATATGACTGGTTTCCTAAGATATCGTTTAGAATTTTTTGCAGATTTTGACCTCTGCTGACCTTTGACTTTCCACCAAAAACAAAAGGCTCATTGAACTCAGTATGGTACGAATACATACTAAGCATGAAATAAGTCCCAAGGATAGGGTGTTTACAAGCAAATGGTCACATGCAAAGACACATACTGTACCACACACATGACATCATGATTACAAAAGTTACCCCAATTCTTCTTCAAAACTGAGAAAAACAAAATTTCATCAAAATTGGAGAAATGTTATAGCATCAAACTAAATCTTCTTGACCTCAAACCAAATGCGCACTTCATCCCCTGTGTCAGATGCATGATAGAAATCTCACTGACGTTTACATTAAATGCCTCTGCCAGCATTTGTCTTGTGGTGAAATACATTCTGATGCCTCACAAGCCCTGACTCTCTCTATTATGCCAAATTTCTCACTGCAAATTGTTGAAATATTAAAAAATCTTTCCCAAAGATCATATCTTTCACCAATAAAGTCTTCTGTGCATACACCAATTCCCCTCTTTGCCACTGTCTGCGTGCCTAACACACATCTCCCTGCATAAACAAATTCTGGTCCATTCTGTGTTTTTTTTTTCCTTTTTCTTCTTTGTGGTTTCCATTACATTGTCGAGAGGAATAAAGTTTACCTGGATTTCTTTCTAAGCACCCAAAGGCTTCCTTGATGCAATGACTCCTTTTAAACCAGGATCACATCTCACAATTTATTGCAATGACTATGGTGTTCAGCCTTACTCAAATAGCTCTTTCTAAGTAATTAGGTGGCTGCAAAACCATTTGCACTTTTTCAAGTCCCGCCGCACACGCGTCTTTTCGGGTGCTCACCAGCCTTCTCGTCGAGTGTAAAATGCAAATTACGATGCCATCAGATCATCCCAAATTGACCCGGCCTGGTAATGATGCAAATGGCTTAATGACTCTTTACTCCATTCATCGATCTATTAGGGAAATTTTTTGACTGGTCTGGTAATTAAGAAGGCCACTTTCTTTTGTGATAGGTTACCGTTTACCGTCTTAACAACGCGAACAACGACATTTTTCATCTTTCTCTCACCGCTTTGTTGGTGCAAGAATAGCTCAAAACGGTAAATGCAGGATTCCCTCGGGGGGGTAACTTAACGTCGAACGTCAGCCGTTAACACATCATCCAAATTGAGAGACCAGAGCGAAAGTGCTCCGCATCATTTTCACTCGTCGAAAGCTGGAGGAGTCAACAGCTGGGGATGAACTGCAAAGTGGCAATCGCGATGAAATGGAATGAAACTTCCAAAGAGACAGTGATAGCCACTTAACCGATTGACTTCACCCGATAGAAGATCTTTTGCTGGTCTCTGGATAATCTTTCTTTTTTTTATTTTTGATGATTTTTTTAAAGAAGAAGAACAATGGAAGACAGCAACTGTTTACTGTTTCTGAATGGTTGCATTTAGAAGGTTATAAGAAGAGTTTACTTTCAGGATTATATGAGATTACTTAAGAGGTTTTGAAGGGTCATTTGGAATCCAAAGTAAGGGCACTTCAAACTGATTACAAGCCACCGCAAGTAGAATTAAATTACACAGAGCAACCCTCCAACGTGCCTCACTGACTCTGGCATACATATTTCTTGCGACTTGTTGCATCTTTTCTCGCATATAGAGGTAGGTCTTGTGGAAATGCAGTGCTCTCCACAGGGGAGTCCACCCAAAGTGAAAATTACCATCCCCTGACATAGGGACTGTTCCATAAAAAATGAAATCCCCCCACCTTAAAAGCCCTGCTTGGCTGAAAGAGTTGATAAAAAGTTGATAAAAGCTGTAATGCCTTAATACAGCATGAATTTGTCTCTAAGTGGCGGCATTTAGCATCACTTAGCATCTCAATTACCAGAAATTCCTGAAGGTGAAGTTGAACCCCCTCCCCTAAAACCTCATTTGATTGTTTTCAGTTATGTAAGCACCCCATGTTTGGCTGCCTCCCTCTCTTGGAAATCTGTGGTGAATAAAGCATTGGACTCTGTTGTGTTGTCATATCAACATCCTTCAAAACTAGGGCAACTAGGGTAAGAGTCAGACTCTTGTCACAAAATCTGCTTCTCAAATTTCAGCTTAAAGTGTAATGCTAATGGATCTTCTTGGGTCAAGTGAAATTGACGAGACCGAAATATCGTTAATGTAAATAAAAGAGACTTTACAGCACTGTCAAACGGGGTGACTGTGAATAGCGAGGTTACTTTGAACACTCTGGATTGGTCATACTCTTAACCCTACTGAAAGCTAATTTTTACTGATAAAAGCAGTATTTTTGGTGGTTATAAGGGTGATGTTCTAATCAACGTTACAACATAGGGACCCTTCTCTGGGTGTTGCCAATTGCTTGTCACAGCTTTAAACAGGTGCTGCCAATTTCATCAGGATTTTCATCGGCAGTAAAAAGCTCAGTCATTACCATGGAAACACAGGGCCAATCAAATTAATGGTAACAGCTGTTTACAGCAGTAGGAGTAACTTTCCTCTTTCCTTTTTGTTTAGGCTGTCAAAAAAAGAGTGTTGAACATCCAAATTGGCAAAACAAATACATGTTTCTTGTTAATTGACAAATTGACAAATCTCCAACTTTGGTAATAATATCCAGATGATTTATAAAGGCCTCTGAGGCATCAGTTTTTACATCACCATTTTTGGTAGTTTTTAGTGTCAAAAACAAAAGAATTTCAGCAATATACTGGTATTTCTTTGTTTCAGGAACAAATGCGATGCATGTCAAAATTGAACAGCAAAACACCAGCACTGCAACTTTATTTTGACCCTCAGTTGATACCAGTTACATTACTGGTAACTTACAGTTGTACCTATATATGTGTACATGTACCTAAATCATACACAGCTGTGATATGTAGAAACTCAGCACTGTAGGTCATGTGGACTTGACTTTATTTTTCCATACCGTGACTTCGTACCGTTATAGCCCACAAAGTCTTTATTAAGGACCTCTTAATCCAGCTGAACTTAATGTCTGATTCACAATCATTGTCTGGGTCAGCATGCTCTCTGACCCTTTCAGTTTGCACAAAACCAGAAATTTGGTGTTCATGTCGTTTTGCACAACGTCAATTCAGAGGCCTAACCCTCATGGTAAATACTCTGCTACAGCATGTAATATCTACGTTTTGAACAGAGGTATTCTTTGAAAAGGCTAGAAGTTTCAAAAACAGTCAAAATTGGGTGTAGAGTTTGAATGAAAGGTGGAAACAAGGAGGTGTTCAAAGTCACCTGTAGCAAGGTGTCTTTGAACACATGACAAATTAAACAAAAAAATTATAATAACCATGCATAAATTTCTAGCTAAAATACTGCAAGAGAAAGGTGATACCCCAACTGGAGGCAATTTGAAAGCAAAACATGAGACCTTCACATACGATAAGTAAAAAATACGACAAAAAGAGAAGTGTTCAAAGTTTACGGAACTGACGTGTGTCTAACATACCAAGGCAATGTGAAGACAATGAGTTAGAATTACAAGTGTACAATGCGTGCTTCATTTCAAGGCATTTATTCATTTGGGTCTGCCCTACTGTAGTAGCAAACACTTGCTTACATATTGGTCATCACAAGCCTTTACATATAGATGTTTTGATCACTTCTCCTCTTTCAGCGATTTTCTCTTTAATTTCGGCGTCTGTGCAACATGGGGGTTTGGAGTGATTTCTCTCCTAGAACTGCATTTACCCCTCGGGGTCACAGGCTGGCTGTCCCCTGCCCTACAACCTCATTCTCCCACATATCCACAACACATGAGTGCTAAATGGTTCATTCGACATATCTTCATACTTAACTTTCTCCCTGACTTTTATCTCTTGAAAATGAAACAATGTCACCTTGGGATTTTTACTGTCTCATATTTCTCATTTATTTGAGGTGAACTTTTTGTATAGGTTTGCTTTTTCCTTTGATGTTTTCCTAGATTCTACCCTAAGTATGATGCCTACCCTACCACCCTTCACTATCACTTCCCATATGATGACCACGCCATTTCCTCATGCCTCAGCTATGGTCCACAAATTCTCTTCCTCACCTGAAATTAGATGGTTACATGGATGTCAAATATGGCAGCAGCAACAGTTCTACAAATTTCCCACTGCTGACACCATTCTCAGCACACCAAGCTCTAATCTTCAAGCATCAAAGAAAATAATACAAAATGTGTATCTTCCTAACCCACCAACTGTAGCTACCCTGCCAACCTTAAACCTACCTTACCATTATTCCCATTTACACTACAATTTCTCTCACCTACTTATCCCTATACCTACCTATCTACCTACCAACCAACCTATCTACTGACCTACCTAGCAACCTACCTACCTACCTACCTACTTACCTACCATCAGGATGGATGCCAGACATGTCAGCAACAGCTGCTCTACATACAGTAGTTTCCACTGCTGACACCATTGTGTGTCAGCCAGGATCTAGTTGTAATTCTAAGCATCAAATAATAACACAAATATTCCATGAGTATGTTTCAATGACGTAATGCAGAATAACGTTGTGTCCTCAATCACGGATATGCAAAATTCCACAGTGTGAAGATGGTGTTACAGCAGCATTTTGCCTTAGAACACTCATTTCACACCATTACGTCATGTCCATGCAGTTTGCAATAAAGTGCCGACAAGAACCATCCAACTACGACATTCACGATAACATTTCCACCCCTCTTAGCAAACATTAAGCTCTAAGCAAATATTAAGGTACTGTATATACTTGATTCTCAGACAAATTTTTGGAAGACGATGTACTTCCTTGATGCTGATCACATGCAACCGCTGTTTCATATTCAACTATTAATCAATCACTGATATTATGTTCATTTATGAACAGCACTAAGTGTAGAATCATTCACAGTTGACCCTCCCTTCTGTCCTGTTGGTATAACACACATGTAAACAGTACGCTGATTTGTATGCGAGAGAAAAGGAAAAACAAGCACTGTGGTAAACTTCCGGAGCTTGTCCTATTATTCAACAAACTAACGACATGGGTATATTTCAGGGTGACTTTGTGACGGAAAGGCCCCTCTTGGAATGCCCAGCAGAACGGTGTACTTTTTCGACTTTCATTTCACTCTCTCAAACAGCCTGAATTGGCTGCAGTAGACGTGACCATGATGTATACAAATATTAATATATACATATTTCACAGTCACATTGGTGTGAAAAAGTAGAGAAACGGACATAAATTGCTGCTATGACATTCACGATGATACTCATCAGAGTGTCCACCGACATGCTTTCCTGAGTCACTTTTCAAATACATAGAAGACTTCAATTGCGAATCGGGATAAAATAGCAAGCACACGTACCGGTGTTCATACTAAGGAATTGAACCTGAGATGGAAAACTCTCACTAAGAAAAAAAAATGTTTGGGAGGGCTTTTCAAAACTGAGGAAGGGAGTTGTCGCTTTTTATCGTGTGTATTTATATCGCAGCTACGACGTCACCTACATGGAGGAGTGTGCAGGACTTTCCCGCGGAAGATTTGTCTTCGTGCGGGCTTCGGGAGACATATGGGGAATTCACTCGATCTACTGTAATCATCGCAGCCCATGCATGATTGTATATATGCAAGTGAGTGTGTGTGTGTCTGCATTCCATCTTCACACTTGAGATACCAATTCATTTTTTTTTTTTTTACTTTTTTGACCAAAGAAAAAAAAAACAGTAGCCTTTTTGCTAATTGATATGAGATGCTTCTACTTGCATGCCAAATGTGACATAAGCCGTTAGCTTCAATTGTTGAATATACTGTGCCATCATGACTAACACCGTTGTATTGTGCTATTGCCAGAGGAAATGCAATGCAGGTCTCTCTCTCTTTCTAATTAGCATATTGACTCAAGAAAGGTGTAATTGTTTATCTGCATTTGAGTGTTTTGGTAAAGTTCTTCTCAGAAAGGGCAATTTGTGGCAAGAGGATGGAGAAAGGTTCCCCATGACGAGAGGCGCCGACTTCAGAGGTAGTATTCCGATGCAATTAAATGAAATGGAACAAAGCTTTTCATTCACCAGATTTGTAAGTAGAAGTGTAAAAACAGATTTACATATTTTTTACACCAGTTGGATGACACTGGGGTCAGGCAGCTAACACGTGCTATTCCACCCCTCCTCAACAGATCTGAGTGGGTTCCAAGTTCTGACTCTGATCGCTGATTTCATTATTGTGAGGCACCATCAGAGGTTGACAGAGCCTTGTTCTCCTGCTGGGTGCTGAAAAAAGGAGCGCCGGGGTGACCGGTCACACCTCATTACAAATTGCAGCTGCGTATTTCTCTCACTCTACTATAATCGGCCCATCACCTGACTAACTGGGTCGCCTAATGTGATTTCGATCGACGTGAGCACTTTGACCTGTGATGGAACAGAGTTAGCTTAAGGGCTGATCAAAAGGTAAAAAAAAGAAAAACAGCAAACAACAAAACAGATCAGCTCTGCTTTTTCTCCACTTTCTGCTATTTCAGTAAAGAGATATATGTGGGCTGTATATATCCCACTTGTAAACAGCCCCAAACCTTGAGGGCCTCTGAAATGAAATTCCGATTTATACGTTAGCCATGCTATGATGTGAATTATAATGCATTTGCAGAAGATGGCTGAAAATATTCAGCCATTATTCCTCTCTGACATTTTTCAACGAAATGCATGATCCAATACAGTTTTTTTCTTGCTTCTATTAAAGTCTGCAGACCAGGCAGGCACCACGGATGGTGTCACCTTTCCGTTCGGACGTGACCTAACCACGATATGGCACGATCTCAAACTTGGTGAAAACTTTGAATGTAGCAAACGATCTGAACCGAAGAGCGACAAAGGTTCTCGGAATGGAAGAAAGTAAGATGAAAGTCTGACAGAAAATTTAGATACCGTTTCTGATTTACCGTTTACTCTGACGCACTCCTCCTTGTGTCTCGCGTTCCATCCTTTCACTTTGCACGCTTTGCTGCAGTAGTAGACCTCCTTGCATCGTGTGCAAGCCGAGAGACGCACCCCCAGGGCTCTACCGCACTCGTAGCAGTACTTGAACAGCGGCTTTCTGTAAGTGACCGGAGAAATGGACATGAAGTATTTCGACTTGCAATATCGTCCGAAGATCTCAAACCAAAATATCGACACTTGGAAAAGAACTTTATGCGGATAAGGTGCAAAAATATTTGGAGGAACAGACCTTAATTTTCAGTGCATATATATATAGGTTTCCTCCATAAGAAAATTGCCTCCATGTTCAAATTCATTGATCCCTATAAATTAAATTGGGCGAATAATGTAGTATATAAAATAAATTGCCCCGACTGTGATTCTTTCTATGTGCATGAAACAAACCGACGTCTCATAGATAGATTCAATGAGCATCTGATGAGTTCTTTTGGTAGACAGAAAGGCATATTTTACCTCCATTGTAAAACTGAAGATCACTGTTTTCCTGATTAGAGAAAGCCTACTCACAAAAGATTTAAAGGCAGACTTGAATAGAAACGTAGTAAGCTACAACTTGGAACTATCTTAATCTCCTTCATCCCTACTTGCTCTGTCAGTCTATTTTTTGCTCCTTTGTTTTTCATTGTTCTGTGTTTCTAAAGTCTTCCAAGTATTACTATAGTTTTGCACAATGTTTGCAAAGACCACCTTAAACTTGTTCTGCTATTTTGTCCTTGTTCCATTGTGTAACGCTATTTTGTGTTTGTAAAGCCTTCTATGTCTATCCATGCATATCACGTCAAACTCTTAAATCCGTATATTACCGCTTGTGCACATGTATATCCTTGCATTTGCCTAAAGATGAAGTGGTGACCACTTTGAAATATAGCAAAATGACATCCTTAAAGATATTCACTTCTATCTCCTTTATTTTATCTTTATGGACCACTCCTATTTTCTCTTCACAAATTTGGCAAGACATATACATTAAGAGTCCAGTTAATGTTTGAACAGCAAAATCTCCATTTAAATAGAAGTAAATATACGCCATTTTATATTGATAAGTAATGTATATAGTCGCATCTAATTGTAGCAGCATTTGACTTCCACACTTGCCTGGTATATCGTAGCTTCAAAATAAACCTTGGTAGGAAATTAATCCTTAATTTTGCTGAAAGACCTCTCAAAGTACAATTTGAAATAGGTCATGGCATATCGACTCAAATGCAGTAACAACTGGTTTTACTACATATTTGGACAACTTGATATAAAAAACAACCTTGGGTGTCCTTGTGACATCATCTAATGTTATGCAAATCAAAGTTTCAAGTCTCTCATTGGGAAGCGCCCCTTCGTTTCTGTATGACATCATATGATGTCATATTAGTAGCAGCTCCATGCATGAGCTATCTCCTCAATTATTTAAAAAGCTTCTACTTGCACATACTTCCATTGACTAGTTCGAAACTTGCACACAATGTGTCTTAGGTAGTCAGATACCTGTGTTATTCAGTAATATTTTGGTACAAGGTCCCATCTGGGCCCCATGAACCACAGGCTTTCATGCACAATCTCATTGGTTTGTCGAAATGATACGTCGTCAGTGATACCTTAAGGGTATTCATGAATTTTTGATCCAAGGTCCCATGGGGCCTGCAACCTACTTTAAGAAATTCTGCAAACGGAGAATGTTTTCCTGTAGATTTTTCTGTACAATGTTGAAGATACGACATGACGGTAGTCTGCTAATCACACCTTTAGGGTGTTCCTGAGTTCAAAGCCCAAGATGTGCCAGAGGGCCCATCTTCAACCTTAGACCCAAAATTTATGTACATGCTTTAGGTGCCACTAAGAGAGTATCATAATGACAAACTATGGATATTGTGCACACAGACCTAAATCTGTAGGAGAAAGCATTTTGCAGAAATTTCTGTAATACTGTAAACAGATATGTAACAAAGAATCATTGCGGCAAATGGTTATGATGGTACATGACAATCTGTAGGATGCTGTCAACTCTGTTTTGAAGGAAAGAAGCATTTTGTAGTATTTCACAAGATCACCTCTAGGGCCCATCTTGACATTTGGACCCAAACTCCCGGAACACCCTAAAGGTGCCAGATGAATATCGATATGGCAAAGTATTAACATTGTATCAGAGAATCTGTAGAAACAGAAGCATCCTGCAGAATTTCATAAAATGGGCCATAGGGTCCACAAGAGACCTTGGACCAAACATTCTTGAACACCCTGAAGGCACCACTAACAACATATCCCTTCGACAAAACATCAAGATGGCTCATAGCAATTTGTAGGAGGTAAAGGATTTTGCAGAATTTTGTAAAATGGGCCATAGGGTTCACATGGGACCTTGGACCAAAAATTGGATGCCCCAAATTGTACAGCACCTAAGAAAGATTGCGTGGAAGTTGGAAATAAATTCACAAAAGCATGTGTGCGTAGGCGCATTCTGAATTATTACGGAGCGACAGCTCGTGCACAAAACAGTACCTTATATGACGTCTTAAACTGTCTTGTAGATAAAAAGTTTTCTCTTTCTTTTTTGCAAAATGGAGCTTCCACTGGCGACTGTGAAACTTAAACTTTGATTGCATAAAATTGAAAAATGTTCCCAGAACACCAAAAGGCAGATTTGGATATCAATTAGTTCAAATATTTAGAAAACCCAGCTTCCATTGATTCCTAATCCACGCAGCACAGCATGACATCTTTAAGAAACCTCCAGCAAAAGGATACATAATTATACATAATAAAGCTGAAAAAAGAAATGAGTTTGAAATTCATGATGAACAAAATATATTATGCCAATATTTCATAAGATGCCTTACAACCAACCATGAATAGAATTATAGAAATGTCCAGAGTATCAACCTATAACTATTCTGAGCTGGTATTACACTTACCTGTATTCACTTCCATCATTGCAATATACTGACTTGTGTTATCAGCTTGCTATTCTCCTCGACAATGTAAGGTGTGTTCTTACTAAATTATTGGTGCAATATCTTCATCATGAATTCCAAAGTCATTGCTACTTTCAGCTTTATTATTTGTATGTGGACCTCTCCAATCTTTAATTACGCATATATCTCACAACACCTTGCCACTGTAACATTCAGCCTATGTATCTGACAAAATAAGTTCCAGTGTTTTTACGGAGTGTTAAATTTTGAGATAGTTTAGTACACGATACCCAGGAAAGAGAACATGACATGTAAGAATGAAAAATGCGAAAGTTTCACAAAGGATTTATAGGGTATCCACATCAAAATGTGAGACAGTACGTGTGAGAGACAGGGATTATTTGTGATAAGGTTGTCATCTGCTCCTTATCATTAAAACAAAATCACATCACTGAGAATAATAAATACATTGAAGAATACTGCATGAACAATTTAATAAGCAGATATTTCAGTGTATGAAGGAAAGATAAAAAGAAATCTCACTCTTTTTGTCTGAAGCCTTTGTAATACCATTTCACATGAAGGCAGATTTGTTTAAGGGGAAACACGCCCTAGAGGTGAGAGCCGTACTGGTTGCCCGATAAGAGCATTTTCTTCATAAGCAGTATACTCTCTCGCACATGAGTATTTATGGTTTTGAATATTAATGAGATGCCATAGATAAAGAGCATGTTTCATGCGCAAGATGTGCCAGGTACTTACAGAGGATCATCTGGAAAATTGAAATGGAGATGTTCCTAACTTTTCCATGGCTCTTTAATTTTTGTGAGAGAGACAGAAGGAAAGAGGTGAGAGAAGTAGGTGGGTGCATGTTGCTTATCCAATTTATTATGGTAAAGAAGGCAAAGGTTACCACAAGGATTGTGCTTCACAACAAAAGAGTCAACTTTCATAAATGTCTAGTCATGTCTATAAAGGCTAGAGTGTGACATATTTCTTCCAACTATCCAATAAGTGGAATAATTTGATTCCGGCAACAGTACTGCACTTTGTGAGAACAAACCCTTCCCAATTCTGAAGGGCATATACGGTTTAAGGGAAAGGAAAGCCGTTGCTGCACATGGAAGTATTGCACTTGAGTTACCATCGCCATGACATACATGGCATGAATACAATACACCACATGATTGTCCTAAGTAGTGAAACATTTTAAAGGAAGATAGGTAGTTGGGACAATAACATCTAACATTTCTGCACTTGTTTTTTTCCAAAAAATTTTTGTATAAGAATACATCTACTCAACAGATTTGAGGGGATGATGATAATGATCAACAAATGGCAAATTAAGTCAGACAGTACCCAAATAGAAAAGGACACACAAAATTCTGTTTATTTTTTTTTTTTATGTGGATGTCCAACACTCAATATTTATTTGTGTCTGTCTCTCGAAACTGTAGCTTGCATATGGAATGGTATTTGATCAATTGTCATCTACTGATGATGTCAGCAGTGTGTCGTCAAACTCCAAGCAGGTTAACATCAAAGGGCCTTTGACGGAGGAGTGCTCCGTGTTCAACGCTACGGGGAGGAGTGCACACATAAAATGAACATAACGTGTGGGTCGTTTACGTAAAGAAACATAGAAGTTTAGGCAGATTTTTTTAAGTACATGTACTTGGGCACTTTCTGACTGAATTTGTAATTTGTATATCATTTTTTACCACACATCAATTGAGGACATATGGTTGTAACTGACTTGGAAGGAGAAAGTGCAAAAAATTGTGTAAGATGTTTGTCACCACTGGCTATCTTCCTTAAAAAGTGTAGTTTCCAGAAGGAAAACTTGAAATTAAAAATATTTGCACAAGTTTACCTGACTTTGCTATTTCTCCTTGAAAAGTGGTATGGTTTGAAAGAAAATGAGATGAGTTGATGCAACCATATGAATGAACAAATGAATGAATGGACACAAATAATGAATTATCATGACAATGAATAAATTAATCTATGTGAATAATAAACGCTTGAATGAGTAATAAACACCATGAAGAACAAACATACATGCTGCAATAAGAATAGCAACCATACAATAAAGGTATTACTGATAGGCATGTCTGAGCTTTGCAATGACAAAAAGTTACAATGAATAAAATGGGACAAAAAAAAAATTCAGGTGGTGACTGTGTGACAAAAAATGCAGCAGGATGACAGATGAAATCATGAATATTTATGCTTTTAATGTCATGATAAGAACAAACACAATGGTACTGTACTAATGACAGCTATGTAAGAACTTTACATTGCAATGTCAAAATACTACCTTGGATTAAAGGAGACATTAAATTATCAAGTGGTGAATATATGAGAATTGCTAATGGACGATGAAAAATCATGAATATTCATGCTCACTACATCATGATGTAAGCAAGATGTTGAAAACAGACTACTGGCAGCCATGTCTGAATTTTGCATTGCAATGACAAAATACTAATCTTGGATAAAATGTGACAGCAAATTGCAAAAAGGTGAATGTATCAGAAGAAATGGGCAATGGCAATGAGAAGTCATGAATATTCATGCTCATTGCAATATGAACACCAAGATGGAAAAAAATGAGGTGAGAACGAACACAACAGTGTTAGTCATGGCCATCTCTGAGATTTGCTTTTTTAATGACAAAATGTTGTAATGGATAAAATGCGACAAAAATGTGTAAGTGATGAATGCATGGTGACAGTGAAAAACTATGAATATTCATGCACACTGCTGCAAGGTCACCTAGTCCTCACAAAATTTCCATAATGTTCTAAAATCATGTCTCAGGAAGACCTTTTCTACATGATAGAACATGACGTGATAGCCAGATATACACCATAATGGTTAGGATTGGAACCTCTCGAGAAGGGATACACATGAATGATATCCAAGTCTGAAGTTTGTATTGTAATGACAAAATATTATCTTGAATAAAACGTGACAGGATATTGTAAGTGGTGAATGTACGACAAGAAATGGACAATGATAGGTCATCAAAAAACCATAAAGTCATGAATAGCTGTAAGCAAATGGCAGCAAAGGTAACTGTTTTAGAGGAGTTTAAAAAAAAAAAATTTTCAGAAAATAAGCTGCTTTTTTCAGGTTCCCCTTAGAAATGGGAGAAAAAAAAAAGGAAAGGACTATAATTCTGAACTTTAAGAAATAAATTACCTGAGAACAGTCTCTCCATTCTCTTTATCAACCAATGGCTGAAACTGACCAGTATTGTCCTTGATGACAGAGTGAAAGACAACCTGCTTGCCACCTGCTGCCTCCTGGAGACTCTCCGAAGAGCTCCCCGGGGCACTCTCCTTTCGCTGGGCCTTGGTCATGATGGACTTGGTTGGAGACTCCAGGCGGGCTCCGGCCCCAGTGTACAGGAAATCCTGGCTGGGGCTCACACCTGAAGGGTAAAAGATACAGAAGGCATCAACTGAAAGACTGAAGCAAGAGGCCAGCAGGGGCGCCGTCCTTCACGGCTGGCCTTCGAGCTGGAGATGAGGGTTCTCCATAGGCATTCCAGGTACTTGATTTTCACTTATGAGACTCCCAGACCCGTCTCTGAGGAGGGACACAGACGAACTGGTATTTGTAATACTATAGGAATGGCAGGGAAACGGCAGATTAAATTGAAAAAAAAAACTGTCCTTTCTTGAAGGTTACTTTGTGTTGGTTGTCATCTCTGTTTGAATCAGCAGTGGGGATCCGCCATCTTCGCTGAGATTCTAGCTTCCTTCCTTGTTAATTGACTTGCTCACAAACAGGATGTAGACGTGACGATATTCATATCGTGCACTAATATTATTACATAAGGCTGACACAAAAGACGGAACGAACTGCAAGTAATCAGCGATATACAATATGTTATTCAGAATGCAAGAATGCATTGTGGTTTGGATGATTTCACTATGAGGATCCATTTTCATGAATCTGACGTATTGCATGAGGTGAGTTAGTGTCTACTGTAAGTTGATGACTGATACTGTAGGTATCCATCTGAACATACACAACTGCATGTTAAAGATATATCCAAGAGCTTCTTTACATACCAAACATCAAATACCATATGAGCAAGCATCCCTGCTTGAGATATGTTTAAAGGGTTGTCTGGACTTGACCCCTGTTGACATCAAATAACCTTTGACCTCCATAAAGTAATAGGCCTATTTTTATTCCATGAGGAACCTCTACACACCAGAAAAACCTCTACAAGCTCCCTTTCTTGAGATATCATGTTTACAAGGTTTTCACTATTTGTTCCCTGTTGACATCAAATGACCCTCAACCTCCCAAACACAACATACTTCTTGCACCCAATAAGGTACACCCACATAAGGAATATGAGATCTGCACAAGCTTCCTTTCTTGACATATTGTGCTTACAAGCTTTTTTTACTTTTTGACCCAGATTGATTCCAAATGACCTTTGACCTTCATGGAAAACTATAGACTTCTTTAAGTCGACAAGAGACACCCACATATGAAATATTAGATCTGCACAAGCTTTCATTCTTGAGATATATTGTGTATTCAAGGTTTACACCATTTGACTCCTGTTGACCCCAAATGACCTTTCACCTTCATAAACATTAGGCTTCTTGTGCTTCATGATGTACAACCGCTAGCCAAATATAACATATGTGCAAGTTTCCCCTCTTGAGATATTGCGTTTCCACTTTTCACTATCTGACAACTACTGACTCCAAATGACCTTTGACCTCTATAAAAAACACGACGCTTCTTTACTCGATAAGATAGACACACATACAAAATATGAGATATGTACAAGTTTCCCACCTTGAGATATTGTGTTTACAAGGTTTTCACTGTCTGACACTTTTGACCTCAAATGACCTTTGACCTCCACCAAAACAACAGGCTCCTTGCACTCCATAAGTACAGATGCATACAGAATGTAACATCTGTACAAGCTTCCCTTCTTGAGATACCGTATTTACAGGGTTTTAACTATTTGACCCCTCTTGACCCCAAATGCCCTTTGACCTTGACCAAATACAATAGTCTTCTTGAACTCATTAAACTCTACACACACACCAAATATGAGACCTGTGTAAGCCTACCTTCTATCATGTTTACAAGGTTTTCACAATTTGACCCCTGTTAATCCCAAATGTCCTTAGACCTCCAACAAAAACAAAGGCTTCTTGCACATACTAGGTACATTCACATACCAATATGAGAGATCTGTACAAGCTTTCCTCCAAGGTAGGCATCACAAACATAAATAAGCACACATGCATACACACATACATACACCTGCATGACTACAAAGGTTACAATTTCATAGAAACGAAAAACTGGTGTCTGTAGGAAAAAGAAAAAAGTGATATGAAAATGTAAATTTTGCTTGCATGACGCAAATATGCAATTAACTAGTATTTTCACCTTGTCAGTACAGCTGCTCATAACATACTTTACAGTATCAACATGACCTCCTCACTGGCAAACCTCTTATTTCAATCAATTATACTTTATATACCTAATAAATCAGCAGGGTAAACAAGGGGGTGTCCTCATCTTGTCCCTCATTATTAAGTATGATCTTCACCCCACCAGCTCCCCTGCACATTGAAAACCAGCAGTTAATGTCTTTTCTCTTGTGTTGCAACCACTGTACACTGTAACACATTACTTAAAAGTTACTTTAATCTATTGCAAAATATAAAACTGTTTAATTAATTTCGTTTGGAAAACTGTTTAATTAATTTCGTTTGGAGGGTTCTTTTTCTTCCGAGTGCATATTGCTTCAATGTATGTACACTGTCTACACACTTTACAATTATCTATTGTAAAATATAAAACAGTGTGCTCACTTCTCAGCGCATGTTGTTTTTAAGTATCGACACTGTTTACAATGTTTGTTTAAACTATTGAAATAAAACTGCGTTGTAATGTTTTCTTTACTTCAGAGCGAGCATCATCTCAAAGTGGAACTTCACAAAACAAAAAACGTCAAACGTTTCAAAATTTGAACTGACAGCTTAAATGAAACACCTCTTCCTTGTTAAGACGTACTGTACTTGTATACTTGTTAATGACATTTGCAGACAAGTTCACAAATCAAATGGACATAACTTGAAAAAAAAATCCTTTTTTTATTTACTATTCTTGCATCACTTTTTTTCTCCCCTTAAGTACTCACTCCTCATCCCCTCTGTGGCCTCCTGGTGCAACCTCTCTCTCTCCCTCTGGACCGCCGCTGATCGAAGGATGTTCCCCAGATGGGCGAGCAGTTTCCTCCTCGCATTGTAAGTGTCACGTTCCGAGTAGGTCAGAGCATGGTAAGGCATATGCGCTATCCGCCTGTCCTGTGATACACAGATCAATGCATCTCACAGAGTGAATGACAATGAAAACAGACATCTGTAATTATTAATATTACATTATACATATACATATATATTATTAATATTACAAGTCCTACGATCACACGTTGAGGTCTGGTCAATACAGTTTTAATCAAGGTCAGATTTACCTTTATTTTCAACTTTGTTTCAAAAGGGTAACTCAGCCATGCACGTCTAATCTCACCCGCGACATCAGTAGTTTTGTGGGGATCCCCCAACAAAAACTTATTCAGGGACCCCCTTCAGCTGTAATTGTCCACGAGACTACAGTGGTGCAATGGTCACTTTCAACCCCCTCCCGTCTTGCTCTAAATAAACTCCATAGAAACTCCTTTAATACATACATGCCAACAACAATGAAACTTAGCAAAGATGATTTCCACAAATTCTAACTTTGGTTGATTCATGACACTTATTGTAGTGATTCTCTTGTGACGGTGATCTAACGTAACTTTAATCATAACGCTTCATTCAGCGAAGAAAGGTCGTACCCAAAAATACAATAGTGCAATTTCATCGCAGTCCCTGGGCATGTGCCCCACTGGCCCGAGCTTAAAATCCAGCCCTCAGTTTAATTGTAGTTCAAACTTGATCAATATGGAAGTGAAGGGTGAAGGCATCGAATTTCTTATGGCCACCGCACAATTCCGCAAATCTGCGGTAAAACGGTTGAGGGGTAACTCGTCAAAGACGAACGGCATTGAGCTTCTCATTAAACTCATAAAGGTAGTCGGGAAAAAAAGTGTTTCAGAAATGTGATATTGAGATGAAAGCAGCAATCAGGGTCTTGGGTGGGGGCCTCTGACTGACTCTTTTTTTTTTTCACAAAAACTGAAATCTTGCCCTTCACTCGTCTTGTTTGTTACGGTTCACTGTTTCCACAGACCTTTTGGGCTGTGTATCCTGCTATTTTTAGGAGAATTCACGTCATAAATGTGACAGCGCTGAATACACTCGCCGGAATTTTGTCACAGGGTGGCACTGGGCATCTAACTGATTGTATGTATCCGGGTTCGAGTTTAAAGGGGAAATCAGGTTTTTCTATTTCACAATTTATTTCACTACAATTCCCCACCGTTATCGTACAATGAGTTTTAACTAACAAATATGATCAAGATTATCTCAAAATAGGTGGACAATTTTGAGAAACAAGTCAAATTCACAAGAAATCAGTGAAGAACTCTGAAAGTCTGTAACATCCATATTCATCGAATTAAATATTCAATACTATCGCCTTTTCAAGGTATGAGGAGATGTGGCTGAATAGTTTCATACGAAGCCTGCATGTGCTGTATGTATCAACTATCACAAAACTCTTGTTTACTTAGCACCGCACAATGCACAAACAGCATGGGAACGGTAAACATTCGATTAAGTGTTTATTCATATAACGTCATCTCAGTCTTATGCTGTGATTGGTCATCGTATAGAGGAGGCTGTCTTCTCTTGTATATGAACGTTTATTTTTTGTACCCAACAAATATTAAGAGTTCTCATTCAAGAGTAATTAACGCAATAATTACCGTTTCTTCCACCTTCAAACACCTCCCCAATGTCTCTATATTTCGGTGAACAATCAGTTTAGAAAGAAAAATCAAACAAAGGTGAATTTTCTCAGTCAAACCATGATTTCCCCTTTAATCTTGTCATTTTTCATCCTGTGGTACTAGGCTATCGGCTAATTTTTTTCAAAACTATAAATGTCATTCAATGCCACGTTCCACTGTGCACTGCATTCTGATGATGTATTCTGCACGTCAGAAAAAAGTCCTCTCACGGATTTCTACACAAATTTGGCAGAAGTGCGTGTACATTTCCTGAGTCCTCCGACCGACCTTTCTTATTTTCTGTCTACAGTTCATAAACCCTATTAAAGGCCCTTCATATCTGGAATTTAGAAGTGTGAATTCCTGGAAGGGGCCATGGCTTGGCATGGCTGACAAAAAAAAAAGAATGCATGCTGTAAATAAACACTGACACTTGCTTTAAGGCAACATGGGTAACACACAGTATAATTATGAAACAGAAAGGAATTGCAGGTAGCTCTAGATGAGAGCAACATTGGTGCTGTACTTCAATCTGCGAATAGCACCACACAATTAACACAGATAATCAACCCTCCAACACTGTCTCAAATGGGTTGGTAATGGCCCCTTAGTCTAACAAACTCTCAATTGTTTATTCACTCATGCATTCATTCACAAGGCTGACTGTAGGTGTTTGTTTCATTGTTGTAAAATGGCACAACTCTCTTTCTTATTCAAGTGCGGATCCAGCCTCTAGCTCATGAGGGGTAGTTTGAAAAGGGGGGGCACCAGCATATCTGACTAATACAATAATGTATGCTGTCTATTTTTAACACAATAATGAGCCATATGTGCAAGGTACCATCATAAATCAGGGCGCCCTTGCATTTGGATGGTTTTGCACTATTACATTGACACTTTAGACGGTCAATGCAGGCCAAGATTTTCATTTTCTGGCGCATGATCAATTGCTTCACTATAAAATATTCTTTTATATCATTGTGTAAATGTGTGTTTCGATATGCTAACACACAAGAGACATACACCTAATGTAGTAAACAGAGATGGTAATTACAGCGGTTATTGATACTAAAATTTCATTTTTTAAAATTATAAATTGATACTTGTAAATTCGACAAGTAAATGTGAAATAAATATAGCATGCCAATATTAGCAGCAAGCAAGTGGTAGTTTAACTGAATTTCTTAGGAAGAGGGGGAGCATTTTTCCTGTATTTGGGGGTGCCAAATTGGTCATAGGAGGGCAACTGCCCCCAGTTACCCCCCCCCCTTGAATCCGCCCTTGTTCTAATTCCACTGTGGATTGCTGCACTGTAAACACTTTTCAAAAACAACTGGAAGTTCCTAACTGTCTTTGACTCGATTTTTACAATTAATTAACATAACATCTAGATGGGTCATGTGATACCAGTTCTTTTTCTCTAGATGACTTTGACCTTTGAACTTGGTTAAATCATCTCATGAGTGCTAATTGGTCAGAATTTTCAATCGTCCTATATCATACCACCAGTATGGACCAATGGAAAGACTTGTCATTCTGCTTCACATTGTACCTGCTCTCTGACTTTCTATACCCTGACATTCCCTCTCCAGCCATTCTCTTTTTTGTTTAGTATTTCAATGCAATAATTTCAAGGAAAAATGGCCTCCAAAGAAGGTCAAAATCACCGTCAATCAAATTCTTTGTTACTGTTTGAACCACTTTTTTTTGTGGCTTTTCTTTCCCCACATCTAGTGAACAAATCTTTCTTCCCCACTCCCACCGTATTACGACTTCCCCCTCATGGGTATCCTTGAAGTAACCAGAAAGCCAAAAGGCTCTGTGATATATTGCCAAATGCTTATATCATAACAAACATCAATTATCCACATGAAAAGTATGAGATCAGCTACAATTATTGTTCTTGAAACACCGTATAGTAAGCCTTTAAAGGGAAATAGGGTATTTAGAATACACCAACATGACATATAAAGGAAACACCTTTTAATAGTCATTCTTAAATGTTCAGTCTTATCTATAAACATCTGCCAAAGCTTCATCTCCTCAAATCATTATCCATGCACTGAGTAACGGAAGATGCATCATTTGAATTTTGAAAAGTTTGGGTGAACAAATTATTGTTGAGCAATGAAAAACTGAATTTCTATCTGTGAGAAACTTATTTCTTGCAAAGAAGGCTACCGTACCTTCCTTACTTTCAATAATCTATCATTCTTTGTCCACAAACATTGGTGTTAAAAATATGGTTGTTTTCTGTAAAACAAACGCCCTATTTCCCTTTAATCTCCTCTTAAAACATAAAGGTGCATAAATTGATAGAAATCATCAACTCTGCATGGGCAATACATATACTAAGTGTTTACAAAATTTTGACGACTAAATACTAAACTAAAATATGAGTGATAGACATGCAAAGTATGAGATCACTCAGTTTTTCTTTTTGAGGTACAGGAATTAACATGATTTTGACCCTTTGACCTCTGGTGACTCCAAATGATATTTGACCTCCACCAACATCGGCAGGTGTCATGTACTCAATATGGGCAATCTCAATATGCTAAATATGAGATGTCCCCATTGTTACCCTTCCTGAGATGTAGTGTTAGGGACAACCCACACATCAAGTATTGATGTGTGGGTTGTCCTATTGTACACTTGTGTTCACAAGGTTTTTACAGTTCGACCTCTGGTGACCTCAAATGACCTTTGACCTCGACCAAAAACAAAAGGAGTTTTCTGCTCAGTATATATAATCCACTCATCAAGTATGACATCAATGAAGGTTACCCTCCTGGAGATATTAAGTTTACAAGTTTTAACAGTTTGACCTCTGGTGACCTCAAATGACCCTTGACCTCTACCAAAAACAACAGGGATCTTCTGCCCATTATTACCAACCCATACACTACTTATGATATACGTCACAGTTATCCTCCTGGAGATACCGTGTATACAAGGTTTTTACAGTTATGGTGACCTCAAATGACCTTTGACCTCCAACATAAACAATAGGGGTCATCTAATCAGTATAACCAACCCTTATACCATATATGAGACTAGTCACGGTTGATGTTCTTGAGATATCAAGTTTACAAGGTTTTCACATTTTGACCTCTGGTGACCTCAAATGACCTTTCACCTCCACCAAAAACAATAGGGATCATCTACTTAGTATGACCAACCCACACACCAAGTATGAGATCAGTCACAGTTACCTTTCTTGAGATACCGTGTTTACAAGAAGTGTCACATACACACACATGACATCAGCATGGCATAGATTCCTTCTGCAAGGAATCAAAAACACACCCAAAAGCAACGTTATACTCATTATCCACCACTGACTGTGCTATAAAGACCCACCTCAATATTTGTTTGTCCACAGGCTGGCAAATACAAGGAAGGGTAGAGGGACAGTTAGACAGAGATGAACAAGCTCAAATAATTAAGAGATAAATAAGCTCAAATAATTAAGACATAAATAAAGTAAACCTGAAAAACTTTGAGAGAAAAGATTTCCACAGTTGTGATCTGATTAATAACTTAGATAAACAAACCAACTTAAAACTAAATGATAAACAACATGAAAGAAGATGAACTCCAGTTCAGGTCATTACAATCACAAATCCCAAAATGTTTTCTTGCCAGAGGTACTGTTAGAGATTCACCAAAAATTCATGGAAACGGGTGCACCGACCGCTAAACCTGAAAGAGTGTAACTTGAGACCTTCCAACAAGCACATTTTTTTTTCTTGTTTCTTTTTACAATTTGGGAAGAATGAAAAAAAAAAAAGCAGCCCTGAGAAAGAATAAACTGTAAAGTGTAATACAAGTACAGCTTTCATGAGACTAAATAAACATTCCTTGATGTGATTCCAGTTTCTGATGATTAATTTGAAACATGACAACAACATTGTAAACAATGCAGGGATATCTGCTGATCACAGGAACAATGCACTCGCAATGTGAATGTTCCAATGAAGTCAAAACACTTATTGCTTTCATTAATGAGAGCAAAGTTGTACTGGCAATTGCCTGGTCATCTACGTATCTTTGTTCTTCCTCAGTGATTCAGGGAAGAGAAAATAGGGGAAAATATCACCTGTCACAGAATCTGAAAGAGAACTATGCACTCATCTTCCAGATATTTGAATGTGAAAATTGTATCGCCATTTTTTGCTGGCCCTACAAAATTCAGACTCTCCAAGAAAGCAAAGCAGTCAGTCACTGTTACTTGAAATCAAACAGACCAATGGGGATGGATACGAATATTCATGTATGCAAAATGTGGTTTAAACAATGTTTTGTTGTAGAAGCTATGACATACTGTGAGGAATTTGACTTCCACTGACAAATTTTCAAATCATATTCCAGCTTAAATGCATCAATCTTTCAATTGGATGAAAGACAATATCGGTATAACCACTGATGAACCGCAGCCTTAGGATAACCTTCCCAGCATGCAACTAGGTGTTTGGATTCCTCTACCTAATGATAAATCTGACATTCCTCACTGTCTACCTAATTTGGTTGCAGTCTCTCGAGGGTTTTACAGGACGTTCTCTTGCTTTTGCAATAACATCCTTGTCTGATTGACACAGAATGCATTTTCCATTCAGGTGAATTGCCCTTTGACGGCTGACAGGCCGTTTCCTATGGTTATGCCACAAAGCAGCAAACATTGGCTCAATGAGGAAATAGTTGCACCCCAATTCTGAGAGGAAGTATGCCACGAGGTGACCAAATTGTCTCAAGTGGGAAAAAAAAAACAGGAAAATTGAAACTCACTGGTAATTCTAATGGGCAGTTTCAGACTTTCAGTTTAAGAAAGGAAGCACAAGGTTACAAATCTTCTAACAAAGAGTTGAAACTTTAATATTCAGTCACAATGGTTATACACTCGGTCAAAATGGTCAAGCACTACACAGGGAGAGAATACCATTTTCAGATTTTTTTTTTTTTTTTTTTATTTAATGAAAAATAGCACAAGAAAAATAGCCCACACTACAGTGCATCACACTTGTCTGACCTTCAAGGTTTACCAAAGTTTTTACACCCTGATTGGAGGTGGAAATTTTCCCCTCTCTGCCATATTCATTAAACCAGGTTTTCAAAAGGAAATGATGTGCAGATAGAGGAACAACTATGGAATCAATTAAAGAGGTTTTAACAAGATTAAAAACAAAAAAAAATCCTCTAGAAGCATTTCCTCGCGTGAAGAGGTTTCCTTCAATGATACCAAAAATCTCTGGTTTGACCCATGGAAATGCACTTTTTTAGGGTTCAAAAAAAGGGTGTTTGGTCAGAACTGGGACTGTTTTATAGGTTGAGCCTTTGCAGGAGGTGAACCTGTTTTGCCATACTGCTTGAATGTCCAGAGAGAAGTGAAGCATATGGATTCTGAGAAAGCCTCTGGCAACTAGGGGTACTGCAAGGTTGAGTCTTAGGGAACTTCAGCTGGGAGCCGAATGGACAAGTAACGAACAACAGGTGGTAATTTCAACATTGCTCTCCCAGAAGATCGTATCTACCTTCTTGAGGACTGCTGTGTAATTGTACGCTTTCACGATACACCAGTTACACCGGATTACCTGAACTGGTAATAACTGGTTTGACTTGGTTTTTTACATTGAAGAAAAATCGAAAGACAAAATTTTCTTTACCAAAACATGAATATAACATGGTGAAATATCAAAACCAGTCTTGAAATATCAAAATGGATGGTAAAATATGGAAAGTAATTGTAAATTAATTGTGGAACCTTTCTTAAAATCAAAGATTAAAATCCCTGGAACTGCAGCTGAGATTTCACTAGCACCCTCCGGCCTTAAGAAGCTTACAACTGTGTTCAAACTGGTGTGTGGAAGAAAACTGGTTGTAATGGAAATGCAATTAAGGATCCAAATATACTGGTTGTCTTTTTTTTTCAAATACAGTCACAGCTAAGTGTTATGACAACTCTAGGGCTGCGCAGTACATATTACAGCAAACCTAGCTACTGCACCATTTGTAATGACTTATGGTCCAGAAATTATCCATTTTGAAATAAGCTCAGGGATCAAAAAGCCACAAACTGACTGGAAAGAAAGTACCACTTCATCATTCTTAACAGTAGTTGTTTAATGTAAAACTATGTTTGGAAGATGAACGACCCAGAAATTTCACCTGTGAAATTTATGGTTGTTGTTTGCAAATCAATGAAAACAACAGCAATTGAATGCTCCCATTAATGGTGCTTTGATTGCTCAGACGCCTGTTTTTGTCGTAGAACGCGTCGACTTTGCGATGACTTTCAAGGACCTGATCTACAAATTTCAGGAACTCAGAGGTCATCAGAATCTTTTTCACTGGACTACATGAACAGAATGTAATAAATTAAAATTCAGGGGAAATTTTAGCCATGAAACATTTCCGAAAAGTCCTAACCTTTTGCAGGAAGAATCAACTGTTCAGTTCAATGGAAATTTTGAACCCCCTGTAAATTAAAAGTTTGAATTTTCTGTGACCTTCCAGCAAATTCCACAAACTGTGTGAAGCGTGGCATCTTTAACTCAGAGATGCCATATTGGCCATTGCTTTTCATATGATATTTACCCTTCAAAGAGACCAAAAAATGTCGGAGAGCATTTGTACTCTTGTGAGGGTATCATTGAGGGAAACCATGGGGTTCATAGGGTTGTTTCCAGTTCAACCGGGTTTGCAATTTAATGCATAATGTGATAACAATTGGTATTAGGGAAATATCGGGTTTAAAATGCACCAACAAGAAAATAGCTTTCAAAAATTTTATAACTAATCAGTATTACCGATAAACATCAGCAATAACTTCACCTCCTAAAAACATTACACAAAGGTGAGTTAGAGAAAAATTATTTCTTGGAAAAAAAAAGGCCACTGTCCTTCTTTATTGTGAATAATCTATCATTCTGTGTCCATGAATATTGGTCTTAAAAGTATGGTTTCTCTCAAACATGCACAAAATTTCCCTTCAATTATCCAGTATCAGATGGAAAGCTTCCTACAGACAATTAACCAGACTGCTAATTCAGGAGCTGCCCAAAATATGCATTTAATAAATGCACTAGCTAATGACATGACCACTCACCCAATTTGGTGTTACTTAAATTAAGTAACAAATCACCCCAAGCTACATTTTTGCCTGCTGGATAGCAAACTTTTCAACTGGTTCTGCTTTTTTTTTGGACTGACAGCAAATTCAACAGATACGGAGTAGCATATATTAAACGGCTCACACAGGCAGTTTTTGTGTTGAATACACATGAGAGGGATTTTTAAAGAGACTTTGGGAGAGACTAGAAGTAGGTGGTTGGGAGAATTGGAACTGTCAGGGGTGGTGACTCTCTGTCTTTAAATCTAGTTGCATCTCACGTTGTGGTAGTTTTGAGGCAAAGTTTATTTGAAGCTTACCTGGTTGAACTTCCAATAGGCATAGTCCACAGCAGTTCCCATTTGTTTCTTTCCTCCAACTGGCACAGGGGCTAAGATGTTGGCACCCGCTTCGACCAATTTGTCGATCTATCGTTAAAAGAGGATCGACAGAAAGTGAAACGCAAGTTTTACATAGGACACTTTCAAATTTAAGATGTTAGAAAGGCTTGGCAAAAGAGTAAATGAAATCATGTGACAATTAACTCTGCCCTTCAAAGCCCACACCAACATTTTGCTCACAAATCAAAATGTTTGAGGAAAGACTTTTCTGGTCAAGAAAGACTCCTTGGTGCCTCAAGATTATAAAAACACCATGCAACACCATGCAACACCTGCGACTTGCTGCAATGACTGTCTGCTTTTTATGGAATTGCCTTATGTAACCTTGAAATTTGAAATTGCTGAAAAAAAATTAGATTGGGTTTGTTGTAGATTCAACCTAACAATGTTGCAGAAATTAACGACATGTCTCTTCAAGTTGCAATGATTTTTCTTTTAACACAGCCAAAATCATAAAAAAAGCAAAAGAGGTATTCGAATGGTTATGTCTGTGTGGTGTCCTAGATTTCCCATAGTGCAATGCACCATTTTGAAATAGATATTTCTTTAAAAGTCTGTGCCGTCTGCACAGAACATGCCAGCGAGATCTGGTTTTCGAGGATTCTGGGTGGGAAATTCCCGATTCGCTTCGGAAATAACAACCTTCTTCTTTTGAGTTTACAAAAGCAGTGTTATGTAACCAGCCATTCAGTCTTAATACTCCAAGGGAGAGATTCCACTCATTTGAAGAATATGGTCATTATTCAAAAATTAAAACTTAAAGCGGGAACATTCAGTTAACCTAAAAAACAAAAAAAAGGGAGGATAAAAAAAAGGGAAGATTTCAAAGATGTAACCACATGACAATGCTCATAATTTGCGGAGTACTAATGAGTCAACTTTTACATCCGATAGTTACAAAAACTGTCCAGTTTTTTTTACTTTTTTACTCTGGCCTGTACCGGCTGTGTGCATATGATTTTGGTGCTCATGCAAAATGTTGGCAGGTCACAAATTTTCGAAACACCAAATTGAGTTGTTGAGTACTCACACTCTAATGTTCACTTGTATGTGCTACACACACATGCACAGGAACCCTTTAAGTTTAATCATTTGTAAAGACAACCTAAACAAGTTTGGGAAAATTTTCACAAAACAACTCGAGGTGTCTCTTTTGCAAACACATGCAGTTCAAAATCAAATATTCCTTCAGTTTGTTTGCCACTCATAAGGAAATACCAAAAAAAAGGAAACATGCACTTCTTTTGCTAATTTTATGGTACTTTTGGGTCAAAATTTCAGCTGGTTTAGTCAATTTCTTGCTCGTAAACTCTAAAAGGGGAACGCTTCTAATACTGGATAGAGGGCGACTGCAGATTACTTATTGTCCTTTCAGAAACTTCTCTTCAATGCAAATAGGTAGACTGTACTGTCTGTGTCTCCAAAGTCCAACTTTTTTTTCCTTTTTTGTTCTTTCCCTTTTGTCTATCATCTTGTCTTTCCTCATTTTTTTTCTTATCTCTTTTGATTCCCCAGTTACAGTTTCTTCACATTTTGAGGACAGTAAACTCACCAAGGCTATCCGCTGGGACGGTTCCCTCCTATATTCGTATCTGGTGTTCGACGAGATGCAGAGTGCGCTGCCCGTGTGGTGTCCCAAGGGGAGACTGGGGTTGGCACCGAAACGGAGCAACTCGTCCACCGCCTGAAGGAGGAAGCAGCTGCACGTAATGTTGAATCATGCCTTAACTAGCATAAAAGAATATCAGCATAAAGTACATCAAAATAGTAGAGAAAAACAAAGTAAAAGAATTTCAGTCTAAAAGAAACCCCAACTCCTTCATTAATTTCTCTTTCTGGCTGTCTCATCCTTCTTTGGTCACTTTGGTTTACTGCTGGTGAGAACAAAATTCTAGTCAACAATTCTTCTACAACTGAGAAATTTACCTCACAGCAAAGGATTGCACACTAGTGTTATCTGCACTGTGTCACAATTTGAGATAAAAGCTGCAGCCCACAGCCAGAAATGATTACTGATCTTATGGAACAAGTTTATCATGGGACAAGATATACTCTATGCGGCGTCATTGCTACAGTTTTTGAAGTTACTGTGCAGCACTACCATAAAATGAAAGTCAAGTATATTCCTTACAAAATGTTTCAGCTTGATAACAAAATACACAAAAACAGATTTTTGCATTTCGTTACAAACTCTGCAGTAAACATCAGGTGGAGGCCAGCTTTCAGATGAGCTGAGCTGATGGGTGCAAAAAAAAAAAGAAAAAAGGAAAAATTGCTTGAACAACACCTCAAATCTTCTTAAGGAAGAGTTGGACAAATTCTCTTTTGACCCAAAATTGTCGGCCTTATGACTTCAATTATCCAAGGAATGGTCACAAATGCACATATAATCACTATATATTACATTGACACACCAAAGAATTATAAACGATACTGAATGTGCAGACTTGTGTGTCTGACTTACAATACATTTCGTTAATAGTCCTGCAATAGCAGACTTCCATGAACTGCCATCAAAAACTGGGTCAAAAGCAATTGCCGTTTTACCACAACTGATGCACTAAGAGTGGAGAGTGAAAACAACATCTGGAATAAATTCAGACGAAGGAGATGCCAGAGTTTGGACGACCGATGCACTTTGAAAGGACAACGGAGGCAAAAGCTACAATACGTGGAGAACGATTGGTGTTGGAGGAGCAGAATACCCCATACATGGATTTGACATCAAGGACGAACCTCTACTGGGAGTGGTGTGGTCCACCAGTCAACAGACTGAGGTAACTTTCCTTTCCATATGTTAGACGGTGAGGCCCACCGACGTGAAAAGTGATCCACATTGAAATATGGGGTCGGTTTAAGTGGCGTTGTACCACTTTTACATGCCTTTTCGAGAGCAGCACAGGAAATTTTGAAACACTTGATTCAGGATATGAGGTTAACTGGAGTTTACAGAGGAGACATCTTTATGCCTCAGGAGGCCGGTCTCAAAATTGGAGCACTGTTAGTTCAGATATCACAGGTATCTTGTGTGGTAAGTATTCAGAACACACACTACATACCATTGTACCAAATAGATGCAGAGGAGCCGTGTGAAGTCCGCTGTATTGATGTGAATGTAAAAGTGGGTTGCTACAGTAGTAAGCAAAGACAAACGATTAATAGACAATATGGGGAATCTGAAACCAATCTGAAACCAATGTATCTGAGACTGAGAATATCATGGCAAAGAGAAAAAATACCATTTGGATAAAAAGGTAGGCCACACTGACAAAAAAATGAAGTACTATTTCCTTCACATTCTGCAAGGTATCAATGCAACACAGCTACTCAATTGACGAAGCTCAGTTATGTAATAGTTTTATGACTATGTTTGCTTTCCTGTTCTCATGTAAAAGGAACAATGTCAATCTTGACTACTAATAACATCTTCTGAATCCCTTTTTTTCATTTTCTCTTTTCAGTAACATTTATCTTTGTATTTCTGTAATTATTTCATATCGAAGTTGAAAAAAACAAATATGAGTGGGTAAACTTGACTCTTTTCATACTTCCTCCACATGAACACACACATACACACAATGAACTATTATAAATAAATTTAACAAAGTGACTACTGCTATTATTTGCTACATTGGGAGCATTTCCTGCACTCAAGGAATTGCAAATTTTTAGTTCTAAAAAGCTTATGAAAAAATTGTTGAAAAAGAGTTTGCATGTATACATTAACCATATATCTTCAATGGCTACTATAACTTAACAAGTAACTGGAGATTATGTTCAATAATGACCCATTGTTCCAAACGAGAATAAATGTGATGGGGAATGTGATGTTTGATAAATAGAATGGATGATCTGTATTCAGCATGGTTTTGAAGAGATTGTTTATCTGAGGTTATAGATGCAAAGACATAGTGCACAAGGTTCCTCTTTTCATACATATTCATGAGTGTGTATATATATATATTTGTTTATACCACACTAATTGTATATCTTTGTGGTCTCCAAGCGTGCACTGCATGTGAGTGTGTACAAGGCCTTTCAGATCTGTTGTTTGTTAAAATAATTTTCAACATTAAATCGTTAGTGCTGAAGAAGAACACAGGGTTGTCTGAATACACTTTTTTGAAAACGTATTTGTACTTCAAATATTGTTGTGTTAGTAAAGTTTTCTACTTTCATATTTATGTATATATAAGGAAATGATAAAATTACAGCACTCTTGAAGTTCTGTCTGTTGGATCTACTGAATTGGTGATTACATATCGCTGACTTTGAAATTACAATCAATAAATTAAATGACAAATTAATAACAGATCAATCAGAACCTCATTTGCAATGGGGCAGTTTGTTTTGTAACGACTAGTACTAGGGATAGAGCTACTATGCAGCATGCTCAGTATACAAAAACAAGAAGTCTCAATCGCACACATTACATGTTTGCCTTTTGTATTAACAGACTGGGGAAAAGCAAAACAAAGTTGCTGGCCTGATTATACTGACATGGATGTCACATTTGTTAAAGAAATTCTACGCAATCGCTTCTCATGACTCTTAAAAAGATGCAAACATTATCGTAGACAAGACATCATTCTCATTTTCAGGAAATATCTCAAAGAATTTGCAAAATGAATTATTTTAGTAAATATTCAAGGTACTAGCCTGTTGTTAGAAATCAATCAGTTGTGACTTAGTATCGACAAAAGTAGACTGAATATTGCCCTTGACTTTTATCTCAAGCTGTGGGTTACAGTACTGTTCTGATTCTTATTTGGTGATAAAGCCTTTGTTTCACCAGGGAAAGGCATAGATCTACCTTTGAAAGCATTGTTTGGAGCTACCTAATTGTTTAAGGATTAGTTGACTTACATGCTCTGTGAATGAGATTGAACTGGTACCAACGAATAAAGGATAGAAATAAGTTTGAGCTAAGTACACAGCTTACCTTCGCTTGGTTTGGTGGGTCTTAAAGTATAAGCAGCAATTAAATTGCCCATCACAGTAACTGCTCCTCTGGTTTCCTGTGCTTAGTATGTTAGTATCTTACTGAATGTATCTTACTGAATGTAGACATTCATAGGGCTTTTATAATCTCTGAACGAAAGAGTTTTTGTGTCCAAGACCTTGCCAGAAACAGGAAGAGTGCAGAAGATGGAAAACGGTTTTTGTCGGTTCTATGTCAAACATTTTCAGGCTCGTGCTGAAGCCCAACTTTCAAAGCCTTATATCACATCTAAGGAAGCTTCCTCTGGTAAATAGTTATGTTTAACTGATAGAACGGTAAAGTTTCGTTGTTGGTGGAGAATCCCTTTAAGTTTTGTGTCAACTGAACATTTCTGACAAAATGTGATCACACACATCAACACAATGTCCTACATGCCTGATTCGTTTTCATTCAGGGGACCATGCCAGGGTGCGAGAAGTTAGTCTCGGTTCCATCGACGACACAGGTGTAAACCATCCAAACCTTCGTGCTGCTAATTTGCGAGACCCTTACTTTGCACTGATCGATATGAAAGGCATCAAACAGGCCTGGTCCGTCATGACGTTAGAATTGGTCGGATTTTCACAGAGAGCAAAAAAACCGAGAAACTTGTATACTACAAATAGTCACCAGTGAGCCACCAATTCAATGATGAATGGCTTGTCACCCTCCATCATGCAAGGAAAACTGACCAATGTGAACATCACAAATGCAACAAACGTTTGAGTTATGGGGTGTGGATGTCTTAGCCATATCTCACTCAAACAAAAATGATTATTTTGAAACACGTTTGACCACACAGCCAAAACTGATTGTATTTTTTATCCCAGGGGTAGTGAAAAAGTGTAACAAACAAAGTTGTAAATGAAAGGAATACTGACCAGGTCATTACCACTGGCAATGGCCAGAGACAATGGTGACTGGCCCATGCAAAGGACATTTGGATTGGCTCCTTTCTCCAAAAGCAGTCGGACAATCTGTCGTGAAAGCTGAAATCAAGTAAACACACTTTTAAGCAAAACCAAGGTGAGAGAGAGAGACGAAGATGAGAAACATATGGAAGAAAAAAAGAAAAAAAATTGAATTAAAATGAATGACACTGTGATTGAATCCTAACACTCAAATTCAGACAAAGCCAGTCGGAAGTTCTTGGCCTTTGGTCAGTTCGCAAGCACACACAAATAACATATAACATAGAGGAGTCTATAATCAGGTCGTGGGTAACTTATGGGATACATCTATCAGATGGGGAGATGCTCTTTCACTTTTGGACACAATGAAGTGACATAGTTTGACTCTCACTTGCATGCCCATTATTGATTCCAGGTCCCAGAATGTGTCCACTTTTGATCGCCTCCACTCGCCCCTTAGGTTGGATGTATGGCTCTTACCTACTGTAATCCTTCCTTTTAATACTTCACACGTCCTTTCTCCCTACCTCGTAATCATCATCCCTGCTGCAGGCGATGTGGAGAGCGGTGCGGCCGCCCCTGTGATTCCCCGACTCCTGAAGCTGGTAGTAATACTGAAAAACGCTGTCGTCTAATCCCGAGCGGATCTTCGCCGGACTACTCGTACCGGAGCCAAAATCAAACTGAATGAGAGAGTTAAAGGTCGACACGTTATTGAAACCACAAAGTCGCAAAGTCGATCACGGCAAACGTTCAGGCTTGAGGCGAATCCTTCTGACCTTTCACCGAGCAACTACTCTTTCCATATGATACAGTAACAGTCCATGTCTTTGTAATTTGATTACTAGATACTGCACCACAGAAGCAATCACTGCACACTGTTAGAGAAAGACAGCACTGAGATGTCAGGGAAAAAAAAAAAAAAACAGAAGAAGCAACGGAAGGGAGAAGAAATGATAATAATAAGTATGTTACTTAATTTTTATGGAATATATTTCAAAAGCACACCCAAGCAATGTTTATCACAGCAGCGATCTTTCATATCACTTCCTTTTGCTCAACTTGGTAAAAATAAGAAAACTTATGGAAAAGGAGGCACACTGTAAACTCCACAAATGGGTATGATTGGTGAAGTATAAACAGTTTTAGCATGAAGAGTTTCAAGAATATCTTAAATCTACATAATCAGTGATTATAATTTAACAGTATCAATGAACAGATTGCAAATAATCTCAGTGTTTCCAGTACAGTGAATAATCCTGTGCAAAAGATGACAGAGTTTCTGAGACCTTGTGTTCTGAAATTTGGCACATGAGAATTTCATAAAGTTTTTTTTTTTTTAATTTATTGCAGGAAACTCTGTAGTGGCAATCAAGCAGAGTTAGCCCCTCAGCCTTTTTTTTTTTTGGCAAAGGAGGTGACATTTCCTGCTGCAAGGAAAAAACAAACATGACATACCTCCTCTTCATCTTCATCTTGGCAATCAAGAGCTCTTATGTTAGGGTCTGCTCCAGCCTCTAGGATGAGTCTCGTGGTGTCTACTCCCTCTGGTCCACGGAGGGCACTGGCAATGTGTAAGGCTGAAAGACCATCCTTCTGTCAAATTAAACATAAAATGTGAAGGACAAATTTATTCCCCTGATAAGTTTTCATGGCCTTCATTACTGTGCAATATCTCTGTGCAACAAGCTGTAGTCCATTTCCAGCTTGTCCGATGGGTGGACGTCAATCCAATATCCTACCCATAGCTTGACTATAAAGACTGATATTGTGATCACTAAGGGCAAAAGGTCCACAGCGATATGAGGGTGGGGATGACATGGGGATGAGGGTGGGTATAAGGCTGAGGTTCAAGTAATCTGCAGAAACCTACTTGGTTTGCACTGCAATTCATTCTGGCCCACCACTGAGTAAAGTCACACATCCTAAAAACCAGACCTAGCCTTGGTTTCCTGTTTCTCTCTACCCTTAAAACACCTGGAGGTTATCTGATAGCTTTAATCACTTTACAATATTTATCCTGACATATCATAACTATGGTTACATCACTGGCTTCTGGAGAGTGCACCATTTCTTTCACACGCAATCACTTAATTTCTTGAGGAGTGTGATTTGTGGTACACGTGGAAAATTTTTAACTCAAGGCCTTGTAATATGTAGTTTAAGAGTGACCTTTGTTCTAGGGAAATGTGTCTAGTTTTATATGTTACTGTGCATAAAAGCCCAGAGTATGTTCTTTAGCTCTGAAAGCAATTCCGAAGGAAATGAGTTTACAAGTCATGTCTGTATGAGTGTAAAGGTTCAATTCACTGGATGATGTAACACAGCAGGTTTAATTTCACCTTCCATCTAAAATCGCAAGAGTAATAATAATGGCACAAATTTGTGAGGGAGCAGATCACTACTAGCTATAAAGGGAATGTGTAAATGGATAAATAACGTATGACTTAAGGCTGTCCCTCTTACAAGAATAAAAGCTAATTTGTATGTTTCATGTTTGCCTTGAGGTTTTGTTTTTCTCATTCCACTTTAAAATAAACATTAAGTTACCGACTCAGCAAAAGTTTCAAGGGAACCATTCCAGAGTCAGACCTCCGGCTGAGTAAATTCAATGTTTACCTGTGATCATTGGTCACGGATGAACTTAAATTATTGTTCTTGCTGATATTCCCTCTAAATAAGAAACTCTTTGAGGTGATTCTCCACCTACCTCAACCCCTTCCCAAGGAACACCTACACCAGAATTGTTTTTTAAGTCAAAGGGTTTCTCTGGCAAATTCTGGACGAAATTTAAGAGAACACCACATTAACTGTTAAACTTTAAAAAACAGAGAGAATATGATACCCCTGGCGTGGCAGACTGTGTGAGTAGGAGTATTCCACTGAAGGTTTCAATCAGATTTTTCTCACTGGCACTTTAGGAGATTTAACTCTGAAGTTGAAGCAGTGTTACAGATGGTAAAATTGTAGTTTACATCTCAAAGTTTATACTACCAGCTTGAAACAGAAGGACAAACAGCTGCTGAGAGAGAGTTCTGGAAACAAGAAAGCCACTGGCAGAGATGCAGGAAACCTCCCGAAGAATTTTCAAATACGAGATGGTGTCCTCAAAATTTTTAATCTCTCATTTATGTAATCAGAGATATTTGTACGAAATGTGCAAAAAAATTGCTGTAATTTGTTTCTTACAAATCGAGCGTCCTGTCCAAGTGTAAAAAGGAAGCCCTTATTTTCACCTCGAACACCAGTTCTTACTAAATGTAATACAACGAGGCTCAATACCTCTCGGATTACCAAAACGGCCACATGACATCACAGGGTCAGATGACGATCCTTTGATTTACAGGAAATATTATATTTGTCCCATCCATTGTGTTGCTGCTTTAGGGCTCATGTGCACCATGCGTGACGCAGGTATTTGACTAAGATTTGTGTAAACAGTTAAGGTTAATTATTCTGGCACTGTTTCCAACAAATGTTTATTGATGTCAACACAAATGATCCTTTCAGATTTTTTTGACGAGAATTTAACTCAGAGCTACCGACAGATTGGGGTTATCAAGCTACGGAAAGAATGGGAAGTGGACCGGACAGTCCCTAAAAACTACTGCATCATCAATTGAGAAAACAGAATTTTTTAAGCACCCATTCTTACTTGTTTTTTACAGATTATATCGAGCAGGAAATGATCTGTTGAAGTTGAGGAAGGATGCCCTCATTTTCACCTCGGACAACCATTCTCAGTACTCTTTGAAAGACACCATCTTTTCCCTTCAAACACCCTGTAAAAGCCAATGCATTCTGCAATTTATTTGGATTTGCTTTTTCTGCATTTCTAGCAACTCTTAATCCTTTAACACCCATTTGCCTGCTTCACATCCTACCTTGCACCCTGTTCTCAGAAATGATGTCCTCATTTCACCCGAAACAAGTGTTCTAATACATTATCCTCCTCCTTTTTTAAACGTGCCTTTTTTTTTTTGTCAAACAATCCTTCTCATGCGATCACTTAAAAAAGTTTTGTATTTGATTTGTCTGACAACAATTCTAAGGAAATCCACCACTCTGGGGAAGTCTGTGGGTTTCCCAGTGATAGTTTTATGATACAATAGATGGCTTTAAGAGACATTTTTGACATTTTGTTTGGCAAAGTTCGGTCTTCACCAGATGTGACAGGAACCAAAAAAAAAAACATTCTGATTTTTTTCTGCCTGGAGCACATGCATTCCTTTCACTTTCTCATTTCTTTCACTTCCCTCAAACACAGCAGACAGTAAATATTGTACCATTGAAACTGAAAACCCACCTTTGCAGAGAGTCTGAAGGTGGTCAAGGCCCCTTTTTCAAGGAGTGCTCGGACGGCTTCGACATCCGTCGCCTTCACGGCAAAGAAGATGACAGGCATTGGGACGCTGGAGGCGTTGGGATCGGCTCCTCGCTTCAGGAGGAGGCGAATTGTCGCTTCCATCTGAGAATGCCTGTGACAAAGAAAGCCAGGATACAGCAAATTTCCATGTCAATTTTTACGGTTTGAACAGAGAATCTACCATTTACGACGACCAACAACGAGCATATTACCAGCAACGAAAAAGAAGTTGTAATCAGGAGCTTCTATGAAAGAAAACAATAATTTGGCAAAATGAAAGGCAAAAGTAACAACAGGGCTCACTGTTTGGTGACTTTTACTCCTCAATTTTTTTCCAGTCCTGTTTAGGTTTCATTTATGTAGTAATGACAATTAACCGGACTAAGAGGATCCTCATGCGTCACATACAAGTGAACATTAGAGAGAGAATAATAGTCGGTTTTTGAAAATTCTTCACCAGACACTTTTTCAAATTAGTACTAATTCACATGCATTCAGCCACTAAATGCCAGGGTACAACATTCAAACATTTTGAGTTTTCATAACCAGTGGGTGTGAGATTTGAAAACCTGTGCAAATTACAAGCATTGCCATGTGGATATACCCCTTCCAGATCCTCATAAATATACTGAATATCAACTCAATGTACCACTAACAGTGCATTGACACAATGTAAAGACGTAAACTAAAAATCTGAATAGAAGCTAATCGTTTCAAGACTTCAGCAGTTATTATCCTCACTGTGTCGCAGATCTGAGTATGACATGGGAATTTCAAGGTGAGGGTCTTTAACTATTCTCCAAAGGCGGTATGACATAGAATTTCTTACTCTGCCTTGGCAATGGCCCTCCTCCTTGCCTCATCCAGAGAAGGATCTGAACACTTTGAGCTTCTACCGCTGGTGATCCCCTTGTTCTGACTCATAACTGTGGCACTTCTTTCGATCATGTCATCCGTTACTTTGATCCTGTAGTTCACAAGGCTGGTGTTGGACTCAAAATCCAGCAGGCTGTAAGTGTCCCTCTCGATTCTGGATTCCGCCTTCGTCTCCACCTCGGTCGGACTGTCTGACGACCTGTAGGAGGAAGCTGGCTCTACCCCGTGGTGGATGCCTTTCCCCAGGCTTTCCCTCGTCTCCGACTGGGCTGCATCTGGGTCCCACTCTGGTATCTCCTCGTTATTTTCATCCACCACCTGCTCTTCTGTGACAGCATTGCTCACTAGGTCGAAGAAGTCGTCCTTGTCGTCGATGTCTTCATCCTCCCCGACATCTTCCTCATTCTCTCCCGCGTCCTCTGCTCTGTATCTTCCACTGGTCGGAGGGTGGGACAGATTCTCTGCAGAACCTCTGTCATAGATGAGGCTGCTGGAAGCCTGACTCGACACCGCCCGTGGATCTCGACTACCGTGGCTGGACGGGGGTCGGCTTCCTCTTGTGAAGCTCCTCTCGGTCCCTTCGTGGCTGCCGTCATCAGACGATGGTTCATCTTCCTCTCCTGGGGGTCTCGGCAGGTACCTCTCGGCGATGTTGTACTTGAAAGAGTCCATGGGATAGTATAGGACATGGCATGCTGCCAGTGAGGACAGACCCTCGTCATTTAGTTTGTTGACGTCTGCTCCGTTGTCAAGTAATAGGTTGATGATTCTCTGGTGCATGTTAACCTGACAATGTCAACGAAAAGTTTTGATAATAGTTTTTTTTTGCTTGAAGTAAAACGTCAGGAATTAGAGATCAACATTCAATGCTTCACCAGCCGCTACGATTTAAAAGCCTCAATCAATTTTGCTCAGCGTACATCCTCCTACTTGCAAACTAAGAAACCATTGCTCTTTGAATTTCTACCGAACTTAAGGGTTTTTACAGAGCTTGCATATTAGCATACATTGTACTTCGATTCTGCAAAATAATTTGTCATCTCTCGATCATTGTTTATCAAATTTCAGTGAGATTTGTTCCCAATAATGAATCTGCTAGACATTGCCACATCATACAGACATTTTGATGAGTAACAGCACAAAGAAAATTGTCAAAAGCAAGCCTGGCCTGTCCTCACAAAGTTGAAGCAAACTTGGCCACTTAGTTCTGAACAGACTTGTAGTACTTGAGTCCGTACTCTCTCGTACTTGAGTACATTTTTCTGTACTCGTAATCTTACTCATGGCTTCGGACTTGAACTCATACTCTGAGGATTTGAAAATCGAGTACTCGTACTCATAGTCAGGCCCTTGTACTTGTACTCGTAAATGTACTCCTGAGTACAAAATTTCAGCCCAGGATGTTAATATTTGTCAGTCTTCATTGATCTTTCTAATTTAATAGAACTTGTAATTGTTTAAAGCTTACTGTGTGCTGATTAACACAGTCTATCTCAACAAAGCAAACTGTACAGCTACAAGGAGCAGTAAGGTTTGTAACAAAAGGTTTAAAAGGAACTTGTCTTTGAAAAAAAACTGACAAAATGACTATAGTATCAGTCACTTAGGGGTAATAAATACTGCTTAAGATTATCATCTTCTTATGCCTTTAAGGATTTCAGCCCCATCTTTAAAAAGAGAACATCTTGCCTTGGTGTTGTCTAGACTTTGTTCATTCCAACATGGGGAATGGGGGAGCTTAACATCTGGAAAAATATAGTAAGAAAATCAGCATTGATGACACATCTCAAAATCAATTGTCCTACATTGTAAGCAAAGTATAATGAACTATTCTTTTCTTTTCATTTTTCTTGGGGGGGGGGGCATTTCTGAGCTCCTGTATTCCTTTTCTAGGTTAATAGCTTGTTTTGAATATCCTGAGTACACTATGAGGGAGGTTGCCACTGTTCTAGGATATGAGATACATCAACAGACTACGCAGAGAGGGAGGAGGTGCAAATTACCGCTGCTCCCAGCAATGCGGTGTTCCCGTTCTTGTCGGCCACATTCACGTCCACCGCTCCATCTGTCAAGAGAGACGAGACAGTGTCGTAGTCCCCTGCCAGGGATGCAGTGATGAGAGCCTCAGATGCAGTCTCGATGGGTCCTTTGCCACCATGGCAACATCTTTCACCTTCAAAATGACAAGGAAACAGTTACATTCAAAAGAAACGTATTTGTCAAGTGGTGTCTGCACTGACCAGTGGAAAATAACTTTGGCATGTCAAATTATTTTTTTCTGGAGAAAGAGGTAGCACAAGCTGGCAATTCCATATACATATCTTTGAATACAACGAAAACACCTCGTTGTGGGTGCTTGTAATGTACTGTACTTTCAATCAGACTTTGGTCTCATAAGCAAATTCCTACGTGCAGGGGGTCGTTTGTCATTCTGACCTTTGGGTTAAATACTGGTATTTAATTCCAGTTGTTTTGTATCATGTTTTGTTGCAAAGAGCCTCAGCCGCCAAAACTTTGTTCATGAAAAATATAAACTGTATCTCTTTATACTGATTGAACTTGACAGACAAGCATTCCTCAGGTATTGTACATTTATTCACTTTATAAAGTCCGGACTCTAATCTATCAACCTAAAAGCAGGATCTTTCTTTGCTTAGTTATAAAGCTAACATTCAGACCAAACTTGGAGACCTAATTTTTTTTTCTCTGAATAAAAACTTTACCAAGCTGTGATGTTTTATTTACTTTCCATTCGGTTGCTAGTGACAGAGCTTTACTTTTTATCTTACAGTGGTAAAGTGGTTACAATACCTCACTGGGATAGTTGGAACTGGGTATAGAATATTGGAATGTCATCAATTGTCTCTCTTCGGTTTCTGATGGCCGACTGAATGCAATGATTTTCCTGAAGTTTGTATGAAACATGCACAATTGATGGTATTGTATCCAAGAGAACCTTTCATGCCATACATTTGATGATATAAATCCAGGAAAACATTTCACACCCCACAAAATTGGTTACTTTAATCCAAGATGAACCGATGGCACCCTTCCTGTGACACGCGTACACTTTCACAAAACCAGTCACCTAAAATCCAAGATGGTATTGAAACCAAGAACACCCTACATGTGACACATGTGTGCTGTCACAAACTGGTCACCTTAGTCCACAATGGTATCAAAAAGAAGAGCACCCTTCCTGTGATGCATGCACACTGTCACAAAACTGGTCACTTTAATCCATAATGGTGTTGGAACCAAGAGCACCCTTTGGGTGACACATGAACACTGTCACAAAACTGGTCACTTTAATCCATAATGGTATTGGAACCAAGAGCACCCTTTGAGCAACACATGAACACTGTCATAAACCTGATCACTTTAATCCATGATAGTCCTGAAACCAAGAGCAACTTTCATGTGACACATGCACACTGTCACGAAATTGGTCATTTTCATCTGTGCCATACAAAAAAACTCCACTGATGCTATTGATGTCATCAACATTGACATAAACATAACAGCGTACATACTGATACCAAAATGGATGATAGTGACTTGGATGGCTAGGTGTGCTTGGATCTCAATATACTACAGTGAACTATACCCAGAGATGAAGTTCACTGGTAGCTCTGGCATCCACTACGTCCAATATCTCTATAGGACAACCTAACTTTTTTTTGTTTAGAGGGTCATCCTTTAGACAACCAATTCTAGTAAAAGCTTGATCAAAACTTAATTAAGATTTTAATAACAGTAAAATACGGTATATATCTGAAACGATGTCACATAACGTGGCAATGATTTGTTTACAGTAACTGCACAATGTAAGCGTGCTCAGAGTAGGCCGACAGTGAACCTAGAAATACAACGTGACATAATTTTAGGCAGGACGACTAAAGTTTGCGAAAGGACAATCCCAATACAAGTCAGTTGTCTCTGAGACTACCAGACAAAAATTGCTAAAATTTCAACCCTGATAGCAATCCATAATTTATCATATTGGTTGAGGTGATTTTTCATGCTGGGATAAAAGAAAACGATGATATCAACTTTTTTTCCCTTAAACAATTCAACAGCACACTTTTAAAGAATATACTGAATACATACAATGAGCAAACAGAGTAACAACATATCCGATAAAATGTACCTATGCACTAACAAACGGATGGATGTACAAAGGAATCAACAGAAGGACCAGATTATGGACAGAATGATCAAACGGAAAGACTTTTTAACTAGAATCCGACACAATGGTATTTTCCGTGGGATGCTTGAAAGCCTTCCCAAAGACTACCATAGCAACGGACCTTTCAAAATGTCTGCGACTGCGAACGGCATCGTGTTTTCCCTCTTCCTGTGTTTCCAGATGTGCTCTAGCATTGCGACACAAAATGGAGTCTGATTGGTCGTGGAGTGGTCGTTTTTCTCGCCTGAGCCAGGGTCTTCTCCGAAAAACTCTCGATTGTACTCCTGTTGATCATACCTTAGAGAATTGAGGTCTATACTCTCGGGACGGCCCGGCTGAAAGGTTTCAAAATTCGTTTTGAAGTTTGGGCTCTCTAAACTGCTCATGATGTCCCTAAGGTTGAAGCTGGAAGCGTCTCCAGAACCAACCTCCGGAGAAATGCAGTCTCTGAGGTCAGACTTCCTCTCATGATTCTCATTCTTGCCTGACCTCGCATCAATTTCACAATCCTCATCGTTGAATTCGTGGTGCTTGTGCTCTGATAAGGAAAAAGCACCACCAACTACGCTGCAGAAACTGATCAGCCGTTCTCTGTGCCAGAGTCCAAAGTCCTGGGTTCCGTCAGAGTACGTCAACACCCCAGGACCACACCTTTCATCATCCTTGTACAGTCCCTGTGAGTGTGAAAAGAACAAGAAAGTGGAAACAGGGAAGACACATTCACAAATCTGATCCTAGGTATGAACCAAACGGCAAGACAAGAAACTGAATCATCTCTACCACTGTAATTATTCAAATGCGAACAAGGAATTTAATGCAGAGGTTGAGAAACAAAATTATTGTCCTTTTCATTTCACATGTACACATTTCAGGGAAACAGGGAGGCCAGGGAGAGCAACCTGTGCCTCGACGGTGACACTTCTCCAGATGATTGATACCTGCTAGAGCAAGAAGAAAAATACAAAGTGGGAAGAAATACAACACTAATCCTTAAAATTGAAGAGAGAACTCGTACATGACTTACTTCAAATCTTTTACCACTTGGAAATTTAAAGACTCCATATCCCTCCTTTGCATTCTTGTAAAATGTCCCTTGAAAGGAGGATCCATCCGGCCAAGTGTAAACACCATCGCCATGACGATGGTCTTTGAAATAGTTCCCTTTGAAGCTCTGCAGGATATATTAAAGGAAAGAACTTGCCATGATACTGCATTTCATATGATATACAATTGTCAAAGAGAATACACACATGTACAGTACAAAGAAACACACACACACACACATTTGCCAAACAAGTAGTGTACCTCCAAGTTACTTGTTCTTGCTCACTAAGATTCACCAGTACTTGACCGATTACAGTGTAATTGGCTGCCTTCCCCTCTAAACTCCCTGTCTGCCCTTTAAAGTAAGAAACAGCATCCAAATGGGTTACTGTACAACAGAAAACTACAAATTTTCTGCTTGTCTCACATTACATGAACTTGTCTGAGTCAGCAAATTGTACTGTTCAGTTGGCAGAGGGAGAAGAACTCACTGAATGAACAGGTGGTTTGTAAAAATAATTGGCCTCCTTGAGACTTGATAGGAACACCCTGATATTGTCAAGTGCAAATACAGTTCTAGTTTAATATAGCATTTTCGCTTGTGGGCCCACCTCTCCGTTCTTCCAGGTGATTTCACCGTAGCCGTGTCTCACGTCTTTGATGAACGATCCCCTAAACCATGACCCGTCGGCCCAAAGCTGCTCTCCTTCCCCATGCCTCTCATTGTCTGCATATTCTCCGTCGTACCTGTCACCATTCGGCCAAGAAAAAATGCCGGTCCCCAACCTCTGGGCACCTTTTACGCATCCCGAGAACGATGCCCCACTCTTATAGTCGAGGTGATTTGCATTCACTTCACGTTTGGCTGATTTCAACCTCGGAAATGTATAGATTTCTAATTCGGAAGGCATCCCGATAGATGGTCATCTAGAATATGAGAAACAAAAAAAATATGTTGAAATCCATCTTCCGTATGTGTAAGTAACAAACAACAACATGCAGAACCTGTAGGGTGACGAGACGTGATGGTACTAAGGGACTGGTCTAGCTGAGGTCGTCTGATAATATCTGGACTAAGTTCTTTTTACACCAGAGTGGAAATTTGTAAACTGATTTTAAAGGACCACAATGCTCAAAATCAGATTCACATGATGATTCGAGGGCCTAATTCATGATCAAACTATGAGCCACTTGGCAAGAGCTAGTGGTGGTATGACCTGACTGGCATCAACTAGCATGGTAACATGGTGACATCCACGAATGAATGTCACTTAAAACTAAATGTCACTCTTACAGGATATGGATTTCAATCCCTTGATTCAAACTAGAGACAAATGTATTATTACTTTATATGTAACTCATGGCTGCCTAGCTAGCTATATGCAGATTACAAGAAGACATCCTGTGGCTTAAACAGAGTTGCAAATTTCAAACCACTTTTATCAACATTTTCGCTTCAAACTGTACTGGTACATCGTTTCAAGCGCAACTTGAAACCTGTGATTGAGGATGACATGCTTAAGTTATCTCCTTGTTTTTACAGTCATTTGCAATCCAAAAGATTGAACTTCATCTGGTTTTGAACCAGAATGCACAAATGAATTGTTGTTTTGATGATTTCCTTTTGAGGATTTTAATGAACCTAGTATATAATGACTGATATTTATCTTGCCTCAACATGCACAACTGCATATTGAAGTTACAGTGATGCAACACCCACACATACCATATGAGATCATAGCTTCAAGCTTCCCTATCATGTTTACTAGGATGTCACAATTTTAACCCTTTTGACTCCAAATGACCTTTGAACTTTACCAAAACCCATTTGGATTTTTCTACTCAATGTGATGCACCTACATTTACTATGAGGTCTTTCAAAGCTTCCCCTTGTTGATATATCCTCTTCACAAGGTTTTCACAGTTTGGACCCTGTTGACTCCAAATGACCTTTGACCTCCAACAAAAACAGCGGGGTTCTGCCACTCAATGTGGCACACCTACATACTAAATATGAACTGCTGAAACTTCCCTTTTGAGATATCATGTTTACAAAGTTTAAACAATTTGACCCCTGTTGATCCCAAATAACTTTTGACCTACACCAAAAACAATGTAGTTTTTCTACTGAATGTGATTCACCTATACACTACATATGAGGTCTGTACAAGCTTCCTTTCTTGAGATAACATGTTTAAGAGGATTTCACAATTTGACCCCTGTTGATCCCAAATGACCTTTGACCTCCAACAAGAACAATAGGGTTCTTCTACTCAATGTGGTACACCTACACACTAAATATGCGATTTGTCATATCTTACCTTTGAGATATTGTGTTTACGAGGTAGGGCGTCACAAACATACACATATGCACCCACACATGCACTCACACTCACCCATAAACACACATGTACACATGATTACAAAGGTTACGATTATCATCGAAACCAAAAATTGACCCTTTAAGTGGTTTCTTGTATGTACTGAAAAATCCCTTGTGTGCATGTTAGCCTACAGTATAAAGCATGAATGCACTAGAATGACACAACTAAGGATTTGATCAATGATTATGATGTTGGTAAAAATCCAAACACTCCTTCAGATGGGGTTTTACTTTCAGTATGAGCATCACCTCACAAATGAAATGATATGAAAAGATTTTCTGTACTGTCCCTTCTCATCCTAAAACTGAGCACATCTTGAACACTAGATTTCTGCTGTTAAAAGTATGTTTATGCACCTCAATTGACACATTTTTAACTTGGTGGAGTCGTAAGCAAAGTCAAATGGCAGGGTAGCAGGGGCCATGAGGTATATGTATCAATTGTAGAAATCTGTGCCTAGCGGGTGGATCATCATTTTGGAGATGTGGTGTTATTTCAAGGTAAATTTCAGGTTGTTTTGTTGAAAAGACATTTCAAATTAGGATGCAATACCTAGCCTATAGGCAACAGTAGCAGTACCTTATCAAAGAACAACAAGTGTCACAGGCTACACTAGCAACAGACTAATTTTAAGGAATTATGTCACTCTGCTTTCAATAAAATAGGTTAGGTTGTCTGCAGCACTACAGTTTCAGTAACAGCGAGGGTGTGTCATTCTAGGGGATGAGCCTTTCTAGCCTGTACTTGGTGTATACTCACTCACGTTTGTACACAAACAACACTAAAAAGAAGACGTCCCAGTACAATTCTGGTTGGCACACTGCGTGAAAACAATGGTGCATAGGCTAGCAACTATTTTGCATGGTTGCAAAATGCATAGCTTGCAAACATGGTGCTGATGTGGCAACCGAGTGACGACCAATGAGTCTAAATTCATGAAAACTAACGTGAGGTGTGAACTACACAAATGTTAAGAATTTTCAAACTTAGAGCCAGTTTCACCTAGTTCCAATAGTAGGCTAGCTGTAGTGATACACAACTGGCCTGGACCTACACTTGGGGTATCAATACACAATCTAGCCCATTTATAAGCGATATATTGCGAATGCATTGTGGGGAAAATGTGACGATAGACCAACTGCATAATATACTCCAGACATTCAAACTAAAAACTCAAAAAAGGAATGTTTCGGAGCATTAAAGAACCACCGTGTTGCAGCTAGGACCTAGTCTTTTGAGCTAGGAACATTGCAATGTACAACATTGACCAATTGAGGATGGTGAATATAGTATAAGGGTATCATGAGTCGATCACCTAACAAACATTTTAATTTTAAAACTATGAAAACATCAATACTATATATGTAACTTGACAGAAATATTCATAAATCTACCCTTATCATTTTAATACCTTTTGTTTGCCTTAAAAATGGGGTAATTACTTGGAAATAGGTTTTAAATTCAATGTGGCCATAGAGGCTCATGATAAAACTGTGAGTCCATCGCATCAAAATAAGATCTATCAAAATACTATTTATCATCAAACAAATACGTACTAAAGTCAAGAAACGACAAAAACACTGTCTCTTCTACCCAAAGTTTGAATAAGAGTTTTACTTAAGATATTCTGGTCAATATTTTGGTACAATTTGAAACATGATACTGTAGTCAGCAATACTGCTGAAACTTAAAAATTTGACGGTGAGTAAAATGTTTCCGTGGAAATGAAAAATATCATGGAAAGTACTTGCTATTGATGTTGTTTGAAGTAAATATGGTGCAGACGGTGCTTACCTTGGGATTTCTTTGAATCCACACGGCCTCACTGGAGTTTAGAATGCATTGAGCGACTCAAAGTACTGATTGACTCAATGTCCACCTAATATACTGAAAACTAAGCCTAGTATTTTTCCATCGAATTTTCTAGGCATATAGTGTACATATCCAAATGACAGAAGGAAAAAATAAACTTTTCATATACCAAAATGCATCAGTATTAGCCTGCCAAGAGATGCCGTTGGTCAAACGTGACGATTAGCAACATAGCTTATAGGTTAAGCTACTTGACCTCAAGGCCTATACCACATGTATGCCTAAGACCCTCTGGGACAAGGAATGTTTGGCCCCAAAGCCAATACTATTGCAGTTTCAATTGTATGAGCTCTCTCCAGCCATTAGTGCTTACATTTTGATTTACAAATGAACATATTTTGTATGGTGCTACATGCAATAGGCTAATATTTCATGATGTTCACTGATGTGATGGATGCTCTTAAACAATGGTCTTTTAGCCATGTGTCGGTACTTAAAGAAAGCCCCAAGCGGTACCTTATGTCGGAACATGGGGGTGTTGAAACATAGGGCTGTAAGTGTAAGTGCAACCATTCAGGATGGTGACGCCGACGGCTGGCCTAACTGAAGACTACTACTAGTAACAGTAAAAAGTAACATACAATAGTCAATAGCCTACTACTAAACAAGCGGTCGGAAGGCTACTGAGAACTGATTTTCTGGACTATGTTATGACGCAGCAATAAGCTATCTGAGGGTAGTCCAATTTTCACTTGAAAAACATAATACCGGTGTGGACGCATGTATTGAACGAACTCCCCTAAGAAAATCTGAGCTAGCAAGCTAGTGTTGCCGTTGGGATTGAGTTAGTATAGTACTGTACCAGTTCAGCGACATCTCAAAAAGGTCCAGTCGATATTCAAACAAGTAATACATTCAACACGAAGAAAATATACCCCTGTACTCAAGGAAACACAATCCAGTCAGCGACTCCAGCCCTAGAGTTTTCCAAGACATATTGCTATCTGCAAATCATTGTACTAAGAATTTCTTCAGAAAGAAAGTTCTTCAGTCGTCCAAATAAATTTCGGAGAAACTAGGGATCTTGTTGACCTTTGACACGGACTGTGTTGGTACATTTAAATATTAAAAGGGAAGAAATGAAAATAATTTCAATTTTTAAGACCGCAAAAGGACTAAAAGCCATAATTCATACTTGAAAAAGATATTTCAAGTAGTTCTTGGAATCATACATTGTGTGATCTGCATTCTTTTATCTCCGAAGAAGTATTTAATATGAGCCTTCTATACTTTGTATCTATGTAAGAAATGGTTTGTTCATATACACAGCCGCGTAGCGTAGCCATGGCCACCACTAGAGCATCCATTGCGTGAGCGTACTGGAGCACCTTGATCGTGAAAGCGGGCATAAAATTTAAGGGTTAGCATAAAATGACTTTTGTAATATAAAGTTGTGCACAGCTCCGTGTTACACGTCGATCCAGCTCGCGTCAAACCACAATTCTTTTTAGAGGAGAATTTATTTAAGGCATATTGATACCCATGACAATTAAAAAAAAGCAAGGTCCCGTACACGATACCGTACAGAAAGCAACGTCGGGAAAACGTCAGAAAAACAGCGGAAGAGAGGCTTTCTTGTGACCTAATGGACCTAATGTTACATGCTGTAATTGACTTAATATTAAGCAGCCTAACGTGAAAACTAACGAAAGTTAACTAATTGAATATGTCGTATTTGTTGGACAGACAACCATAGAAGAACTTCCACATAATATCTTTGATTTCAAAACACAAATTTTCTGGATATTTTGTATATATACAAATATGGATGAAAAATGCGTAAAAATAGATCATAAATTTTCAAAGTGAAGATTGCCGTTACGGAGGCTAATAACTTCCATGCTGAGAAAAACGGCATTCTTTTTACCGTCTGCTATAGCATTGCCGGCTTCTTACAGTGTACCTAGCAAACCCCTGTGTGTTATCTCTTATCCAAAGTCCATATCAGTGTAGGTCTTTTAAAGTCCTGACCCTGACTATAAATTTCATCAGTAGTTATGAAATTCTGAGTAGCAACCTTATTTTTATCTTTTGGTATGGAAGTGATGGATTATCTAATGCCTATATGATCTACGGAGTCTTCTTTTAGTGCTTACTAAGCGGAGACACCGTGTGCAGGCAGCTCGAGCCGTAACTGTGTAGGCTATATGACATGCATGGGTGTAGGGGAATGGGAGAGAGGGATCCCCCTGAGTCCTCGAACAGTCCCTGCAGTCACTAGTGCTAACTGAAGAGATACATGCGTTCTCACAACTGAAGCTAAGATTGGTGCCAGTTAACAGCAGTACTCAATGGTTTGGACAGGTAGCGTGTTTAAAGGGGGCCACAACCACCCCCTCCCAACCTCCGAAGCCAGTCAGGGGAAAATCGCTGAGTGAGGGGATTGAAGGGTAAGGTGAAATGAAAAAGAATGAAGACTCTCAACAAGGGATGGGCCAGGTGAGGGTAGGGGTTCCCTCCCCTCGGGTGATGCTCGACCAGTCGCGGGAGTCTTAGTCGATACGGTAAAGAATGCAGTCCGCCGCCAAGGCCTGATTTCGCTCTCCAGGTGAAATTTTGCTGATGAGAACAAAAACATTTTCGGCACGCTACGCTCGCTGTAACTTAGAGTCCCTCCAGGTTCATCCCACATTAGTAGCCAGCACAGGCCCTGCCCACTTTACCAAGTAACATGAAGGCAGAGTACCCAGTTTATGTAGGTCTATAAGTAATTTCATCCCATGTCGCAAAGCGTAGTTGCTGCTTTTCTCACGTCTGTGCCCCCTCCCCCTTTAAGCAAGCTCCTGGTTAAAAAACGTAGTTTTCCTAAATTTTCGGAAACGACCGCACTGCCAAATGCTTTCGAAGTGCCTAAGAATATGTTTACATCAGTATGTATACGCTGCTATATATTAGGTCGATTACTAGTTGCCCCAATAATTTGGAGATTATATGAATTTGTTCAACCCTTCACTTGTAGGGCAATGAGGTTCTTTCTGAGCAATATAGTCACACTCCTGGTAGAATTTATGGGAACCTCTAACCTATTAGCTGGTTGCCCTAGTAAAAACTCGTTGAATAAGTGCTTACTTACCGCACACACTGAAAGCAAATGATGGGTCATACTTCGCGCTTGATTTAACACAAATGTAATATAAAATGTCATGTTTCTTTGGTAAGTCACATTCTCAGAAAAAGCTGGGTCACTGCCCTCTAAATCCCGTGAAGCCTGTGTTGCATGAATTTTTCTTTTGTTTTTCTTTTCTTCTAGTTGCCCTCTTCTAGTGTAACTATACTGATACTGAAAAAATGACAAAAAAGTAAAAACAAGCCACTCACGGAAAGGAACAGGAGCGACTTCAACTCCCCTGGGATTCAACTTATCTTGGGTGTCTTCTTCATTTTTGGGGGCGTTTCTTGTCATGATATTGCAAGCATTTTCTACATTTTTGTGCCGTAGGTCATTTTGAGATCTTAAAGTCGTGGGAAGTAGTATTTCCGATCGAGGGGGGGGGGGGGGCGTATTTTAGACTTAAGTTTTTCATGCACCGTACGCTTCCCGTTTACCCATGGTGTTGCTTGTAGTCGTGCAAAGATTTTGCCCCGCTCAGACAAATTTCTGGCGACCCCCTTTGGGAGGCACGACTTTCATGTATGCATACAAAATTGTCATATCCAGTACATGTTGTGATCGATTTCTCACCTACATTAAAACGATTGTTTACAAAAAACAGAGAGCAAAAGTTTCATAGCTTACTTGCTGCAAAATCGTTATTTTCCATTCTTTATTCTTGTACTATATAGGCTGAAATTCATAAATCATCGTTTTGAAGAGTGAAAGCACGCCATCACAGCTCTGCTATTCCACAGTTAACTGTGTATGACCGGCTGTCACAGCACCGGTTAAAAATCTGGAAACAATTTCTAGAGAATGTATGTTCTTAACATTAGGATAGTTTTTCAACCTGCAGGGTGTCGCCACAAAAGAAAATCTCAGACTGGCCAAACTATTCGTAACAGTTTTAATTATTAAAGGATATAAAACCGGATGCTGTATCGTCCGAGAGGTGACTGAATAAAACTGACATACTTATGTTTAAATCTTGGTTTTTAGGTTGAGTTCCTATTTTCAATTACACAAGGAACTACTACAGTGATTCAACGGACACGAACGATACAGCTCTGATCAAAGTCGTAAACTGGCAAAAGCGTAGGACCTTAAAAACATGCATGTGAGAAGTAGCAAAGGGCGTTGGAAATTGTCGGCCGTTTGCATTTCCAAGCCGTATACTTCCTCAATCTTATAAAGTTTAACATTTGTGAGGTTAGTTTTTTCTATATTTTCTTTTGCACCTTTTTTCCTAATTCTTCACACTTTCTCTGTTTAATATGGATCTTATCAATTGGAACGATCGTGTCAATGTATGAAGCGAGTGGGAAGTTGATTACGTTACCGATGATTTTCCACTCTCGTGGCTTTGGATTAGTTGAATCGAAAACAAAAAATGATAATCTCATATTTAATATGGACCTTGATAAGATTCCTTATCGCCGGTAGTATACTTGTTGACGAGTTCACCTTTTCGTTTTATGGTTAATATTCACGCAGACGAAGACATAATTTTAAGAAGTGTGATAGGCCGGCGATGCTTCCTGTAATCCCTGCTCATAGTTTCTCTGCAATTTCCTCTTCCAGGGGTCAATCAGTTTGGAAATCGTCTGGACGCACTAGTTCCTTCATTTTCTTCTACCGTGCTATTCTATACTTGAAGACATATTCCTGTATGTTGGACACGTAGGGAGTCACGTTACGACGTGCATCACGACTTTACCGTGTGATCTGCATATGATACTATTGCATCACACGTGTGGGGTTTGTCTGCATTACCGACGCTAGTAAGCCTACCTAAGATTCGTTCCCCTCCCCCCTCCCTCCTTTTGATCCCCTGTTTTAAAATCAGTGAGGGAGAACTTCCCAACCCAATCAACTGAGCGAAGTATAAGAGTCGAAATATCAGCCCCTCGAGGTCTGTTTGAATCAAGTAAATCACCCCCTTCCCCAACACCCCCCTCATGTTCATTGACTTTACACCGTTAATAAAATCTAGGAAGAACCGTTTTCTGGGAAAATTTGCAACAAATGAAAGTGATAATTAATGTGCAATTTAAATACACTTGCAAGGTTGTGTGAATACTGTATTAAGGTCAAGACTATAGACCACATTCTGTAATAATGATATGTATCCGATTATGACATCAAAATAGACTGCCAGTGATAAAAGATATATCCCGAATGGTCCCATCCACACACAGACCCATCATGTATGGGTAAGGTGACTCTACGAGAACAAAAGGGAAAGGCGGACGGGGGGAGGGGAGGTTGAGGTATTGAAATGAGGAAGAATACGGTAAAGAATGTTGAACTTGAAGAGCTCCCACAAAAACTTGAAGTGTAAAACCTTATCCCCATCAAGGGATAAAAGACTTAGCTGGATAAAGCCGATTGACCGATTGACAACTTTCTACTGGACTTCGTTAGAGCCCATATGAGTGATCAAAAGAATCGAATCTTACTCTTCTCTACCTTCTGGGTTCCACTCTCCCCCCCCCCCCTTCTTCCTCATCCTCCTCCTCTCCACCACCACCACCACCCCCGCCCCCGCCCATCCATAGGTTTTACCGACATGTTTCTGATAGTGAAATCCGTAAAAGGAAAGTACGAAACGCAAGTTTTTGGGTGGACGGCAGCCCGACGGCCGACAGATACGGGGAATAATAGAATAGAAGACAGGTAAAGCGTAGTAAAGTGGAAGCTGTATGTCGGTTGAATGGACGATTAGGGAAATTATAGAGGAGGAAAGAGCTGGTGAAGTAAAAGGGCGTAACTGCATGTAGTGGGCTTAAAAGGACGAATAGCCCTTAGCAAGAGCTAGCAACATTCTAACTGTGACTTATATAATAGGGAGTGCGAAACGTAGTCACCAATGTCGAACCACAAAGTAAAGTATCAAGGTTAATATACATAAGTCAAATTCAATTCTGACAAGTCATACTTCCATATGATCATAATTTCGAGGAGGAAAAAAAAACATACATACATACGAATTCATTCAGCTGAAAATGTGGATTGATAATTCTTTTGAAAGAGTACATCTTCGGGGGCTATGAACCGAATATCCGGTCCGGTCGAACTACCAGACCGGATATTGAAGAAAGTAAAATCCGTATCTGATTCCGGTGGAATTTTTAAATAGTCAGACTAAACATTTTTTTTTCCTACATTTTGTTGAAGTTGACCAAAAGATGTCTGCATATGAAACGTCTGAGCATCGATCAAAGAATTACAAAGGCAAGATATTAAAGAAAAGGTTTAGCAATAACAGCGTGTAAAATAATATATGTAACATTCTGATTATTAAAGCAACTTGTTATAATGAAACAAAGTTGATTGATTTTAGAATTCAAGACACAACTAAGCGTTTTTCTTACTTCCATGTGTGTACATGTTAAAGGGGCTCATTGAGTTGATATCAGTAAAGATTGCGGTGATTTTGAAGTATACAAACACACGACAATACTCACAATTAGCATAATTAATCAAGTTTCATATCCAATAGTTGTATGAAAACTGTCAATTTTTCGAATTTTTGACCCTTACTTGCTCTGATTGTGTGCATGTGAATGTACTAATGTGAAAATGTCTGGTCACAAAGTTTCAAAAACCAAATTTAATCGTTGGTTACTCACTCATTAATGTTCCAACGTATGTAAAACTTTGGGATCCTTTTAGTTTGACTGTTTGTCATTAGTATGTGAAGGAAACTTGACCGGTTTAGAAAAATTGAGTGAATTTCACAAAACAACTCAATGAGCCTCTTTAACTTTAAAGCGTTAATGCAGCAACAGATACACCATTCTACTGCAGCGCCACTTGCTAACTTTACTGTGCTTTATAAAACTCTGTATGGTATATATGCCAAACCTCCATTTAAATCAGGTACTTGTTCTCTTGATAAATCCTCATCATCTTAAACCCTGTATGAAAGAACTTTTAATGTCCTTTGAGGTATCACAAGGTAATCCTCCAAGGTGAAAAGCTATCTAAATATCTAGGCTATTTAAATAAATGTGATATGTCCCACAAGTAATTCCCTAATAAGATAAACAAAGATAAATCTTTACATTTCATGGCCAAAACTGTCTCTTGTTGGGTAATTCATTGGCAGAGCTGGCATGCTTCAATCTGGACTTGACTGCAGTCAGTACTTAGTAGTAAGTCCACTATTCATATCGGGGATCAAGGCTTGGCCTGGACTCTCTTCGCAGCTAGAATTTTTTTTTTCAGCTTAGAAGGGAGCAGTTGATGGGGGAAGGGGAAGGTTCCCAAAGAGAGATGGGGATGTTGTAGACACATTTTCAGTTAATTTTCCCATGTGTCTTTATCAGCTGAATAAACGTATTTTGTCCCCAGTCTGTTTCCCCTCTTAATCTAATCCTTCATGATATGTGACAGTGGCCATCCCATTTCTTGACTCCCGAGTTCCAATTAACATCGTGATGGTGCAATCAAACGTTTTGTACCTTTTCAACTGAATGGACGCTCTGGGGTCCGCACTAGGTGATAACTCAACAACATGGCGCTATTGCGTACAGAGCAGAGCACGGTTCCTTGATAGTGATTGGTTGGTTTTCATGTTATCATTTGATTTAATGTCCACGTTAAGTCGTTTTAATATGGAAATATGTTCCTGGACGGTGACTGGTTGATTTAATGTCCAAATTGAATTGATTTATTTATTGATTGATTGATATGCTCATACATTAATACATAAAATTTTGATTAAATTTGATTCCATCTCAAAAACATTTCGTGTTTACGTTTTTCTTCGTTCGAGTAGTAATGTCGTTACTAGGATTTAATATGAACTTCCATTTTGTGAATTTTGTCCCCCACGGCTAACCATAGGATGATTGATTGATCGATTTAATGTCCATCGTCATTCGATTTATTGCTAATATTTAATCGATTTTACGTTTATATGAATTTCGATCAATCAGTGCCATTGTTTTAGTGCGGACATAAATCGATTCATTATGGACATAAATTATGATTAAAATGTCGACGTTGTTTAGTACTGTTATATGTTTTGTAATGTTCATATTCAATCGATTTAATATGGAGGTACATTCCTGAAGGGGTACTTGTTGATTCAATGTCCAATTCGGTCATATGTGGGCATTAAAACAACGGTACTGGTTGGTCCAAATTAGTAACCAATTAAACGTGGACATAAATTCGACGTATTGTCGACACTATTTTGATTTAATATGGACATTAAACAGGGGAAGTTTATCCTCCACGGCAAACCACAGCGTCAGTGAATTTTAATTAAACTTTAAGAAATTTGGAGCCACGTGAGGCATACCGATTTCAGCTGCAAAATATATGTATACAATTTGTCAATATAAACATATACACTTTTCATCATATGTGCAAAGATTTCATCATATACATTTACAGTTTTTTTGTCCATGTATTGAGCAACCGAGCGCCATCTGTTTCATAATTGCCGAGAACTGTGTACATTATGATGAAAACTGCATAATCAGATACGAGTTTTCAACATGTTTATGTCGAATGTGATATGTCTATAGACATATTGGCAGATTTCGTTTAATTCCTTCCCATGCTGATATGAAAGTATACTCAGTGTCAATATATTAGCCTACCTTTAATATTTCACGTTCTGTTTAGACATTTATGAAACGTTTGGCACTCCAAACTCTTCACTTGTGATTTTTGGGTCAGTCACGCAAGTACGTTTCTGAGAGTTATATGGGTAGTGGGTAGTTATAAGGATACTGGGTAGTTACATGGGTAGTGGGTAGTTATATGGGTAGTAGGTACCGTATAGGCCTATACGGCCCAACACGAATAGGCCTATCATCATTCAGGGGTTTTTACGTACAGGTATTACATTCACCCAGTTTTCACTCAAAAGTAGTACAGGGCGACAAGATTGGTATAGCAGTTCACGCAGTGTGTGTGATGGTGGCGTGCACTTTAACCTATTACAAAGATGACTTGATAGTGACAAAAAAAAACTCTAGACCGACTGATGCAATAAATTGAAAATAATTCATATGTTCTCAATATTAAAAATTCAAATGAGGGAAACATATCGTAAACTTTTAAAGAGGCGGTAATGGCAAGCTTTGATATGACTGTGACAAATTGCGATACAAGTTCCATGCGAGAAGCTTCCGGAAACATATTTAATCATAATATGACATAAGCAGAAATTTGTACGCCAAACTCATTTTGATCGTTACATATTTCTACACACTTATTGAATGATGAGAAAAATCTTTAATTCAGTAGGACGTAAGGGCACAAGTATGCCGGATATTGATTATACTCATGTTACTGAACCACAAGCACAAAAGGCAAAAATGTCGAATCATTACCTACCTGATCGAGCTATTATGCCTTGGCACAACACACAGAGAAAAATCTTTAATTCAGTAGGACGTAAGGGCACAAGTATGCCGGATATTGATTATATTCATGTTACTGAACCACAAGCACAAAAGGCAAAAATGTCGAATCATTACCTACCTGATCTAGCTATTATGCCTTGGCACAACACACACAAAAAAAAAAAAACAACTAAAAAAAAAAAAAAAAAATTCTGCGAAAGCTACCACAGTGCCCTTGGATTTTTTTCTTTATTGTTGGGAGTACCAAATCGCATGATACAGGTATTAATTACCAAAAAAGGGGGTGACTAAACGACAAAGACCCACCCTTTTGTGAATGTGCCTTGAATCGAGACCACAGTTAAATCTATGTCATAGAGAAGAATAAAAAGGAAGGTTTTAAAATTTCGACAATCTTGTGTAATCTGGTTGCAATTTTTTTTTTTTCAAACAAAGGAGAGAGCGATCGACAGAAAATTGCAAGCCCTTTGAGTTGAACGAATTTGACCTAAAATTTCTGTGACCATTCCAATTGCGGAGGTAGGCAATCACATGTAACTATTCCCATCACTAAATCACTTTACCGTTGTAATGTAACGCAATGTGCTGTTCTCAGCTTCAAAATGGTGAAAAAAAGGGCACAAACCTGGGCTCATGGGGTGTAGGAAAGTTCTGGGTAAAACTTTTTTAAGTTTTGATGCTTCCTCAAAAGTTGATAGAAAATGGTTTGTTTGTTTTTTTTGGGGGGGTCTCATCAGAATTGTTGTTTCACACCTCACATGTGATCACGTGTAGTTTGGCATTTACCTTGGCAACCAAAGCTGTGAAGCCTATTTCTTTGGTTATGAGAGTTTAATTACCATCGTCATAAAACACCTGAACAAAATCGACATTTTTTGTTAATTTTTTTTTTTTTTTGGGGGGGGGGGGATTTTTGCATATTTGGTTCGGTCCCTCTCAACCCTCGTTCCCTTATGACGGCAGTTTTTACCCTGTCGACCTGCTCGCTGACATGTGCGCTTCTGGTCCGTAGCCTGTAAAATCCACATTACGCTTTATGTGCACTCTAGGCTGTAATTGACATGCGTTAATTGCAATAACATACATTATACAAATCACCGTTCGTCATTTTTAGCAAAATCCCCCTTTTTTCACCCTGGTGACGCCGTGTAATACCAATGAAATTGCATATTTATGAATCAGTATCGTTAAGGGAACCGGTGGTTTGGGTTTTTTCTTTTTCAGAGTAGGAGACGATTGAGATCGAGCGACGGTCTATTTCCACGGGGTTCCTGTCTAGACGTGATTGATTTTAAGTGTACATTACTCCATAAGAAATGCGGCCCTGATGAAATAAACTTGAAAATCTGTACTTCTGCATGGGTCACATGATGAATTTCCGCATGTCAGCCATATTAAGTAACTGCACCTCTTTTTCATTCTTCATTATCACCCCCTTCCCCATATATATATATATATATATATATATATATATATATATATATATATATATATATATATATATATATATATATATATATATATATATATATATATATATATATAATATGTGAAAATCCACGTATACTCCATTTGATATAATTGTAAATATGTTAACAAATATGACAATTTTGAAGCACAAAAAATTTAACAAGAAAAGGTGTATATTTCGGACACGCCTGTGTCCTTCTTCAGCACAAGCTAATATTGAAAACAATTTTCAAAAACAACAGACTGCACACGGCCATGTGCAGCACGCGCTCTAACAACGCAACAATATACAATCAGTGTGTCACGCGCCCCAATTCGCTGTAATGCTTGGGTACAGGGTAGCCCAAAGACCCATCCTGTATTGTTTTTTTTTTGTGATTATTAAATTTTAGTCTAAATTTATTGCCTGTCTGGCCAACATAGTTACCTTTATGACATATGTTGCAGCATAATAAGTAGACTACATTAGGAGTATCACAATCCCCCCCCCCCCCCCCCTTGATTGGGCTACCCTGTACCCTGTACCCAAGCATTACAGCGGCGAACATAATCATTCACTTTCCAACTTGAAATGCATTTTACTAGGTAACGGCTACTCTTCGGTGACAAAAAGGTTAAGAGCCGAGAGTAAGTGGATAATTAAATTATCCACTCATTCCAATGGTCTATAAAGACCTTGGTTTGTTAAGTGATTTGGGGTGTTTGGGGTGGGGCGGGGTGATAATGATAAGTAACACACACTAAATTGAGACGCGTAACACACTGATTGTATATTGTTGCGTTGTTAGAGCGCGCGCTGCACATGGGCGTGTGCAGTCTGTTGTTTTTGAAAATTGTTTTCAATATTAGTTTGTTCTGAAGAAGGACACAGGCGTGTCCGAAATATACACCTTTTCTTGTAAAAAAATTTTGTGCTTCAAAATTGTCATATTTGTTAACATATTTATATTTATATCAAATGGAGCATACGTGGATTTTCACATATTATATATATATATATGTATATATATATATATAGCCGGCTTTCATACCAGTGCTGTACCAATGACAGTAATTAGCTTTATAATCGCTACAGACGGGGAAAGGTTTAACCACATTTGGTAATCATTTGTAAGGAAAGCACCGTTGCACCCAAACAGCTGTCTTCCTCTTTATGGCTTCCTGAGACAGTATCTGATCTTGTAACCGCAATCGCTATAAACACAGGTGTTGAGGAAGGAGCACGGGTACTTTGTGGACGATGTACGGTCTGCAGGATTACAGGTCGTACTTCGAAATCTCTGTGAATGCCATGTAGTACCCCGGCGAAGATAGAGTTGTACGCCATAGAGAGCATTACAACTATACATACAAGACCGACAAGCACAAAACTACCGACGGTAACTAAGCTTGCAGTAGCTCTATATCGTTATTTTAACCCATCATTAACTTCACTTAGTTGACTGTAATTTTCGTATCGACGATTATATTTTAAATGAGATGGTGGTTTATATAGGGTGACAATGTACTTAGAACCCAAGCCCAAAGAGGGATGGGGGGGACGTTAAGTGAACGTACCTACAACACATACGTCTGAATGACATATGATAATCAAAGCGGTGGGCGTACCCTACTCCCCCCCCCCCCCCCATTCACCTGAAATTTATACAAAATATTACACATGGTAGGCAGTAGTCAGGCCTGTAAAAATGTTTAGACGTAGGCTAGGCTGAGAAACAGCTCTCATGTGGTCCGTATGTCACGCCTGAAGCCAAGCAGAATTCTTTGCAATTTCGAAAGAGGGTAATAAAAACAGAGATGGACCTGTCATTCACCACCCCACCCCCCCCCCAAACCTTCATCAAACTCTTGTGAATCCCTCCTCACTGTAGATTTTAATACTCTTAAAACATTAAATGAACAACCTGGCTCATTGAAATATTTCACTTCGGCTTAGATCAATAAGCTAGCTGCTATAGCCTACAACCGAACAAGTGCAGTCAACCCAAACATTGTAGCACACGACTGCTGTTTCGTTAATGAGTTTTCCTTCTTCACTCTTCTTTTTTCCTTTCTTTTATTCTACTTAATTGCTATTTGTTTTTTATATTATTTTTTTTCTTTTCAATTTTGTTTGTGGCGTGGCCGATATTCACAACAACTTGGTGACAGCCGTTAGTACTTGGACAGCTTTACATACTGTATATATAGCCAAGTAAAAAGATTTTCATTTTGGTTCCCAGTCTTTATACCGTTTCAGTGACGTAGGTATGTCAAGGACCCTTTTACTATTTTTTTTTCCTCTTTGCTAGGTTACAAAATTATTTTGCTACGCCTCGTTGAGTATATGACAGGTGCCCTCCCAGAAAACCAACACCGCTGAAAGTGTAACCGAATAAGTCTTGTGAAGTTACAAAAGGGACAAATACTACAAGCCACGAAAAAAAAAAACGGACAAGAGAAAGTTAAATTACGGTACTATTCACAGCACGGTGAAACGTTTTACCGGTATTTTCTGTTTCCACCTTTTGTTCTGTTGTTCACGGCATGCCCATTATAGGTGATATGTCAGAAAAGGCAATAAAAAAGTTCACGAAACTTTTATGAGAGTACGAAATACCCCATTGCCTAAACTCCACTGGTTAATAGCTACATGAGAGAAAGGTATATATACACACCTGCCTGTAAAGTCTTACTTTAAACTAGCTAAAACCATGATCATGATTATACAAATAAAATTAGCTTAAAGAACGGGCAAAATGACTAAGTTCAGTTGACAGAAAAGGCTGTACGTTTCAAAGTATCCTCAATTCATTTGCCTCAATTCTGAGGAAAATCATTTGGAATTTTGTTTATATCTATTACGATTTTTGAGATATTGCTTTTCAAAGATCAAAATGCAAAACAAAATTCGAAAAACCGAAATTTGGATTGGTCATCCTTAGCCCAATTTATGTGATTGCAATATTTTAAGAGAGTATTGGCTAGAGTTTTCTCTATCTAAATATGCTTCTCTGTGTTTCAGTTCAAAGGTCACCGTTCAGCACTCGACCCGGTACTTCATTCACTGATGAAAAAAATATGGATCTTCGAAAAGGTTTTCGTTTTAATTGGCTACATTTTGTGGTTCTGTGCCATGGCACGGAATGTTAGATCCTACCGATTCGTTGTTTACAAAAGAAAAAGAAGGTTAGTCTCGGCCGAACTGTCGTATATGCACGGTTAACTGGAGCGGTGTACTCCGTGATAGGATGAACGAACTGTAACACCGAAGCAAGTAAAGTGACTCATTGAGTCGATATCAGTTTGTGATGATTTTGAAGGGTAGCAACATATGACAATTCTCATAATTAGCATACTTATTCAAATTTCACATCCAATAGTCATGACAACTTTTTTAGTAGTTGACCCTTACTTGTACTGGCTGTGCGCACGTGAATAAACCTTAGTACTAATATAAAAAGTGTCTGACTACGAATCATTATTTTTTTTTTTTAAAAATTGCATCGTTAATTTCTCACTCATTAGTGTTCATTTGTATGTGAAACATTGAGATCTTCTTAATTTGACGATTTGTCATTAGTATGTTAAGGAAACTTGATAGGTTTAGAAAAAAATTAAACTTCAAAGAAACAACTGAATGAGCCTCTTTAAAGCAGTCGCCCATCAACCGCGGCTCTATTTTTGGCTTTCGGATAGCAAAATTCTTATTTGGTTCTGCTCTTTGATTGACAGCAAATTCGAAAGATACATAGTAGCTCATATTGGCACAGCATACACAGGGACCCATTCTTTTCATTTCACATGTAAATGAATTTAAGAGAAGGCTGTGGGAGGAGCTAGACCTTCGTGGCTGGAAGAACTGGAACTGTCTTGGGCGATGAGTCTTTGTCTTTAAGTTGTTCATCGGAACACCACCGTGATCGGCTAAAACGTAATCCTCTTTGATAAACAGCGATTTGGTTCGGTTCGAACACTCTTTGCCGGCACCCCGGTGATATCCGTTGCAATATAGGACCACTATACGGACAATCGCTGGATTGTTTAGGACAACGTGCTGTGCTGAAATTACAAGACTTCAATGGTGAAAATTGTGAAAAATTATTATTCAGTGACCCTTCGAGGTCAGCGACATTCATCCATGGATTTCAAAAACAAACTGCATCACAATTCCGATAGGAAAGCCTCACATAGGGATGTCGAAGAAAGCGAAAAAAAGATATATATTCCTGCTCCCCCCCCCCCCGCACCGTCTCCCGACAAACAAGTTGCTTAAAAAACATTTCTTTGTAATATCTCCTGATTGAAATGAGTAACAAACACTCTTCTATCCTTTTGCTCATAATTTATTCGTTTCACGTGTATACATATATCTCTTCTTTTTTTAACACAAAATATAACACATTAACAGACGATTGAATGTTGTCGTGCATTGTGTTATAAAAGGGTTATGTAAGTGAGGTCACGTGGTTCCCGCAGTCGAGCAAATGTCCAACTCCTATTCAGCACACATAAAAATAATTGATTCTTAGATGACTTTTTCTCTTAAAGTCTTTTTCATCTGTTAACTTTAGTTAAATTTAGCCTCGGGAAACAGACCAAATGCTTAACTTAAACCTTGACGCGACTTCTCCTTTTTCTATACATCAACTGTTATAAATTTTCATATCTTAAAATAGCGTCGTCATTCCCCACATCTTTTATGTTTTAAATATAACGTACGTAGCCACATAATCATGAAAATAATTGTGAAGAATTATGAATTACTACATTTCATGTTAACCGGAAACAAGTACCTCACGTTAAGGAGACATCCATTGAGGAGACGTACCTCTGAAGGCTACAGAACTGGATCTAACTGCCGTGTAATAACGTTGTGGGTGATGTTGCATTACGTATTTGCTTTTTTAAGTCAATGTAAATTGAGGTCCGTTTACTACAGAGAAAAAGACTGAATTTTATCACATTCACACATTTGCCCCCGTTGCGGTGCAAAAAGGTTCATAGGTATTAAAATTGAAAGATGCGTCTTATAGGCATCTAAAGTTTATTTCTTAATTAGACAATATAAATCATTTTGTGTAACTAACATATGACCCTCAAATAAAAGATAGTTTCAATTGGCTTGGTTCAACGGTCAGGTGTCCTTACCCCTTGCCCATTTTCTTTTAAATTCGATACAAAGAAGATAAAAGATGGCCTAGGTGCATCATTTTCTAGTGAAATCAGGAACACCGTAGGATATACAAATACTATATGGGCTCGGCATTGTAAGTGCAATATAGCTTTCTGCAAATAAGCACCGAAAAAGATATGCATACTCATCATAAAATACAGTTTTAGATTGCTTAAACTGAAACAAGATTACTCCACTGAATGAACTCGCACTGAGCGCCCCATCGATACAGGCCCTCCTCCTGCCATCTCCACCACACACCACCCCTGCTCAGACTTTACCCATCATGCTTTCAAATAAATAGATCCAGATGAAAGAAACAAAATATGTCAAGGAAGACAAGTAGTCATGCAGCTACATTTCTTACTATCCATTTCTTCCTCAAAATGATCCAAGAAAATCCCTCTGTAAATCGCCATCACTATCAACTTAACCCCTCCCCCCCCAAAAAAAAAATTCTGACCATTTAATCTTTCAATCTGCAGCAAACTACCGCTAACTTTGGTGCTTCGTTAAGACTGGGACACATAGTCGAGGAAAGTTGGAGGGTCATTTTGCTGACTGTCACTGTCCATTGATAGGTAGAATTTAAAAATCTAAATTTAAAATTTAGCCATTTTTCTGCTCATGCATTTGTTCTTTTCTTTCCCTTTCAAGATGCATTGTAATTTTGATTTCGGAGAAAGGGGACCACATCATATACCACAAAATATTTGAAGTCATTCTTGCAAAGCGCCGAGACTTCTTTAGCTTAAATCTTTTACTGACATCACGTCAACTTAGCAAATTCCGTTTCGATCAATGCCGGCGGTGTTTGGAAACAAATCGAAAAATCTTTCCGTCTAATTAACTTAAATTTTGAGAATTTGTACAAAAGCACAAGCTCCAGTGGCAGCGGTGAAGAGAACGTAAAAACAGAGCACAAAAAAGTTAATCAAACAAGCAAAAACTTGTTCAAGTCGAATCGCTCTGACAGGCAGAGATCTCGGTCAAGCATACTTTAAACGCGTGGTCTTCCTCTTTGAAAATAAAATTTTAAGCGTGAGGCTTATTGAATTTATTTACAAAATTCATGATATTTTGTGACACCGGTTGACTGTTACTCATATGCTGATCGTTAATGGTCGAACTAAGAGATTATGAAAATCTGACAGATAAACAAAATTAAAATGATAGTGCATGCAAGGAATCGTTAAAATCAATTGCTGCAAATTTGTGATTAGACACTTTTCACCACAAGGTAGGCCTATTCACCACAGGCAATCCCTCTTCATCGTAAAACTGCAAATTCTCGCATTTTTAGCAACTGTAGGAATACACACCGGCATGAACAGTGGAGCTAATTAGACGTATTGATATCGTGTAATTTCCTTCAAATAGTGACAAAATGAACTATCAGCCCCTTTAATATCAATCTTTTAGCATATTTTACGTTCAAAATGGAAGTATTACATTAACCCTATCATTAAGCGCAGAAGGATATCGCTTTACTTCCGGTGTCAAATACCATAAGTAAGGCTATGTTCATTGCTTTTATCGTCGCATTCACACCATTAACTCATGAAGATACAAATCACTAAAGAGTTTGTGGATGACATTTTCAACTGTAACGTATTGCGGTATACTGCATTGACGCACAACGAGCCAGGGCTTATCTTCCCACTGGTGAATATATGTGGACTATTCACCAAACATGTTTGTAAATATCATAAACGACGGAACGAAGCTGTTTCATCAATTTGAAATCTCCTTGAACCTTTTTTCTTCTTCTCTGAGAAGCAGAACTAGTGAAAGACAAACAGATCGAACTCCTCCACATGTGCCAGTTTTCCGTCCAATGGAGTTCAGAAAGCATACGTTTAACTGGACATAATGGGACGCGGATTGAACAGCTTGTGACAACTACTCTTTTAAAAGGAACACCACCCGGCGCACTTCGAAATTACAGACAAGGGATTGGAGAGTACATGTCTTTTCAATACAAGACCCACCTACTCCACCCTTTACAACGACATCCCAGAATACACATATTGCATTGTTTCCACCAAGAAAGACATGTACAGTTACTTCAAACCGAACGTTTAACCACATAAGGCTTAGACTTTTACATATTATTTGGTTTTGGTTTTGGAGTAAAGTTTCATAAAGGAACCTTCCGCAAGACTAACAGATTGATCCACTACGAAAAGAGTTACGTTTGATCAAGCTCGTGTGGTTAAGACAAAATCACTCTTTGAAAAATTGACCTTATTGTAAAATTATGACCCTTGTCACCTTGAGCTTGACCAAGACACCTTGGTATTTCTCTTAGTTGTTGTCGTGGGTGTTTTCAATTTGTTATGGTCACGTTCTCGAATAAGGTTCAACTAGCTAGAAAACCTACTTTGGACATACATTAAACCTACTTAAACCGTACATTAAACCAACCGTCTGCTCTAACATTAGGTTGTAAATTGTCCTTGTAAAGAAACTGGCAGGCTTGAATGTTTTCAACATAACGTACATAGCGTTGAGTTTTTCGAGTCGCTTTACCTTTTGGCACAGCTGTAGCCTACAGCTCGTGTCTCACTATTGGCAAAATTGTGATTAACTCGCCTACTCTTATCGCAGTGGATGGTTCTATGCTTCAAATACACTGTGACCATTTTCATGTACTAATACATTCAACAAAATACACAAAACATACGTTTCTATAGGAAGGTAACCTATTTGCTTCTTCAGGGTGGATTCTTCTTTGGTAAAGTAACAGCTGATGACCTTATATCAATGGACCCACAAATCAAATACGATGAATGGAAGTACTAACTAGTGACTCAATTACAATACATTCAATTATATTACGTGAAAGATTTTGATACTTTAAAACAAGAATAGTACCATATCTGATTAATTTAAACTCTATATAATTAAGACAGGGGCAAGAAACGGCTTCAAAAAAAAAAAAGCAGAAGAAAATTAACATTACACTTTGTGAATAAAAATATTTTGATAAGATACACTTAAAAACCGCAAAACTGGCAAGCGACTGTGGACATTTTGAGAAGACCCAACCCATTTTTGAAGTTCTTTTTCAAATTGATCTCAGGTATTGCAAACAGGCGTATAACATGTAATCGCTTCATTTGCTCAATGTTTTAAGAGAATATTGAGAGTGTAGTTGGATTCGACTTTTTGAAGCACTTACTGCAAAGTCATTGTACATATGTAAAATACACGTCATAGAGAAAAACGATGGGTATGATATACTCTGTCCACCTTACGCTGTTTGGTAGGATCTCATCCAACTTTTCGTTCCACATGTGTGGCAACTGTTTTCCCATTGATCGCCGAAAAAGTCGAACGAGGTTTTAACCTCGCTGTCTACGTTTGATCTAAATCGTTTGACTATAGCACATAACGTCGTGTTTCTGAGTGGATTAAGTATATGATCTTGTATTTCTTCAGAGAAAACATCCCCTTTCGTCCGCCATGAGAGATGTTTTCTCATTTTTCTTGGATTTCTGCTTATATCGACCATGTAATCTGCCATCTCCTTCAAAGAATTAAATTGATCTACGTGAAGAAAAGAGTCCGGCGGTGCCAAATCCAGGTAGTTTTGTAAAGGGGCACCTACGACCACAGGTATCATTCCAAAATCCAGACTCCTCCAAAACTTTTCTGTGATGTATTGATCGCAGCAACTGTTTTCAAAGCTTAGATAAAATCTGTACGGTTCCATTACCTTCCGAAGGAGTTCTTTCCTTCTCCATGGCAAGGTTTTTGTACCGCATTTTCCGTAGGTGTCAATCGGAATAAACTGCTGGAGGTCCTCGACAAACTTGGTTCGGTTCCACTGAAGTGTTTCGCAGTGACTCGCCACCCAGGCTACAGACTTGTCCTTGCCTTTGATTAAAGCCTCCAACTTATGCTGTCTGGTATAAGCCTGGTCCTTGGATTGCAATGGGACGTATTTGCCATACGGTGAAGGAAAAGCCGCATCGGACCGGTAGGTATCGGACCAATCGTAGGAGATATTTCTGTACCTGAATGGGGGTTTCAACCCCGGGACGTATTGTGGACTCTCCTGGGTTGACATTACCCACTTTTGACCGGGTGGTCTAAGCTCGATCAGGCGGTCCCACACGTCGTCGTTCATCCAATTGAAAATGTTTGCAAATATCACAATGTCAGCTTTGATAATATCCTCAGGTGTTTCCGTGTAAGAAACTCGGACACTGGATGCCTCGTCGCCGTGACAACGGACTCTCGTTCCTTCTAGAACATTCCTTATCCATCTCTTATTCCTGTGTTCCTGATTGCTCAAAATTTCTTTCCAGTAAGGGACGATTCCAAAGAATGCAATGACTGTCTCTGGTAGTTTGCTGTTCACTGTACTTCCAGTCACGAAGCTCGGCTGCAACCGAGTTAGTGTCGGATCCTCTATCGGGTTAGCACCGTGATCGGAATCCGTCAATTGAAACGGTATGTCCCGCTTGACTTCATGGCGATGTTGTTGTTGTTGAGAGTACGTATTCAATGAGTAGATGTAGCTGTAACAGAGTGATAGGACGAAAATTCCTTGCAGAGCTATTCCCGCCTGCAGTTTACCTGAGATCGAGGCCAAACGTAGGGATCCTTTCAGCAGCAGCATCGTGTCCTCTTGATGTCGTTGCGGTGGATCGTTACATCAGTTGGTGGAAAAACAAACGCAAATTAATCCATTTGGATTTTGGAATACAAGTGTCCATATTTCAATTTGATGCCTATATAGGAGAACCTCTGCGAGTCGTTGAGTCCTCACACAAATCCTTTAATGCTGACGAGGTCAATTAATCACATTATGGCATTATGGCAGCGGTGGTGACACAATCCGCTGAAAGCAAAGTTGTGACAATTATGAGCTCTGTAACACTCTCAAGAGTAGTACGATGGTCCTGCCAAACTGTCAACTGTTTATTTGCTGTTGCGCTTGACGACAAATTTTGACTCACGTGGCTCTTTTGAAAACGATTTACGTAAAAGCATGTTTGCTGAAAAGTTGATATAGGGCAATCTTCCCACAGTCAATCTAACCTACTGGTGAAAGACTCGACGGTGAACGTATGTGTGTGTGTTTCTCCGAGGTGTCAACGCTTCTTAATACTGATTGCTCGAGGCTACAGATGCATTGTAAGGGGAAGTTGTAACCACAATAGGTCGTCGTGAAACCAGACAGGGTGAAACAATACAGGAAGGAATGCCTGGGTAGAGATAAAATAGAGTAATTGGCTATAGACATCAGCTGTCAGTTGTACACGCACGTATGTGTGATTGTGTGTGTTCACGAGTATTTGAACTGAAACAGAAGACAAAGAAAGTCAACAATTACACAGGGGGGTATCAGATGCGGAGTTAGTATGTCACAGGGATTAGTCTTTTAAGTGAAAGAGCTGCACTAGCAAGGAAACTTTGTGGTTTAAAACCTAGAAAAAAGTAACGATATCTCAAATAATTCAACATACTTGCTGAGTCATCTTCAAATCTACAGTCAGCAGTTGATAATGAAGTTTTAATTAGGCAATCAGTTTCATTGCTAACGAAGAAATATCGAGTACCCATTTTTTCTTAGTAGCGAAACTTTTTATTTTCATATTGTTAGTATTATTATCATTTTTTTTTTTTCATTGATTTACTCTATATTCTTTTATTTTCTTTTACTCTTTGTACATGCTTGAGGGGAGGGGGAGATTAGCAGCTATTCTAACCGAGTCTTAAGCTCCCCTCGAATGTCAATAGAACGGATACAGCATTGGAATAAATCCAAAGTGACTAAAATCGATGTCGAATTGAATACCACTTTTATTATACATTCACATGTAATAAAAACCTAAGTTGCTTAAATCAACTCACCCTTCTGACGTTTTACTTCCTCACATGTTTTGGAAAGCTTTCGCAGTAGAACTCCTGAGATATCTTACACGTCATTATTATACTATTTTTCTCATGTATATTTTCCTCTTGATATGGTTCAAATGAAGTTTTCTGAAATAAAATATATAGTATATATAGTATTTATAGCATATACAGTATTACAGTATATATAGCATACCTAGTATATGTAGTATATACAGTATACATAGTAGCCAAAATAGAATATATAGTTACTGCGGTTTTCCTCAGTCAAATAAACTTCATTCCCATAAACGTAAATGAAGGTGAGTGACGTTTCAATAGTCCACTCACAACACTTCTTCAAAGACGAATTTCTTCCTGAGTCTGTTCTCTCCGCTTATTGCCATGTATAGGCCTATTGATATAGGCGTATGGCCTGGGGGGAAGGGAACAAACGCACACCCACCCCATCAATCACTTTCTTTTTTGGGGGGGAGTGCTGCATTTTTTTTTTTTTTTAGACGGAGTGGAAAGATCACTAAATAACTTTTCGTCTGGAAAAATAGGATTTCTGCAGGAGAAACGTTTGAGCATGAGGGGAAAAATTAATAGATTTAGAGATTTGTTTTTGCTCCGTTGCTCCTGCTATATGCGGTATGCAGTAGAATGACTCGACGCAATTTCGAGTCCAGGAAACATTGACTACTGTACCGTCAATCCGCAGCAAGCTTCATTATTTTGACTAGCCCTTTGAGGGTCACAATGGCAAATCCAGTGGTCCTTGACCGTATCTTGAAGTAAGTTAGTGGGGGGTTCCCTGATGGTATTAAAATAACAATGAAGTTATAGTTAATATTTTCCTCCACATTGAGAGAAGAACTATGCTCATTTTGGTGAGGTAAATGTCGAATGAGGTGAGTCGGGAGACAAGTTGTGCATATCTGGGGTACGCAATTATTTATTGGTGCAGATAAGTGTAAAGCTCACTGAGTCGTATTAGCATAATGGTCGAGTTAATTCGTCAACACGAACAATACAGGCGGAATAAATTCGTAAGTCTAGTGCAATTTTGAGTATTTTATAAACTATGTATTACCTGCAGTACATTCATGCTCACTCGTTCTGACGTCGGTTGATTGCTCCTTGTTTTAAAGTTCTTCCATGATGTAAACGCTAAAAGTAAGCCGTTAGATACCTCCGCATATTGTGACCCAAGTATGATGTTATGTACTTCAAGGATCAAGAATAGCATAACTCTGGGCGAGAATACCATCGGCATTGGGTTCGCGCTCGGATCGCCGTATAGAGGCCGTGCACTGATGTCACAACATACGCCATGTTGGACGGCAAACTCTCGTACAAGGCTTACGTTAGGGCTTTTGTTTTTAATTCCCAATCATTCATTTCATCACAATATCCGTTCAAAGCTTTTCATCAGTGAGGAAACTTCTTCAAGACACATATTATGATAGCAGCATAACTAAAAAGCTCACTCTTATTGAGTAACCGAGACATTTCTCTGTAGTGTATGTATGACCGCAATGAGAATCTTGCCGTCCATTGATTACGAGGTACAGCGTGGCTTGACAATGGGATGACGTCACGTGCACGACCTCTATAGGAAATATTGTTGCCCGACTGCCTGGGTGCGGTGGGACAATAATTCATGAATATTCAAAATGAACATTAGTTAAATCCACTCAATCCAAATCACAGATTATAATGGAAGAGATTCAGATTTTTTTCGGCAAGAAAGAGACGTATGAGATAACAATTTCCATTTAACAGATTTTACTATCACGCTGTGATTTTTTTTTTTTTTTTTGAAAAGAAAAAGACCATCATTTCAAAGCATTACGGCATGTTAGGAAACTTCCAAATAGGTTGCTACACTAGTTGTACTTCCATGCATGTAATAACGTTTATTCCCTTAGTGCCTCTGACAAGTCATTTTAGTAGTCTCCTTTTCTTTCTAAAACCGGATCAAAGACCTATATATTGGGAACTTCAACTTAGTGGGAACGTCAAATTGTGTGTTGTGTAAGAGGCCATTTTGCGGCATGTACGGTACCATGTAGAAACACGTGGCAACTGCTCATTTGCTCACAGGCTGGCTCATTCCTTTTGCCACTTATATATTACGTAATAGTTGGACCAGTGGACTGTAAAAGAGATGTGAGTTCGTTCACTAATTCCTTTTTCCTTTTTTTTTTTGCGATACATATTCTGAGATCATTTCAAGTCTTAGTCAAACGAAACAAAGATATGATGGCTGTGCTACTTAAGTCGTTATTTTCCATATAGTTGGGAAGATCGACGGGCAAGTATATATAATATGTAACTGAATAAAGTCAGTGTACTCTCCAGAAAGCATTATATAGGCAAATGTTAATATGTTTACTAAAAGCCGTCTCAGGTCACCAGCTATGAAAATATAACAACTGCGAGAGCACACCAAGAGACGCATACTGACACTATACCTTATCGACAATGACGTATATGAGACCAGCAACCATTTACCAGGTGTCTGGTATAGTTTTATATAAATGAACAATAAAGAACAAAAACAGTAATATCAACGAAAGCTAACGCCCTGACCCATTTTTATTGTTAATAGCTGAGCCGTGTCGTTAATATACGTCAAGAAGCCGGTAAGATTTGACACGCTATCAAATTGCTACTAATGGCGGTTCCCGGTTGGTTTCTGATTTTCACAGAGGTGGTCAGCAGCTTACCAGTCAAAACGTACCTTTACCAAAACGTCCCCGTACCAAAACGTCCCCGCTCTTGGTCAAAACGTCCCCGTGCCAAAACGTCCCCGTGTCAAAACGTCCCCGTATGACTAATGCGACTGAGGATGGTCAGACCAGTTGCTATATACGGCTATATATCAGTATATATACGGCTCTGGTACCTATACTTAGCTAGCGAAAATGAATGTAAATTCATTTTCATCGGGTCAAAAAGTAGATCATTGTTAATGCTTCTGCATAGATAGGCAGTTTGTCACAAAAAATAGGCGGCTAAGACATGCAGTCTAGTCCATTTGGAGTGCGAGCAATCAAATTAGCAGGTACCCTCAAGTCATCGTTTGTGTTCTTTGTATTCCTGTTAGTAATGATGTTACGGGAATAGCCCTTACACAGTTATGATGCCTAGTATACTAATGTAAATTGTCTTCACCTGTGTGTTATGCATGAATCATGCTATACAGTTTCTGCCTAGTCAAGTGTGTGTAAGATGCTAGGCATATGTACGTCGTGAGGTCAATTTACCTCGTGAGGTCAATTTACCTCGTGAGGACAATTTACCTCGTGAGGACAATTTACCTCGTGAGGTCAATGCAGCTCGTGAGGTATATAAATATGTGTAAAGAATAATAAGCACGGCAGTATATAAAAGGAGTCCGCAGAAGTAAGTTGGTCAGTCAACAGAGGAAGAGCTTGAGAAAGACCTCTCTTTGTACAGTGTAAATATCACGTTGTAGAGCTAGAACATGAATAAAAGTAGCGAAGTCAGAAACAATCTGCTGGTAGTCCTGGTCTCATTTCTAACCTCCTGATCGTCTCGGCGAACGTTACAACTGGTGGCAGCGGTGGGATACATCCCAATACTGAACAAAATATCGACAAGAACCAAGCAAGATGTGGAACAACTCAGCTGCCAGCGAATGGCTACTTTTAGAAGAATATCTTTCACCACTGGGATCTACATCATCCAATCCGTTCCAAGGCGATAACACACAAGAAGCAGGGCCACAAAGTACCAACCCCTTTCCAGCTGCAGAAATATACCCACAGGACGATGGTTTCCTCGGGGAGATCAATCAGAATGCGCCAGTCACACGCCAAGCTGAAGGAGCAAATTAAAGATCCAGTAAACAAGTCCAACCACCCTCCAAATAACAACAGGAGTACCGGTGCCCCAAATTATCATGCTTCAAGACGATGTTTCAGCTGTGGTACATTGGGGCATATAGCCCGAAATTGCCCAGGGAAAGAATATAAAAACCAGATACCAATTACCCTTCTCAACCCCAGTCCCAACCTCAGTCTAACACTGATGCAGATTCCAAGGTCCAGGAAAACTCCAACCTGTCGAGTTTGAGTTCCTGAAACAGGCATGAAGACAGCAGGGTCCCTCTGTTAAGTCGACGAAAAGTGGAATAAGCAGCAGAGAGATAACAGTCAAGGGCTATGTCAAGAACTTTGCAATTGATTTTGTTATAGACACTGGTTCAGACATCACAATTATGAGGTTGGATATCTACAACAAAATTCCTGAAGACTTCAGACCAGAATTACAGGAACCTTCAGCAACTGTAGCAACGGCTAATGGACAAACCCTAACCTGCATGGGCTGTGGAAACTTTTCTTTAAGTATTGGGGGCAGGCAGATTGAGTATGAAGTTTGGGTGGCTGAGATTGAAGCAGAAGGAATCTTGGGAACAGACCTACTTGGAGTCTACGATTGCCAGATAGATGTAAGAAAGGGGGAAGTGACGTTTAGGGAGCTAATGGGGGCTAGCCAGGAGATAGATGAGTACTCCTGTCTCAGAGTCAAGTTAGCAGACAACGTTGCGGTGCCCTCTAATAGTGAAGCAATTGTAGCAGTTGTGTTGATAAAGAGGTCGCATGGTTCAGCCATGGTGGAGATGTTGCCAAGCTTGCCACAAAAGCATGAGGTGCTAGTTGCCAGAGCTGTGGTAGATGCTTCAAAGACAGTCATTCCAATCAGAGTATTCAATTTGTCAAATACCCCAACAACACTTTACAAGGAAACCATCCTTGCAACATGTGAACCAATAGACAAAGTATCCTGCCAAACAATCAGTGTTGATAAAATTAATGGTAGAAATCAGGGAACAACCGAGGCAACAGAAACAAGAGCTGGCCTCGATACTGACCCTCTGGATTTACTGGAAAGAAGTACTAACAACCTAAAAAAATTCTGAGGTACTGCAAGCAAGTTCTCAGGTAGCAACATACTGAAAGGAGAGCAATCTATCTTTAAACCCTGCTGTCAGCTTATCCAGTGTGCTTAAACTTCCTACTCAACCATGTAACTTCTAGTGGAGGTGAGATGTCTACCTGGCTATGTGGCATAGTGAAGGCCCTTGGGCAAGGTCATACGCTGCCACATAGTCGCCTGGATTTGCCCACCAAACCCGATGTGGCTGAACCAACCCAACTGGCGATGGAAGGAGGTGACCGGGGACAGCTTTGTACTACTCCGCGATTAATTAATTATGTGAATGCTAGTGTTAGTGGGTTCTGTATAGAAATAGTTGGCAGAAGTAGAAAAAGTGGACTCTCGTCATCCAATTAATATTCGCAGCAAGATGGATCAGCTGATACTTTTTACCATTTTCTCTAAGATGTAAGAACATTTGAACGTGATGGTCTGAGATTTTATTGTGAAGTGTTTTGCTAGTGCGGGCATGGACTCTATCAGCTCCCATTGTCTGTTTTCTTTTGGACTCTGTTCAGCCTACTGTCATCGACTCTCACAAATGTGGCTTAACTGTACATGTAAATTGCTATACAGAAGAATGTCATAAGTATATAGTTCGCTTCTCCTATTTATCCACTGAAATTCTGAAGAGCAAACAAGCTGTTACAAGGATGTTATTTGGAAAAGAAGTGGTTAATTTTTCCTGTCCCTAAAAAAAAAGGGGGGGGGGCTAATTTGGAGCAAGTGTTTCGGTGTGCAAAGTGGCAACTCATTTTTCATTACTTTTGGCTGTTTGATTGGATGGTACCTACAAAGGTGACAGGTAAGACTTACCCTTCTTCCTGGTCCTGGTCTCACTTCTAACCTCCTGATCGTCTCGGCGAACGTTACAATAAGAATAAAATCATGAAATAATAGAACTTGAACTTACACTCATTGTGAACGTAATTGGGATTAATTTATCTGACCACAATCAGGCTTAGGCATATACCAACTATGCCCTGTAAAGAAATTCACGTATCCATTTAATAACAATCAACTTACTTATCTAAGCAACAATATATATCCTACATTTATTACTGAATTTCTACGGCGTATCGATTTAATTGATCTATAGCCAATTATTCCACTTGAATAGGTTATTCGTCGATCCGTTGACCTACCATTTTCAAAATCCTATCACTTTCCGTGTCTGATTATCCTATGCGGGGACGTTTTAACTTAACAAATATAATACCACGGGGAAGTTTTGGTAAAAAGCGGGGACGTTTTGGTAGCTAAAAAGCGGGGACGTTTTGGTAAAGGGACGTTTTAACTGGATACCGGTCAGCACACATCAAAAGCATATATCCCCCATATGTACACTTATGAGACAGGGGATGGCGATTCTGGGAGAGGGTGGAATCAGTTGATTTTGAACGATATCAAAATATAATCCATAATGACCGGTATGACCGGATACAAACCGATCACGCAAGGTGAAAATTCGTGACGTCATTACAACCTCTATTATAGTGCTCATTGTTTTTCGTCTTTTGATTGCTTCGTTCTATCCACTGTACCATCAGTGAAAATGAGTCACACAAAAGTTAATTTTTTTGCCCTAAATGATATCTCATATTGGAAGACTATCAACGAAAGTGTGCATGTAACTTAGGATATGAGGAATGGTTGATTGCATTTTGCGTTGATACTTTCGCTGACTAAGATCTTTCTCATGTTATTAAAAAAAGACAAATCAGAAGACAAATTATAAAAATCGAGATGCGCGCTTTCATTTACGTCATGGGCATCAGCGTTGCACTTTGCTAATTTATTGCGAAAAGTTCTAAGGACGGATGTCAGATGGTATCATTTCTCCAATAAGATTACATCTTTGCCCATGGCTCCCTTTCTCGTTGTCATATTCTGGTGTGCCTGTGGAGCTTCGTCTAAACTGTAGATTTTCCCCACAAACGGTTTAAGCCATCCCTCCTCTGCATACTGGAACAAATCATTGGCAGTCTCCTGTCTCTGTTCCTGTTCGGAGATAAAAAAAAAAGATGAATGTGATATTGTATGACCTATTATTCTTGGACGGAAAGATTGGTGGCATTCCCCAAATCACATTAAATTTCAGCAACTTGACATCTACTCACTGACAATCACTTGCCGTCACTGTCTCCCTTATTTTTAAAAATAAAATCCCCCGCTCTCGACGAACAGTTGTTTTTAGTAAATTATACCACTTAAATGTGGCCGAAGACCGTGACCGTAGGATTTCAAATTAAATTTGGTACCGGTACAGTTTCATTCACTAGGTCAGTTTTATATATATATATAAAAAGTATGTCAGATTAAATACACATGGCTGTCGATGGTTCTTTCCTTCTAAAAGAAGGGTACATATAGTCACCATATATATATATATATATATATATATATATATATATATATATATATATATATATATATATATATATATATGGTGACTATATGTACCCTTCTTTTAGAAGGAAAGAACTATCGACAGCCATGTGTATTTAATCTGACATACTTTTTTTTTTGTATAGCAGGTGCGTTTTTACAGACTAGCCTACTATGGACTGACAATCGGGTTCACCGGACATGACCTTGTCCGTTGCCTGCTGTTTGCACTATTCCGAAAATTTGACCTTTCTAGCGTTCTGCAAATACATGCACTCAGATTGTTCACCTCAAAAAACGCAGTAGGCTTGTGCCCATTAGTTAACATATCTTATATAGACGGACCCTCTTTTTACTTCAACTAAAATAAAAGTGATATTGTATTCATGTGATGGGCTCAACAAAAGGTGTCATTTTCAAGGTGGATTAGGAGTCGCACTGGAAATCGCCTTGTCATCTACCTTTGTTCTTCATCAGTGTTTCAGGGAAGAGAAAGCATAGAGGACAAGATCACCTACCACAAAATCTTCAAGAGAACTGAGCACTCATCTTCCAGATATTCAAATATGAAAATCGTCTCGACAATTTTGTTTGCCCCACAAAATTCAGACCTTACAGGAAAGCATAGCAGTCAGTCACCTTTACTTGAAATCAAACAGACCAATGGGAATGGATATGAATATTCATGTGTGCAAAAATGGTGCTTAAACAATGGTTTTTATTTTTTTTTTTCCTTTTTGGTAGTGACAATGACATATTCTGCTGAATTTTTATTTTCACTGACAAATTTTCAACTCATATTCCAGCTTTAAAAAGGGAAGAAATTCATCATGACTTGACCGTCAGTTTTTCATTAAGTCATTAGCTTCCTTTACCCATTCAAAAGAGAACAATTTTCCCATCACTGAGCGAGTTGATGGAAATTATTTGAAGAATAGAAAAGAGCAATCAGACTTAGAAATGACTTTGATGGACTCATTCTCAGTCATTATATGGACAAACATCAGCAAATGCGCTCTCACTTTAAAAGTGACATGAAATGATAAGGTGTGGACTGGCTGTATTAATCTTTAACAATGTTGAACTTTTCATCACACTCCATCATAATATTGGCCATGTTACGTAGGAAAGTCTGTCAGACATTTGCACCATAAAGTCAGCTGCATGCAAATTAGGGTCTAAAGGAGGGGGGGGGGGGGGGGAGGAGGGAACCTCCTTGACATGCACTGGAGTTTCGTTGTAGCAGTGTTCACACGGAAGTGCCGTACATTTACAGCAGAGTCCAATTCCTTTTTAGCTTATTAACACTCTAATTAAAGAATTTTTAATGAAAGAAACCTGGCATAGCAATGTATTATCCACATTGGTATCAAATGACAGAAAATGATTGAAGATAAACCGTAAAGACTATTTTTATTCCTTCAAACAGCACATCCTACTTCAAGAGACAGTACAGTCTATGTGGGGCCGAGAAGCAAAATAGCCTGACACTACACGCCACACCATAATTTTTGCATAGGTCACGGTCACTTCTGTCAACCGTTGAAAAGGCAAATATCTCAAACCGGTAATATTTATATGCGTTCCCAGCGGATTTGTCATTCGGGGGGGGGGGGTTCACTCTGCAACTTCTGAGTGTGAGAACCAACTCTTTATTAGTTGCATGTCACATGATATTTACACGAAAAGTAATGATTACTATTGTGACTTCACCATTGCTAGTTGGCTGTACTTCAAACGACCCCCGGGGCACTCTATTGACAACAAACAAATAGTTTAGACAACAACCATAGTTAAAAAATAAATAGCTAACACGTTGTCAGGGCGTTTACAGCTAATGAAACCGCTGTACCGTGACATTCGAAGGGTCCGTAGTGTAATTGGGGCGAAGCTTAAGCTGTTCGACAAATATACACGTACTATAATTAGATTAGTTTCTAATTCATCCGTAATAACTGTCCTCAGTTTATGCATATCCTTCCCATCTTTCAGATATCTAAATATGAGTATTGTCTCGACATTTTAGTAGGCCCTACAAAATTCAAACTCCCTACGAAAACATAGCATCTTTTTTTTAAATAAAGGTATAGGCGGAGAAACGTAATATATTGGTGATGGTTATGAGTGCGGAGCTGACTGTTGTACTGAACTTATTGTCGTTATTGATGACAAAGTCTCAGAGCCCGGAGACGTACATGCTAGCAAGTCAAATAAGGTGGAATATCAGTTGTACATGGCAATCGCTTGGTCATCTACCTTTGTTTTTTGTCAGTGTTTCAGGGAAGAGAAAGTAGAGGGGGAAGATCACATTTCACACAACTTAAAAGAAATCATTTTTTAGATTTTTTTGAATATGAAAATTGTCTCGACACTTTTGTTGGCCCTGCAAAATTCTCTAAGAAAAATTAGCGGTCAATCACCGTTACCTCAAATCAAACTCAGACTAATGGCCACCTAGTCCCCATAAAATACACACAATGTGCTAAAGTCGTGTCTCAAGAAAACCTTTTCTGCATGATAGAACATGACGTGATATCCCCAGACATACCATAATGGTTAGTGTATATGTTCCTCTCGAGAAGGCCTAAACATGTATGATATCACGTGAGGATTGGCTGCCTATGGATATATGAATTTCCATGTATGTAAAAATGGGAACGATACAATGAGTTTTTTTTTTTCTTGTAGTGGCCCGGGGATATGACATATTCTTCAGGAATTTGATTTTCACTGACAACGTTTCACCGCATATTCCAGCTTTAAATATCTGCTCAGTGTTCCCTTTAGCTCTTTTCAAAATATATAACGGACAATAACAGTCAATATTCCAAAATGTCATTTTCATGTCACGTAACCAGTGCTGAACTTCCACTAGACCTTAACTTTCACTGTAATAAGTTTCATGATTTCGTATATACACTGTACGATATCCCACGACTACATGCAAAGCTCACTAGCTCGAGTATTCATACTGGCAACCAGTTCTTGAATTGCAGTGCTTTGACAACCTTGACCGAATAATAGAGAGAGATTATTATGTTTTCTTTTTTTCTCTCTCTCTCTCTCTCTCGAGGTGTTTTCTGTCATTTTGTGACGTCAATGAATTCTAAGCGGGCATTGTGGGTTTTTTTTACCCGCATTCTCAATTTCACTTTTCTCAAAAACCCCCTCTGTTTACTCGCTCAACAGTGGCGTCGTGAAGGATGTGGTGGGCGAAGTCTACAAGGTGCGACCAGACGGCTTTTTTGTTTGAACTGAAAACAACCTTTGAATAGAAGAACTGTGATACGTCTTTCTCTCAATTTCACAAGAGGCAGAGATCGGTCTAATTTTCGCTGAAAGATCTCTCCGATAGATGTCTGCAATATTTCCTTCGCTCGTTCTTTGTACTATTTTGTGATAGCTGTTTCGATAACATCCAAACTTTAATCCCTTTTTCTTGTTCAAAAGATATATATTTTTTTACACCTAACGAAGTTAATGACCACGAGTTCTCTGACCATAGTTAGCCCTCATCGCATGCTACAATAATTTTTCCGAAAGAAAAAAAAAATTGCAAGGCTTTATTGTCAACTAGAAGCTGCAGAACAATATGGTTGCAAACTTTCGATACTTATTGCGGAATGATCAATTGTTGCAATAGTGATGACACAATCTCAGAATTAGTTGAGATAAAGGTCATTTCACTGCAAGACGGGCCCATAACATATTTGAGTCCTTTATCGTTATAAGTGGTTAGTCTATAAAAGTGACTGGATTTCTAGTCTAGCAAACAATGGCCATGAGAATTTGTAAATTTGGTTTTAAGACAGAAAACAGAAAAGCATTACTTTATCGATCTAAGTAATTTGGACTAACCTATCATAGTTAAAAGTCAGTTCATTGAAGATGAAAAAGCGCATCCATTATATTACAGAAATCAAACATTAAGAGATACCTATATAGGAAAATGTAACTTAAGAAGACATCCAGAGAAGCTATATGGAATTGTCCTTGCTGAGGTTCGTATACACAGAGAAAAGGAGCAATGAAAAACTGTGCGTGATGGAATTGAAAATGGGGAACTTCAAGGAGCATGATTGTCAAAAGAGAAAAAGTAATAACAAAAAATAAAAACACGAAATAACAAAATGTAGAAATGGAAAAGAAAAAGAAAGTAGTTGCCAACCCAATACTTTGTGTTTGACAGTTCCGCTTGGTAAGTGACCTACGTATGAGTTTTGTTTCTTCAAGGTTCTCAAAGGGAAATTCAGATTTTGCTGCAACTGTCATTGAGAGATTAACGTTAGGTATTTTAATCAGGGACTTTTCCCCCTGTGTTAAGACTTTAAAAGCCTAAGAGGAATAAGCGGAATGCATTTTCCCCCAAGGATGGAATTGTTCATGGGAAGGAAATTCATATAATGGAAAAATGCGAAGAAGAATGGGAGGAGAAACGTTGTCATGTACCATATACAACTCTAAGGGCATACAAACATAACGTTTTTGTTATGTATAGATCATTTTGACAGTAAGAATCTACCCCATAGGCCTACTAGACTGACAATATCTTCAGCGATTTTCTTGCAAAAAAGAAAAGAAAAAAAACTGATTAAAAAAGTAATTAGTGAGTGAAGGAGAGCCGATTGAATGGTTTGATTGATATACCAATTGATTGATTGACTATGGGGTTGGTTGCATGCAAATTGATTGATTGATTGATTGATTGATTGATTGATGGATGGGTTGATGGACTGAATGATGAATATAAGTGTGTGATTGCATACAATCTCATTAATTGGTTGATAAAATCGATGATCTGTTGATTGATTGACTTTGGAAGTGATTGCAAGCAAATTGATGGATTGATTGATGGATGGATGAATGGATTGATGAATTCAATGATGACTATAAGTGTGTGAGTGCATACAATCTCATTAATTGGTTGATTAATCGATGATCTGTTGATTGATTGACTTGGGAAGTGATTGCATGCAAATTGATTGACTGATCGATTGGTGGATTGACTGTAAGTGAGTGAGTGCATGCAAACTGATGAAGTGGTCGATCAATCGATCTATTGATTGATTGACTAGATGCGTGATTGGATGAACAATGATCGACTGTTTGTTTACTTGTTAATTTGATTGATTGATCAATTGATTGATCGAAAGATTGATTGATCGGTCGATTGATTTTTACCATTTTTTTTCTCCCGGAGATAGTGACTTACCGACGGTGAATGCATCAATGCACTTCCCAGAATTCTTGTTTCCTTACTCAATACTTTTCCCATGTCACACTGACATGCTCCCCGTTTACCGACAATCTAATCGAAAGGGAGAAACAAAGAAACAAAAAGCGATAGAACAGAAAAGATTATTCACTGATTCTCGACAAACATGATCTTTTCGATTTCAACTTAGTACACAGCAGCACAATACAAGTAAAATGTGTTGTTTAAACTCTATTGTATGGTTCTTAGACGGGATTTACATGACTTCCATCGGAATGTTAAGCAAAGATCGAAGAAAAAAGTACGTGACCTCTTAGAGTCTATGAGATACTCTGCTCTGAGGTACAAAGCTGATTGTCCATTTGTCATTTTTTACGCCATTGTACTCCCTGGATAGTAAAAAATATGCCGTGTCATCTGTTTTTGAAATTTGCCAGCTTTTGTTTTAAAAATAATGCGTCGTGGACTACCCATGAATCACTGCTATTTGGAAAAGTTGCTTTAGGCGTTCGCTCTCTACACCTCAATTAACCCCAAAAAGGGAGTCAACTGAGCGTAACCTCTTATGCATTATTACCGTCAAGTTAAGACACGAGGAAGTCGAAACGATTCGTAAATCTTCAAAGACAGTTTAGGGGGTTCAAATAATGTGTTTGACGATCGTTTCAACCTGTCTTCAGTTCGAAGACTTCGAAATGTCTGCAACAATGTGTGGTCGATTAAACAAAGAATACGCGTTATGAGTAACTTTACCAACAACATGCAAACGTTTTGACATCCAGATATCCTTTCACGGACAGTTTAGCTTTTAAATTCCAGACTTTTTGAAAGAACTATAATGCATGCCAAATCGAATATTATTTACCGGTAGATAATGAGGAATTTCGAAGAGGTCTTTCAGTTGTGGTATGCTTACTGCTGTTAACATCATTCTACGACACGCATGGTGGCCGTAATGGCATAATTAAAATGCATCTCTTGTCCGGTTTATATCCAAATAAGACTTACACTTGTTTTTCGACATTAATGAAACGTTACGCTTTCCGTTAAAGGTGTGAATTTTTTTTTTTTTTCGTCTCAAACGTGTTTGCAGGTTTAGGTTCATTGGATAATACTACCAAACTGTGGCTTCCTCCCATATATACCGGTAGTGAGGGGGTAGCCAAACGTGATCAATCGCGACTTGTTTACCCACAGGAGCCGATAAACGTGGCAAAGTACCAGACCAGTGTCGACACACATACATTGTGAAAATTGTTACTAGCACCATCAACTGATGAGGTAAAAACAGGACCTGCAGCCACTTAATTTTTTTTTGGGGGGGGAGGGGCTCTGGGGGCGTAGGGCAATTTTGAGACCTAAATACGACCGAAGGTGGTCGCGTTGCCATCAACCGTGGGTAAAGTAGCTTTTTGTTTTACGCCTATTACCCATCGCCTAAACGTGTGGCTAAACAATGACTCAACGCACGGAGCTCCACCGTTCAAGATATCTGTAATTAGCAATAATGTTCGACCAAGGCTACTTCTTTTCCATCACTTTCTTTTTATAATTTCGCTTGAAAATTGCGTTGTAAGATTTGTAGTTTGTTACTTGGTGGACGGTGGCAAATTATGTTGAATCATGGCTTTCACTTCATTTCATTATGCAGAAGGTGTGTGTTTTTTCTTATTAACATTTTACATGGCAGTATGATCCAGTATCATACTGATACAATAATTATTTGTTCTCTATAATCTCTACGTTATTCTGGTTTTTCTTCAACCTTTCTTTATTTTTTCAAGTTGAGAACGTGAAAAGAGACAGTAGATAAACGGAACGAGACTGCACTTTTCGCGACCGTCATTCTTACGTAATTTCTACTTTCAGTTGTTCCTCAATTACTTACTACTATTTGACCGTGACGGCTGATCAAGTCCATATCGAAGTCAAAGTTGACATCTGAGTTTGTCTCTAAGATAATGCTTATTCCCTGGGGGCCGACGTCATCCTAACAAAGAAATCGGAGGAGGAACCAAAAATGAAAATCGATGAACTTTATGACAAAATTAATTCCACTTTCCAGGTCCAATAATTCAGGTATTCCCAATAATTCTTACAGCAAGTAGCATTAAAACAAATACGAAGGCCTCCATACAGGCCTGACAGACGATATTATACGAGATTATACATGTAGCAGCACCAAATACTCTATCATCACTCCAACCTAGGAAAGAAAATTCCTCCCGGCTCTAAATCACTGTAGCTCAACACCATAAACTGACGTGGGTGTCCTTGTCTGTTTTTTTTTTTTTTCAGTATTGTTCATTAGCGTATAAAAGTCATTGCTAAGTCAATGATTCTTTAATACGAACCCTCAACCTTTGCTTGAAATCCGGGCTCTTGTAATTTCGGACGATATCAGCGCCGTGTTTACACGCCAGACGAATGCCGTCCTCTGTACCGGCTGTTCCGATGATTCGACTCACTCCAAGTCCTTTGGCCAGTTGAACCGCAGCGAGTCCAACCTTAGAACCAGTCAAATGAACAGTGAATGCAAAGCCGTGAGTTGTGATAATTTTCATTTGAATGCAGACATTCCACTAATAAAATCATTTCAAATTCTTGAAGATCACCCCGAGGGACGGTTTCAATACAATTCAGTAATGTCTCATACGTGGCCTTATGAGCCTTATAAGGAACAGTCGAACTGTGGCCAATGACAGTTGAAGAAGCATATCACGTTATCCCGAATGTTTTGGTTTCATTATCTGCATCAACAGATCTAACCAATCGTACCGCAGAAAACCTGTAAGATATACCACCTGTAAGATGTACCTATGCTTAAAATATCTTCTATGAATTGTGTGTCTCTACAATGATAAAGGGGTGGGGAATAACTGCAGTGGTCCCCCCCCCCCCTCATTGCAAAATTTGTTGTCATTATGTGTCAGAGCGATTCCCCACCATTCACCACAACCCCTCCTCCCTGTTGCTCAAATTCTTTTCCAATATTCTTACCCAAAATCAAAGACAGTACTACAAGCAGAAATATTCCTCTTGAATCATTCTCAAGACGACGAGGACTCCTCCGTAAGCCAGAGACTCAGTAAATATGTAGGAGACCCATTCTGGTTTGAACGCTAATTTCACAGCAAGAAGCACACAGGAATTAAAAAAACGCTATTATTAGATTCGAGTTGTTACTTCACGTCAAATGTTACTTCACGTCAATACCAATGGAGCAAAAACTAGAAGTGGCAAATGGCGTTAACCGAGTAAGATCCTAAAAGCCAAAATCACTTTAACAAAACCCCCAGAAACGATAGGCTAGTGGGGACATGTCTCACTTTGTGTCTTAGAGTTTTGTTCTCGTTACAGAATGAGACGCAGAGGGAGTCAGGGGAGCATCTAGAATGTTGCCTCATAAATCGACTCACCGCTCCACTGGCTCCTTGCACCAAGAGAGTGTCCCCTCGCTTCATCCCCGCCAACTGCACGAGAGCCCTATGCACAGTCATGTACGGAACAGGCAAGACAGCGCCCTCCTCAAACGTAAGTTTGTCGTGGAGAGCGTAGACGTTCTCCTCTGATGCCAAACAGTACGTAGCGTAGGAACCAGTGTCAGGTTTGAAAAAGAACACCCTGTCTCCTTTCTAGACAAAGTCAAAAGAAAAAATAAATAAAACTATGTAAGAAACATCAGATAAACATCGAAACTTAAGATATGTGGGGAGGGAGAAATGTTTGAAGGAAGACAACGGGTATAGGTAAGAAATTACACATGATTTTGGCCGGGGGGGAAAAGTTGTTAAGGTGTTGGTTGACTATCCACCCTATCCTTGGCAAAATACTGGATTCAAAGAAAAACATTTTTAATCGTTGGATGAACGGAAAGTGTGATTTGCGAATGCATATGAACACGAAAAAACGGTTGTTTTTACATGAATCCTAAAGGAAGTTTTCCAGTGAGGTTTGTTCAGTTCCTACAGTTAAATTGTTTGTTTCTATCTAGAAGGATTACGGTTTTTACATTTTTGCCCACGTTACACACCTACATCAATCCATTTTTATTCCGAGGTCTTACATGAATGTAATTCCGTTTCTACACACGCACTTGAATGTGGTAATGCCACGTCAGTATCAGTGATGGTCAAAGCATATGATTTAAGGTGCCAGGGGATCCTGGAAGGCAGAAAAGTTGATATACATACTGAAATACAACGCGATTACATTAATGATACGTAGGTTGTTGTTCGCGAATTGTAATATGTCAAAAGAAAGCCTTACGTTTTAAGCTTTCATCCTCGACCGCTGACAATTTATAAAGACCTGGACGAATCTTCCCCCCAGTTTGAAAGTAACCGGAGCTGCGGCCTACAATTGGAGATATATAGCACACTTCTCTTACAACATTGTTCTATATATTATCTGCAACCAATCTTGACCTTCGAATACATTTAAAAAATATCGTGTCTCATTTACTTCTCACAGGAGATGTTTCAAATCTTTCCACAGTTCGAACATGTAAAAAAAAAATTAAAAACGGTTTTTCTTTGAATTTTGACCTCTGACGTCATCGGAAGGTAGATAACTACATCTCATAACTGAGCAAGTAGACCCACCACGTTTGAAGTTGGAAGAGATAATGACGAACATTCTTTGGCCATACATATTTACCAAAAACATGTGTTGTGAATCCACCCTAACAGTGACAATTGACCCACCTTGAACTTTGTGACGTCACATCCTGTCTTCTCGACCACTCCTGCACCGTCCAACCCGATAATGAAAGGAGGTTGCCTAATCTTGAATTTACCTAGTCGCACCTTCTGTTCGACTTCGTTAATACCTGCAGCTTTCATCCGTATGAGCAGCTGTTTAAATAAGCACGTCATGTAACGTTAATCGAGCAGGGCACGTGAGTTGTAATTTATTAACATCTTCTTAAAAATAAAAGCAAAAAAAAGAGAGAGAGAGAGAGAGAGAGAGGTGGGGAGAAAAGCAAGGTAGGTAGACAGAAAAATGCATTATATGTAACATATATGTCAGTGTTACGTTCTATCTCGGTAATTTCTGTTAGGAATTACCCAATTTAAACTGAACAAGTGACAATGGAAACGATTACAGTGGGCCCAGGGACCTTGTCAACAGCTTTAATCTTTATAGACACTCTCTGTTCTCTACTCTTATCAAATAATCCTGCTGAATACTCATGTTGTCCTTGGCCAATTCGTAATAAGCTATACGGTGCCAGAGCAATGACATCTGGTTAACTCTATCATAGCTATGGCTAACCAGACTGGTTAACCAACATGGGGCGGAATCACCGCATTGCGTGTTAAGTCTCCTGTCACATACAGCCACAACAAACTCACAAACAGACTATTTTACTTTCCACGGTTACGAATACCACCCCAGGCTTTCGGATCAATCTCAAGCTGCAATAACTTACTTTGTCAAATTGACCAATAGACATGTATATAGAGCTTGCCTATATGTGATATTGACCCAAATGAAACGTTAGATGGGTAAACATTGACCTCAAACATTGAAAGTGACCGCTGTTGAACCAGTAGAGTTTTCAAGAGTGTATACATAAAAAAAAAACAGATAGGGAGTAAAGACCAATGCCCATTTAAGCTACATACATCCGTTTGAAGCTTCCGAACTGCCCAAAAAGGTGTCCTGTTAAATCGTTTTAGCGTAGCAATCATCCGTAATGCGGGGGGGGGGGGGGGGACTTTGTACCGAATGACTGATTTTTTAGGCAAATAGTGTTTCATCGTATAATCCTTCGAACAACATACAGTAAGAAACAGGTACTTGCAGCGCTACTTTTCATTTTCAAGGAAACACTTTACTCACAGTCTAATTTTAAAGTTTCTGCATTACAGCTATCTAACTGTAGCTAGTTATAGCATGTAATACCACCAAAAATATTGACCAGTATAGCTTGCATGAAAATCTTAAAATGAAAAGGCACATTTTATTTCTGTAATGTTACATTTTCTTCATTCAAGTTTATATATTTCTCGATCAAAGTGTTTGTTAGGTGATCTACTCATACCCCCAGTACACTGTTAAAAATTTAAATTGTAAAATGTTAATTTACAGAAAATAAAATAAAGAAATACAAAAGGAATATACAAATGTTCTGGCAGCTAGTTTCCAGACAATTTCTGTAATTCGTATTTATTTCGTTGTTTTATTTTCTGTAAATTTACAGACATTTTTTACATTGTAGGATTCTCGTTAATACAATGGCGGAGGTAATCGCAGTTTCATGAAATTGGTCCATAACTTCTAAACTGTCCTCGACACAGTACTTGAAATATCCCTCGTTCGATTAAGTCATATCGTATCAGGGATGGTAAAGTAATGTTGCGATTATTCGTTAGCGTTGACCGATATCTTCAACCACCATACACCCATGTGGGGGAGGGGGGGGGGAGGCCAGGGACAAACTGAAGGGACTCTGTTACAATGTATCTCTTACAGGGTAAGGTTAAAAAACAATTTTTACCTGCAGAGTGCTAAGCTATACGACTGAGTGGAATCTTATCAAAGGCCTGTTCATATCCACCTGTCGGTTTTATTGAGGATATTCACCTGTTTTGGTCCTGGTTCCGGAAGTCGATATTCTGATGGTGCCAAGACCTCTGGATTACCGAATTCCCTTATCACCGAGGCTCTAACAGATGTCGTTGCCATTTTGTTTTTTTTTCAGTGGTAGACTTTCTTGCGAGATGTCAAAAATTCCGGGAGATTGCGACTGAATTTGGCGTGTGCATACGATACACTACATTTATCAGTATAGAAAATGGTGTCCTACTACCATCAGAAGTATCTATTTTTTATAGACACCATATGTTTCGTCGCTTCGTTTGTCTTTTGTGTCTTTGTCTTTTTGTGTTCTTCATTTTGTCTTAACATACGGCCTTTAGCTGGAGCTTCTTTGCAGCCATGAAACGCTGTGTAGGTAATTATTGTGTAGCTACAATTTAAAGATAAATATTGTCTGGAAAAAAAAGACAGGCTACGGCGGAAAGAGGGAAAATATTTGATATGCTTTACAATTGCCATTTACTTAAATGTGTCAAACACATTTAATTTACCTATACTCTGCATGAGAATAATTATCATTATCAGGGTTCCATCTTAAAGGAAAGGTTTACACAAGCAATTATATCTTCTCAAAGTAAGTCTTAATAGTCGTGGGAAAGACACAGTGCCTCCAAGCAGTAAGTAAACATCACCGCATCTATATAAAACGTGACGTAAAGGTTGTCAGATGCAGGTTGTTAAAATATCATTGGATGCATCTGTGTCAACTGAAAGGTTTACGTTATCAAAGGAAAACGACTTCAGCAATGACAAGGTAATTACTTCCTTTTTATTATAAATTTTTGTTTTTATGGGAAAAAATAATAATAAACTGTTCTTTAATGAAAAAGCACTGCCTGTGAATGTCAGCCAAATAATGTTTACATACATTCCTTCTATTAAGGAGCCAATTTGTTGTCTCCGTTTGCATCGGTCACTCGTTGTAGTTTGTATTTCAATATGTATCAAACTTCCACCTACTGAGAGCAAACTTGTGTCAAAAAGTTTATGATAATAATTCATGATGAGTTTTCATGAAACACTTTAAACCCTGAGAAAATTTGAAATGTCAGCTATCAGAGATAAGTATCAATTTGGTTGGTATAAGTTACTGACAGCAACGAAAATGTCTCAAAAGTGTCTCAACGAAATTGTCACAAAAAACTAACGCATAGTAAAGCGTCACGGCAGCGCTCATGTGCTCTATGACACACATGATGAATTTGCGTTATTTCGTTGTTAATTACATATTGCAGACAGTCATTTCCTTTTTAAAGCGATAATTCAGGGGTTGAAAACAAGTCACTGCTGTCACACAGCTGGGGTAGGAATCAACGCATTATTGATAACACATGTCTGTTGCTCTTAGCTCATTGAGTTGATATCAATAAGTTTGTGACGATTTTGAAGAGTGTTAACACGTGACACTATATAATTAGCATTATTTATCAAGTTTCGCATCCATAGTTGTGAAAAATGTCAAACGTTTTGAAGTTTTGACCCTTACGTGTACTGGCTGTGTGCATATGAATAAAGTGCTAATATGAAAAGCGTATGGTCACGAATTTTCAGAAACCAATTTGAATCCTTAATTACTCACTCATTTACGTTCCTTTGTAAGAGAAACATTGGGATCCTCTTAGTTTGACCATTTGACATAAGTAAGGTAAGGAAATTTGACATATGTAGAAAAACTTTAGTGCACCTCCCTGGATACACAGAGGTGCGCATCATGGGAATCAAGTGGAATGCATAACTGATTTTATGATAGATACCCTTATAGTGTACCCTCCATCCCCCCCCCCCCCTCCTTTTGCCAGAGTGGTACCCTTGTCGCATATTTGTTTGTGTAAGCCATTGAATTTACCACGTATTGTTCATCCTTTTTGTTTTGTTTTTTTTCATTTTTGTTAAACTTTACTCTTTCCAGTGGCCCTAGTGGGTTGTTGTGGTTCCTCCTTCTAGTGGCCAGCGCGTTGGCGTCATCACGTGATCTTCCTGGGGCTTTAAAGGTGCTCGGTACTGGTTATAATGTGCTATTAGGTAGGTTACGGCGTATGGACTTTATGCATGGTATCGAAGCTTTTAACCCTGCTCTACCGTTGAGAATAGAAATTGATCGATTCTAGAACCCCAACCCCCCCCCCCTCCTCCCTCGATACTCGAACACTGGTTTTCTTGTTCTCTTACAGTGTCCTACTATATCGTTGTACTACAGTGACCATCTACAGTGTTCTCGCTCGTCTTCTCTAGTATTTCATCAGTGTTCGAAAACATTGGCCCTCTATTTAGTGTTCTAATATAGTGTTCTACAGTAGTGCCCCACTGCATTGTTCCACATGTTTTACTGCAGGATTACACCAAGTATTCTAACACATTACTTAGACATAAGTCAGCTGAAAGTGTCCTGTGACAGTTTTATACATTGTTTAACTCCCAGTTTCATATAAATGAATATTCATATCAATTCCAATTAGTCTGTTTCATTTCATGTAACGGTGATTGACTGCTATGCCTTATAGCAGAGTCTGAACTTTCTAGGGCCAACAAAAATGTCGAGACAATTTTCATATTCAAATATCTTCTGGAAGATGAGTGGACAGATCTCATTCAGATTTTGTGACGGGGGATCTTTTCACCCCATTTTCTCTACCCTGAAGTACTAACGAAGAAAAAGAGTAAATGAATAGGCGATTGCCAGTACAACTCATATTCCAGCTTTAATAACATATAAATTGGCACAGAATACTGAGATCTCAGCATGGTGAACAAAGTCACAGGTTAAACGTTAATCATTAATGTTTACCAACAGTAAACACATTATTACCTGCATATCAGAATGTCCAAATGTTTTCATGACGTTTACATATATGTTCAATAACGAACAGAACCGTTATACTAAGTAGGTCAGAGATAACTAGATCGTAGGTGGATGAATAAAATTGGATGGACAGGGTGTAACGTAGTCTTAATTGACTTGGTGAGTAGAGAAGTCTAACTTACTTCCAACTTAATGAGGTAATATTTCAGAGTTACCGGTTTGTGTGTTTCAAGAGCGATAGCGAAGGCTTCGACGCTTGAACATGTTGCAACAGCCAGACATGTGCATATAGGCCTACACTAGTCTGGTAGATACTCAGTGAGTTAAGTATGACACAAAAAAAGTGCATAAACCTTGTTTGCTGTAAATGTAAGCACACATGGATGTTACAAAAGTGTCACTTTCCCACTATACGGTGTCTCTGATTACCAGTACAGTGTTAAGGTTAGAAATCTCAGAAGTTTGACAAGTTAAAAACCAGTATTATATCTTCTCTCTCACGATGTCTAGCGTAAATGTAAGTGTCAACATGATTGAATCTAGAAAAAAGTCAAGAGAACCCGATTCGAGGTCCAAACGTTAGGTATGAAAGGAAATGATGTTTGCAACTCTTTGGATTGACTGCTCATCAAGACTATTTTTTTACTTTTGCTCCGTACACGGATAGCCAATCGAACAGGCCCTCCGCTCATAGCAGCAGTAAACAGGTCACCATTTACAGAGGAAAGATGCATCGAACATATAAGGAAGCGATTACAGTACATTATTGTGATATGTATAGATCATTTGGGGTAAATATGAAGGGATCTCAGGATAAGTGTCAGCTAGCTGATCCAAATATGGGAATCAAAAATTTGTTATCAATTTGAGAAGACCATCTTGAAGGTCAGTCGAGTTCGTCTGTCAAACTCATCAATCATGTAATGACGTAAGTTGCTGTTTATAGCACACAGCTAGTGACACCCTACCTGCAACGTGACTGATGTAAGCAATTCTTCGCAAAGGCTATGGTATCGTCCGTCCCGCCGGGGCGCGATTTTCTTGAGTTGAAACAATGATTTCTATAATGACTTACACTCGCATATAATACTTTATGTTTTACTTTCCATAGTTTGTCAGTAGACCTTTTACATGCGTCCCGTTATTATTGGCGAGGCCTATAACGGTACGTGTCGCTTCGAATCTGGCGGTGAACCACCCGTGCCGAATCCATAAACAGCATTTAAAAGCTTACTAAAGTTAGCGGTGAACATGCATTGCATGGAATCCTTAGCATGTAGTGCTTGAATAGATACGTGGTTACTCCTTCGATTATCCATGTGGTGACTCTGGCGGATCGTGAGAGGGGAATGACGGGACATTCTCCCAAGGGTAGGCCAAAAACTTGTTTACAGCATCTATTGCACCTTGGGAAACCTTAGAAACCTTATCTCATCCCTATACATGTAATGTACGGAAGGAGATATCGCAGTCGCTTTGGGACGCTAGAGTGTATTATGGCTCTCTCAGTTGCCATACAGTTGCCATGGTAACATTACATGACGTTTGGTATATGAGACATGGATAGTCTGACCTGATTGGTACTTAAAGTGACCTAGCTGGAATCCCACTGGGGTAGGGGTCAAAATGTGTGAAGATGTGTGCATGTGTGTGTATGCGAGTGTGTGGATTTGTGAATTTTTGAGAAAAAAAAGCAAATTTTGCTTCAAAATTTGTATTTCCAGCATATCTTGAGAACTGCTAGACCAGTCAACTTAAAGCTGTGTAGGTACTTGCCTGAGAACACATTGGTCAACATAATATTAATGTAACGGTACATCCAGCAAAATCGGAGTGCTGATATTTGAGAAAGCCAATTTTGCTTCAAAATTTGGATTTCCACCATATCTTAAGAGCTAATTGAGCATTATACTCAAAATTTTGCAAGGGTGGTCCTATGAACACATTGATGAACATACAGTATATCACTCTTATAGTTAACTGGTGAAATAGTATGATTGTGTTTTAAAAAGTAAATAGAGCCGGCATCCGGGTCAATAGACACCACCTTTTAAATTTAGCCAAAACAACTTAAGCAGAACTGGTACCTGTGGGTAATGTCTTTGAACATTCCTGCTAATTATGAGAACGTTATTGTTAAGTCAAACAATAATTTTAGCAGAACCAGGTCCTGCACAGGAAAATAGGAGACTAATGTGGAAATAACATACAAAGGGATGCTCTTATAGCGTGCCCCTAACTGTTATCACTAAGGCTATAACCTATATGGAATAACCCAGTGTTATAATTGTGCTATGTACTGTAGCGTAATATGCACAGATACTCCGTGGATTGCCCTTTTGTTCAATATTTTTACACCAGAGCGCATTTTAGGGCATCTCTTATGGACGCATTGTCCACGTGAGGGGGACATCTCCTCCTATTACCCCCCCCCCCCCATATCACTGTGCTACCAGTTTGGTTCCCCCAAACTAAGGACTTGGATCAGTCTTTGATGATGGCTCAGAAAACAAGTCATTTCCTTCCAAAATAAACGCCTCTCTGGTCACCATATCTCCTAGTCTTTACAATGGTATGTCTTTCTGTACTGTAAAGGTCGTGTGACATGCGCGTTGAAAAGATCTGACTTTCTTCAACAGTAACAGAGAGAAATCCTGACTGAAAATCCGTTGAAATCGTGTTTCTACCTATTGCCGTTTCTGAGATATGTCATCTATCACCGTTTCCGAGATATGGCGTCTCAAAATGTAATGGAAACGTGTACGTGATTCGGTCGACTGTTGTACAGTGTTTGTATTTCTTTTGTTTGGGCCTGTATGTTTTATCTCTTAGTTGATTAATTACTGACTTTCACACATTGCGTGACATCAATATGAGAAGAAAATACATGCTATCGACACAGACCCTCTGGGCATGTAAAATTCTCAATTGTCCTTGAAATAAAGGTTAAGTAAACAAAGGATCACGCCAGACATTTCATAAGTTCGTCGGTCGACGTCACAAATTTTCATACTTAGACAACGTTTATTCATGATTCAGACACAAGACAGGAGTTAGCCTATAAAATCGTCAGTTTTCAATGGATTTTGATGGAATTTGTCACAATTTTTTGTCCCTTTTAATGGTTAATGCAACCAATATTCCAAAATATCATTGTCGTGTCACACAACGTTTAAACTTATTAGCACATCGGAAACCAAAATCGAACCAGGGAGCTCAGATAAGGACTGGTCTCTACATTAAAAGAAAATAAAAAAATGATGTAAACCTTTATATAGTTTTTACAGTATATTGAAACGGTATGGCACTTTATAAAGGACATTGGCATTGTGTCCTTCAAAAATAGCTTGGGAGGCGAACTTGTTACGAAACCTTGACAAATGTCAATATATTTACTTTCTAATTTTAACTTAACGGCGAAAAGAAAAAAAAGGAAAATCCGAAAAGAAATAGAGCATGCAACAATGTGAAGTCGACATTGGTATTGGTTCTGTGTACTTTAACAATCAAAGTGAGAATTTCGACTATAATATTTTGTCCACTTTACTTTAAGAGAGCGTTAAAGCGCTGGTGTCTGTTTTGTTTTGTGAAGTGCAATGCCTCATCACGACCCAACACTTGTGGTAATATTTTGCCAGACGATGCAGCTCCATTAAGTTAGACTCACAATATGCGACTTATGTTACACTGGTAACCTCCTGATAGAAGAAAACTATGACAAAGGAACCTTTCTGCCGGTCATACTCATTGGATACAGATATTGCATATACACCAGAGCGGTGTCTTTCCACATTGCGCCTCCCTCCATATATACCTATACCAGTTCCAGTGACGGCGGAACCTAGGGGAGGGAGGGGGTGGTTGTTCAGTCCCTCCAATAAAAAGTGAGGGGCTAAAGGCATGTTTAAGCTCCCCCGCCCTCTTCCAATATTTGACAAGTGCTCCGAGAATAAATAAAAGAATGCACAAGTCAAATCGCTGACATGAGATATTTCAAGGCTGGGTAAATAAGCCTGGAATACTCGAAAAATCCCGTGTCCGGCCATCTAGGTGGCTTATAAAGCCAACAATTTCTCCTACGTTCCGCATCAACTGATGGTGGCGCTCTGCTTAAGATAGTCTTGCCCACATTCAAATACCCCTCGCCCCTCACACACACCCAATAATTTGTTCGTGCGAAATTTCATTTTCTGACCAGTTCCGAAAAAAGTTAATCGGAGGGCCACTTTCAAGACCACCAAAGAAATGAGATGTGGATTCTTCTTAATTACACGGCAAAACTTCATGGTGTAAAATATTTAAGAGGACCCTAGACTCGATATCCAACAAAGGCAAATAATTACGCAATTTTCATGGAAGGATAGTCACTCAGAGGCGTCAATCAGTCCTGATCATATCGCTTTAATATGTAGTAACATGTCCCTTTGTCATTCGTGTACAGTGACACTATCATTTTCCAGCCTTTGCAAAGTGTGTTCAGTGCAGGGTATATGGAACCACCCAAACGTGGTGTATTCAGCTTTGCTGTTTGTTGCATGCTTAACGTTTTGTTTATGGAACTATTTTTAGGTAAGGTGGACTATCAGCCAACAAATGGAATGGTGCGAAGTATTAAGCCTTGTGGACGGGTAATCTGGAATATTCGAGTTTAAGTTTGACATAGATGCAGCGATTCCCTTATGCCATGGAAGCGCTCCCTTGCACATGACGTCACAGTGATACAGTGAAGGGCTCTCCTTTAAGATAAGCCAGAGTCATCTGTTTACAGATTTTGGCCAATGGGGGTCACGCTTTGATGGTCGAGGGGTGACACACCCTCAAAGGACGCCATTTTAGTTCCACCTGGATCAATGTTTTCACTTTGTGTCAAGATTGCATGTCAAGTCAAAGGAATGTTTCAAATTTCATTGCTAGTAAATCTCTATTTCCTCAATTCTTTTTTGTTTCGATTCATAAAACAACGGAAAATACCCAGTGACTCTCAACGTTCTTAAAATTTTGGAGTAAATTCCAAATTAAAATTTGGGAACCTGTTCTCAACATTTATATGAAAGCTTATTTTTGAGATGTGAAAACACTGAGCTCAACCACGTTTACCCTTAGCGACCACGGTAAGTAGACAAACGTACGTGGGTTTGTCGGCCTCTCGTCCAGAAAGAATCCTTAAAATTGCAGGACTATGCTTTATTGTGTCGGTACAGAGGGTTGAAATTAGCGAAAAATTTTAGTTTGTCGTCCACTGTACACATTATTTTTCGGAACCGTCTGCAGTGGAACTAAGATGGAGTCCATGGTCTTAATATGACGTCACAAGTTGCCAGTCAGCTCAAACTCAGTAAATAGATGGCTCTGGGATAAGCTTACAAACTTATACGTACCATATTAGCATTAAATATTGTACATACGCCAGTTATGTTGAAAAGTGCCTGAAATGAGCCCACGGTAATCACTTTTTCATCATGTTTTCGGTCACCATCACTATTTTCTTTACTTTCATGTTGATGTGAAAATGAGGACGATTTAAGGAGATTTAGATTATTGTCCTAGAAAGTCGTAGTGATATTTCGGCCTGTGAGCCTTGTCAAGGGGGCGAGAGCGCCTCTGAAAACTGTTACTCCTTCTAGCTCAAAATCTGAATGGTCGACATACGGAAACTTTTAAATGCCATGATAGGACAGGCAATTACAAGTCACACGATGAATAGGAAATCCATACATATTAGTGTCCCTTCCCCCTCTGCTTGAGTACGGATGGGCCTGTAAATACTCATGTGTTGCCAGCATAATTTCTGATCAGCGATAAAGAATTTAGGGTCGATATGTATTTACGGTGATATGACAAGCAATCACAAAAGCCATTTCCACTTCATTAAACTTCTTATTTGAACAGTTCATGTGAAAAAGTCATTCATCGACTATTATGCACAAAGGAAAGGCTAGGCTGTATACAAGTGTCAAATGCATTCATGCGAAACAGTGTTAACAAATGTTGATCAGCCATGAAAGCGTTAACTTGTCGCCCCTGCATTACTTTGAAAAGAAAAGGAATGAATTGAATTGTGAAACTACTGACGTCTTCTTTTCAAACTATGGCCACGTGCATAATATACACGTGGATTCAATACCTTATAAAAAACATTTGAAGACAACCATGATGTCACCAAAGCAAACTTTTTTTCTCGTGTGTTCTCGCGAGTCTGTATGCTGTGTCATATAAGCTACACTGCATCTTTCGAATTTGCTGTCATTGAAAGCGCAGAACCAAATGAGAATTTTGTTACCCCCCCCCCCGGTCAAAAATGTCGCTTGGTGTGATGAGTGGCTGCCTTAAAGAAGCGAAAAAAAAAACTTTTCTGGTTTTGCTTTCACGATTAGCTATACCGTATTCATGTAGCTCTGGTAATCAGCTTCCAATGCTTTCACAGCAGTCTCCATGCTGCTAATATCTCTTGCGCTAAAGTCCCTCCAATCTCACCTTCCCTTTGTTTTAGTGAGGTTCAACTTGTTGCAAACCCTCGTCACCTTAGGTCAATTCTATCACCTCATGCTGTGATTATCCACAGGATCAATTACATCGATCTCGTTAAGTAGTTTAGCTTTGTCAATCTTATGTCTAGGTCTTCTTGAGCTGCATGGCAGGGTGTATTATGTGTCGTGTCGATAGGCAAAACATGTGAATCCAAGCATGGAAGAGGGTCAGTTGAATATGTTTGCAGTCATAACTTTGTGTCCCTTCTGGAGAAATAAACAACTTTAGTCCTAATTTTTTGAAGTTGCCCCATCCATATTAGGCAATCAATCATGTATACGTATCAATTAGACTATGACTAATGTTTCTTCAAGTGAGAAAACTTCCAGAAAGTCAAGTCGCCTTTGTACTTGTCACTGGTGGGCCGCACATAGCATCATAGTACATGGGACCAATCAAACCATCGGAAAGATTTCCTAACTTCCATCCCACTTCCTTTTACATGCTCAAAATACCAAGTGATCGATATAATAATTCTTAGGTTAGCCAATTTAGGTCCGGAGTGTCTGATTGAACGAAGAAGGTATTTATACCCTCCAAAGGCCACTGAACACCATGCGTAAACATTATATGAGAAGTAGATGCATATATTTAGTGAACAATACAATTGAGGGCGCTACGTTGTCACGCTTCTTAGAGTCATTTTACTGATGGCTTTGTTACTCTAGTTATTTTGTTACTTTAGTTTGTACAAATCAAATCGTCCTTTTCAGAGGAGGGGGTGGTTTAAACCAATCGCAGTAATTGCTTCAGTCAAAAAAACCTGTCATTCACCTTTTATTTTTGGAAGAGTAAGCTTTTGAAACTAAGATACAAACATAAAGATGTCTGGATGTCTTTGACAAGGCCCGAAGTGAATTTCGTACAACCTGGGAGGCTTTTCTTCGCAAAATATTTCTTGGTACGCTACGTGCCCGATGGTGGCACCCTTCTTAGACGGTAAAACGTGGATAGGCTTCTCAAAATAATGTCTTTAAAACCGCATCTCATCATCATTTTCTATTTAATTCCATTTCGTCAGCACAGACATCGAAGAGGGTACAAGAATATAATGACGAATGTTTTACTCATGCATTTAATGATTATAAAATTTACATATACTTGCCTCTTACAACCAGTAGGCTACTTGACTGTCAACCAATACGTTTTTTGCAACTGAGTGAGAGGCCACCGTGACAGCTTCAGACACTAGGAATATAACTTATCAGGAAGAGATCCAGATTTTTGTAATGGATGAGGTTCACTTTTCACAAAGAAGGCACTATTAGGCTTGGCGAAATGAAAACAAAAATATGTGTGTGTGTGGGGGGGGGGGGGACTGAGTCATGACAGGACTATCTAAGCGGAGTGACACCATTAAATGGCGGGGAGCGATAAGAAACTTTTGTGTTTCAACACCCCCCCCCCTCCTCCAGGTGGCAGGAAACTATACTTTCCGGGTGTAATCCAGATGGACAAAAACATCTAGTACATTGTAATACAGGTGTTATGAGGTGATGCAAGAATCAGAATGAATTACGTACTGTCTGAACAGAGCGCCACCATTAGTTGGCGCCGACTCCGCAGATAGCAGTTAACGGCATTTCCCGGGTGTACTTGAGCTGCGGCATGTACCCAGCCTCAAAATAGGGATAGCATATAACAAGAAGGGCCCTTTCAAGCTCCGCTGGATGACAACCAAAAAAAAAAAACGATATGGAGGGGCAGACTGAGTGACGGCAGGACTATCTGAACGGAGCTTCAATGATTGGTTTACGTTGAGCGTACAAGAAAATTTTCAAACACCCCAGATGGCCCGTGAACGGCACTTCCCGGGTGTCCTGGGATGTACGTACCCAGCCTTGAAATAGGGATCCCATGTCTGCTATTCCTCAGTTAATGAGAAAAGCATCATTCTACGAAAAATGATGAAGATTTGGATCATTGCTCTTCTATCCTATCGTAATTTCCAGCAAATGTTAATTAAATAGTTATTACTCTCTAATGATAACGTTTTTCTTTCTTCTTTCTTTATTGTCTTTTTGAGAAATTTTTCAAGTACCAGGGAACCTTAGATGAAATCTTTAGCGATTTAGCATCTATTGCAGGCAATTTTACAGTCATAACTTGTAAATGATTGCCACCTTGATGAGAAAAGAAAATTGGGATACAATAAGTATATTTTGATAGGTGGAAGAAAGCATGAGATGAGTGATGGTTTGCCTGGGAGAGGGTTGTAGGCAACTTGGAGGTGCCCCTATTCCCTATATGAGAGTTTTTTAACTACCATTTAATCTTAGACCCAAGTTCGTGCAATATTTTATGACATATTTTATGTCATGAAATGTGCGAGACTGAGATAAAAAGTTCCAACTGGCCTTTCCAATTTTTTGCACTATCTCCACTTCTAAACTGAAATATGAAAAATTTCAATGGTAGTTCAGATTTATTGACTGGAAATTTTTCAGTTACCAATTGAACTTAAACACAATCTGGTGCAATATTTGGAGTATTTTTATGTCAAAGAATTCGCTAGAGAGAGAAACGAAAATTTCAACTCGTACTTCAAATTTTCCGCGGCTATCGTAATTTTTTTGGATTGGGGAGATATCCCCAACACCCCCCCCCCCCGGTCGCCACGGTCCTCTGTTTATCTAATCTCTCACAAAAGGAATCATGGATGAGTTATCCACTGGCAATGTTTAGAACATTCTAGTCCCCAACCACCACCCTTCCACTCTCCCTTAATCCATTTGTAAACTTTTGTAAGCAGAACAAAGTGATCATCCACAAAGGGATCTTTACAGGTCTGCCACTAATTTGGCCAATGATTTCGAACCTAACCTTATGGAGGTGAAGGGAAAGGTCGCACTTTACGGTGTTTTGTTGTATGCCTGTGCGACGAGCAACAAAGACTATGCGTTTTTTAGTCTTGGCCAAGAGGTTTTTGCACTTTCTGCTGTTACAAAGAGCATTCGAGGACGCCCTTCAAACTTGAAATTTTACAGGGAGGTATACTTCAGTAATGACAGAACTGGGTACAGGTACCATACCACCATTTAGCTCTACATTGACTTACACACTAAAATACCGGCCTTCGAGGGCCCCTGGTGCAAGCAAGGTACGTCATATCAGGGATTTCTTACCTATCATGTGATTAATAATTGCCCGTTGGCCTACCACGGCATTTAAAATTTTTCATATGTCTACCATTCAGATTTTGAACTAAAGGGGGTGAAAGTTTTGAGTGATGCAAAAGTGATTCATTTTAGGCACTTTTCCCGAGGGTTAACGAAACCCGAGGATAGATGTACAAAATCTAATGGCGATACGGTACCTACAGAGACGAGCATTTCTGAAGGTATAGAGGGCGTACTCATACGCTGTACTTACTAAGTACTATGGGGTCTTGACCAAAGACTATACACTGTTCAGACCACGTGCAAAAACGCTAAAAAAAAAGATGTTCGACCAATGCTGCTACCACGTACTGTTGTGGTCAGGTCCGACAGTGCGTTCCCCTTTCTGCCATTGACATGGTGCATTCGGTAGAAGTCGGGTGGATTCATAAACTAATTTGCACATGGCAACATACTCGATTCCTCTCACCGGAAGTATTCTGTCTATATCATGCATCATTCGCATTTCCTCACCAGCAAATATGATGCCTCCTTTTTGAGTCTGTTGACCTGAAGTTGTGCAAAGGTCGAACAAAACGTGACACTTGGCGTATGGTAACTCTCTCAGAACCCTGTAATATTGTTCATGGAGGAAATACTCCGCCTTAACCCGGTCCAATATTACCCAAAATAGAAAACATTATCGACCCTGCATATACCTTTGAATAACTATCCTGATAACTCCCCTGGTATGGGAGACAGGTTACGTATTTTATCACGGGATGAGTTTATTAACATGGCGACAGGCCCCAGAATATGGGTCAATCGTAATCGTTTTTCAGGTACTAAGACGGCCATGTTGCGTATAGCGATCAGTGGTCGTGACAGGCACAACGCAGCCTAGGCAGGTGAGAACATGAATCCTCACACAATTCAGTAACACCAAACACTACCAGACTCTATGTAAACTATATAAATTATCAACTTTCATTTATACCTTAGCTGCTTAAAATTAGGGCCCACCATTTTAATAGACTTGCGTAATAACGTGTAACTGATGATGAAGCCTTGTCACGTACAGACGTAGGAAAACAAGCCTGAGTAGGTTTAACAACTCGGTCTCGTACTCCATGGTACCTCCTGTTGTACCATGGATGGTACTAACCCTCAAACCTGAGTACAAAATCACTCACAAAAACACAGCCAACTTCAGGACAACTTTCTCTGCTATCATCTTGCAATATTTGCATTCAATGTACAGGAAATCCAGATGAAGGCTTGAGGGGTACCCATGGCAACACCCCGAGGAGAATATTACAGTTAACCTATGACGTCACATCCGGATCAATTCCAAAAGAAGTAGAGTATGTACCATTCGAAACTTGCTCAAGTCATTTCCGGGAGATGATTTTTGAAAGTACCGAGAAATACCAGAAAGCGCTGTTAGAGGACTTCGAAATTACAGGTGAAACCCGTGAAGTTAAAATGGAAATAAGAACATTCTGCAATTTCACAGCTTTTAGGAAGAGGGCAAAAATTGAGTTATTGAGTTTCAACGTTCGACATAGTCGAATATTTTTTATTTTACTTTTTTTTAAATGTTAGTACATTTGCTTTACTGAAAATTACACTCAAGTAGAAATTGTTGCTCTTGAAACTTTGTGAAATTTCATGGAATAACAACAAAACAATGCATGAAAAGTCTTTCATTTTGATTCTTCATTTTTTATTATTCTTACAGACGATTCAAGGACTTTCTTTGCCACCTTCGAATTCTCGAAAAGTTCAAGTAAGGACGTAAAAAAGTGTCACCTTAAAGGGGCTCATTGAGTTGATATCAATAGAGGTTGTGGTGATTTTGAAGGGTACTATGAAACACAAGACAATACCTACAATTAGTATAATTGGTCAAATTTCACATCCAGTAGATATGAAAAGTGTCAAACTTTTCGAATTTTTGACCGTTACTTGTACTTGTTGTGTGCATGTGAATATAGCACTAACATATTGTTGGTGGTGTTGTTGTTATTGTTGCTGCTGCTGCTGTTGTTTTTATTTCATTTGTCATACAAGACTTTCAAAATTTACGTACAGAATTCATACACAAAGTTATAGACAATACGAAAGGAGGAAAAAATAAATGACAATATGTAAATGAATCGAGACAAAAGAAAAAAGAACCAGATGAAGCTAGTAAGCTTTATTAGTCTGGTCCTTTAAGTAGAACATAGGAACAAGAAGAAAAACATAAGACACCGTAGTGTTTTAACCCCCTTTTAAGTTAACAGGAATGTAGGTCGAATGATAAAACTAGAATTAGAATTTTCAAGTGTGTTAAATGTAAAGTAGACAAAAATTTCCTACGATGATAATATAGATGACTTTCTGTTTTACTTAAATTAATATTTGGGTGCATTTCTAATGTTGTAGTCATGGGAATTCAAGAGAGATACTCCATTACTTATGGGGTATCTATTACCCTATAAAGAGTGTCTGGTCACAAATTTTCGAAAACCTAACTAAATCGTTAATTACTCGCTGTCCCATTGTATGTGAAACATTTGGATCCTCTTAGTTTGACCATTTGTCGTTAGTATTTGAGAGAAACTTGGCAGGTGTAGAAAAAAATTGGTGAATTTCACAAAACAACTCAATGGGCCTCTTTAATCACACGTTTTAATATTTTAGCAAAAACCAAATTAAGAACAAGGGAAAATGCAGTAAGATGCGTCTCCATGGTGATTCCCTGGTAAGATGCTAATTTTCTATATCGGAAACCTTTATTTCTCATTGTCTCTGTTCGTCCTTTGTTCATTTATTTTGCCAACACTTAGGGGAGAAATTCCCTTCCTTTTAACAGGGAAACTGTGTCTTTGTCTGTTCGAATTACAACACTGACTTGAAAAATTACAAACTATGCTTTTTTTAGTAAAAGTTGCTTTTTGTTTAACCTATATATAGATATCTTCGTATATTTGTCAGTCTTATTACCTACGTTAACGAGATTGAGCCATTCTACGTGAACAGGACAATTATTGTAAACAGCCGTTGTAAATCAGTGACTCTTGGGCACCAGAGAATTTCATACAATGACTCTGTAAACTCCGGTGCCAGCTATTACCTACATAGCAGAAATATTGAAACTTAAGCAGGACGGTGTGTGTGTGGTTGTGAAAGTGGGGGGGGGGGGTGTCAAATTGCTGTTTTTGATAACTACAGATTCTACTGCAGAAGTTTGCTCGATAGAATTTGATCAAATTTCTGAAATGATACCAGTCGTCATCCTCAGACAATCGAGTGGATTTTCAAACCCATAGTACTTGCACTTTTAAGTCATGTTTTAAAAAAAAGATGTAAAGCGACAAAATTACGGCAGTATTTTTCAAACACAACTTCCTGGCCAGAAGTTGTTTAAGGGAGGTGGGGTGTGGTTGATCAAGTGCGGGGGGCGGGGAGGGGGGCAGGTAAAATTGCTGTCTGGATTGATCGCAGGTTTTCCACGAATGTTGTCAATAGAATTTGATTGATGATTTTGGAAATGACAGTCATCATTCAACACATAGTACCGCGCTTGCATGGACAAGCGAGCTCTTTTAAGAAATTGCCTAAAGATGATGTAGGGCTACAGATTCAAACTTAGGAAGTCCCTCTAATCATTCCCGTGCCTTTCCCAAAGTTACGTCTTTGATTTACCTGCCTACTTATCGAGTCGCTCAGTGCATCGACCCACCGGTTAAATATGGGTGACGGGATAGTAGAAAAATAAACGAGGAACTAGAAGGGAAAAAAAAATTTCGACTTGCTTGACGTTTAGTTCAAATATTTATAAACCAGCGAGTGATAAAGTCAGATGAATACGTGATGTCCGATCATTTGTTCTTTTAAGCCACAGGGTTCTGTGAGTAGTCACAGAATCATTATCCCTTGCCTGGCTTGCCAAAGAGAGAGGGGTGTAGTCATATTACTTGAATTCATACCCGTAACCTGGTTTTAGATTCGTTTGTTTTTCTCTAATTGCCGTCGTCGAAAAGGAATAAGTACAATAACCCTCCGTTAACAAATACAAAAGCGTCCCTCGAGGATGACGAATTTTATACCGGCACTTTCATGCCCCATAACCCCAATTCTATGCCCCAAAACAATAGGCTAATAACAGCACAAACGGAAATTCCCAAGGTAATGAATGAAATACTTCTTTTACTTTTTTTTTTAATTGTGTCCTTGGAACTTCACAAACTGCATTACATTACACGTTCATTATTATATCCATATAGTGCATTAGCCATTTTTCCCCGTGACTTATCCAATCCAAAAATGTAGTGTCCAACTGCATAGTCCCATCATACGATTTATTCCAGAAAGTTGAATTAGAAGGCAAAATCAAAATTTAGAACCGAATTAAGACTTTAACAAAACGGTAAAAATGAAGTTAAACGTGACTGAATTATTATCGTTGTCAAAATTACGTTCATTTTTGCTACCGTATACAGGGATGATCCTTAAGCAACTGAAAATGGTTGTCCCAAGGACAACCAGCTGCAAAAATTTGGTTGTCCTCCCAAAAATTTGGTCGTCCTCCACAACGGACATATAAAAACAAGAAATGTGCAAAATGTGTATTTTGCAGAGTCAAGACGATGTTTTCATTTGCCTTTCTTATACAGGTTGAAACTTTCCACAGCTAAATTATACTACTGACTTGTAACTTAAAAGTAATGCTCAGGGTTTCTCCAAAGGGAATCACTGATGCTGTAAAGTATATATCATATAGAAGAAAATCTCTGTATAGTATAATGTTTGTTTCAAATCAAAATATGATACATTACTAATCTTGAACGGTACTATCACTATTTAGAAAATTCATACCAGCTCTCCTTGCACGTGGCACATATGACCGAATTCTTCGACTGTGATTGATCTATCTGGTACTTGCTGTGTACAGTATGTGCATGTCTGGTACAGTAAAATCAGTTGAAACATGATCGTACACTGAGGCTGTTTGTTTGGCGTTTTACGTACCGTGGATTTCAGGTTGTTTTGGCTGTTTTTTTGTGAAAGAAAACAGATGTTTTGGAATGGAGTTCATGCATGTTAAATATTTTGGTTGCATCTCAGTGTTGAGTTGTACGCATTGTTTCACAATATAAATGACCAGGGGTAAAAATTTGGTCCTCCCAAGGACAACCTGAGGTAGTAACTTTGGTCGTCCTACAGAAATTTTGGTCGTCTCGGACGACCGGACGACCGCTAAATTTCATCCCTGGTATATCTTCAACACCACCCTGAACACAATTTAAGAAGTTCCTTCTGGCGCAAAAGCTTCTTTGCGGTTTTCTCGGTTTTCGGTTTCTCGGTTTTCGTTATGGTTACTTGATTGCCACTCTATACGCAAAAGCCACAAGCAAAGCGCTTAAGACAATCGCAAAGAGATCAGAGCACTAAGGTCAGAAGGATCTCAGGCAAAATCCCTTTTTGTGATCAGTATAACCTGGTAAAAATCTGGCTAAAAACATTGGTTACTTTCTTCTCTTGGAAGTTGCCTTTCTCTGCAATTACTTTCGGCTTTGGTTTTCGAGACATTTTTCACCGTCCGTTGAACCTATATGAAATAGGCCTAACAATAGCTCGGGTACGTATTTTCTTCAGGGGGAGCGGTAAACATTTTACGGGGGCAGGTAGCAATTCAGTGTGGTGAAGGCGCGTGGGGGGGGGGGGGCGGGACGGTTCGCTCCTCACCTATGCAAAACCGTTCGTGGAAAACATTGCAAAGGGAACTGTGTTTAAAGTCCAAGAAGCCGTCTACGGTAGTGTTCAATCGTTTATACATTTGCGTTCATCGAGATGGGTTCATTGATAGAGTCCTCGTAGTTCCATGTTTCAAACTAATGTTGTTTAACGTTCCGACTTATCTCCATTCCTTCACAGACAGTGAGGTAATGTTTTTTTGTTGTTTTTTTTTCTGTTGCCTTCCTTTGTTTTCTTTCTCTTTTTTCTTTCTTAGCGATAACATCGTCTTATCTTTACGTTGCAGAGTATCTAAGAATCGAAGACAAGATTACAAATGACGGTTACGTATTTTACCTGTCGAAAACTTCGTGCAGAGAAGGGAAGGCGAGATACAACGTCGGTGGACGGGGGGATGGTGGCGAGATCTCCCTCTCTGCTGAGTTTGCGACAGATGTCTGTTCGTTGCCTCCAAGATTCTCCTCGAAGGAGTACGACGATTTTCTGGAGAAATGGGGCACCGTAAGTTAGGACAAAATATTTTCAGCGCCTGAGGTACTTCAAACGGGGCTACGATTCACTGACTGCGTTCGTGTCTGGAATATCACATTTTGCTTGCTCTTCATTTTTGGGGGGGGTTTTTAGTCTTTTCTTCCTGTATTAGAGATAAGACTGTATGAGGACGATCGAAAATTTCATAAAAAGCAGGGAAATTTTTTCCTCTTTTTTTTTTGGGGGGGGGGTTGGGGTAAAAACCATATCTCAAAAGCATGTTAAGTTACTGATTTTTTAAACCAAAGGGTGCAATGCATTATGTTTTGCTCTTAGATATGCTTTATACTTCTTTATAAGCTCGACCGTCTTAAAGAAGTATTATGACAAATAAGGAGATACAAACTTAATATCCACAACAATGTAAGCTCATTCTACAAAGACACCCAATCTGAATTTATAATTGCCGTCAAATTTAAAAATAAAGACTGCACTTTAATGCCAAGAAACGACAAAGATTTTTTGGCAGTAATTTTTTCGGTATATTTCAGGAGATTTTGTAACCTTGAAGAGCCTGGAAATCATTCTTGGACAGATTTTGTCTCTCTTTAAGTAGTGCTTCATCTTGATTTATGAACGAGAATAATTGTTTAACGTTTGAAGTGCCACAGTGAAAAAACGTGTACCCTTTCATTTCAATCTGTTGGTGGATATTCCTTTAAATGGAAGCAAAATGCTGCCTTACAGACTTCTGTAGATAGAAAACCGGATCGTGAAAAAAATGTCAAAATCTGAAAGGTTCTGCCGAGAGCTTTGGAAATTTTCGTTATTTCTGATGTGGACGTATTTTGGTTAATCGTCCTCGTCTTTATGACTTTTATCTATTTTTGTTTATGAATTTTATCTATTTTAGCACGTTGTTGTTGAAGTAGAAGTAGGAGCCAAGGAGACTGGGCTTTACTACACCAGAAAAGAAGACTTACTCCAGTCCATTTTGAACGATGTGAGAATGCTTAATATAATTACTATTGTTAAACCTTATTTTAAAAAAAATCCCTTCCTCCCAACACAACCCTTTTCTTCTTCTCCCTACCCCACCATTTCCCTCCTCATCATCCTTCCTAATTCTTACACCAGCTTTGTCTACCCTAACTACCCCACCCCTCTTCCCCTCCCACGTATTACTCAAAATCTAAAAGTTACGCCATCTGTTCAAGAAAATCACAAACACAAAAGCTCTCGATCTAATCGATCTTTGTCCTTCTTCCTTCCTTCCTTCCCTCCCTAAAAACCCACCCAGCCCCCCCCCCCCTCTTCTTTCGCCACCCCACTATTTTCCTCCTCCTCCTCCTTTTCCTTTTTACTCCCCATTCTAACTTCTCTGACCTACTTTTGCGTACCCTACCCTAGCCAACCCATCTTCTCTTCTCACTTTTTACTCAAAGTTTTTAGCCTAATGCCGTCCCTCTCTTAGTAGAAATTACTCTTTTCTGCTTAGGGCGTAATCCATACTGAAAAAAACTCAAATTTTTAAATCCATTTGAAAGTGCAATTCCCAATGTAAAAGTGAAACATTAACGGAAAGAGATTCTTTAAAAATCAAAGAGAGAGAGAGAGAGGTAAAATTGCATCGGAGATGTCACTGTAAAGAAATCATATACTTTTCGTCGTCTCTGCAGCCCTCATAATTGAGATTTTCTGTGCGGGTTGTATTTGAAAAAAAAAAAACGCATTTCGTACAATTTCATGAAGCTTGTTAAATTCTACTCACGCGGTGTGTATACTAGCGTCAATTCAGCCAATGTATTGAAAATGAAATATTACTTTTGTTCTTTGTTGTTTTTTTTTTTACTCCAGAGAAGCCTCGATGGTATCCGAGATGAATTAATTCAAATTAATATCGGAAATCAAGAAGGATCTTCGGTGATCGTAAACGTGGATAAACTCCAAAAGTCTCCAACTATTCGAGATCACGTTACGGAGAGGTTCGAATACGGTGCCGTTGGCGGGGACGATTTCGATCGGGTGGTATCACTGAAGGTCGCGAGTCTCGACAAGATGTTGGAGGACGGTATCTGGAAGGACAGCAAGACGAATTTACTCGGTGGCGGCAGATGTCCTTCCGGACACTTGGCGAAAGTTCGCGATAACGTAGCGGAGGCGATTACGTCATACAACGTGAGGAAGGATGCAAGGAGTTCCGCAGGTGAGTCTTCCTCCTGTCGACAAGGATTTGCATTTTTTTTCATTCTAAAGTTGCAACTGCCTTTGTTATTATTTTCGCTATGATATTTTTTAAGAGCAAGCATATTGTTTTTAATTAACGAATAAGCATGTTTCAGTGGCCGAGTACTAGCGAGTTGGGACAGAGTGCCAAGTATATACTTTTTGAGGCTAACCAGCTGGGATAGAGAAACATTACCATGTTCAAGTTCTGGGAGAGACAATGTGTTGACTTGTTCAATTCTGATGATAACTAGGTAAGCGATATGACACTACGTGGGGCACGGGGTTGGGGGTTCGTACTGATGTTACAAATTTCACTTGTTACTGCTCTTACTTACATGTGTAGACGTTAATCAAACTACTTAATCTACGGAATAAAATCTGAAGTGCCGTCTACAATTTGACTTCTCGATGGAAGGAATAGATGCTTGGCGAATTTCGTAAAGGCATAAGGATGAAAATTCTTTTTTTAATGTTTTGAATCGAAGTTAACCATTCCACATCATGAACTCGGCATTCATCCCTTCCCTTGCCTCATATTTTTGCTAAGCGTTAACCACCAAGCTTCACGTGTTCGGATGCATGCATTTTTTTTTCCAGTTCCCCAAAGTTCTGAACCGTCAACGTTGCCAATCAGTTGCAAGATTGCGTTGCATTCCCCTCTTGAACAAAAGCCCCAAAAGTAAAGAGAATAAGAAAGACAAAACTGTATAAAAAATTGGGAAAGCAATAGAGACATGTATCAATATAAAAACTTGCGATAACTAATACGTTGGCAAACGTTGGTCTCTATCAGTGCCCCTATTTAAAGGTAGTGCACAGTAATAGATGATAAAGAGAGAGCTTGCCACCTGTGGCTCGCCACTAATTTAATAGGCAATGTGCATGGCACCTTGATTCGAAAAGTTCGACCCCTGACAATGAATCGCCAACTACACGCTTGAGGACATGGAGGTTGTTGAGGGCGACATTTGCTTTTACATCAACTGGTCTGTTCGACATTAACTAACACAGAATATTAGGAACAAGCACAGCGTGGTTTGGTACTAAAAAAAATAAAGTATATTTTATTCCATTACAGTTATGATTAAAGCAAAAAAATGTTTGCACCCACTTGCGAAAAATTTCACACTCATTTACACAAATTCTTTGTTTAAATATTACACCTGGGGGTGGAGAAAAGAAAAAAAAATTGATCGACTCCGGGCACATTCGGCATAATGCTGCTTTTTCCTTTTGTCTCTGTTGATGTTTAGGAAATAACGTGGACGGGGAGGGGGGGGGGGAGACTGAGCCGCGAGGTGGGGTTGCGCCTCTTACCACGAATTTTTTAAACAATGAGGCAACCTTACATGCAGTTTGATGCTTAATTTGCAAACTAAACTTACGTAGGTACAAATTCATGCTTGGGGATTTATTTCCAAAATGTTCTAAAATTCTATGGGGTGAAAAAAAAAAGAAACCTGCAGGGGGAGCCCTTTGGCAGTATCACAACGGTCAGACGGTATAGAATCACCAGACACTAGAATCCCTCTGTAGTTGTTCATCTTAATGACCAGTGTTATTATACCTGTGGTATCGTATAACAATACCAAATTATGTCTACGTTACATTCACGGGTAGTTTTAAGATTTATAACTGCCGGCGTTTTTATCATCATGTACAATTCGATTCGGTATCTGGGGAAACGGCAGAGCGCCGATGAGCTGCATGTTTATTTGGGAGATGGTACCGGTACGGGAATGCTGTTTGTGCGCTTGACTTAACCATCGTATCCATGGTTCTAGCCAGGTCGACAAACTAAGACCCGACTCACTGTAGCAGTCTAACGGCCTGAAGAGCAAATCGCCAAAACTACGAGCATGCACAAAAGTTTACAAAACGTTTACAAAAACAAAATCTACAGTTTGAATTGTAAAAACCTTTGTTGGGTATAGTCACATACGTACATTTTTTTAAAAAAAAATGATCTTTTACCAAAAAAGAAAATAGAAATCTAGCCACAAGTTTATTTCAAAACACCAAGTTATGGGACAATTATTGTCACAATTTAACCCCCAAATTTGGAAAAATGCACCATTGCCATTTCAGCATCCTTTCCCTGCAAAAAAAAAATCCAAACGGGAGGAGGACACCGTATAGCCGCTCTCCAGGATGATATTCCACAGAAAACTAGTCATAATAATGTCTCTTTTGACAAATTTGAGTGACTAGGATGAAATAAGTCAGTGGATTAGTCAGTGATCCCAAACTAGTCAGTTGATGAGTCGGGACCACAAAGATGAATCCACTGACTAGTTTGTGACCACCGACTAATCCACTGACTAAGTTTGTAATCACCGACTACTCCACTGACTAAGTATATCCTAGTCAGTCAAGTTTGTCATAAGAGGGCACCATCCTGACTTGTTTAAGTTTTCTTCTCAGAAATAACAATGCAGTCGCTACTTGGCCTAATGCAGGTAGTTCTTGGGCTGTATCAATTTAATTTTATCCACAAATATTGACAAATATCACTTGTAAACATAAAACACGCTTTAGTTAGTGAACATGAGTTTCTTAGGATGTTAAGACATCGATGTAAACAAAAGAATGGAAGGATGATGCTAAATGTGCTAACATGAATGATTGCTTGCTCAGGTGCACTCGTGGATTTGACGGTTTACTGGCCGGAGGGTACGTACACGCTACCGATGGTGGAAAACACTACTTGTCCCTCTAGTAAATTTTACTGGAGTATGGGGTGGCGCTATCAAGAAACTGAAAATACGTTCCCAAATAACGATTGGTCTGACCCGTGTCACCTTCAGGGACCATACAGGTGAGTGAGATTCAAACCCTGTCATTTTACAACTTTGATTTGATCTGTTTACAAGCATAAAATATGGCGTACACGTATCGATAAGAGATGACAAAACAACAATCTACCACCCGGTCAGAGATGATAATGATAATTAAAATTATCCTGGTAGTCATTTTGTGAGTCTCAGAGATGATGGATCGTGATGTTTCGTTGTATTTACAAATAGGCTTTCTGTGATGAATCTAATGTTAGAATTAACTATCAGAACACTAACTTAAAGCCGCGATGTTAAATCCAGTTTGGATGTAGTTTGTTGTTCTCAATTTGGCAAATGTTTATCAAAGCAATTTATGGAAAAGCTCTGTCCTTTTTCATTTAGAAAATGACTCGTTCTTTTGACCTAATTCGAAAAAAAATATATTGTTTTCTTCTGTCTCTCAAATGTTATGTTTCTAAAATGCTTATGATCGTCGATCACGTGAAAACACAGAGATGTCTGTCACTGAATATACATTCTATTCCTTGAGTTGCACGAAGCAAAACATTTCATTAGATTCTTTGTATATATGTATAGTAGGTTGTATGACCCGGCATCATCTTGTTCCTTTTCCCTTTCCTCATCCCATCATTATAGCTTTCTTAAATCAACCATTTTCTCAACCCCTTGCTACGGAGCGCCATGTGTTTCAAAATGTTAGAAAAAATTTCAATATGCTAGGATAAATACCAACATGTTACAGTTTAACATCTATATGCCAATAAAAACATCAATATGTTACAAACATTTAACAATATGTCAGAGAATAATATCAACATGTTACATTGCAATATTAGCATGTCTCGAAGAGCTTTTACTTGTTTGGTATAGAGAGAAACGCTGTACAATTTTATTATTATTGTGAACATATCGGCGTTGACTGAGAGTGCGCCGTTCGTTTCACAAATTGAAGAATACATTAACATGTTACAGTTTAATATCAATATGGTAGAGAAAAATATCAACAGTTTTCGTTCGAACAACAGTGTGTCAAGAACAACGATGGTTTTTGTCGTGAACATGTTGGCGTTTACCGCACGTGCGCCGTTTGTTTCAAATATCAGCCTCGGGCCTCGGGCATGGAGCTGGTAGTGCAGTAACGTTGCCACAATGGCGGACCTCACACATAGGCTACCTACGTGTAACGGACCCTTACGAACCCATAACACAACGTGTGTTACGTACTGTATACTGTACATGTGATATTTGAAGACCACTGTCTGGGAAAATGAAAATTATGGGTAGGCGGTTGAACACTATCTAACGCAACGAGCGACGCAGAACCCGAAGGGAAATTTTCTTAGAGGAAACGCCCGGGAAGAACAGGACCTTCTTGCATGTACCCTTGGTGAAACATTTCCAGCATTTTGAAATGACATACTTTTAAGTAGTAGAATTGACATACTTTTAAACGGTGATATGACAGAGTAGTGGTTCTTATGACCAACTAGACCGGTTTCTGCTCTCATACTCAATTGTGGAGGAGCGTCTTCAGTAGTAAGCCTTTTAATATTTTATATTTTAAGCATAAGTGTCGTGAAATTTTATTTTGAGAAATGCGTGTCCTTTATAGTACACGTAAATGAGTATAAGCTCAGAGTGCAGCTATGAGCGCATTCAATAGATCTTCGTGCGAGTCCTGACTGTCGAACGATTCTTCATTACTTTGAAACCTTGATTTAACAAGTAAATCTTTCAGATTTGGTTCCCTTTCATAGGCAAAAATCGGTTCGTTCGCGGAAACAGCTTGGATGAAAGCGGATGCTCTGATATTAAATTCCAGTGTTTCAGAATGGCCTCTTTTAGGTGCTGGCTTTTGGTATGGGGTGTATAGGTCAGTTTGAAAACTGGAGGTGGTTCCCTTTCTTTGTGTTTTGTGGGAAGATGCTGCTCACGGTTTTCAAAAGAAATGCCTCTAGTGGCCGTGGCAAATTCTTCTTCGCCATAGTTTCGCAGTAGAAGTTTCTTTTTAAATTCATCTCTTTTATGGATGAAGTTGGTCTCATTGTTACAGAGACGTACATAACGTAGCGCTTCGCCTTTAATAAAGCATTTAAAGGTGGCAAGTGGGTGTGCAGAGTTTCTATAGATGTATTGATAAGTTTCAGTGGGTTTGGTGTAGATTTTCGTATCTAATAAACCAGTAGAGTGAAACTTAGGACCTTTGAAGATTCCCAGATCTAGGTACGTGACTTCAGAGTTAGAGATTTCTACTATGAACTTGAGAAGATGACGAATTTCATTCATCTTCACCACTAGTTTCTCGAGTTCTGTGGCTGTTCCATCATACAACAACAGGATGTCGTCTCTTTAACGAAGCCATTTTAGGATTTTAGGATCCGTTGGGATAATCTGTTTTTCGATTTTGTGCATAAATACATCACAGATTTCTAGTGAAGCTTGCCTACAAATAGCGCAGCCATTTTTTTTTTTTTTGGCGGTAAAACTGTCTATTAAACTCAAAACAATTCCTTTTGAGAATGAGTTCAATTAGTTTGCGCATGGAGGTGGGAGAAATTTTATTAATTTCATATAGGCTTTTATCTGCCTTTGCATAGACTTCTTCACAGATATCGAGTGCCTCCTCTTGAGGAGTGTTGGTATACATGGAGACGACATCGAGAGTTGCAAGGAGTATACTGCTTTTGGTAGCTCAGTTGCTTCCAGAACTCTTAAAATGTGGTTTGTGTCTTTCACTTGAGTGTCTTGGTTTTGCTCCAAGAGGAAGCAAAAAAAAAAAAAAATCCACGAGTTCAGAGATTTTTTTCCGTGGGTGACCCTGTTGCCACTGATTATGGGCCTACCAGCAAATTTTGAATTAGCCCGAGGGGCCTCGTGAACTTTTGGTAGCACGTATATTAATGGTGTGCGGGTTTTGTGGTTGTACGGGGATAGGTACTCCAAGGTGCTTTTATCAATCTCATTTTTAGAGAACATGTCTAGTAGCGTCTCTTGGACTAACTTTTTAGTTTCGATGTCATATCACTATCTAACTTTTCGTGGTAGTGACTAGACAAGTGCCTTTCAACTTCGGCTTGATAGTCTGCGTGATTCAGTATAGCAATGCCTCTACCTTTATCAAACGGTTTAATAACCGCAGATTGGTCGTTTTTCAATGCGTTTAATGCAAACAACTCTGACGTGTTAACATTGCATTTGACATTTCGGATAGGAACACTAGCTATTTCTGCCTGTGTTGCTTCCGGAATTTGCTATGGCAGATTGCACAAATGTTGCAAGGGTTCGCCGGCTCTCTGTCAAACGATCTTGTACGGTCCGTGGTTCCCGGATCTTGGGGCCTTGGCCTCCATTGAACTCTACAAGTCTCTGCACTCCGCGTATAATTTCTTCAGTTCTATTCAGTGACCTGCTCAGTGGGTTTATAATGGAGTGGTTTCTTTATCTGACTGCATTGTCAATATTTTCAGTAAGTTTAGGAATAAGAGACATCTGTTCATAAAGCTCATGGGAATGCATTGCTGGGTATAACTTACATGTAAACTTAGTAGCCTACGCCAGTCACAATGCATGAGTATCACCCGTTCATAGCGCCTTGATTGTGTCGATATGAACGGCATGTGATACAGACGGTAAACGGCGGTACGCAAACGCCAACAACATGTTCACGACAAACACAAACCATCGTTGTTCTTGACACGCTGTTATTCGAACGTAAACTGTTGATATTTTTCTCTAGCATATTGTCATTTAAATGTAACATGTTGATATTTTTCTCTACCATATTGATATTAAACTGTAACATGTTAATGTATTCTTCAATTTGTGAAACGAACGGCGCACTCTCAGTCAACGCCGATATGTTCACAATAATAATAAAATTGTACAGCGTTTCTCTCTGTACGAAACATGTCAAAGCTCTTCGTGACATACTAATATTACAATGTAACATGTTGATATTATTCTCTGACATATTGTTAAATGTTTGTAACATATTGATATTTTTATTGGCATATAGATGTTAAACTGTAACATGTTGATATTTATCCTGGCATATTGAAATTTTTTCTAACATTTTGAAACACATGGCGCTCCGTGTATACCTTGCTCTATCATCCTCTCACTATTATAGGACGAATAGAAAAATATTACTTATTATATATTCACAGCAAGAGATGGGTGAAACACAGTTACTGTACGAAAGTTGTGGCGGAAGAAGAGGCTAGCGGCTGGAGATTTCCTACCGGGTCTTACTGCATCATGAAGTATGGGAACTCCTGTCCTTCAGGTTAGTTGACGTTCCAACTTTGATAGGACTTTAGACAGTAATTGTGAGGATGAGATGTTATCTAATTATCAGAGCATTGTTCTTCCAATCAGCCTGCAGGGCAGTCGAGCAGGGGGGACTTCGCCCCAAACTTCCCGAACATATATTTGATACATGTTTTTCCAGATGAACCCAACTTATACATAACAAAATTGTATAGTAAAAGACCCTGGAAGAGCAATTTCAAGCAATCTGGGAGGTATTTCCCGCCAAAATTTTATTGCACGCTTTCAATCTATTATGGCTCTACGCTTAAAAGTCTGTCTACAACCCTGCTCCCAACTTTCACCCCCCCCCCCCCCGCCTGACAAATTCCTGCTACATTTCAGCCTTCACATGCCCCATAAACATCAACCCTGAATTAAGACTTTTGAGTAGATACTAACTTCACTTCAGCTTAAGAAGTTTATTTAAATTATTATTCGTTTATCAGCAGAGAGTACAGTTTACATTTCACAATACATGATCGAGGATTAATGTAAGTAATTCACGAGTGCACAACTAGCCTACGTAGCCCCTCTTTGGCAGCCGCCCCTTATTATGTTTTTCGTTGCGTGGCGTAGCTGAACTAAAAAACTCGTCCTCCTACGCGAGGTAGACAGAGTGCATCCATGTGACAGAACAATGTAATGACATAGTGTAGAAATGTAAGACAGATTCATAATTTGCGAACAAAACTTACAGTCACTGGTTTCTTGTCACGCCAGGTAGGGTGGGGGAGGGGCGACTGCAGCTGGTACTGATGGTTGCCGACAAGATGAAGAACAAATCACAAGACTACAGGTTTAATTTTAAGAAACCTTAAAAGAGTTTTCACGTAAACACATTACAAAAAAAACTTACCTTTTACAAACAGCAACGTTGCCAAATATTCATTTTTAAACAACCAAGATTGGGGGTCAAATCTGGGAACAAATTAAGCTCAAGGAAAGGAAAAAAATGCACTATTGCTCACTTAGCATATGCTAACTGAAAAACAAAATTCCAATGGGGAGGGTGTACACCCCCCTTTATACACCCCCAAACACACACATACACCCCCCCCCCCCCTTTACAGCGTTAACTCTACAATGGCGAGGCAATACAAAATACTCTACGGATTGAAACCCTACTCACACATAGCCTATTGCGATATACATAGAAGTTTGTGACTGTCCGTAAGGTCATGAAATCTTTGATTTCACCTTCCTACGTTTCGAAATGCATTACTTTCAGTGTTCATGTCTACAACGCTGCAGCATAAAAATTGGAGGGAAATAATGAGTTTCAGATGTACCAGTATTGGCATACACAGAAAGCGACTACAGTCATTTTGAAACCATTCAAGTCTCACCAACAAACATCAACAAGATACATCTTCATCTCCTCAAAATATCATTCATGAGATGAGTTACGGAAGATGCATTGTTTGAGTTTTATATCATAACTCTTGAGCAACAAATAACTGAATTTCGATCTGATGGAAACTTATTTCTAGAAATAAAAAAGCCACCTTCCCGCTTTACATTGAATAATCTATTACTCTCTCTCTCTGTCCACAAATATTGATTTTAAATCTCAAAATATATGTGAAATTAAATGAAGCGATGTATAATTTTGATGGAGGTTACGTCTTTAATGACGTCACAATTGTGTCATTCAAGTCCACATTTCGGTATATATATGTGACACATCAATTTCTCCTTGGTAAGACATATTTGGTCGTACATATCTAGTTACGTGTTAGTTTTCCTTAGGTAGTAACTATGGTCCTTTTACGTTACGACAGGTTTCCAAGAGGGTTGGATTTTATGGGATGACGAAAACACCTTAAATTCCAACGACAGGTCGGGCATTTTACCGGAAGGAGTATACGATAAAGACACATTGATATACTTCTGCTGTCGAGACGACGGATCCACTTTGGTGTCAGCGTTATTTCCAACGGATGACCCATTTTACCTCTTTCAGTATTCCAGATTTTGTCAAAACGTCATTGGCATGAAGGTAGCAAGTTAACTTTCTTCTGCATCTTTCACAATGCATCGTAATTAACGGTTTGACCTCTGTCAGTTAAACTGACAAACGAATAGCTTTACATATGTGGTATCAGTTTATTTAAAGCTGGAATGTAAGTTGTACTGGCAACTGCCTGGTCGTCTACCTTTGTTCTTCTTTGGTGTTTTAGGGAAGAGAAAGTAGGAGGAAAGATCACCTGTCACAAAATATGAAAGAGAACTATGCACTCATCCTCCAGGTATTTGAAATATGAAAATTGTCTCGACATTTTTGTTGGCCCTACAAAATTCAGACTCTCCAAGAAAGCATATCGGTCAATTACCGTCACCTGAAATCAAAGAGAATAATGGGAATAAATATGAATATTCATGTATGAAAACATGGGACTTAAATATTTTTTTTTGCAGTGGTAGCTAAGATATAGTCCACAGAATTTGACTTTCACTGACAAATTTTCAACTCAAATTCCAGCCTTAATTAAATTTAGCAATAGCAAACGGTTTTTTCTACTCGGTGGTATCGCAGAGAAAGTGAGAACGTATCAATTTGTTGTTTACAAAGGAGATTGGCTTGTGACCAATCACACTGTTCCTTCGGTGAACGTCATCTTTGTGCCAATCTTAAGCGTTTGCATCCTATTGGACTTGCCATATAAGGCAACCAACAACAGCTCATGTAATAACACTCTGCACAACTGCCACAATAGAGAATTCCTGTGAGCAAACGCCATCACTATGGAAAATTTGTACATATTTTGATGAAACATTTGTTTCAAACCTCAAATCTACCAGTGGCCCGTATAGCTAAAAAGAAAAAAAAACCGCCAGATGGAAAGATCGGCCACCCGACGTTGCGAAGAGTTACATGAGGTGGCCAAGGTGAGAGCTATTCGTGCGCTAGTCAACTTTTTCTTGTTTCTTCTAATGGCATTTGTAAGAACAAAAAGAGATTACAAACGAAAGCAATAAGCTCAATAATGATACGGCTTTTGGTAAGTCTATGACGTTATAATAGTCCGTGGTCAGACTATGACAGAACATAAATTTTGTTTCATTTTTGCCAATTAAAGCAAAGATACAACCCTTTTTATTTATTTTTTATGCAAACCACACAGAAGATCCCAATGATATGACTTTGCTTTAAAAAAATGTAAATTATTTTATTTTCATAGGTAGAGGAGGAATTTTTCCAGTGGGATGGAGACAATGATATCAGGAGAGAGAAGAATTTCGTCGGTGGAATGCACCCACGTGACACAGGTGACATCACGGGCAGCGACCACAAGTTACATTACTGCTACTATTACCCAGCAGAGTAAAAGTCTTAAATTTGATAAAAATGTTTTAAAAGAAAAAAAAACGGTGTGGACCTATCCAAATTTGCATCATAATTTGCATAAGTTTTCATGGCAGTAAATATTGTAATTATCATTTTTCTTGGCAGTAAATATTGTAATTTTCATAATTTGCATCATTATTCTTGGCAGTAAATATTTTCTTGGCAGTAATTGTGTAGAAACAGTATAGTTTGGGTGTATTTATTTTTCTTGATAAGTGTTATGAACATGAAAATAAAAATTGACCAATCAGTGTCATTATTCTGTGCAGCCTTCTATTTTCCTTTGTACAGTAGAGTAGAATGGTTGACTTAAATGTTAAACATCTTCTTCAAAGAATCTGTTTGAGTTATTATTTCTTTGACGTGAACAGGTAATGGTCCACTAATGGCGTGAAAAATAATTTCAGTGACCCTTGGAGATGTTAAACCGAATGACGCCCTATACGTTAATATATTAAAAATGAATGGCATTGTGGTATCAAATGAATAAACTGTGTGACTTGAAAATGGCACTTCGGAACATTGGCCGTCTTAATCGTAGAAAATGTTGAACAAAAAGCCAATTCTTTTATTAAAATCAATCGGATATTGCAGGTTTTAGATGCGGATTCCCGTTTTATGTTTGCATTATGAATAAACATTACTTAAGTATGTAAATTTATGACGTCATGGCAGAGACACGCTTCCTTTGCTTGACCCGTATTTCAAGGACAATTGAAGATTTTTACGTTCCGAGGGTCTTCTTTGGATATCTACATATATTAGGCTTAACAATAGAAATACCGATACTGTGCAACACTTCATCATATCTGCATTTTCATCAAACTTTGAAAAGCCATATCTCAAAGACAGTGTAATAGATAGAAAGACAATGCAAACGGATTCTTATCCTTCGGGGTTTCTCTCTGCCACTTTTGGGTACAGTCTTTCCATATGCAAGTAACACAACCTTTAATACATAATTAAAACTGAACCTCTGAAAGGAACCGATGTAACATTTAACAGATTATAATGTAAACTATGGAAAGGTACATTATACCTTTTACATTTTTGCCCTGGATAAGTGGAGTCTTTTTATTCGTCTCCTTGAGCAATTTTACAGTGCGTTTGAAAGCATCCAGAACTCAGTGGTTTATCGTTAAGCTGGAGGAGTGCATGCGACGTTTTATCACGTGACTTTTAAACTCCAGCAGCCACATACCCAGGCCTTTATTTTTTTTTGAAGAAGGTCCCATGCTTAGTTTATATTTTACCCTTCGAAGCAATGCAAAAGCTACGAAAACGATGTTCAGTTCATTTTAAGACAGAGACTCTTCGCCTCAGACAGTTCCTTGATTAGAAGGAGCTCATTTTATGCACTTTTTTTTCGAGCACGTTGAACTTATCTGGCGAATGCCCGTTATCCAATGGTGGTATGAACACACACCGATTTATCGTTCCATATTTTAATTAGGAAGAGCGACCCTAATTTGTTCAATTCACTCTGAACTCATCAGACGAAAAAGTAGTTCGATACTGGTTGTGATATTTTCTCCGTCAGTTAGCTCATCTTCAGCAGTAGCTGGTTTGACCCCTGTAAAGTGATTACAATAGTTTCCTCCTAATTTGTTTCGTGGAGGGTCATGCTAATTTCCCGGGACCATTGACGTTCGAGAGCTTAAACTTTGGTCTGGAATATGAGAATCTATTGATGCCATTCGTAGATCAAGCGGATTTAATAACTGACCAACAATCGATCCTTGTTTTCTGGTGGAATGACCATAACTTTCAAATTACTGTCATAAAAAAACTGTATGGAGAGTATTGTAAGATTTCATTGTTTGAAATTGTTTCATTGTTATTTCGAAGGTAATATAGTTGCAAGACTGAACGAAAGATCGATACGATGGAAGTGTCCTAGTCCCCCTTTCCTCACATAAAAGAGCAAGGATCATGTCTTTCACAGTCACTGATAATTGACTAACGTGATCCTATTCCCGAAGTACATCCTAGAGTATAAACAACCAACATTTAAGAACAGACGGTGGAATTCCGACATGTAAATAAACACAGTGCCACCCTGTCTGTTACAATACGTGAATTATTATTTCTGAATTTATATCACGAGTAATTACATAGCGAGGACGGCTTTCTGGTCACATACCTGACATGGTACTCTACAAATTAGATTGCAAGGTCATATGCGAGTCCCCCCACTCCACCCCTCCTCCCCTAGCCCCTCCTAAAACATGAATTGCACGAACTTCCCATAGTTAAAGGAATGGAAAGCTCATAAAGTGTGAGGAAGACATTTTTATCTTTATTGGTAGCAAGAGGCAGCGTGACTGGGGGGGGGGATGGAAGAACAGCCCCAGCAGCGGTTTTCAGATGGCGCAAGCAAGAGTGAAAGATCAGTTGCAGTGACTGGGGAGGGGACGATTTCCGGCGACCTAGTTGGTATTTCTATCCGAAAATATTTCCCTACGCTACGGGTCAACCTATGTTGGCACTCCGCTTAGATAGTATTCCCACAATTTTGGCCAGCGTGTGTGTGATGATGGGCGTCACTTGGCCCTCCTCCCAGGAAAGAACTAGAAAATGTGGGGTGGTTACAAAAAATCGCAACCAGTCACTTTCCATGATTTTTCTTGAAACCAGGTTATTTTGGAACGTTGTAGCATATTTCTGGTCAACAGTACGATTGAAAACTACCGTGACCGTTCAATCGGTATGGGTGCGATCGATGTCGGCCGTTGCGGGGTATCCTATAGCTGTGTGCATTGTATGCAGAGCGTCTGCAGTCTCCCCTCCCTCCCCCCCCCCCCGTGGGCAGGGACCACGGACAGGGCAAACAGGTGTAACAAAGGCTATGCGCTACACAGAAGTAAACGATTATCATGCTTCCATGTACACCGTTGGGAGCTTGACTCGCTCAAGACATTTACTTACAAAACAATTAAACATATAACTACGGTGGCCATAAGGTGACAGTTTGCTTAATTTTGTCTTGATGTTGACTTACTGCAAGTCGTCAACTCGACAAAATTCTGCAAATTGTCGCGTTGTCGAGTTACACCTATCTCGGCATCACGACAGTTTGCTTAATTTTCTCGTGATGTCATGTAAGTTACAGTCATCAACTCCACAAAAGTGCCGCAAACTGTCGGGATGTTGAGTTATCCTGGCAAGATATTTAAACAACTGGCATGTCACCTTCTGGCCACCGTATATAACTGCCAAAATAACAACAGGTCTTATGAAGCCAATTCCCAAACAAAGTTTACCACGAAATTCCGTTCCCGTCTGCATGATCCTTTCATAACAATGAGGTCAATTGTAGGGCAAATCACTCAGTACGAATCAAGAAACATTGAGTAAAAAGAACTGGCCCTCGAAAATGAGTAGCGTGCCTAGATACCGTCCATGATATCATGGACGGTACAATTGCCCACAATGAAACTGTCGGCGCTCATTTATAGAAAGGAAATCCAAAAGGGGGTAGGGGTTCTCTTCCTGAGACCCTTCCCCCTAATTTCTGTCACACCAGATTGAACACAACTTGCTATCTAAAAACAAAAGAGTGATGACCCACTCGTAGTCAGAGTGAATTTTAACGAGAGTGGAGTGAAAATTCACTTCAAAGAGAGTAATTTTTCACTCAACGTGTATGAAATATCACTAAATTTAAAGCTAATTTTCACTCCGTTCTGGGTAAAATTCACTCTTAATGAGAGTGGATCATGTATGCAATCTGCTTTGTTTGTGAGTGAATTTCACTCTTTTGTTTTAGAGAGTATATATCCGTATCGTTACCGTACATCGTTAATCCTCGCACTTTCCCTCCAAATATAGTGAACTTTATTACGCATAACCGCAGCAACAGATAAACAAATAATTCAAAAACATTTACATTAGTATTACAGGTTAGGCTGTAAAGTATAGGTCTGTGTGTATATGTACCATTACTTTCCAGCAGGTTGCTCACAAATGGCCCAACTGTAATCATAAAGATATAGTGTAAACCAAAACATTGAAGTCACCGGAAAGCATAGCATTATCTATTTGCCAGTTGAAACCGGTCGATCGAGCCTAGTTCGGTACTAGTTTATTACGAAGATCAAAAATACATTACATTTTTACTTAAGGGATTGTTAGGAGGGTGAATACGAGGGGATAAGATGCGGAAATAGTTTTTTCCGGGGTCTCGGCAGTTTGCAAAGAGTTACTACTAACGTCACGTATTTTCGATGTTTCCTTTACAAAGGGAATTACGTGGGTGATACATCATTTTGCATTCCCCGTCTTTGGCTGGGTACAAGGTGTTTCCTTTGTTGGTCTCCAACGTATCACTGGAGCAAACATGAAAAGGCGGGAAATGTTTCGCTTTGGAAATTACATAGCTAATGGATTTTTTTTTTTTTTTTTTGCAAATCATATCCTAAAACTCAAAACATCTGGTCGCTCCGTTCAAGTTCATTAGCAAGTTCATCACAGCTTTAATACAAAGGATTCGTCTGCGGGTAGATTGCAAGTCACAGTTGCAGGTCTGTGTGCCAAGGAGGCGAACCTTTTATAGACGGAGACGCCATATTTTGTGTGGGTAGCATGCAACGCATTAAATGATTTTCGTTTGAGGCTGCGTACCGAGTATAGCTGTATGATACTGGTTGGATTGATATACACACGGTACGGTTATTATGATCTGAAAGCTTGGTTTGCTTCTGAGATCAGCGTTTTAAAGGCAAAAACCACATATTGACGGTGCCACCTCACGAGGCTATTTATCTATAGTTATCGAGGATTGTTTCATCTTCAAGATGGATTTGAAGACACTGTCTGTTCTCTTTTTCTACTATCAGCTGCTACCGTTTTCTTATCAGGAAATCGTACAGCTGTCTGTGAATCCCTCGAAGGGTGTACACGAACGGGACACTCTGGTACTGAAGTGCGTATCTCGACCGGGTTACACTTCCTACCAATGGGTGCTGAACGAGCAACCTGTTGTTTCGACCAGCGACGGGGGTGTGACCTACGACTTCCACGGGAAGGACACCTCTGTGTATCTCGTGGAACTCTTCGAGAATAGAGCATCGAATAAAGTGTTTAAGCTGACTATCACCAACGCTTCCAGATTTGATAATGGACGGTGGAGTTGCATCCTCGAGTCTTCGACCGGATCCCCAGAGCGTGCCGAAGAGAACATCATCGCTGAGGTGGAGTACCAACCCGACTCGCGGTACCCAGAATGTCACTTAAACCGGCAATCGGGGTACGCCATGTGTACCACGGAGTTGGGTAACCCTCGGGTAGAGCTGACTTGGGTCGACAGTGAAGGCAGGACGATTCGCGGGCAAAATGAGGACACCGAGAATTTGATGTTTATATCTCAAATAGAGGCTTTCACTCTGAGCCCACCGGTGGGGGATGAGGAGGCCATCGAATGCCGTATTGCTCTCAGAGAGGAAACGAGAAGTTGCTCGGTGACCAAGGCAGAGATTTACGATAGCGTAATTTTGGTGTTAGTCAAAGCTGAAGATGCTGACGTATTTCAATGCTCCGTGCACCCAGCGCTCTTTCGACCGAACCTCGTCTGGCGATGGTCCTCGTCTAACGGGACCGTCGCCACTGAGTCGGACTACGGTCTCAACGGGACGTTGCTTTCCTTAGAGAACGTCGACAGGTCAGCGACCGATACAATGGTACGATGTACCCTAGTGTGGGGTGTGTTCGACTCTAACTTCGTAGACATCCGTATGCCTGCGGACCTTTCTAATACCGTATTCTCACCTGAGACCTCCACCTCGCCATCCCGCGTAACAGGACATTCCGAAGCCACTGGGACCGCACCTCAGAGAGTCGAGGGGACCACCGCTATCGGGAAAACAACAAGCACTAGCGGCGTCCTTCCAACGGGTGAGAGTCAGCAAAGAACTTTGACCCCAAGGACAGAGGAAGGAGGGCATGCAGTTCCTTCTGAGCATGATTCGGCGCATGTTGCTGTATGGGTGATATTTATTATCATCATTTTTGCCCTGATAGTGCCTTTAGCGGTGTTCATATTTGCCGTTATATACGTCTGCTTCAGAAAAACGGATCCACCCCCAGCGGTGGTCTGATCAGGCTTTAACTTCAATCTTTTGAATCCGAGCATGGGGGAAATAATAATGAAACTAATAAGCGACCGACGGCGAGGATGTCTTATTTGGAGCAAAGGCAAATTTATGCAAGGAGCAACAACCATGCATGGAAAATATCTTGCAATTTTCAGCTCGTATAGCTCAGTTCATATATATATATATATATATATATATATATATATATATATATATATATATATATATATATATATATATATATATATATATATATATATATATATATATACCACCGATGACCACAGCAATTTTTACGATCCTCTTCCTATAACTCGGCTTATTTACGCGGGCAGCAATTTCCGAGCCTAATAGTAAGAAAAAAAAAAACAGAGTGGGGGCGGATTTACAATTACTCTATAGTCGCGGTAAAAGTTGTCCAGTATTTGAATGTTTACTTTCTTCACCGTTTTAGTAGGTCAGGTGGTGATGTTCATCTCATCTTATGGGTTTCAGTTCTTTATGTTACAAAGCTGATATGAAGGGGAAAAAATATGTTATCAATTTATACCTACACAATATAGTGCCTCTAATCATGTTCATATTTCAGTTGTAAACGTTGTTCTTCATTGTCCATTTACAAAAAATTGTACGTTTATGACGTCACAGAAGATCATTTAATCTGCAAACGATTTGGTAACAGTGTGGCCACCCTAAATTGATCCATTATTACTATCAACGACTTTGATATTCTTTTGTATAAGAATTAGCCTACTTGCGTATAAGGTATATTCAGCAACGTTTGTACTGTTACGTTATCACCTGATTACATACTCGTTTGGCTTTAGCAATTTGCAACTGTGCCATGGATCGTACAGTTCCTGCAAAGTAAATTACGGTTAATGCGTTGCCATAGAACTATTTCAGATTACGAAGCCCTCATTAGGGAATAATTATCGCCATGAAGTATATTGCATATGTGTTATCAATCACAGAATAATCTCTCTCAGGTCCGGATAATTAATTGACCTTTTAGCGAACTCAAACACCATCCGGTCTTTACGTTCGGAGTAGGTCGAGGCTTTATTTTCCAAACCCCCAAATTATGGAAAATACCGCTTTACTTGTATTGGTACTACATGGTTTAATTCTTTAAATGTCATTTAAGTGATGGTGCCAAGCGGTTCACAAGAATGATTTATTAATACTCTCCTTTGACTTAAAAGCAAACTAAATAAAATAGCATTTGACCACCGTAAGGGTATATATGTTGACTATATATGACGTAACACATTAGGAAAGGTGAGATGGCATGAAAATGACATTGTGGAGTATTGGCTATATTAATTATTAAAACCTGTCACCTGTACAAGATATTTCATCAACTTATGGTCTTTAACAATGTGTCTTTACAAGCTGTCTTTACAAGGTGGTTTTCCCATGTGATGTCTTTACAGTGTCTTTACAAAGTGTGTAAACAATTTGCCTTTAAAAGGGCGTTTCTATAGGGTGCTTTACAGGGTGACTTTAGAGGTGTTTCATAAAAGTATCTGTACAAAGTATCTTTACAAAGTGTTTCGTCATGGTGTCTTTACAGGGTGTCTTTACGAGTTGTTCCCAAAAGTTGGATTTACAAAAGTCATTTATCAAGGTATCTTTACAATGTGTCTTTGCCAAGGTTTCGCCATAGTGTCTTTACAGGGTGTCCTTACAGGGTGTCTTTACAGGGTGTCTTTACAAGGTCTTCTTACAAGGTGTTTTTACAAAGTGACTTGAAAAGTCTTTTATCAAGCTATTTTTGCAATGTGTCTTTACAAAGTGTTTCATCATAGTGTCTCTACAGGGTGTCCTTACTGGGTGTCTTTGCAAGGTGCCTTTACAGGGTGCCTTTAGAGGGTGTGTTAAGAGGGTGTTTTTACGAGGTGTTCCTACAAGGTGTTTTTACAAAGCGACTTGAAATGAATTTTATCAAGGTATCTTTACAATGTGCCTTTAAAAAGTGTATAATCAAGGTGTTTTTACATGGTGTCTTTAGAAGGTGTCTTATCAAGGTGTCTTCAGGCCTACAATTTACACAGTCTTGTTTTATCAAGGACACTTTACAAGTCGTTCTTACAAATTGTTTTTTCAAGGTGACTTTGCAGGGTGTGTTGTCAAGGTATCTTTACAATGTCTCCTTTCTAAGTGTTTCATCAATGTGTCTTTACAATGTATTTTTACAAAGCGACTTTACCGGATGTCTTTACGTGGTATCCTATACAATGTGTCTTGACAGGGTGTCTTTACAAAGTGTTTCTACAGGGTGTTTTCACAATGTGTCTTTAAAATGTGTTCATCACCGTGTCTTTACAATGTGACTTTACATGGTATTTCTATAAAGAGTCTTTACAAAATGTGTTTTTTTGGCAAAGTGTCTTTATGAGGTATTATTACAGCGTTTCTTGGTAGTGTGTTCTTATCAACGATAATCGAATGAGAGAAATTGGTACAACTTGCTGAAGCAGATGGACGAAAAAGTCAACTAATTCGCACGGCTCTGAGAGGGTCTCTTTTGCATAAAAAAAATCATTCTTTGCAAAGGTTTATTTTATACCTTCAAAACAAGACTGAAAAGAAAAACCATACGTAATGGAGAAATACTGCATGGGTCAATATTGATCCTAGAATAGTATGATACACAGTCAGCTTCAGAGAGACTGAGAACTGTAAATATCATTAACAGAATATTCAGGGTAGATGTGAAATATTTACTGCTTCACCTCTTAAAGGAAATTCCCTCCTCTCATTTCCATAACAGAATGAGATAGTGTTTCTTGAAATCCATCTCATGACAAACTGGTTTGCACTCACTGATCATTTATCTATTCTGCTACTTAAGTGGCAAGGAAAAGGGACTTGCTCTTGCCGAATGATCTTTGCTTACAAAATGTTTTACATTTCAGAGGAGGATGAATGTTTCGAGAGAAGCTTTCGAAAAAAAAAGTGGGAAAACATGAAGTTTTGCTAATCCTTGGCCCCTGGTTTTGAGTTCGTCATTTCTATTGCTTTCATTGGCGGTAAGCTAATCGATAACACATTTGGAAAGTTCATTATACATTTTCAAAGGAAACAATAGCTCCCCCACAAAAGAATAATAACGTTGGTTATGACCTCATTTGAAGAACATTAAAGGATGACTAAAGTAGTTTTGGGGAAGACCTTAAAGGGCAATAGTACCTTGAAATTGCATCGACATGGCATGATTCATAAATAGACAATAAGCATCTGCAAAAGCGTCCATCTCCTCAAAACGTTATGCGTAATATGAGCTAAGAAAGATGCGTTATTTAAATGTTCCGAAAGATTACGAGGCCAAATTATTCTCGGGCAACAAAAAAACTGAATTTCTTTCTGTCAGAAACTTATTTCTTGAAATGAAGGCCACCGTACCACCGTCCTTCCTCATATTGAGAAATCTGTTATTCCGTGTTCCCAAATATTAGTTTTAAATTTTTTTATTTATTTATTTTTTGTTAAAGGAGACGCCTTACTTCCTTTTTAATCCCGCATATACTGTTCTGTGACAGTGCTATGTTAATTTTTGTTTCATTACCTTCGCAGTTTGTATACATTGCGTGTATTATGATCACTTTGTGGGAAGATATGCACGCAACAATACGCAAGCATTTTTCTCCAGTGGACTACCCCGTTAGGAGGAAACAAGCAGTTACCCCGACTTTACTATGAAACATCAGCTAACTCTTACAAATCTCCTCTTTTATACCTTTCAAGTATCTTTTATGATATTTCAAACTATTTTGTAGTCAAAGTAAACAAATAACTTTGCAGAAAGTTAGAAAACCAGCAAACCACAAAAATATTGCTACTTGATACAAAAGAGCCATCCACGAATTAGGATAGACCACTACACTAATACAAATTTGGGTGACTGCATTTTCCCTACACAAGAAACCACGTGATGTTTTGATCGCAATGGGGTTGGGGTACTTTTTGTAAAAGTAAAAAAAAAATCGATGTGCAAGACCGTGGTATATTTGTTCACAATAATTACGTTCTTGTAAATTAGCGAAGGGGTATTTTTGTAAGCATTCTAAGCTTTATTAGTTCTTACAGTCGTTGGAAAGACAAAGGCGTGTGTCTATTTCGGCGCCTATATTGGAGTATGATGATAAGCACGCTTTCCATTACATATGTGTTATCAATTACAGCGGAAGGTCTTAATCAGATCCTTGTGGTATTAAATTAACAGACCTGTATGGGAGCTGCGAGGGCCGTCGTGACCTTGCCTTCACCTTAAACTGTGCGGACGGGACTTTATTTACTAAACTTCAGATATAGATTTTGTAAACATTCCTTGAGACATTTGAAAGGTAAACGCAAAATAAAAAAAAAATAAAAACGAAGTAGAAGATTTCCTTTTTCGTTTTTATTTCTTGTCCACGACCCCATTGTCGCCTTAAAAGTAATTGGAAATCAAGAAAAGAGTAAATATCTCATGACGTGACACCTTTTATTAAATATTTCAAGGTATACACAGAAAAAAAGGGGCGCTTAATTTGTGCTGAAGGAAAACCCATAACGTTACCTTCGAACGAAATGAAGTGCTTTTGCAATGTGAACCCTTGATTAACTTTTGTCCAGCAGGAGGAACCTTTGCTCATCAAAAGCCCCGTTTTTTCTTCTTTAAGTGATTATACATTAGTATACATATATAAGGTCAAACCTTGGTTCGTATCTGGGTAACCAATCTAGATTTAAGTTATTATTCATGTTTTTGATTATATTGTAACTAGTTAAGAAAGCACGTGAATACCCAAGTGACCTCTCATCAAGTTTTGGTAAATGAAACGAATGCAGTAATGTGTGGAACAGATGACACAGAAATAATCCTGTTATGTCCTATTATACTTCCTGTTATTTCACGAACTGAACATACTCTCTAGCGGTTCAGAAACTGATTTCCTGTTTTTTCTTCTCATTTTTCTATTTTCTTCTCTATTTTTCCTGTTTTAAGCAATTTTTTGCAACATTCAGGATGCGTGGTTTATTGAATGAGACTAAACACGTTCGACTTAATTATAGCAAAATAAGCAAAGTCTGCAGAGAGTTTGCATTCGAAAATGGGACGTTTAATCTCTTTCAGAGTTGATAGATTAAAAGAACTCACCGCTTGTGCCTGTCTATGTACACATGTAACAGTGACGTCATATGTTGTCACGGTGTTACGATGGTCTGCCGTGTACCGGAGTATACATCAAAATACAGCCATGTATCGAAAGGGTTAATCAATGCTGGATCCTAAATTGACTAAGAGATAATGTGCGATCGAGTGTTAGTGCAAGCAATGCATTCAGCGGATAGCACAACCTTCCAAGCAAGTGTTGGTACGTACGGTACCGTTTGTTAACGTGTTAACGCTGTACACTGATGCTTGAGTAATACACTACGTCAGTTGTGCAGGCTCGTTCGCGATAACATTAACCCCCACTCCCCCCCCCCCCCCCCCCCCCCCCTTAATCAGTTTAATGCACATGTCCAGCGTTGATGTATGTGGACTCATACAGAAGGAGGTTTTGATGAAAAATCGACAATGAAAGAAAATTTAGGTTTGACAAAGAATCACCAGTTTTTGTGCGTGAGATAGCAGACGACAAACCATTGTCGATCTAGGTTTTTCAAAGCCCGCACAATGGATGTGTATTACTCGTGCGTCAGCTCTGATTGCATTCGTAATTTCTGATATCTTTAAATAAGCCAGAAATAGCGAGATGTGACGTCATCTTTGATGGTAACAGTAATTCTAATTATAGATATCTTTAAATAAACCATAATTAACGATCTGAGACGTCATATTTGATGGTATCTTTTTTTTATCGAATTAAAGATATCTCAACGTAAGGTGAAATTAACGATTTGTGATGTCATAATTTATGATATCTCTAATTCGAATTAAAGATATCTTTAATAAAGGTAGAATTAACGATATGTGACGTCATATTGGCTGATATAATTCATTCGAGTTAATGATATCATATTTCTTGATATCATTAATTCGAATTAAAGGTATCTTTAAATAAGGTGAAATTAAAAATATGTGAAGTCATATTTGATGATGTCATTAAATCGAATTGAATATATCTGTAAATAAGGCGAAATTAACGATATCTGACGTAATAGTTGCACACATTATTAATGCACTTGCAGATATCTTTAAATCAATTTATGATATCATTAATTCAATTGATATCAAGAATTCCATTTTTGATATCGTTGATGTCGTTTAATTAATGATATTATGAATTGATCTGACGATATCAGAAATTTATTTTAATGATATCACAGATCATTTGATGATATCAGCATCACGAGAATAAAAAGTAGAAAGGCTTGCTATATTACCGGCCTGTGGTGGTGAAAAGTCTTTACTCTTCAGCCAGACCACCACAGCATGATTATATTGTATTTATGTCGTTTCACCAGGGTTCACGAGTATACACTTAGTTTCGACTTGCCTGCTTTTCTCCAAATAAATCAATAAGTACGAAAAGCTACAGTCGAGTGATTTCAGTGATTTTTATGGGTTCCAAGTCTTCGCAACAAGCTGGTAGAAGAACGGGGATCCAGTTATAGGAGGTCAGATGTCGAAGAAACTGCAAAGGTAAAGGAATTAAAAAAGGAAATGTCGAAAGTGAAATCACAGTTCACAGGAGCTCGCCACACACCGTTAGAACAATAGACCCCCTTGCTTATGACGTCATAATGACACAGTACAGCGCCCTCTTCCCGGAATCCCGGTCCAGGAAAATCCCCCGGGCTTAACCATGCACGCGCACATTGAGCCTGCGATAGACTATGCGTGGAAGTTGCCATATTATACACAGTTGCCACTGGTAGGTATGCAGTTGAGTTAAATGAACATTTACCGGTGTGACAGGAGATACTGTCCGGGTGATTCACGGTAGTAATTCACGGAGAATGTGTCCGCAAGGCGATCATGTCGGAAGGAATTTTGTCCGATGAACACTATTTCCTGTCGGGCCGGATGCTTTAAATCAGGAGCATTTGTCCCTGATCTAGGAATTTTTGTCCGCGTGCACGTACAGGTGCAAAAAAATACGGCGGTCAAAGAAATTGTGATGCAAATATCAGGATAGCAACATGTCATTGAGTTTCTAGCTTTCTAGTTAGATACCTATCAACAACTCCCTCCTTGAAGCGTGTAATGACCTCAGTGACGTAAAACATTTACACATGGCTACTGTATGCATAGAAAGACTATTGATAAACCAAAATTAACAAAATAAATTTCGATAAACCTTGATCATCGGTGGAGAATCCAAGATTGTTGATTGATAAACCAAGATCATTAAAATTTATTTTGAAAATTATTAAAATGGTATCGTCTGAAGTTAAAAAAACTTGTTTGAGCTCTGATCGGTGTATGTGTCGTTTCTGCCTGTTTTTGTTTGAGGAGTGATTTTATAGAACGCCAAAAGGGCAAATGTATTGATAAAGACTGGTGAAACAATTATGGTCCAAAGTTACATGAATGAAGATGCAAAGTAATATGTGATGATGCTGCAATTACAGTTAGTAATAATAAAAAATTCATACGGTGAAGAATGAATCTCGATCTTTTGGATTCTCTATCCAAAAGATCGAAAAATTGTTTTGATAATCTTTGATAATCCAAGATTCTCGATGAAGAATCCAAGATTATCCATCAATGATATTGGATTATCGGTCAAGAATCTAAGATTATCGGTCGAGAATCTTGGATTATCAAGCCAATTGTGCACAAAAGGTATAATCCAAGGTTTTCGTGTGATAAACAACGTTTGGCAAGTCAAATGTCTAATCAGTTGACAATCCAAGATTATCGTTCAATAATCTTGGATTTTCGATCGAGATTCCAAGAATCACGATAATTTTCTTATATCGAGCGATAATCCAATATTGTTGGCGATAAACCTGGATTGTTTTTCGATAATATTGGATTATCTGTAGAAAATCCAGCTTATTTTTGATAATCTTGGATTATCTCGTGAAAAACGTGGTTTATTATAGATAATCTTGGATTATCAACTGATAATCTTGGTTTATCAATTGATGATCTTGGATTATCGGTCGATAATCTTGGATATTCGTTCGATAATCTTGGATTTTCTATTTATTGTACATTCGGCTCGCCATAGGAGGCGCACAACGAAGTGCAATAATAATACATGCTTACTACCGTTGGGCTCCCCAGAATTCGACTACCCAACGAGACAACTGTGCGAGGGCGCTAAACCACAATTAATGGATTAGAACAAGATAATGTGGAAACTGGTAAAGAACGTTTCGGTACCGTGGTTTTCTATGGTGATGTCAAGGCAATTGGACCGCAGCCTTCATGGCTTGCATTGACCAGGCCCCAGCCACTGCAGAGTACAAATTGCTACAATTACGACAAAACGTATCAGGAAAAGCCTTGAAAGCGATCCAAAGTGTGGGGCACCCATGGGATGTCAATCAAACTTGCAAGGCCCATTTTGTGCTAACTCGCTCTTCATAATCTCCCACTAGTATTATGTATAGCCTTGTATCCCTGATCCTTTCCACGGTTCTGCGCCTCACATACCTGGCTGGTGTAAATTTCATATTCGTCCATTCGATATTTGTCCAAGCTGTCCTTCTTCATATATGTGTTCACAAGTTTTTCACATTTTCACCTCTTTTGACCTCAAATGAATTCCTCCTCCAAAATCAACATGGAATTTGAACTCATTGTGGTGGTACACTTACATACTAGAATTATATATGTAAGTCATATGACAGTCATTTGCTGGAACATTCCGTTCGAGAATCTTCTCAAAAACCCCTATTCCAAAACGTAAACTTTTTCGTGGAAAAGCCGGTCGAAGTTTCTAGCACATTCTTTACATATATCCAACAGTAGCTTCATCGTTAGAGGTCCAGAGCCATGGAACGCCACGATGGTAACTTTCTCACAAATTGGATATTATCCTAACACTGTTTCCCCTATTTATTGTAGTGCGCCGCACTACGATCTTGTCATTACTGGTCGACCAGCAATTTCTTTTGTTGAGCCTTGTATGGCTCATAACGCCTCACCTGCGCGTGATGTAACTTAGTTCATACAAATATGCATGCTCGACCTAGCAATAGCAGTATAGTGCGAGCTACGGTCGACTTCAAACCAAAATCTACTACGGAAAAGGAAATGCCACGACTACATGAACGATTTAAGGAGTTAAAGTGATGAGAGAGCCCTGCGGATAAATTTCCAGAAAACGTGACGAAATGTGTTTCGGCCTTTTCCCAATGAGGTGGTAAACGTGGAGTGTCAATGTTGTTTCCAAATTGGTGTGCAATACAGCGCCATTGTGTTTAAATATGATATCACAGAATCGTGTGCTGCTTCACTGCTTTTTAGTGGTTACAAAATGACGTCCTTCTACAGAATCATGTACTGCTCTCATGTTCTATTTCAGTGGTGAAACAGAAAGACAGTTTTGACTAATATACAGCTAGTACTAGAGTACTCTTTAAAACTCAGAGCAGTACAGGCTTTTACGACATACGGTACTGTAGTAACAATAAGCGTCGGCAACTTTACAACATTATGAGAGAGATCCAACGGAATTTATGTTTCGTCCAGCGTGATATAAAAAAAAAGAATGGATTGGGAAAGGGGTCAACAGGAAACGGCACTGCTTTCCCCCAAAAATGCGAACTCGTATGAGGAGGGGATCCACAGAGACTGGCTTACTCCCAACAACAAGGACTTAGCCTACCACGCACTACAATTCTACGTATTTGTGGGCAAATGCAGTTCTAGTTTTATGTGGTAGGCTGCCCAGTCTTCATACATGCACTCAAAAAAATACAGTCGTATAGCGCCATCAGCAGCAATGTCACGTTTGCAACTTTACCCATTTCCAGAACATGGAAATGTGTAAAAGCAACCTTTTTTGGGGGGGGGGGGGGTTGCATCATTGGCAACCGGTACATAGAAACAAATTATCATCCCTTTTTATCCCTTGCCATGAAGTTGACGAGGTATTTTTTTTTATCTTCTATCGAGTCTTCTCTGTAATTTATCTGCAAACGGCAACGTAATGTTTACGGTACATCTGTAGCACATTTGAAATGACAAAAATTATTCACAGGAAATGTAGAGTAGACAGCCAACGGGTTTCAATTTCTTGAAAAACTTTGCTCCAATAAGCTTTCAGAACCACTATGGCATATAGATAGGGGTGAAACGGGTCCTGCGGAGTTTCGTAAAGTATGGAAAATTTCCATTGCGTTCGGTGTCTGTGCATTACCTTTGTCTTCATGGCTTGAATCGATAAGGGCCCCTAATTTCGTGAACGTCACGGTTAATGAATGCTCATTTTTAAGTAAAGATCAAGCATTTGACAAGAAATGTATACACATATATGGCTATAGGTCTTTGCTACATGCAGACGACAGGAAAGCACACAGGAAACTGAACAAATCATTCGTACAAGCCTACAAGGTGATCTTTCCTAGTTGGTTGTTTGTCATCTTTAGCCAAATAGGCCAACGTTCTTAAATATCGAAAATTGGGTGTGTATGGACTGCGAAAGAGAAAATCTATTCAGAGGGGAAATCCCTGCAGTACGTACTTTGGTTGACGTAAGGTTTACATCGTGTGTAAAATTCAAAGGGGTTCACGAACTTAGAATCTATGATTACGGAATAAAGGGAACGTCGCTACTGTGATGTTACGGGGTTGGAATCAGCCTTGTTTTGTATTGTCTCTGAGGCAGTCTCCCCTACCCCCTCCCCCCCCCCTCCCGTCGGGCATTACTACACAGTTCCCAGTGCAGTACACATGCAGGTACAGAGAATCGTACCAAACGTTTCTGTTAAATTTAGTCAAAGCTTTATTTTCTTCAACTTCGGTTTTCGACGTAGAAAACGAAAATGGAAGCATAACATTTGACATAATAACATTTCTCTATCAATGCTAACATTAATTAGTTAATAGATGAAAGACTACATTTTCACTCAATTATGTGTATTTTTTTTTTTTACTATTGAAGACTTAGTTTTGAAAATGGAAATGAAAGTAACAGACTTCGTCATGCGAACTTATGATGAAGCTGTATACGTTGTTGTTGATGCATGTTAAAGATTGGTTGTGGAGTACATAGTGCATGTACTACTGACTTAGAATAACTCTTCGCCCTACAGTGTGTCAGACGTGTCAAAAAATGTAGAAAGTAAATGACAGTTTCACATGCATGCAAGCAGGACCGGACCCGTCGCGGGTAGGGGTATAGAGGCAGTACTTATAACACCATAATGTTCCTTTTACGGTGGCGAAAATAGACTTTCTACGGAGGGGGGGGGGGGGGACGTTGAGGGATAAAAAAGGGTTCTATAGTGTGGAGAGCAAGCAGTAATGACACTATATAAGCAGAGAACCACAATCAGTTGGCCCGTAGGGTACAGAGAAAAGTTTTAGAATAAAATACCTCTCAAATTGTGAGAAACGGCACTTTCCAGTCTCTCTGGCGTTGTGAATTTCGTCTAACATTCTCATTATTTTTTAGAACACAGGTTCGGAATTTAACATTCGGAATTTAACAGCAGCAAACCAAACCACAGAGTAAAAATGAAACTACTTGAAACGACAATATACTCCTGGTAAAATAGATCTTAGCTCTGGAAGCTGGGAAAATGTTTTTCTAGAAGAAAATGCTGAACAAGCCTTTAATAAATTTATGTCAAAATTTAATTATTATTTGAACAAAAACATTCCTAAGGCTAATCGAAAGCTGAAGCAAAATTGCTCCATTAAACCCTGGATTACTAACTAAAAGGAATACTGAAATCTATAAAAACAAGAAACTAATATTATAAGAGCAGCCTCAAAGACCCCACCACAAATAATATTAACAGATACAAAACGTATCGTAATAAGTTAACATCTATTATACGCTTGTCAAAGAAAGTACACTATGGCACAAAAATAGAGAACTCAGATGGTGATGTCACTACCACCTGGAAAATTATCAATGATATCCTTGGTCGATCAAAAAATTCTACTCCTATACATAGGCTTACTCATAATAATTGTATTTATGACCAACCACATGATATGCTTTCAACACGTACTTTGTTAATATAGGACCTGAGCAAGTCTCATCGGTACAGGCTACTAATGTAAATTTTAAACATTTTCTCAAAACACCATGTGTATCTTCCTTATATTTTACTCCATCTACACCATTTGAAATAATTCAGGTAGTAAACTCACTTAAATCTTGTGACTCAACCAGTCATGATGAAATCAGCAATAATCTTCTGAAGAAAATAATTGTGTACATCGTCTCCCCTATTACACACATCATCAACTTGTTTCTAAGTACTGGTACTTTCCCTACTAAAATGAAACTTGCCAAAGTGATACCTATTTATAAAAAGGACGATGCCTCTCTGATAAGCAATTATCTTCCCATATCTATCCTCTCTAGCTTCTCCAAAATCCTCGAAAGAGTTGTATATAATAGACTGTATTCTTTCTTTATGAAAAACAACTTACTCTTTCCATGTCAATATGTCTTTCAAAAACACAAATCAACAGATATTGCTCTTATTGAGCTTTGTGATAAGATTTCAATTTCATTATCAAAAAAAAAAAAAACATGTACTTGGCGATTTTATGGATCTTAGCAAAGCTTCCGATACTCTTGACCATCATATTTTACTAAACAAATTACAATTTTATGGTATTAGAGGAAGTCCTCTCTTATGGTTTGAAAATTACCTTTCCGACAGAAAACAGTACACTACTTATGATAATGTAAAGTCTGATACTTCATTGATCAGATGTGGTGTCCCCCAAGGTTCTATCCTTGGACCCTTGTTATTTCTTATATATATCAATGATATTTGTGACTCATCTTCATTACTTCATTTCATCTTATTTGCTGACGATACGAATGTATTTTTATCTCACCATAATTTTTGAGCATCTTATTGAAACTATGAATATGGAGTTGGTGCATTGCATAAAGTAAGTTCTTATATTCCTCGACGAACTTTGATTACTGTTTACAATTCGATTATACTACCCTTCATTTCATACTGCAATATTGTTTGGGCTTGTCAAAAATCTAAAATTAACTCCTTGCTTCTTCTCCAGAAAAAAAGCTGTCCGAATTTGTATCGGGCACATTCGAATTCATTATTTTATGAGCTACGCACAGTTACTATACTTGATATTCATTACCTCCAAATTGCTCTTTTTATGTACAGATTCCATACTCAAGAACTTCCCGCCAACCTGTTACACATGTTTCGCATCAACTCTGCCATCCACAATTATTCAACCCGAATTTCTTTAAATGTTCATCTAGAAAACCCCAAAACAGCTCTCGCCCATCGATCTATTAGACACACTGGCCCCGACCTTTGGAATTCTTTACCTACGGACATTCGAATGTGTCCTACAAAAAATAGCTTTAAGAGACAAATTATGAGTCTTATCTTGGATAATTATACTATGCAACACTGATTTATTACAAGTGATGTAGAAAACCTTCTTCATCCCTTTTCCCTTTGTTTTTCCTTCATCCACCCACCTCCCTCCTGCCCCCCCCCCCTTTTTTCTTCCTACTCCTAAGGTTCTTTTCTTATTCTTATTTATTTATTTCATTTACAGTTTTTGTTGTAAATAACTATTGTAAAGTTTTGTTGTTCTTAAGTCACCTGATCTTCATTCCCAATTAGTATAACTTTGTTTATTTTCTGTTGGACGTCACCTCAAGCTCTCTCAGAGCTTATGACGTCCCTTTCATGTATGTGTATATAGTACTTAATAATTACGAAACAAGTTACCTACATAATTAAATCATTTCTATGTATATACATGCGTGAATGAATAAACTCAATTCAACATTTCCACTACGAATGGAGGGGGTGATAAGAGAATTCCATAGGTTTACAATTCATTGATGGATATCAACATGTAATTATCATTTATGCCTGCCCAAAGGGCCCTGCTATTGTTTTAGTGTAGGTTGGTCATAAAGATTCGCGTTCACCCCTACATCATTGCGTTGCATGTACCTGATATTTACTTTACAATTCGGTGGTCAGTCTTTGGCTGCATTATACCTGTCGCCAACTATGCCTTAAACTTTGTATGATCTAACTTGTTTCATTCATCATTAACATGTCAACGAAGCCCGTGTGTCTGCCCATAATGTCATGGTCCATTGTTTCTTTTGTTTTTTTTTTCTTAATAATGATTAGTCAATTATAAAAGTTTTTAAACCAATCACAATCAAGATTTCCGATTTTTGATATTTTCCAAAATAAAAAAAAGTGGTTGAGTTTGGGCACATTACCACAATAGTTCAGTTTTCATATTAATTGTTGGTTGATCACATGAACGAAAATGGGTTGGTGTGGTAACAGAGGCATGGACATTTTGAAGTTTTGAAAATGGTACGTATGGGGGTTGAGGAGGGTTGAATGACCCCTCAAAATACGTTTAAACTACATCTTTGAGCACAGAAAATAGTGTAGTCTGGTAAATTGAATGCCCCTGATTACAGGTCTGATGTTCTTAAGTGCACAAAATTCTGCAAAAGGCTCTTAAGAACGCCCTCAATGGGCGTGGTTTTCACATTTAAATCACATATTGAGTACATCGATGAAACGTTGCATGTACATTCTTTGCATGCTCCTGATAACACATAAGCAGTTCTTAGATGTTGAAATCAATGAATCGTCACAGATACGTTCCTTCCATGCCCCCGATAAAGACCAACATTTCTGAATTGTTCAAATTGGTGCAAAAGGCACAAAAGAGCACCAGAAAGAGGACGCTGTTTTGAGCACATTTAAAGCACATATTGAGTGAATCGATCAAACGTCACAGATACATTCCATTCGTGCCCCCCGGCCGAAAATACAGCAGCATTTTTGAATTCTTAAAATTGGTGCAGAAGGCGCTTAAGAATACCCGAAAGATTGCTTAAGAGGGCCGAAACGGTACTAAAGATGTAGTCACAATTTCTGGCAAATTAAATCAAACATTGACCATTTTACAAACAAATTTCAGTTGTACAATTGTATCATGAAAACAAACGTAAACCAAACATGCAAATTTGTGACCTCAAAGCAAGAGTCAAATGATATGAGGTATGTTAGCCTCTGTTTACTTAACCTACATCTCAAGGACAATTGAGAATTGTGTAAGCGCCGAGGATATAATTTTGGAAGCAAATTGCCTCCTTTAAAAATGTTGATATCACCTACCAGTGTGTGAAATTCAGTAATCAAGAGACAAGACATAGACCTAACAAAAGAAATATTGACACCGTGCAACACCCCACATCATCGGTTTTGGATTTAATTTCATCCAACTTTGAAAAGTCACAGCGAAAAAACGATAAAAGCTACAAACACAATTCCAACAGATTGTCATTCATTCAGAGTTTCTCTTTGAAATTTTAAACGAAGCCATCGCTTTTCTAAATATATGTCACTTGGGTCTTTAAAGAAAAAAAAATATGTTACGTTCAATTAACAGATGCTGCGGGAATTAACACTGCAGCATGTGTGGTACAGACGGTAACGAATTATACAGTAGGGCGATGGAAATAATCTGCCCAATAACTTGAGACAAGTTAATAATTTGGCAACTTTTCCTCTTTCTAATAACGGAAAACAAAGTAAAGGGGGAATTTCTGACTACTATAGAATCCAAGTTAGGAGATTGTAAAATTAAAATTATAAAAGTAAATGCATGACAATGTGATCTGAAAGACCCCATACTGAGCAATTGTTGGAATACCCCATTTCTCGGGGTTGAAAATGTAGTTGATTTCCCACAACTGTGTAGGGTTGGCCTACAGGTTGTGTATTTTTCATTTTTTTTTTTTTTTGTAGTAGTAGTAACCCCCTTCCCCAGTGTGGATAAAAATCCTAGCAGAAGGTTACATGTATTGTAAAACAAGAAAAACATACTTCTGACAAAACATGGACTACCACCCAGTGTCCCCCCCCCCCGGTCATTTCAGGGGGTGGCCTGAGTGGTAATTACAGCGACCCCATCCCCCTTCAAGAAAAGATTCCCATTGGTTACCAAGCTCCTCTCGGCCGAAAAAAAGTTGGCAATAGACTACTGCCACTATGAAGACAGAGCAAGAAATTGTTTCTGAAAAGAAATCCCGCGTCAACATCCCAACTATCAAAAGTTTCTGGAGGTGAGGTTTACCCCTCTATCCTGAGACCCCTCCCCGGTGAACGAGCGGCTGCCCTTTACTCCCCCCCCCCCCTCTCATTTTCTTTAAAATCTGGGGAGAACACTGTATCACACTATAACCATTAAACTGTGCCATTAGTGCACTTTAAAGTTACTCACAATGGCGATTCGTAATATTTTTGCAACTATATTTTCACATTGTATGCATCAGCTTGTTTCTTTGATGCAAGCTCACATGAGCCAGGGCTAGGTATAGCTATTGTCAAAATATCCACGGAAGCTATTTCACTTCCTGAAGGTAATGACAGCCTATTGCGCAGTGAAGGTACTTTCCTATTTTCTACTTTTAATGCCAAAAAAAGAGAGAGAACTAGTTAAAGGAGATTTCCCCGTTATGAAAAAGCCAAGCAGAAGAAAAATATAATGGAGAAATTTATGTCTTTACAGGCTAGTACGTTCAAGGGAAATAGGGCGTTTGTTTCAGAGAAAACGTCCATAGTTTTAAAACCAATGTTTGTGGACGTAGAATGATAGATTATTCAAAATAAGGCAGGACAGTACCCTTCTTTTCAAGAAATAAGCTCCTCACAGATAGAAACTCGGTTATTTGTTGCTCAATACTAATTTGTTCACCCAAACTTTTCAAAATTCAAATGATGTATCTTCCATTACTCATTACGTGCAAAATGTTTTGAGAAGATGAAACTTTGGCAGATGTTTATTGACGAGACTGAATGGTTTGCCAGTTTACCGCTATGTTCTTTTGTATGTCATGTCGGTGTATTCTAAACGTCCTATTTCCCTGTAAGTAATTTGATTGTACCAGTAATTAATTTTGAAAACTATAGGACGGCGCTAAGTTGAGTGATGTTTCGAAAGGGAGCGATGATAAAACCATTCCATCGTAATGAACTTCCGGATGTTCGCCTCTCTCGAAGAAGTGACAAACAAGAAAGAAAGATTTATTTTTTATTACTTCATTCCTAGATTGTGTAAATTATCTGTTTCTTACCACAAAATGTCAGTTCAGAATTTTAGTATGGATATATATACTTAAATGATTGCGAGGCTTGGAATGTTGACATCAGTTCAGTTCATTGTATTCCATAGTTTAGTGACATATTATTATTATTATATTCTCTAGTATTCGACCCATCTTTCAGGAGGAGACCGCGGTGTCAGAGTCCCATGAGCTAACATGTATTACGATCCATTCCAAATCACCGTTTAGTAAATGTTTAATGTACACAAATGATGGTGACCGTTCCTCTACAACACACTGCAACCCCCGTCGTACATTGCAATTTTGTTCGTTCAATATACTACCAGTTTTAATGCATCACGGTACTTTCAAACCGTTGCACTATGTTGAAATTCATCACAATCCACAGTGTTTCTCTAAATTGTTTTTTTTTGTTTTTTTTTGTTTCAGTAACTTACAAATATTTTCCTTTCATTTGTTTGACTGTATCAGACTACTTGCAATGTGCAAATTTTCACACATTTTAATACATACAATGTGTTACTATGTTACAATTTTCCAGTCTTTGGACCCCTCTTTTCGCAATACACAATCCTTTGTTACATGCCAAATGAGTGTCATATTTTACCTCCCCCCCCCCACCATTATTTTGATTATAATGATTTCACAAGCAGCAGTACTTGCTGAACTCGTACAATGTTCAAACTATTTTAAATTTACAATCGTGAGGGAGTGCATGGGGAAGGGTTGTAAGTTGTGAATTTTTCTTGGATTTATCTTTTTTTTATTTGTTGTTTTTATGCAAAACATCAGCAATCCCATCCCCCCCCCCAAAAAAATGTAGCATGTCCAGCTACAGATTAATGGAAAAAGTGTTTGTACTGCTAGATTATCCCACATTCACCTTCATTTCACTACGTCAACCACATCCCACCCCCTCGGCCACCCCCTGGGATCCGTCTATAGTATAACTACTATCCATCATCGAACTCTATACACAGAGAAGCCATAGTCATGTCCATTTCATGTGTAAACTACATAACTGCGATACAGTATTTTGAGTAAACAAAAAATGGCAGATGACCAGCTACTTTCCATTTCGTACTGAATTTTCACTTTAAAGGTATATTCTATTTTTAACTCTCTCTCTGTCCCTCGTTAGCCATCAAAAAGAAAGCGAATCCATCAGGTGCGTCGTTCGGTTTCGGAGTTTCGAAGAAAACACCCATTCAGTGGCTGTTAGTGTCATTGTTTTCTGAATCGTCCCATGAAGCCATATGTACGCGGTGATTTAATGATTTTACTTCATCAGACGCGTTCAAACGTATATTTTTCAAGTTGGAACAAGACTAAATAAAAAGAAAGAAGAGATTTTGTTACAGCTATCCACAAATCTGGGTTCACGGATGTGTCACTGTACAATACTTGTGATCGGTATTCTTTTTTGATATATTTTTATCGCGCCATTTGCGAACACTCCAGTTACTGTATATCATATGGATGTAACACATAAAAATAAAATAGAAGCGTGTTCGATGGTAGAATTTTGATATATTTGTGCCGGATTCTAGAGTCACGTGCCTTTGTCGAAGACTGTACCTACCATAAAAGTACATGTATACCCGGATGTGGATTCACACTGAAAATTCCTCATTCTTTCCCAATGTGTAGCCTGCTGCTTCATATTCGAATCTATACAGTGACATGTTTTAGGTCTATTACTTGATTTCAAACAAAAAAAAAACGGTCGTGTTCACATCTTAACGTGATGACCGATCTGGAATATCCTGCAAATGATGTCTTTTGACAGAAAACCCAGTTAGTGAAGACTCGTTCACAAACACAACTTAGTTTGCACATAGCATTTCGAAGTGTTGAAATGTTGAGCGACAGGTAGCGCGGGTTGCACGAGCCTGGTGGACGTTTGGTCACCGGTGTCATCTTCGATACAGTGTTGCCATGGAGTTGGGACCAGTCGACGCACTCATTTTGTTGTTTCTTGTCACCTTCCCATATGCTTCGAATAGTTCACCGACGTTGACTCTAACTTCGAGCTGGTCCGGATCAATTTTATGTGAAGGATATGACGTAGAGATGACGTGTATAATTCAAAAGGCCTCTGGTATTGATGATGTGAGTATTATTTTATTTTTGTTTTCCTCAATGGTGGAGTTGACCGATGAGAGTATCTTAAAGTGGGGGGGGGGGGCATCGTTATCACACATTGGATCTTCATTGCCAACCCAAAGTTTTGTCCAGATTTTTTTTTTCCAGCTGATTATAACAGATGGCTCTTATGTAACATTATGGGCACTGAAAATCCAATATCTGTATATATCTAAAATCTAATAAAAAACTGAAATCTGACATGAAAGCAAATTTGAGCCTTCGACAATTTTATCATCTTAAGCATTGCAAATAGCCACAATTTTCTTCTAAATTAATGAAACATTGACCATTTACGAATGGGTTTCTCTTTTACAGCTGCGTCATGAGTAAAGGTAAAATATACAAATTTGTAACTACAAAGGGAGGAATTACGTGACGGGATACGTCATCGTTTGTTTATTGACAAACGTAGTCTATATTTATTTGTCAATCTTTCTTTAAAGAGCAATTGAGATTGAAAATTTTATAAACCCCGAGGGTTTTATTTTGGAAGAATGTATTGTCTCTCTGAAAACGTTGATAGGAATTGCTGATTGCTGATGTGAAACCCAGTAATGAAGTAATTAAGATATAATATATATAGGTCTAACAAAAGAAATACACAGATACTGCGAAACCCTCAAAATCATCGGTTTTGCATTTTTAGGAAACTCGGGAAAAGCATATCTCAAAAACGGTAATAGATAGAAACAAACGGATCATCGCCCAGAATTTCACTATCCAACTTCTGAATGAAGCCTGCGACGCCTGACACTTCAGCCTTTAACATATTCATTCTTGTCATTACGTGTTCGCCCGCGCTATGTGTCATTGCAGATCCCGCCCTACTAAAACACATGTTTATTCTGGTGCCAAGCGACCGTAACGTATAATGAAACCTGCTACAATTGGGATTTCCACTCTGAGGTTTGTGAACCAACTCAACCGTTAAAGCAGGATGTGATGCTATTGTTGTGTTTAAAAGGGCACCAAAACACTTTAGCTGAAAATCTTAAAGCTGTAAAAATCTATAACGACTACCACACTTCTACTTATCCAACTAGAGCGTCAATGACGCAAACTTCGACTAAAGACGGCATACAAGTTAGTAACGCTAGATTAAAAGTTGAAAGGGCAATGTCCATAATGGTATGAGGAGTTGTGAATGGGGGTGGGGGTGGGTTACTATTGTCCTTTTGTTTGCTGGTTATTTTACTGTTTTTCTACCTATCAGTTGTATCATCTTGATGCAGTCTTCGATAATGAAGGTCATGCCAACAATAATACATATTCCCCAAAGCAATATCATTCACCTTTGGTTAAGCTATACCATAAAAAGTAGGGGGTTACACTCAGTGTTTTGCATCAGTTTCTTAAAATTAGCTGATTTTCTGAAGGCAGTCATCATCGAGACATAATACAAGATCACAGTACGAATAAAGAATAATGGCAATATCTTAAAGTTTTAATTTGAAACGTTTCGAAGCCATACTTTTTTATTCTTGTGAAAGTGAGTACAAAATACCCCCTTCAAGTTTAGCAGTCAACAACAGCTTTTGCATATTCATATTTGCTATTAGTTTATACCAAATGGTGATAAAGGGTGTATCATATATTTCATGGAAAATTGTCATTAATTATAATCAACCATCACGACCAAAATACGTAACCATGTAAAATACTGGAAAAAAAATTAAATTAATTCATGTAAAATTTAAAACTTAACTCTTTATACGGGTTGGTTTCGTTGTTAGTATCAACGAAAATACTCCTTCTTCAACCATTATCCTTAATGGTTCCACTGACCTAGGCATGACAAACAAGTAGACTGCATGCTCTGCATCAAAGACACCCGGCTTGCGTATTACACGTTGACTACCGCAAGAAAATGATGGCACACAAAGCTACCGTACATCACAGCCACCAAGAAGGACTAATCCACGCTGCCATACCAAACCATGCTTGGCAAGGAGATTGAAAATAACAGAAACTTGATTTTGAATACAAACAGGCGAATTTCATTTCGGATTTTCTCCACGGTTTCGCAATCAATTCTCACCAAATTCACGGACGACCTTAACAACAAGTGTAAAATCAAAATGAGATTAGTTAATTTTCGAGTTTTTGCCTTATTTAAGAGAAATTGGTCATTTTCAGACAGGGTCCATATCGGAGCCCAACCGGTCCATAAAAACGCCATTTTACCGAATTTCGCTTAAAAAAGTACAACTTTTGTGCACGAGAGACCCTTCTAACAGTGTGCAAAATTTCAAGATGTAACTCCGAAATCCCTAGGAGGAGTAGGTTTTTTGGCGAAAAAATGGAGAATGTTCGCTAGCGAGAAAAGTAAATGGCCGATCCCCACCGAATTTTACAGCCGCACGCCGCCGTACACGGTCCACCTGTCCACCAAATTTCAGCTCCATAGCTTCCGTAACGGCCGAGAAATCGCCGTCGAAAGGGAACCGAATGCACTAATCGGTACGCATGACTGCACAAACTGCTCTGGGGATTACATTACTTCGACTGAACTTCGTTCAAGTCGAAGTAAAAAACGAATTTCCAAAAGAAATGCCATAAGAGTTTCGTTGTGGGTTTTTTTTTTTCTGCACTTATAACGTCCCCTGTATTTACAACAAGAATCGGTTCTGATAACTTTTCAGGAAAAAAGCTAAATCAATCTTCTGTCCACCTTACAGTTAATACTCTGGCTAGTAAATTTTTTGCTTAAAAAATTCAGGCTTATATGTCACTTCCCAAGTTAGAATCGACACATGAGGTGGCAGAAAAGAACCGATGATACCAACCTGATACCAAAGCACAAGGCGGAGATGGTAATTTCAATCATGAGGGACGAAAATGGGGCCTTTTGGTGGTGCTCTATAACGGAAATACCTTTGCCCTTCTAATTAAATATAAACAGGCGGGCAGAACACAAAGTATATTGGAGGGGACGAGGGGGGGGGGAAGCCGGACATGAGTGCCTTGGTCACTATTTACCCGGCGCGCAACCATCGGTTGGCGCGAAGCGTACAAGAAAATTTTTCGCTTTTCAAGCTCCCCAGGTATCATACCACTATTAATCTCTCCCATTGTCTTACACACTGAGATACCGACATTCGACGGTCTCTCAGTCATGCCTGCATATCGGAGATGTGCTACCTATCATGTGATTGGTAATGGCCTAACCTATCTTATAGCTTTTTAAAATTTTGGTATGTCGACAGGTGAATATTTTGAGAGGTGATCCCACCCCGTTAACAAGGTTCACAGACCGAAGTATCACTACGACACCTTCGACTTTCTAAAACAATTTCCTTCAATAGTCCCAATTTTCACATCATCTGTACTTAAATTGGTGCTCTTCACATCCAGGTAAAAAACTAGTGTGGATGATATCTTAACACCACGAAAAAGGGATACCCGTGGCTCAATGTAAGCACTTTTCCGGAAGATTAACAGAACTCGCAAATGCACAAAATCTATTATGATGGTAGGGCAACCTTAGATAGCCAAAAGCAGCATTTCCTTCACGGTGTTCTGAGCTGCATGTGCCCAGTCTTGAAACAGGCATCTCGTTTCTGCAATTTCCAAATTAATGAGGACAAAAGTATATCAATAAAAATGGTAATACGTTATACCAGATGTATTGAGATGATACAAAAATCATAGTAATTTATGCATCCTCTTTCATTTATTTTTGGAGCACTTGACAAATATAGGGGGATGAAAATATGTTTAGTCCCCCACTTGCTTCATTGGGGCAGTGGTGTCCCAAGGATTGTTTGTCAGGGGGTCAAGAGACTCCACGCAACCCCCCCCCCCCCCTTCCAAGTCGTCGCTAGCTTTTCTTTAATAACTGGGCCTCGGACATGAATGTAGAAACATCAACGAGTTTGATACACTGTAATACGAAAATACAGTGAACCCAGAATTTTGGATTGGGCTGAAATGAAAATTGTTAGAAGTCTACATGGAGGAGCGCCGGCATCGCTTGGATGGGAGAGTACATAACAGTATCCCCTAGGTCGCCGAAAATCGAATTTCCAGTGCTTAGCTTAGCAGTAAGAAGCCCTAGGATATGTTGCGTACTACCGGTATTTCCTTGGATGTAACATCTATCTCCTTACATTGTTGGGAATTCTCCTCTCTCTAAAGTCTGATAAAATTTGCAAATTTCATGATAAATACTGTACTTGCTTGAATTTTGAACGTGGGCGACACCATCATCATATACGGAGCACGCTGAAGTACTTAAGCTTGCATTTTCCATACCTTCTCTTCCATTTTTTTTTCTCGCTTCTGTCTTTCTATTCCTTACTTTATTTTGTCTTGAAAAGCTGAAAGGGCGGGGGGAACACCCCCCCCCCCGAGTGTATAGTAGCTCCGCCACTGTAGGACTAAAAGAGCTCTAAGTCGAGATAAAAGTGTCAAAGACGTTAAAGAAGCCGAAACCGTTCTGACCTCGTGCCTTCTCATGTAAAATGTCAGTAACCTAGCCACTTGTGGTGGCCGGAGATAACTCACACCACCCCGTCTCAAAAAATATTTTGGGAAATTCGGGGAAATAACCTGTACATTTCCCGTTCTCAAAACTTTTTTTAGGATAGGATTTTTTTAGAAATTGTGAGACATTTGCATTTTCATGCTACATAGTTCCCAGACTTCGTGTGTGACTGCGGCATGACGCATGCCTGAGTCGCGTTCCACAGAACGCGACCCAGGCATGCATCATGCCTAGAATTCCTCCTAGATTCCGCTGGTTGGATGTGTACTCGCAAAGTGCTATTATGATCAGAGCAGTGAAGTGGAACTATACTACCATGGAGCTATGACACAACTAACACAGTACATGGTGGGCACTTTGTGTGACCTGAAACTACGGAGGAAAAGGAATTCCTTTTACCTTCACGTTGAAAAGAAAAAGTGAAAAACAATAAAACACAGCATCTCATGGAAGATGTACACAGGATAGACGAATGGCATTCAGAAGGAATGCTACTCCAACATCATTCAGTCTACTCCAAAATAATCTACAGACATGTATATTACTATCGTTTGCTACATCTCTGGATTTCCTGCTGTTTGGCGATTATCGGTGTACGGTGTTGGCCGATACGATTGCTTCGATATTAACGATGACTAAACACTATTGAATCAGTATCGTTTCGACATTGCCTTTGAGGTGACATACCGGACTGGACAAGATATCGGGAATGGCTTCTCCGATATCTTCAAAAACTGCGAAGTCTTTACATCTACTTTGTACATTTATCAAATCTTTAAGCGTCTACATACTAGATGTTACGACGTGTTACGACAGTTATGGTCGAATAAAACGTAAAGCAAGAATTGCTGTTTTTCGTAACAACGTTTGTGCCAGTAGAACACCAAATAATATATTATATAACAATGTCTGACAGCTAATTAATTTGCAACAAAATCTAGTTAAAGATCTGGGAGAAATAAATGAACCTATACGTTGTACAACTGTTTATATGTACCAGTTCTACGAAAAAGTTGCGGGTATCACATTCAATCCCATAGTACAGTTGTGGTTTTAGTTCTCATTAAAACCTTAAGTTCTCCTTAAAAACACAGCCAGATGGACAGAGTTTTGGGGTTTTCATAGTATATCAGGTTTGTGGGAATGTAGACTTAGGCTAAGAAATATACGAATCATAAATTGTAAGTAGTAATTGAAGGCCTGGTTAATAGGAGTATCACTTTAAATCTAAACTGAAACGCAAAAATCTTTTCCATCACCAAGGCAGATCATAAGTTGTAGTTTCAGACCCAGATTTGCTTCGCATGTATTCGGTTTAAGGGCTTTGTATACCTGCATGGAGATTACACTTAGAAGCGGAAGAACATATAATGTGACACTAGAGGAAATACTGAATGTGTATCGAAACTGTAGTAAGCGTGAAGAAAGTAGAAAACAAAATAAAAGGGGGAAGTTGATTTTCACGTGATAGGTAGGGACAAAGATGAGAATAAGAGGAGGACGTAACACAAATTAACTTATATAGTTAGCTTTGTGAAGACTACAAAGCGTATAGACTGGTGTGGCGTTCTTCAGAGGCAATGTATAGAACTTTGTATACATTACATCGAAGTATAATACGATTCTTTATCATCTTATCGTCGATATTCGATTAATCGCCTTAACTTCTTCAGGTGACGTCAGTCTTTTCCCGATAACTCTCTGCACAAGTACTTGTTTACTTTATACCGTACTCTTTACACGTACTCCTGTATAAGTGAACAATGATATTATCATAGTTTATCATTTTTAAACGTTATATACACACACGCGCGCGCGATAAGAATACCGACGTTCCTATACAGACGTTACTAGTAAAGCTATGACCACACCGCACCGACTACCCACGATCCGACGAAGACTCGGCAATCATAGACAGTTGCGAAAAAAAAATGGGTTCACTTAAGATCTTACGGAAACTCGTGAAAGTTTTTACCATATATTTCGCATAAAATGAACCCTTATGGTCTAGACAAGAATCCAAGTCATTAACTTCAAAATCTGATTACATTTTACTTTCTTACAAAATATTTAACGAAGGCTGAAGGTAAAATGATGACGACTGGTTGTTCGTAATATGATAGAAGTCAAATCTCGTGATTTGATTTTAGTTCATTGAAAATCAAGGTCCTTCAGGCATCACAGGATGTAGTGTATCCGATTGTCCCTCAACTTTATGAAAGCAAAATATCCCGATAACAAAATCAGAACATTTTATTACCAAGGCGTTTGTGTGTACAACTTATTTTTGTAAAACTTAATATTTTGTTCTGTCTTATTACTTTGACTAATCCCCTGCAGATACTTACACATTCCAATCTGGCTTGTTGAATAGCGTTAGGCTATTCAATTGTTTAAAGTCGAATTATCCATGTATGGTCTCTCTATCCACATAATTACAGGTTCGTCCTCGATTATTTTTTTCCATTCAAATGTCCCCCAAGATTGCAATATCATTGTTCATCAGGTTGGATGTTGAGTCAGTGTCGTCATGTGACCCTATATTACTTTCTCATTGGCTAAGTCACAGGCAACTGTTCGTTGAGTGGCAGGAGAGGGCGCTAAGATTAAACACGTTCAATCGGACCGACGGTTCACGACCCGACAAATTTGATATAGAAGTCGTAGGTCGGGACACGCTATCACGGTTATGCATCCAACGAGTCTCGTCGGTTCGTGGTTGGTCGGTGCAGTGTGGCCTGGGATTTAAGATACGCAGATTGTTGTCATATTAAATTCTACTTACTTGTGAGATTTGTTTTGTCAGTCATGATGGTCCTTTCCACTTAACTGCAACATACAGCAAATTAAGTTATTCTGCAAAATATCTAATGTACACCAATTCAGTCACCCGAAATGTGACGTTCAGATTGTAGGCTATTTGTAAATACAGTGTGCTTCGTTTCATCAAATACTACAACTCCCGATACCGACCAAGAAGCGACGACTTCTGTAGTATGTCTTTGATACCCTAGTGAGGCCTGTACTGCCGGTTGCATATTCATTATGTAGGCCCTTAGAGTAAAAACCGATGATTTTTAAATATAGTTTGTTTCTTTGTTTTTTTTTGTTTTTGTTTTCTTGTTTTGCTGTTTTTGTGTCGATTCCGTTGCTTTTTTTAACGAGTTTCTGTCATTTTCGTTCACGAAATGCGTTATTCCGTCTATCCAGCCTTCAGACATAATCTTCTCCTTTTGATTTGTCCGTACACACGCAATAACGTTAACTCTATCAAGCAGTTAAATTTACATTAATTAAATTTCTTGTTAAACTCGTAAAGGTAAACCTTCGTTTTTCATGCGTTACTTCATCTCTTTTTTTTTCCCTTATTTTCTCCTCCAGAACCTTACAGTCTCAATAATACGAAATAGATCAGAAGGCCAACAGAGCTCATATTGCTCGGTGTGGCCATTACCAGAGCACGGCATAGCCTCCTGCAGTAACGACAGGCACGGCGATATTCGCGGAATCGGTGTCAACGGTAGCAAAATAGATGACGTCACATTGATTCTGCTTGTGGTAATCGAGGGGGTTTTACCTCAAGATAGTGGCACTTACGAATGCGGGGCGGGAGACCACGGCAAAATAAGACGACTAGCCAACGCTACCTTAAACCTCAAAGTGAGCCGACACCGGTCGGACTGTACAGTAGATACGTTGTCCAGGAAACTGTACATTGATTTAGCAGACGGCATAGTCGGGAGTCAAGCCTTAGTGTGCGTTCACGGCTCTGTTCCCCCCGTCTCCACGGTTTGGTTTCGAAACGAAATTTCCTTACCTTCGAGCATCGAACTCTCCAGTGGGATATTTACGGCTTCGCTGCTGCGAACGCAAGACCATTCGCAGGAGGACCACAACGTATACCATTGTTCCGTAAAGATGGAAAAATCTTGGATAATCCTCCACCGCTTCGAAAGACCGGATATCCAATTTTATGTCACCGATAAAAATGTGACCAGTGAGAGTCTGCACGTATCTATCAATGTATACATTACCTCTGACATAGACCTGCTGTCACCTCTCAGCTGTAACTTCAGCGTGCGTCCCTTAAATCACCGTTACTACGGGGCACGGGCCGCCAACTTCCAGTTCTCTTCAGTTCTGGTTGAGGTTTCACACATCTTCTTGCAATGTAAAGCTAGCAGCAGGCTCGGTGGAACGATCAAATCATACAATTTGTCATCCTCCCATTTCTACAGAGACGATTTGGTTGTTGTTAAGGATTCGCCTGGCAATCTATTAAATGCAACCACGTCGACGCCGGCTCGTGTCTTCGTTTCGGAGATGTCAAATTCCTTCAGCTCGAAGACATTTGCCTCCTCGCTGCCGGAGTTCCTTCGCACCAGAGAAGCAATCATTTTGTTTTCCATCTTGATCCTTCTCGGTGTTGTAGTTGTCGTGACCCTTGTCGTCTGTGTCTGCAAATTAAGCAAGGAGTATAAACATCGACGAATTCACCGATACGGTATCGCAGACGGTTATTGGAGCCGGGTGCCTATCGATGTGGATAAAAGCCCACTCAGTATTGCCAATCGAGAGCTCCCAAGTATACCGGAAAGGCCGGAAGGTATTTACGTCCCAAGCGGCTCGTCCGACAACGGTAGAGTCCCAACACGTAGCCCTGTCGTCGTGTGGAATCCGGTCGATGCGAATACGTGTGAACAATCGGCAAGGATAGGTGGTGCGCGCAAAAAGCACAATAAATGTCAAAGCTGTCAATGCAAGAAACGGCACAAGGGACGACGTCCGAGGAAACCGCCCAGGGTTAGCAATGAGAATGACGTCATTGTACAAACCTATTTTACGGGGGAAAATAGGACGGCCAATTGTGACAACGACTATCTCGAACCTATAGAGGGCTTTCTCGATCTTCGTGGGAATACTACCAATATATACTCATCTACTATAGATGAGTCCGTAGAAAACAGGCTTCCAAGAGTTAGTTCATTGCCAAGCCTGCAATCTGTAGTTACAACGAGGAATCGGACGGGGAGCGTTTGAATGTAGTTTGCTTTGATTGAGACTTAGAATTGTTTAATAATTCAACGATCATTCTTTTCGCATCATTCTTGGATAAGTTTTATCGATGCTACAGTTCAAGAATTACATAGATCGTATGATAACAATAATACTATAATTATCTTAAGTTTATCTCCTCAGACGATTTCTGTTAAAGCGAATTGCAAGGTAAAATGTGGAAGTGAATATCATACAGCCCAATTGTCACATGACATAGAGTCATGACTAGAGCTAGTAGATAGGCGTCGGTAGATCAACGTTGGTAGATTGGTGATATTCGGCTATATCATCACCAAATACATATTATTAATCATGTGAAAGAAATAGCGAGAGAAATCATGATTGCAGTAAGCTATGAAATGTAGTCTTTTCATAAATATCACGATATGCCTTGTGCCTGCACCACTCAAAGTGGATAAAATGCACTCAAGCAAGCGGGGGATTGAAAATGTCAACAAAAGAGTGAAATAAAAAAAAAATGGAATCAACATGTATTGGAATTTACAGGAGTAAGTGACAATGTACGACGGTCTTGTAATATCATCCATGTTTTAAGTTATACACAGGGAAAGCCTATGCTGAGATACGTACACACGCAGGGTAGTGTATGTCCTCAACCTCCGTGGACCACTCAAACTTCCATCACCTACATATCTTTCAGTTTCACTTCCTTGATTATCGACAATGCAAAGCAAGATACGCTCTTTTCATTTCCCGCTGTCTGTAAAAAAAAAGCGATATTTGTAATTACATTTTCGACTGCGCTGTTCATGTAGAAAAAAAAATCCGTGGGAACATGATTTTAAAATTGCGTCAAGCAAGTATTTTCAGATCCGTTAAAAGGACAGATTGTGGAGAAGGCAAAATAGAAATGGAAAGCCCTCACCCCCGAAGTTTTTGACATAATGTAAGTAACTTTTTGATTCCAACAAATTCTTACACGGGCGGACGGTACATCCTCTGTTCTTGACCACTGGGTTTAGTGTACTTTGGCAATTTTATAATACCGTGACCATTTAATCCTCGCCAAATACGTGATTAACATAAACAGTTTATGTGAACAATTATTCTGAGTTAGTTTAAAAGGATTGGCCACTAACGAAAATTGATTTTTTTTTTTTTATAGGAATTAGGATTTTTTTTTTTTTGGTAAAGGGCATATGTCAATAGCATGTTAACTTCAGAAGTTACGAAATTTTAAGAAATATTTATTTCAAGTTGGTACATTAAAATTACGAGAAATTCGTGGTGTCACCCAGGCACAAGTACTTTAATATTCTAAATATTTCCTCATAATCATGACTGTTGTTAAAAAAAAAAAAAGGCACTACCATGGCTGCATCTTAATTTCCACATTCTCTTGAGGGTAAATCTACAATGTACCCAATATGCATCTCCAACAGTTTCAAATTTCAAGGTTAAATGAGGGCTTCAATTTTAAAAGATAAACATGGGTACAGATAAAAATGGGTACGAGATAAAAAATGGGTACATTTAGATATAAGGAGCGGCCCTTCAATTGTCAGTAAAAAAGTCTTTGAACTTACCATCATGTCGGATCCTGATCATGAACTTGAACATTTAATTAAGATTCACCCGAGGGTGTTAAAGGAGGAATTTTTTTTTTTCTTATTAAGAGTGAACTCAATTTAATAGAGAGATGAGTGTCGAACCTGCTTTTAAAAGTGTATTTAAAAGTATATAAGGATAAAATCAAATGACATTGTCCACAATGTCATATCTTGACTCAACTCAATGAAACGCAAATGTGTGCGAAATCCCATTAGGTTACGAATTACGTATACTTGATGGAGGACTAATATATATATATATATGTTACAAAGTTGCTTGTGTTAGTATTCCTTCGGTAGCCTTCAAGATTTCTGTTCCCATTCAGTTCTGTGGATTCCTCATAGACCAGTGGACTGTGTGCTTATAAGCTTCGTATTATGCAATATCAGGTGTAGCGTGCAGCTTCCTGGGCCCTGCACGGTCAACATACTTGTCTGTAGCCTACGTAGCGCCTCTGTGGCTGCCACCTCTCTTAGGCTGCCGCCCCTCAGAGCCTGCCGGCGATAGCCAAGAATTCCTTTCTGTCCATAAAATTACTTTTTCACTAATATATATACAAATTCCTTTCTACTGAGTGCGTCAGTTTTCGACGCAGTAGAAAGGAATTTGTCTCCAAAGCCTGCAGACGTTAGTTTTTTCGTAGCGATAAGCTGGGCGAAAAAAGTTCGTCCTCCACGCGGGGTAACTTGTCTGAGGATCTCGTAGTACCTGTCCCTCCACTGTACATTAGGTTATATGCGAGGTGTAAGAATGTCACGATAAAATATCTCAACGAGAATTTGTTACCCTCATGCATTTTGAGGCTATCATACTTCACAAACAGTAGATCAGATGACACAGAAGCCGTCAAATCATGGACACAGCGGTTTGAAGTGACGTACCAACATCAAACCCAGTGTTTGAACTTCATGGAGAAAGAATTCATGGACTCTGCTATCTATCAATCTTCGACGGCCCTTAGTCCTTCTAATACAGTAGTCCCAGTATGTCAACAACCACACAACTGTGAGGTTACCTGGACTCATATTGGATAGAGGACCCTCCTCAAAGACATACTATTGCTTACAATACGATCAAATGATCTAAAGCTAATTTACATTTACTTACGAGATACGGTGTATTACACAGTCTCTCCCCAGTCTGCTTTATAATTAACGGATTTCGTAATCAAGCCCAGTAAAACTGCATGATGTATCACTATATCTTAATCCAAATCAGGTAGAGGTTTTATGTATCTTTAACAGATTTGTGGCCAAGAGAACGATGATCTGACAACTACAAATTCTGTCAATAAGTGCTCCAGTAGAGAGAGAAAAAACGTTAGTTTTTTTAGTTCTTTTGACTTAGAATGTACACGATATGATTTCGAAAGGGATTCATAAATGCAGCGCTAAGCGCGGTAGCATTAGTGTACCGAAAAGTATTTGTAGATGGCGCCATCTTTTTGAAGGTCTTGTGGATAACAACGAACGGTAGATGCATATTACAAGTTTATGATGTTTGAAGGACCTATATATTTGTCGCACTTGAAAGAGGGATTCTGTAAACAGGGAGTAACTCCCTGCTGTAACAAACTGTAACATACAAGATACCGTAGGCCAATACACTAACTCATAACATGTGGAAAACAGGAAATGAAATTTCAAGGGGAATTCTTAGACAGTGACTCACATAGCCAAATGAAAAAGGGGGGGGGTAACTAATGAGAACGAGAACTTCATTAACAATTAGACGTAACTATTAGAGTGGTAACTGGTTGCACAACTGTGGACCTCGACCAACTCTGTAATGGCTAACGCTCACGGTAACTTTAGGCGACTGGCGATTAACGTCGACTAACCGTAACTTGAGCCTGAACTTGAGCAATGGAGATGATCGGTAAAATAATATCCCAAAATGTAGGAATTCTATAAAAACGGATGTACACAGAGTGTAGGCCAGGCTGACGTTAGGGGATGACTATAACTACAGTATACCGTTTTACTTCTGCAGTGTAGGCTAAGCTGCAGGCTTTCGGGATAAATCTATGACTGTCACTGTTGACCATTGTGTAGGTTAAAATCCACAGGCACTAAGTAAACACAAGTACAGGGAACTGGTGGCGATGTCTGCTCAGATCGGTGGAAGTATTTTTCGAAACCTCTCAATCGAAGAGGTTATGTACATATAAGTCACTTGATTTCACTTGATTAAACCCGCCACACGAGAATCTCCATAAGAGATCCTTCTCAATAACATGATACTAATATAGCAGAACAAAGCAAAGTTCTAGTTCCCTCCAGAATGCACTTGTGCGTAGAAAAGTTGTTTGAACTTTCCAGTAACACGTACGCGAAACGTCTTGAAGATACAAGGACATACAGCAGACCATTCGCACCGTCGCACAGTAGTTGTATCATCAGTGGAGGTCCAAGATGATAACTTAAATACTATGAAGTTAAATATTGGGCATTACCCTAAAAATTAGCTCACTCAAAATAAAAAAATTGGAGAGTTGTTGTGTAGTCGAAAAATAATTTTGGTGAATGATGCAGGTACAATTATGAAGGGAGATAATATGCTGGTTGCAGGTTAGAAGTATAGTACACTGCAGGGTTTCAGTCGAATCCACTTAGTTCGAGGCCAACCCGAGTCTTGATCTTGAAGGGCCCTAGTCAAAGTCAAGACTAAGTCTCAAAAGGTCCAAGTCCAGGTTCAGTGAGATTCAATGTCTATCGGAGTCCAAACAGTTATAGTTTGCTGAAATTGTCTATACACTGGACGTGAAAAATTTGACATTTGTGGCAAATTTGAAAGAAAAGTAAAATAACACATTCCGCAATTGAGCGGCAAGAAACACTTTGCGCATTTGTCCAATACCTACAAAATAATCCTTGAATCTTAACCGACTTTATTTGCATCACTACCACGTGATAGTGAATAGTTCTAATTTGAACAATGTTGCAACAGTTTCTTACTATGATTTCAGTTTCCCAAACACTGACGATCGATAAACATACAGGTTAGTTCGTAATGACACCAAAACAACTCCGTAAACACAAACACACAGCTCAGAAAAAGCACGAATTAACCGAAGCATAGCAACAAGATCATCCTTAGCAACGTAGAATAGCAACTGCGTTGAAAACTTGTCAATATGATATTGAGTAACAAACACTTTCATTTGATTTGATGATAGTTACCTTGTGCTGAATTTATATCCATTTCTCTAGTGATTGATGCAGCTCCTAGCTTCCCATGGAGACTCAAAACAATTCCAATCTTCCGTGTCCACGTATCAGAGCCGTCAGTTTCCGAAGTTATCCTGTAATTTGACAATTCGTATCAGCCAAGTGGGACAGCATTTTTTATGCTATTATGAACCACTTTATACTGTCCTCCATGCCGTGCCACGGGACTTCGGGACATTAAAAAGTAACATCATTACAAACAGTTCCTAACCTATACCTGATAGAATCATGAATAAACATGTTCTTTACACAGCGAGGAAGCGAGACATGAAAAACAAAAATATAGGAAGTATACTATCCCAACTAGGTGTTCCGTTTGCAACACCTGTAGGCCTATCATTCCACCTTTCCTAACATCAGCGGATCTGTAGAAGGTATGTACCAAAATTGTATCGGTCACATATTGTAATGTTTTGAATATCCATGGTTATTCCAGAGGTCATTTAAATAGCATGCCACAGGTGACGATGATCATTTTAACAATTGACTACACAGCTGTATGTTACAGCATGGAGCTCCATGATTACATGGGCATTCAAAGGGGTTTAGACGAGACGGCACGCCACGTGCCTCCACCTTGCCTGTTCGATAGACATCATTCAGTTTTCGTTGTTGCTTGTTTTGTCTCAAAGACATCTCCCTTGTTATTATTACCTAACTAGTTGCGTAATACAAGTAGCAAGAACAGACAGTCATCTTCTGTTATCTACTGATTGAAACTGCACCGATTAAAATACAAACAAAAAACGGGACAGTAGGTAGGCTAAATGATCCTAATAATAGTGTGCATCTTATTCAATCTGACTATCCGAAAGTGAAGGTTTCCTATGAATAGTTACTAATAATCAATTGCTTCATGGCTTTTTGTCTGCTCAGTCAAACCAGCATAATGTCCGGCTGGCAGTTATAGAGGACTGCAAAATTGAAAAAGGGATATGTGGGAGGGGGAAAGGGATATATGGATAGTTCCTGTCTTGGCGTCTGATGCATTCTGATGGTTTCACTGGAATGAACGCCTGACGTGCACAACGTGGAGGGTTGCTCCAAAGTGAGAAATATCATCTGCAGTATTTACGGCTACGTGAACCATGGAGCTATTGTAAAACCAACAAGTATGAAGAATTTACATGTAACTGCTTCACGTATTGCACTTTATGGTTTCGATTCATGGTGAAAATTAATCACTTCCAACGATGGAGGCTTTTTATTCTTTTGAAGTAATTATTGCCGTCCCCAAGTACCAGTTCTTGATCCCATTTACATTATGTAAGCGCACTATAGTAATGCTCTGGAGGTCTCTGCAAAATAAAATTATATAGGGAGCAATCCCAACCGCGCATGTGGCATAATGTTGATATTTTTTCACATCAAATGTTTTTAGGGCCCCTGCTTGACACTCCCTTACCCCTCCCCCCCCCCACTTTTCCCCACGTAACCACTGGCCTTGGTTACTACACCGCTTGCAGTATATTTTTCACACAGTAAAATAATAACGTCAAATAAAAAGCTTTAGATTCGAGAGTATTTATTTCAATATTTCTTAATAAATATGTTTACTTCAAAAAAAAATCGCAAAGCGAAATAAATAAATATTTGTAAATATTCCATGTATTTCAGAAAATATAACTCAGCATTTCCGTGGTTTTGCAAGGCATCACATTTGGGAAAATGGACAGCGCCACCAAATGGAGGGACATCTAAATATTGTGTTGAAGAAATTGGTACATTTCAACTAGACAAGGATAACTTAAGCCTAAAATTGAGGAGGGGAAAAACTTGTGGTGAATGACCTTAGCTGCGGTAGTCTTTGTTTTCTAAATAACAAAAGCTGAGGGAATTTTCATTTGAAAACTGATGTGCGTGGGATGAGATGAAAAAGGTTGGAGAATGGGATGGGAGATAAAAACAATGATGATCCTCATCATCTTTTGCCTCTCCACAATAGGCCTTGAATCTTGCCTTTTCCTCGAAATGATAAATTCCTTCTTTTTCAAAACACAACTGAGGACTAGCAAAAGTTTGAATTGTCCCATTGTACCTTCCATGCATTTAATGTTTGCATGTGTGGGTTATGCACTGTAACGTCAGCCAATCCTCGCATGATATCATGCATGATAAGGTTTCATCAAAGGAACAAACCCTAACCATTATGGTATGTCTCAATATCGCCTCATGTTCTATCATGCAGAAAGGGGTATTCTCGAGACAGGATTTTAGCACATTACAGAGATTCTGTGAGGACTAGGTGGTACCGTACACGATACGGATACGTACAAACACAACAACCCTCAAAAACTCACCTCACACGCCCCCACCCCCCCCCCCACACACACACACACAAAAGAAAAGAAAAACAAATTCCTTCTTCTCTACTTGAGGAGGTCGTCTCCATGATATATTCCCACCCACACCACCCCCCCCCCCCTGTTGTGCCCGTTTGAGCCGATCAACTTCCACCCCAGCACATCTTTCAGTACTTTACTCAATATCAAAAACTTAAAATCGTCGGATACTTTGCATCATATCATACTCCGTAACCTTTATGTATTTTCATAAATATATCGCCGATGTTCTTTGTTAAAACAGAAAATTTAATCCTACAAAATATGACGCAATTTAACAACTTGATCACCACTGAGGCTGAAGTCAGCTGACGTCATTCCTATGAGTTGTGATCACGTTTTGTGTTAAGAGCAATCATGCCACTGTCAGACCACCACCCCCCCCCCCTCCCCTAACTCTGAGCATCAATGAACCTATGACGTAATCCATAGCGCTTGAAAGAGAGACCCTATAGTGTGAGGGTTCTTGTCTGTAAGAAAGTTGCTATGGAAAAGTAACTCCAATTTCGACAATAACCCTCCGTTGGATACTTTCCTTTCAATAGGAATAAGAAAATACGACTCTTAAATTGGTTACCTCAGATTTTTTCTAGTAAAAAATAAATTATTTCATTTTTACAGAAGGAAAACTTTAGGTCAGTGTGTGAAATGCGAAATAACTATACCAAATAACAGAGAAAAACTTATTGATTCAATCTAATATCAAAGTCCAGGATGAACCGAAAAATCAGCCAATCCTCACATGATATCATACATGTATATCCCTTCTCATTATGTTATATCTGGCTATCACGTCAAGTTCTATCATGTAGAAAAGGTCTTCTCCAGACATGATTTTATCACATTATGGAAACTCTGTGAGGACTCGGTGGAAAAAGTGGCATATGCAATGAATATTTATGGCGGCTGTAAGGGAAACAGCCAATCATCACATGATATCATACATGTTTATGCCTTCTGGAGAGGTACCAAACCCAACCATTACAGTATATATCTGGATATCACGTCATGTTCTATCGTGTTCAAAAGGTCTTCTCGAGACATGATTTTAGCACATTATGGAAATTCTGTGAGGACTATCTGAAGGAAACTCTATCACGATCAGCTGAGAAAACGTCTAAGTGAATATTCATGAAGGCCGGGGTGGTGTTTTCTTGTTTCATACGTGTAAACGAACACTGCATACGGTTAAGGCCATTCTTCGTTGCTTTCTTACCAAGGTTGATTTTCGAAATTTCTTAATGCTGGAACTTCTAAATCGGCGTCACCTGATATGCGGATGGATGAAAGCAAACAAAAAGTACACAAATGAATGAGTAGATAAATACATTACATATTTCCAAAATAATATAAACAAAAATACTTTGTTAGAAAGTGGTATCATAACTTACGTCAATTCTGGAAAATGTTTGAAGAGTTGTATTTAGTACAAGCAGTATGCATTTGAACACATTGCGTCGAGCAAATGACACCACATAAGAATGCCGAGTTTTACACTCCTCAGCTCAGTGGAGTGCAATGCATGTGGAACTACTGTCAAATGTGGGCAGAAATGTGACCTAATGCCACACCGCTAGGACATCATCACAAATTAATATGTAAAGTAAAAGCAGGTAGCTACAAATCGTGGCTATCGTTACAATAGAGAGGTGGCGTAGTAACTCCTCCGCATTTTCGTATCAATGCGCAATGTATGATATATCGATATACATATGCAACGTTCTACTTTGGCTATGTTAAACCATGCATGTATCTCCATGGTTACGCACACATCCACTCATAAAAAAATTTCACCGGCATCAATCAGACGATTAGACTTGACCTACGGCTCTCCATAAATTTGATAAGTTTAAAAGCATGTACTCGATAACTTTCTTCCTTTTTATTCTTGCAATGAAATACAAAACTCTAACCTAAGCGTCTCGGAAGTTACCATGCACCGACGATATATTGTCTTGAAATAGCCTTTTATTGGTGCAATTAATCTTATGTGCTAACCAGTGTGGCGTCAATAGACGGTACAAATAAGGTAGGAAAATCAAAACAACTGACGTTTTAAGCAATCATTCATTTGTTTCCGATTTGAAAGATGAGAGTGACATAGGTTCGTCCTCACACGTAAGTCTCAATTCGATGCGAAACTGAAATTAATCAATGGCCCAACACAGCTACCGTACAAAAGGATATTTAGTGGATGGGCTAACCGATGTGTCTTTATAGGATCAGGATCGACGTATGGCTTGAGGCTTCAGATATTTTTATGTTTCGATGTAAATGAGGGAGTTGCAGTTTTGTAGCTAAATCACAGAATATATATATATATATATCAATTCATCAAATTAAACGTTAAAGTTTCAAACAACGTAAGTACGTGGTATATCCTTTAAAGGACAAAACCCATAAATCAAAAGACAATTAAGTAAACCTGCTATTATATAGAAGATGAAATATGGGTGATCCATTCGGAAATAGGTGCCTTTTAAATAGTGACGAGAGGTCATCGGAATATGGGGTAGGTCATAAGATGCTGGTGCCAATTAATTTAAAAAAAAAAATGATTCCAATTTTGCTCTTCCGATCATTTTAAACGTCGATATTTCGTTTCGATATTTCCTACGTGGCATAATTATATCACATTACATTTCAATACCTGATTTATTCAAGGTATGACTGTAATTGAGTGCGTGTCGAGGTATCCTAATTTTAAGGTTAAAATGGAGACAATTAAGAGGTATTTCCTTGGAGGTGTTCATAAAGTTTTGCATATATCGGTCTTTCAAAAATTAGTGGATTTTTAAAGCAGCCAATTGGCAAATCTAATTAATAAGTTAATAACTCTTCAGTAATCATTCGATGAGAGAAACTGACAAGTAAGAGAACAATTTAATTTAACAAAGATAACCATTTGAAAAAAAAAAAAAAACGTTTGACGCTCGAACCCATACCTCCAATCCCCTACCAAAAAAAAAAACAAGAAGTCAAAAAAAAAAAAAAAAAAGAAGTAGCATAATACTGTAAGACTTGGTGAGGAGTGTCCGCTCTGGATTGGTTTGGGGCAAAATTTATCCTATCATTTTGTTTGTGACGATGTGATAAATGCAAAAATAAAATAATTTAGTAAAGGTAAATATGACAAAGAGAGTCGAGCGGAATCAGCCGGAATACGCTAACTGCACAAATGCGCAAGATGGTTACAATGACCAACACGTTTATAATGATGACCAAAGGAAAGGGGGGCTCTGTAGTTTTAGTGTTATGTGCTCATGCATAGTAAATCGAAGGATTGTCTCATCTTACCATACTGATGCAAAATGAAAATTGTTAAATTATAGTTTTCTTTAGAACGTCATATTCCAAATGATCCAATAAGGAGATGCGTGTTTGAAAAGTCTGGGTGGGCACTAATCGTCTAATGACGTGATGCTATTAACATATCATCGAACGAGAAATGTAGAAAAATGTATTAAAATCTCACGTTGAGAATATGTGACTTTTTACTCAATTAGCGGTTCATCTCCCGTGAGGGGTACCCCCCACACCGTTTCAAACCTAGAACTATCTTTTAACATTTTCCTTCAAATCGCATTTATGCACTACTGATTCAAGCCCATAATCATACTTGCAGAGCGGAGGTGCTTTGTATTAGGGAAACATTTTGTTAGTTTTACAGGAAAAGCCACTGACAATTTTAAAGACGAAAATTTATGGGAACAGAACAAAATGAGATTGGACAGTACGGTTCCTATCAAGGATAAGTTTTTCACAGATAGAAATTCTGTTACTTGCTGTACAAGATTTTTCTCTTCATTCATACTTTCAAACAAAATTTAAATGATGCATGTTCGGTAACTAAAGAAATATATATTTATATTTTATTATTATTTTTTTTTGGAGAGAGAGAGAGATAAAGCTACGATATTTATCGGTGAAACGGGATGGCAGAACTTTTTGTAGGCTATGTTGGTGTATTTTTAAGGGCAATATTTCCCCTTGACTGCATGTTTCGTAAACCAATGTGTCTACGAACTTTTTCTTGCTCGGTCTAACTTCATCACGTGTTACAAAAGAAAAGAACAACGTCACGTACAAAACTACAAACCCCTCTCTCCTATGTTACTACGTGTCAGCCTACGCAAAAAGAAACCCATTGACGTAAATGCGACAACAAAAACTGAGGGGAATGTCAAGGCTGCTACCGATAAAGCCGTATTGTTTGCCCATAGCTTTAAAAGGGATTTCATCAGAACATTAGAAAAATTCATGTTCATTTTTCAGTGAATGTTTGCTAAAATACAAAATCTGACCCTCCTCCCCAAAGAAAAAAAAGGAATTACAGGTTCAAAGGGACAAGTACTTTTACAACAACAACAAAAAAATTAGAAAACAGGGTGACGTCCCCAGATAAAAGTAAAAGCGAAAGTATAAGCAAATGCCCCTTGAGTGTGATGTAAAGTCAACATGCCTATCGATGGCGAACATTGTAGTGAGGGAAATCTCTGACTTTTTTTTTTCTTTTGAAGTCCTAAAATTAGACCAGTTCTAAAATAAGATTCTGTGCATATATAAACTCTAGGTTCACGTAGTGCAGTCACGTTCATTATATGAATATATTTTTTTTTCTATTTATATATATATATATCTTTAATACGCATGGGCGGGTTATAATTTCCCGCAATCTCACGCGTGTATATACACGAGAGAAAATGAACAACCCTCTGCACTCACCGTCATTAATTTGTGAAAGCCGGGAAACAATTAGCATTTTTAAAAGGTCGTTATAGTCCGCCGTCTCGTATCTGTGCCGTCTCTGCGGTAAGGCGGATGATATATCTCTGGTATCGTCGAAACTCTTCTTCCCGATTCGAAGAATTTTTTTCCTCTGCTGTGACACGGCCGAGTGAAGGAGGGTCAAACACACGAGGGAGAAGAGGCAGACCATAGCTGGAGGAAGACAACGAGATGATGCATCGAATCAATTTTATTTTCCTATAAAAACCACACATTCCAAGAAGAAATCCCTACCGACGAAAGCTGATGACAGAAGTAACGAATTGTGCATAGACCCAGAATTGAACAATTCCTACCTGAAACAGTTTTTATCAGGACGTCTTGCTAGAATTCCGCCATTACATATAATACATTTCTCTTTCTAACGCCCTCACTTGGTAGATGATATGGTGCGCTGTTATTTCAGGGCGCCCTCACTTTGGTACGTTCTGCATACGCTTGAATTATCGTTAGAAATGAAACATCACATGATTGTAGATATAATCTTCGTTTGGTCTTCTGCCGTTTGAAAATATACAATTTATTTGTGAAATCAAAAAACTACGCACGTTCAAAAAGGCCACATGTGGGATACCTGAACGTCCTCGACGTAATTACTAGAAACTCGTATGTGACTGACCTTGCTATAGACTATATTGGTAAAAATGACCCCCCTTTTTTACGTCCCAGCCCGCTCTGCTTGCAACTTGTGTGAGCATCTCGTACGTGGACACTTTCATAGAGAAGTGTGTCCTGAAGTGTAAATGGATGGATTTGTAATAAACAATTAAGTCTCATTGATTAGCCAGACCTAGTGTGTAAAGCCATATCTGTAACGTTTACGAAGAGATAACTTGAAATCATCCCCGAAAGTTATTTTTAGACTTTTGAAGCTGTTGAGCTTATTTCAAATATTTAACGATCAGCAGGGTCTAGACAAGTCCGTTGAGGCAAGAGAGACTTAAAAGATATGACGGTAATACTCACCATCGTTTACAATTTTATTTGTCCTGTTTCAGTAAAGACAAAACATACTCTTGTTTTATCCTTTCACTCCATTATTCCAAATCAATTATTGAAGTTCTGACAACGTTAACTGCTTTACACAGAGTGGACTACTTATTTTTCTTTGTGTTCTCCTCTTCATTTACTCACCGACGGTCACTCTTTAACTTAGAAGGGGAAGGGAGGGGGGTTAGTGCTGTCACCAGTTCTTCCAGAAGTAATTCCAGTGATTAAACTTCAATACAGTATTAACAAAACGTTTTCAAGAAAAAAAAAGTCTTACAAAAATTTTGTAAAACTAATTAGCCAGGCCCGTATCCGGGGGGTTCAGGGGTTCGCCCCCCCCCCCCACAAGATCTGGAGTTCCGCTCAGCCTATGATAGTAGGTCTACGTTAGCAACACATATAATGAGTTTTAAGTTGTTAGTCATTGTTATCGGGAAAATATTTCACTTGTGATAAAATCGAACCTCCCCACTGAAAAAGCTGCATAAGGGCCTGTTATCCTATACTCATACATTTAATTTGCGGTTGCTTTTATTACGTGAAATTAAAGGGGAAAAGGGCGTTTGTTTTAGAGAAAACACCCATATTTTTGAAAACAATGTTTGTGGACGTAGAATGATAGATTTTTCAAAATAAGAAAGGACAGTAGTTTTCTTTTCAAAAAAGAAGTTCCTCGCAGACAGAAATTCAGTTATTTGTTACTCAACACTAATGTGCTCACCCAAACTTTTCAAAATTCAAATGATGCATTTTCTATTACTCATCACATGTGTAATATTTTGAGAAGATGAAGCTTTGGTAGATGTTTATTGATGAGACTGAATGGTTTAATAATGATTACCGCTATTTTCTTTTGCACGTCATGTCGGTGTATTCTAAACGCCCTATTTCCCTTTAACATGATTGCTCAAAATATACCCAGTCACTCGTTAACTTAAAAGTGAATGGTAACAACGGGTAAAGGGCACCATAGTAAGCTTAAAAGAATTAAAAGTGATTACACTATGACAAAACTACTTCACGTATTCTGAAATTTTTGGTTTATCCCTCTATCTTATTTTTTTTTAGGTTATGTTTTTATCTTCTGATTTTTTTTTTTTTTCACTCATGTCCTTAGTTAAAGTTGATTTTGTTTGTTGCAATTCACGCGGTATACTTAGCTTTGCTTATACGGCTGCATCTGTGAACAGTGTACAAATCTACTTGTAATGTCATTCGTTCATTTTGAAGTCAGGGTGTAAAAATGCTAGCATAGCAACAGTTCTCCTATAATTCTTGCTATGATCAAACATTAATACAAAAAAAAAACATTTGGAGTATTAAAAAATAAACATTTATTGAAACGGCCATGATTTTATTATTAAAATTCTTTTAAGTAATTATAAAGTAAAATAACGTGTGCCTATTGTGATGTTAGGTTGCCCCATTTAAAAGAACTGGCCTCACCGTTTTATCATTAATCTTTTGCTAACAGTTAAAAAAGTTAGTCATTGAACCACTCGTTAAGAAAAGGACGAAATTGCAGGGAACATTCTTTGTTTTAGAAAGTTTTATGATTAAAACTGAAATCATCAGATAATACCAAAACTTATTTCAACAGTTCAAGCGTAGTGAACACACCATAACAAAGTCTTTCTTATACACTTCTTAATGAGATTTTCGATATTTATTAATAGCTGAAAAGATAATTCTGAGAATCTTAATAAGGTAATAATAGATTTCATAATTTATCATCAGATGTAATGATAATAACATTATTTTCGAAGATTTCAGAGTACCTAAGCACCTTTTCCTTTTTGTCATCCACTTACACATTTGCCATACCGATGTGTTTTATTCGATTCACAAAATAAGTCAAGCATTGCATTGTATTGTCGTATCCATTTAAACTACAAAGTCAACTGAAACACTACAGGGCATTGTCTCTTTTTTTTATTGCAATACCAAACGATTCACTAATCTGAAATGAAAAAAGGGCAGTATTTACCGTCCTTGATGTAAGGAACGACTTAAAAGAAGAGGGGGAAAAGGTAGAACGCTTTCAGTTGCCATGTAAAGTTGTTTCTTATATTGAAAACAAACAAAGAACATTATTTTATTGTATTCTATTGTATCATTGATTACTTTTCCCCAAGTAAGTCCTCTTAAGCGTTAGAAGTGGTCATTATGAATCCATCTAAATTTTTTTATTATTATTTCCATGATATTAACAAAATGACTACATAGGCCCATACTAAGATAAAGAGAAAAAATTGTTTTTTTTTATATTATCATACGATGTAACATGCTTGATTAAATGGTTACAAAGGTAGACAATACAGAACGTTTAGATTGAATATACGTCTCGAAGGGGAAAAGGTAGAACACTTTCAGTTGCCATGTAAAGTTGTTTCTTATATCGAAAACAAACAAAGAACATTATTTTACTATTGTATCATTATTACTTTTCCCCAAGTAAGTCCTCTTAAGCGTTAGAAGTGGTCATTATGAATCCATCTAAATTCTTTTATTATTATTTCCATGATATTAACAAAATGACTAGCTAGGCCTATACGAAGAAAAAGTAAAAAAAATTGTTTTTTTTTTATATTATCATACGATGTAACATGCTTGATTAAATGGTAACAAAGGAACACAATACAAAACGTTGAGATAGACTATACGTCTGAAATTTCCATTTAAAGTTGCTAAGAAAATAGAAACCAACCGTTTTACCTTTTCGTTTTTTTACCTTCTATTTTCGTTACATTTATATTACCTTTTATTATGACGAAGGAACAAATGACATATTATTTTGTTATTATCTTTTTTTACTTCCAGTTTGAACTAGAAAAACAAAAGGCGCCATTGTCAAAATCGTCCATTTTCTTTTTTCATAATTTACCAATGGGTAATGAAGGGGCATTTGTAATTGATTTTTTGATTGTTTGATTGTTTATTTATTGCATTTCCAAGTTAGGTTGTTGTTCCAACAGAAATTTCTATTCTTGTTTTACTGTTATTATTTCTTATTTGTATTTGTGGAGACACACACCATCCCTGACTCAAACATAGCAAGAGAACAAAAAAGGGGCAGAGACAAAAATGCGTTACATTTCTTGAGAAGGTGAAAAGTATCAAATCGGCTTTAATCTATACACACTGTCGGTAAACAGTCACGAGAAGAAAACAAAATGACGGGAATGATATTTTTAATCTGTGTGACTTGCAGATAGGAAAAAACAAAACAATAAAAGTTGAAGAAGACGGGAGAAACTAAAGCAAAGGAAAAGGATGGAAGAGCGAAATAAATTAAGTTTTGCTCACCTATCGATTTCATGTTGATCAAACGGAATAAAACAGCACCGAAGGAAAGCTCTTGTAAGATGATTTCTTCTTCTTCTTCTTTTTTTTTTCAGAATTATTCGGCGACAACAAATCAAAGATTTGCCGAATAGATAGAGTATCCTTCCTTGCTGGTATCTGAGTTTTCTTTGTTATGAATCGGCGAAGATTATTGTCGAAGTTCCGGGAAGGCACAGACAATGAAATAACATTAATGAACTTAACTCAGCTGGATGGCACCGTCAAGGTCGAGCCGACTCTTCCATTTGAATTCCACCAATTCGAGGGATAAAGCTTATAAAGTATCGACTGTCTCGACTGGATGCTTTACATGAAAATGTTGTTTCGTTGTAATTCCGCTTTGCCCAAGATCAAGCCAGAAGGAAACAATTTATTTCTCTCCTGTTATTCTTTTTTTTTTTTTTTTTATATGTTTTATCGCTACACCTTTGATCGCGTGGTAACAAACCCTGATAAATTACCCTATATTATTGTTTACTCTGCCAACAGGTGGCAATGGCCTGTTACTGCAGTTTCCTATGACAATATATTCTCTCTTTTTTTTTAACTTCTCTCTCTCTCTCTTAGGTTACATCATTTTTACAGCAAAGGAAGAAGAAGAAAAAAAAAAACACAGCCTCGAATATTAGACTCTCGTCATTTACCAAACTCGCGGATTCGTCGACCTTAATTGCCACGGTAGCTTGTACGTGCCACTGACTTTTGGAAATCTTTCCTCTCCGCAGTTTACCAAAGACTGTAATTTTTTTTTTTTTTCATCAACGAATGCTCAGGTGACATCCTGGTTCACGCGTCACCGTAAGTGATGTTGGATTAATTGTTTATTAACTTTCGACGGGCGATAAAAACTGATTACCTAATTTCATTTGCAATTTCTAGCTTCGTCTTGCGTGCGTCTTTTTCCGATCCACGTAAACTGCGGAATTCATCGATAGTTATTAAATTTAGAACATCAACGAATACGTACGGTAAAAAACTCACAAATTTTGTTCATGTTTACAAAAATGTATGTTTCACAAGGGTAAACATAGCAGATCACACCAATATTTTTTACCACTGATTTGTATAAGCAGAATGAAAACAACAACAATTGTCTACTATCACCTCCCTCAACCTCCGCCCCTCCCCCCGCAAAAAAAATAAAACAAAAGCAAGAAAACTAACGGATCTCTGTTTTCCTCAAGACGTTTGCCAGCGATACTCATAAGCGATTGAAATTTAGTTGTCATTTCTTGCCCTTTTTGTCGCCACTAGGGGTATGAGCTTTACGATGTCTCGACTTTATGAAGGAATTACCCACCTACGGGGTGGGCAATTCGTGGAAAATGAAGGATGAATTTATTGTAAATTGAAGGAAAAATTAAAGAAAGTGGCTCAAGGCTCAAAGAGGGAGAAAGGTCTGATGACAGTGTCACTAAATGGCCTCGTTTTCAAAGAAAGGCACACACACATACATACAGGTTACCAAATACATTTTTGCAGGTTTCATATATAGTTGAACGTCCTACATTACTTTGTCAGTATAACATATGTTAAAAATCACGTGCGTGGATCAGCTAGTCCAATGATCAATAAATAAGAGAAATGAATTGATTATGCATGTCAGAATTTCCTATCGTAATGTGGCCGTGACTGTTATCTTCTCTTGAAGGGATGAAAGTCAATGTAATTTGAATAATCCGACTATTAATATTCAAAAGCGTCTCCGAAGTAGCCTAACAGATACCCACAAAACAAAATAGAATGCAAAATAAAAAATAAAAACATGCCTTGGAAAAAATTGTACACAAAAACAAAATGACGATAGTTTTTTTACATTTATGGGAATAGTTTATTTCAACAGTGAAGAGCAGCATCTAAACCAAATCTCATTAGATTATGCGTGTATTTGTGTGTGTGTATTCCATAAACATGAAAGAAACTGAATAGAGTGTTTTAATGTAATACAGTATTACTTTTAAGGGCTTACTGAACGATGTTTAAAATAAATCCATCAATTACAATATTTTTTTTTTTTAAATGTTTCATACAGCTCGTCAGGATTGGATCATGATTTTTCAGTCGTAGAATGCGAACGCTTTGAATTTAAGGACTTCAAGGACGCCTTTTTAAGAATTCTAATTCCGCTATGAGTCAGTTAATCAAACTCCCTAGTTCCTACAGGCCTACGTCGGAATTGTTACTATTGCACGCAAGGGTACATTTTGCCATACCCGTTCGTCGTTGTTGTTGCAACGTACACGTGGCTAAGTTGGATCAAAGATAATTTTCGTATACGGAAAAAAAGCTGCACTGTATTAGCCTGACGTCGAACAAGTAATTAACGCTAAAACTACACCTACTTTCGGTTGGTAGAGAAAGTCACTGTACATAAAATAACGCAACCATAGAATGATATAGGCTATGGATACGTTCCTTTAGGCTGGCTGGTCCTTCGTTACTTCTCATCTGTACATATATGTTTTTAACAGCATGCTTTTAAGCTTTGGCTCCTGCTTTTTTTTATGACAAGCAAGAGCGGAATCTTCTCAGTGGCATATCTCATCCAGCCAATCCTCGCATGATAACATACATGTTTATCACTTCTCGAGAGGACACACTCTAACCATTAGGGGTATGTCTGGATATCACGTCATGTTTTATCATGTAGAAAAGGTCTTCTCGAGACATGACTTAGCATATTATGGAAAAACTGTTTTTCCATAATCATTAGTTCTCCAACACACACGTTCTGTTGTACACTGGCAATGAGGAAAGAACCTACCATTACCAATAGCGTATACTGCGCCATTAGAATTTATGCTTTCATTCCAGGCATGTTTCCTCATTGAATTTTGAAAGAATGTAAATCATAGTGTAGGCCAAAGTATTAAATATTCAGAATTATTGTGTGAGTTACTCCTAACGCTTATACGTGAAAGTCGCTTTCTGAAGGAAATAACCACAATGCATCTTCAGTGACGTCATCAGAGGTAGGGTTAGGAAATACGTGTACATCTCCATCAGCTTAGCGGCCTTAGACTTGTATCACTTTTGTAGCTACAAAGTTGGAAAAGCATTCTACTAAGCAATGTCTAACAACTATTTACCAGATTTGAACCTCATCGAAACTGCCGTTTTGTTGGAGTTGCGGATTCAAACATTTGAAAATTTGGAATTTTCTTTCAGACACTCACAAATCTTTCGGACGTTTTGGACGCTTACCCGTGAGGTGTTATGGACCACCTTAAGGACCATGTTAGAAACCGCTCAACTGCACATGTTACTATGACCAATGTTGCTATGGCAACCGAGAAAGTCATAGTGCCCTCTATATATCAGACATTTGCAATACTTCATCCTTTAGATTTATTACATTTAGGTTTGAGATAAAAAGTAAGATAAAGTGTATTGCCTTCTATACTTTCTTTCTTTTCACCTTTATCGACCGACGCTACACTCACCTGTTGAAGTTTTCAGGAAGAGGGTTCAAGTTTTTTTTAATAGTTAGACTATCTTTGATTCCATTGACTGTAAGTTGTGTTCTTTTGCTGCTATCAGTTGTTTTCGGAATCCAGTTATACGAAATTTCCTCTGGAATTCACTTCCTTTGTTGAAAAAAAAAATACCCTTCTGAATTTCACTCACAATTGGTCACAAAATTCACTTCGAATTGTCCATGAGGTTGTGTATATGAAATGGCTTTATGGGGTTGTTGGAATAATAGACCACTAGATGTTGTGGAGGGGGGTCGGAGTATAAGTGGGGTATACTTCAAGATCTCAGATACGCTATGTTTTCTATACATAGCACTGAATACTTTGATTTCACTATTTTGAATAAAGTAACTTCTTGAATAAAGTTGGTGTACCCGACGGATGGGAATGTGTCAAAGCTTTCCACTTGATTTAAAATACCATTCACTATTGTGGAAAAGAGAGAAAGTTATACAAGTGCTCCTCTTTGTCTCAATTCTTTCCAGGGAGAAGTGATTTAGTGTTTTTTTTTATAATTATTGTTATTCATCCTTCCCCTTAGTGCATTTCTATGCAATTAAAGTTTGTTAAAAATTATGGCTTCCAAAACAATAAGAAACTGTACCGGGAGATGCAATGATTACCATTTTCCGAGAACTCCGGTTTTGGAATAGCCTACGTTGTATATTACATAAATGGAAATTGATTCGTTTACGATGTCATTTTTTAGTACCTCGTAAATAGTAGTTCAAAAATAAACTTTGAAGACTAATAGTGAAGACATTCGAGCCGATAAAATTTACGTGACACCGTCGAGGTGTACACGTTGTATGACGTTGACTGGGTCCGGATGCAACCCGGCGAATACTGTGAGTAAACGTGCGTCTGTAAGTAAGACATATAGCTGTACTGTAAGTGATTTATTACCCCCGTTACTCGTAAAGTAAAATTCGGTTTTTGTCACTCAGATTAAAATCGGCTGATACAAAAAAAAAAGAAAAAACTTAGTTTTTTTGTCTAAATGACGACACTATACTTGTTAATTTATACTTCTCCACCATATTTACCAAACCATAATGAAACTTTTACGTATGAGGGATTTTACATAAATTTTGCTGCATACTGAAAGCGGAAGACAGAACACATTGGAAGTAAGCAACATGTTGAAGTCCTTGATTCGTTACGTCACGAATGACGTCAATAAATTTAAATGACAAATGTAAAATTTGATGCGTTTCAGGTAGGATCACAGATGGCTTTGTGATGTCATTATTTTATCATCTACTTCTTCTCTAATGAAGTTTTTCAGTTCCCCCCACCATCCCATCTCCTCCCACTGAACCTATCCCTTGAAATTCCATCCTCGTCCTTTCTCGTATCCCTTTCGCCATCTTCCATCATTCATCTCCTTCTTTCCTTTCCTCTTTAGGGCTATATTTACTCTTCCTTCCCTCCTAATTGGGCTTCAAAAGTATAGAGTGGGTGGGAGAAAGATGAAGCGGGGGCAACCTTTCTTCTTTTCTGATCAACTGCCCTTGAATATTACATGAATAGTTTTCTATTTTGACAGTCGGAAATGTATTCCTCAGTCTCAACACTTTTGCTAATGTTGAAAGTGGGAAAACAAAATACTAAAAATGGAATTTCCCGCCCTTGCTCTGTCAAGCAAAACAGTTTTGCTCTCGACTTTTGTCATATATAATGTACTTATTGGCCGAGAATTTGTTTCGTTCGATATATAACAACATCTGTATGGAAAACAGAAGTAAATTCAACCGCTTGACTTTTTTTTAGCTAACCTGATCACATTTCGGGGAATATGCGTTCCAACGTTAAGCTCTTTGCGAGTTATATTATCCTAAAATTTGTTCAGACGCTTCCGTTGCATTTAATTGTTACTTGCCAGGTTTCATGAGGTAGTCTTTTGACCAACAGAGTTAGGACGCCACCCACACTGTTCCCTGACTTCATTCTGGTGTTACTTGGTTCAAACATAACTCCATGCTATTAACATGTAGCCAATACCCCCCCCCCACCTCACCCCCTTCGTCTCCAGTCCTGTCCTGTAGTTGCCTGGACTTATTATCAGTCTGTAATAGATTTCAGCCTCCTATTAAGTACATTACAGTAATAATACAATAAAAAAGCGATAAAACATGACAACAGTTTTAATATCCCTTTACCGCGACTGGCTTCTTAAGCTAAATTGCCAACTTTAAATATCTGTCATTAATTTATTTACCATTGCAATATTAAAATGGTTACGCTTTGTCAAAGCAAAGGAAGATACGGGCTTTAGAACCAATTGAACATTCATGAATGCCATTGTAAGTTGGAAGTCCCCCCACAGTCTATGACTTTTGTAGGTCCCCCCCCCCCCATTTTTGTTTCCACTTACATCTACCACTATGCATTTCAACTAGCACGTAGTCAGCACAAATCACATCCCGTTTCCTCCCGAAAACAATGCCAGCAAACTCGTTAATTTTCTCTGATTTTTTTTTCTCCGATTTGGCCAAAGGTCAATGATTACGGTGGTAATAAGCCTTGTAAATGCATCTTTAGCTCAGTGCAATTACCTATTTTGTCTATTTTCCCTCTACCCCGTCAGTCCCACGCGTGTGTGTATCTCTGACCTAATACTTATAATGGAAAAAAAAAAACGCAACGTCAGTAAAGACCGGATATTGCGTTGTGACTTCTTTTCTGTTTTTCTTCGTTATATTTGCTTCGTTCTTTTTGTTTTCTTTTCCATTTTTGTGGTATCTCCGATGATTGGCGAAGAGGGGACAACGCCTCACAATCACTTCCGGCGTGTGAGCGTTGAAAAAAAAAAAGTACAAAGCGATTTATCACAGGTTGAAATTGTGGAACTTCCCAGAACGATGCTTTTCAAGTGACTTAATCATACTCATTAAGAAAAACAAAATAATAAGGACCGAGAGAAAAAGAAGATCAGAGATTGTGAGAACAATGGGAGCATGGGGAAACAATAGTATGAGAAAAAGAAGGAAACACAAAACCATTTCAAGTTTCCCTTCTCCGTAACCTTGATAGAATTGAAGAGAAAGATGACAAAAAAATATTCACAAAAGAAGCATTACAAAGGGATGGATATCTTTTCTATAAAAAGGGGGGAGGGGCCCAATGTTAGAACACAAAATATTTGTTTACGATGCATTGAGATTAATTGAGATTAATGAATACCGAGATTCGATGACCCGCCAAACTTATTATCGTTATTGTTTAATATTTTCCCTTTATCTGAACATTATACGGTACCTTTGCTGTAATTCGCAACAAGTCATCCGTATAATCAAAGGAATACATTTCCAATATTCGTTATGATCATCAATTATTAAAAAAAAAAAGATCATAGAAGAGAAAAATTTAGTTGTATATATTTTTTTCTGAATGTTTTTAAGATTCTACTTGGTGTCAAGTGTCACATCGTATCATGCCACACTTTAATTTGATGACGTCGGTGACGTCACAGACAGAATCACCAAAGTTTAGTTTCTTAGGAAACTGAAAAATGTTTCTTATTTCTTCGTATTTTTTTTTTATTAAAGATCTATACCGTAGTGACTTTAGGCTTAAATACTTTTTCTTGCTTTCAGAATCATCTCTATCAGTTTCCAAAATAACTTACTTTCTTTAGAGAGAGGGGGCCACCGTGGGGTTATCTGTTTTTTTTTTTTAATAGAAGTGCATGGCGTTGTCACTGTTTGAATGCTGGTCTGAGGGGCTCTGTTGTGATGACGTGTTTAGGGATCCTCTCCACAAGCCCAAGGTTTGATGGTAGTGAGGAGAGGATAGCTAAAAACTGAACGGTCGATGGAAGATGGGCCCAGACTTTGTCTGTGAGTCTGATGTGATTGTTTGATGGAGTCTACATGAAAAAAAAAGTATTTAGAAGGAAATATGGAAATTCTGCAGAAAAATTAAAGGTCATCATGTAAATCATCCAAATAGTATAGAAGTACCAGACGAAAGTGGAAAAAATGTTATTACGTATACGGTTAAACCACTGGAGACTTGGGAATATCTGTTTGAAAAAGAACAAAATCTGTTTGAAAAAGAACAAAATAACTAGGACTATCTTCATGAAGTATTAATCAGAAGTATTTGGCTGAGAACTTCTGGTAGTTCCACTTAAAAAAGATTGATTTTTTCCCAAGATAGGCCCTCTTAAAATTCAGATAAGAGTGCTGCCATTTTGTCTCAGTTAAATGTAAATTGACTTGAGTAAGTCGAAGTATGATGTCATACCAGTTATGTTTTATGTATTTCTTTGTTTTCTTTACCTATCCCTTCCATAAATACTCTTGTACACACATTTTGTGATAAATTACTTAATAATCTAATTAATTAATAATCTGATGATTACACCATGCAATTCTCAGATTATCAATAATTTCATTTGAATCTATTCATAACTTTTACAAATATTTGACAATGTAAATCAGAAAGGAAACCAGAGAAGCTTTTCAATTAACAGTGATCAGGTCATGTCATCAAGTCTAAAAATGGCAGCTTCCTGATAGATTTTTTATGAACTTCCATTTGCAATATCTTGAAAAGGAAAACAGCAAATATATACTTAAAATGAAATTTGGTGATTGCGTTTATCATATTTTAATGGGAGCGAACATGTTCACTATCATTTGTTATCACTATCACTGTAACTGCCAAAAGTTCCGTCTGAATTTATTCTCCTTCGGTAAATACTTTACTCTCTGACGAATATGACTGTTTGCTTATCATTCAAGCTAGTAAATGTAGTAACAAACGGGAGGTGAAAATTTTATCGGTTGAGGAAATGTTCGTTCTATGGCGGTTGCGACTCCGGCATATATTCCTAACTCCAAATTGACATTATTTTTTTTTTTCTTTATTTTCACATGTTTCTTAATATTCACTGGATGGGAGTGTTAGTTATATATAAGCTGTCAGGACATAACTGCTAAAGTAGACATAAAACCACCAAACCTACCTCCCTACCTCCTCCTGCTCCCCCCCCCCCTCCTCTTGAGAATGACACAAGCTAAGACGTAATCACAATTATGGTTTGTCATTTCTGACAAACCACAATTCTTGACGGGATTAATGTTTGCCATGTGCTGCACCCACTTAAAAGTGCTCTTCAAAGAGTCTGGAGAAAAAAAATGATACAAACTTGTAAAATAGACATCGAAAATGATGCACGGCTTATAGACGATGTATAGATTCTGGATATTTTACTATTTTTTTTTTTCTCTCTGTTCTGAGCGAAACTAATTCGTGATGGATGCAATGATAAAAGGAGACGATGAGGTGAGAATTCAGATGGAGAGAGCTGATATTGATGTTGAAAGGATCGAAAGCTAAATTAAACGTATTAAACTCGAGTGCATTACATTAAGGATACACCAATTGCTTTTTTTTTTACAAAGTATTGCTTTCTTTTAATTCCTCTCTCTGAATGATGTATCGCAAAAAGCCTCTCACCACCTGTAAGCTTGTAGCTTCGAGGATAATAATTTCCACCTCCAGTGTCGTCATATCGGGTGTTCATAATGAGATAAAAAAATGAGAGAAGAAAGAATTAAGCAGCAATCATCTCTGTAGGGTCTTTCTTTTTTCAACGGCTTCACGTCATTATACATATATAATTATTCTTCGTCGTAAATGGACTCATGCGTATTAAAGTTGCATGAATGAACTTTAAGTTTCGATTATGCTTCCCTCTTCCCTCTCCTTGCGGTTCTTTCAAAATGTCCCAAGGCATCAGTTACAAACATTACTTACGAACATTTTTTTTTTTTTTGCTTTAAATCGTTAGTTCTAGACAAGACAAAAAAAGAAGTGAACGTGTGGCGCGCCATCGTTGTAAAGTGCGTCCGTGCTCCAACGCGCCACTGCAAGGTCGCTGAATGCCCATTTACACGCCAAACCTAACCCACTAAAAACAAACTGCCTTGTGCCTGTGGTGTATCGCCACTTTGGGTAATGTTTAAGCCAAACAATATTTAGCAGCACCGGAGCCGCTGGTAAAAACACTAGGCATGCGAATAACCTCCACGACCAAAGACTGGTCACCATAAAGTGGCAAAAATTACATCTACTTTTAAAGTGTCAACATTGTAATCTTTAAGAGACAAAATACAAAAGAAAATGAGATGACGTCAGTTGTGTGTTAAAAACCTTGCAAAAATGAGAAAAAAAAAAAACATATATATATATATATATACAATATATATATATATATATACAATATATATATATAAATACAATATATATATAAATACAATATATATATATATAAATATATATATATATATAATATATATATATATATATATATATATATATAAATACAATATATATATAAATACAATATATATATAAATACAATATATATATATATACAATATATATATATACATATATATACAAAATATATATATATATATATACATATATATATATATACTCCCAGGGTTTTCCGAGATTCGGAGATTCCTACGTCGACAGGTAAGGCTTGTTCACTATTATAGACATTTTTCTACGTAAAACGTATCCTGACAACGCACGCAAACCTTCAGTCAATTACCGGCACGGCTATGCTCGTAACCGCGGAAGTGCTAAGAGAACGGTAATTAATAACTCTTTTTACTTTCTATCCGCTGCTGAGATTTTACAATCTCTTTGAGATGGGCGGATGGGCTGGCTGTGAAAGTCTTTATACCTGGCGGGCTGGGTCTATACATACACACTGGGAGATTCACGCAAACTTACAGCGTGAAGAAAGTAATTAAATCAAGTGAAACGACAATAAACTGTATGATTTATCCACAAAAAGTGGTCTGGAACATTGGAAAATTCGTCGATGGGATGATGAGTTGATGATATTATATATCTGTACATGACGAGCGTGTGTAATTCTGCGTTTGTACGGACTGGTCGTGACGATTTGGTCCGCGCATTGAGCTATAACGTAATAGTTCCATTGTCCCAGCTAGGTGTGAGGAGTTACCCCTCTTACAGCTCTACACATTGAATCATGGGTAATAAAATATGCATAAAGGTTATAAACGTCAAGTCACTCAGTGACAGTTTTGTCTCACAACAAGTTTTGATGACAATTATTCAGAAAGGAGCATATTAATGTTAGTTCTGTCTCATTGAAGAATATTCCAAATAACATTTTCTTCAGTCAAAAACTGAGGGCGCAGTGCTTGTCCTCTAAAGCAACAAAATAATGATGAAATAATGACACGGACTTAGACTGCAGTATAGTCAAGCGAGAGGGGGCGGGGTGGGAGACTCCCCCTAATTTACCCAGTCAGGATGTTAGCTGGGAAAGAAATATTAGCATTGTTTCACATATGCCGGTGCCCCCCTTCGCTTTCTATCCCCCTCTCCCGGAATAACACACAACGGTCTCGACGCTTCATTGCTACTGGCAATGCTCTTTTGAATGACGTCACCTGAGGTATTTACAAGACGACCAATCAACTGTGATTGTTAAAATCAACTGACAGTATAAAAAAAACTTGACCTTCTTAATCGACAGGTCACGTGAGGGACTAAAGAACGAGTTATATAGTAGACAAAAGTTGAAATGTAAACCTTCAGGCCAAAGTAATAAATGTAAGTGTCTGCCTCACAACTGTATAGAACCTTCCTTCGTTGTTTAATCACAAAATGTATTCTGCCACAGTGCGTACTACGTAGCCTACGTTCCTAAGTAACAATCGTTCCATGCAAAACACGTGATATCCATGCATTCACCCATTCATTTATTTATTTATTCATTCGCTTTTTTTTTTTCGTTCTTAAAGTTTGGCACAAACAAAGAATGTTTTACATACAAAAGCGATTCTTGAAGTGTTGAGAAAATCGAACATGAAATAAAAGTGTTAAAATATAGTGTTAAAAATACGAAGAGGAAAATAGCATTAATTTTAATAATGTCTAGTAAACAGGAAGTTGACTAAACATGAAAAAAAATAATATCAGTGGGATGTTTCTAAAGAATTTGAATCTTAAATTTGTTCAAGAGGAGCTGCCAGTATTTCGCATACTACCTCGTAAGACACGTGAAAATTGAAAGTATTGACGTTTGCGGTTGTATCGGAAAACTTATCAACTTAGTTTTCAAAGTATCCAGAAAAGGAATGAAGTTGTTTTATAAAAGAAAAAGAAATTCCAAACACCATGGAGTAACCGTAACCAAGAAAAGGAATTGAAAACTGAAGTAAAACAAATGGGGTTAGTATGAGGTCAGCAGACCTGGTGTGGTGGGAATCTGTCTCATGACACACTTTAAGGTACTCATTGAAAACTATGACGTAATTTGCAATGTAAAAATTTGTGACACCGAAATCCATTGATAACGATTGATGTCATTAACTGACAAAACCGTTTAGTTTATCATAGAGAAGGAAAAGGAGTGTTTAATTAAAATTATGGGTAGGCCTGTTAAAAATGTAGTGAATAACTCTTTTTTTGTAGTGTAAGCACTGACTGTACCTTCGAGGGATACAGTACTACGATAGGATCAATTAGAAAAATTATTATTATTATTTTATTTTTTTATATGCGTTCATTAAGCAGTATGATCATTCCAGGCGAAACTCGGTTATATCAGTTATATCGATCAAATCTCAAAAGAATCTTAGCAGCAATAGCAAGAGACATTAGTTTTTGTAGTAAAACAGCTAACGATGACATTTTCAGAGCTTTCGAGCAAAAGTATCTCAACTTTATAGCAGGATAACTAAATTGAAATATATGTGAATATATTAAAACTTCTTGGACCATTCTGAATATTTGGAGCATCATAAAACCACCCCAAAATCCTTTAAACATCCTTATGCTTTAATTACAACACTTTTTCTTCCCTTAGCTTCTGCTTACAGTCTTCCTCGTTGTCGACCTCACCATTAATGACGGCGGTCTGCGACGTCTCCTCTGGGCTACCGTACAATTTGTTAAATACGACGTACACAACTAACATGAACAAGTTAATCCCGGCCATGCAGCGGAATAGATTCCTACCCCCGTAAGCGTCATAGAAGGCCCCTCCTGCCATCGTCCCGACTGCTTCACCTGTAATTATGACAAGCAGAGATTTTGAGATACAGAGAGGATGAGGTACCGAGAGGATACGATACAGGGTAGGATGAGGTACATAGAGGATGAGGTGCACAGATTTTGAGATACAGGTAGAGGATAATATGTACAGAGAAAATAGGGTACAGAGAGGATGATATCTAGGAAAAATGAACTACAGAGAGGATGAGGTACATAGAGGATTAAGTGCAAACAGAATGAGGTTGAAAGAGGATGAGACACAGAGAAGGAGAGGCTCAAAAAGGCTGAAGTACAAAGAGGCTAAAAAAGGCTGAAGTACAAAAATGGTTAGATAAAAAGAGGATGATTTACAGAGGTAAGGAAATACAGAGAGGATGAGGTACATAGAGGATATACGGTACCCAGAAAATAGGATACAGAGAGGATGATACATAAAAAGAATGAGATACAGGGTGGATGAGGCTCAGAGAGGATGAGGTGCAGTGATTCTGAGGTATAGAGATTATGAGGTAGGGGGAGGATGAGGTACATAGAGGATGGGTGGGTACAACTGGCTCAAGATGGAGAGGAGGAGATTTAAAGATTGTGAGGTACAAAGAGGATTTAACACACAATGGATAAGATGAAAAGATGATGAGGGATAAAGAGAATTAGCTACAGATGATGGAGGGGATGAAATACACCAAGGACAAGATAAAAAGAGGATGATGTAAAGAAAAGATGATGAAAAGAGATGATGAGATACGGAGAGGTTATGATACAGCGATGATGATATGAGGCGAAAATGAAAACTGATACAAGAAGAATGAGGTGCAAAGAACGGTGAGGTATAGATAGAAAGAAAAACATAGAGGGTGAGGTACAGAGAGACAAGATTCAAAGAGAATGGAGTTCAACTAACATAAACAATTTGCGGAAATTGACAAAGTTCTACAGTAAATTATAGTCTTATGACCCTTTCAACCATTTTGCATATGAAAACGTCTTAATGCCTAATGCTAATACGTCAGTCTATCTCGATTCTGAAGAGACAACTAGTTTTGATTTGTGTGACCGAGTTTCTGACCAGTCCTCGGCGTGGGTGCATTCTTGGTGGAGGCAAGACTCAGGTGACGCCCATCACCTCTTCCATGATAACTAAAATTGTGGAAATAACTTTTAAAGCTAGTGAGCGCCACCATCCTGTTGGGGTGGCGCGTACCAGAATATATTTGGATCAGTATAACCCCAACCACGCAAAAAAAGGTCCTTCCATTACATTTTATGAATGGCGTTTTGTGACGTCATGAAGTTTTGAATGATAATGAACTAAAAGAGGTGATTTTTCAAGCATAATATCTCAACATTTAGAAACTATCACAAGATTAAAATCATAAAAACCATTTGCTAAAACACAAAAATTGCTGTGAATGGCCACTTTGGTGAGCAAGTATGTGTAAAAGTAAAATTTGACCCTTCTTATGAAAGGTCTACCAATGTGTTTCCAACACCTCGTAAAATTATCTATTATTATATCGAGACGTTGTAAAACCGCTCAGTTATTATCAAAAGAGAAGGTAAGTGTTATCGCCTATCCACTGTTATCAGTTTTGTACCATTTCGAAAATGAGTCTGGTACTCGGCAAATATAAGACGAATCACTTCCATCTCCATGTACACGTGCATGTCAGGAATACGCCACATTGGCACGTTGGCGACCACCGGCGACTTACTCGTATGTGTATAGGCTAGCCGCAGTACATACATAATGTACAGTAAAATCGCTGCATCCTAAATTGTTGATTGTAGGCGATTGTGTCAATTAAACTTCGTAATTTTGGTGCTACGGAAAGCTCATGTTGTCATCTGCAAATACTGAAAAATATTGAATTGATTCATTAAATGAGTCAGGTACTCGCAAAGTTTGAAGACATTGTATGGGAAATAACAGTCTCTCCTCGATTGTATTTGTTCTTAAATATCTTACATAATACCTGAACATTCTTCCATTTCCAAAGAGATGGAAGATCAAAGTGTCCATCTACCTTGCTGTAGTGGAAAATCGAAAGCCTCATTTTGCATTATTCAACAAACAGTTGGCCATCACTTGTCAGTCTAGTTTCCGCTACATGCCTTCGTTGAGACTTATCAGTGTAGGCGACAATGTAAGAGAATAGGTCGCGTAACCTACTGAAAGTAACTCGGTGGTTGTGGATAGACTGGGATAAAAAAAATCACCCCCCCCCCCTCAGATGGCCGGAATTCTTTTCCATGCTCCGCAGGGGCTCGTTTACTGCTGCAGAGGTTTCAGATTAACTTCCGTTTAAATTGCATATACCGTCCCCCCCCCCCACCTCCCGTGCCGCCTGTTCCCACAAATCACCGTTCTTATAATCAATCTAAATATCAGACTAAATGCCATTTTCGAGATATTTTTTCCATTTTTGTTTTGGACATTTCATAGGTTCCTTTCCTTTGAACAGGAAGGCTGGCACATATGCTTTCGAGGGTTACTTTACTATACTGCCATGAAGAGATAGACTAAACATATTTTATTGTGGACGTACCAAATATTTTTGACAATTTTGTAACCGTACATGCAGAGATACATTTTAATGTATAGATTACAACAGGTTTGCAATTATGTAACTACAGGGTAGGTCTATGATAGTGAACGGAGAAAAAGTTTCATAAAAGATATGTTTCACAAGGACCCTACCTGTTCTTTACCTTAAGTCTTCACCTGGCATACATGTTTTTGTCGTTAAGTTTGTTTTTGTTTCTCCCCGTTTTTTTCATAACAGATAACGATTCGTTATGTCTGAGGTTACGTCACTTCAGTTTGTTCAGTTTTCTTTTCTTTTTTTTACGTTGAAACGCATTTATTCCAAAACTTCACAGGTGCATTAGTTTAATGGATCGTGCTTAATTAGACCCGTTGACTGCAGCTTCTTTCTGCTTCTTTCCAGCCGCATCGGTGAAAATTGCTACTATGAAAATGATAATTACTACTATACTACGATGATACGGCAGTAACATCTTATATTTCGAACGGTTTCTGCGTTCACTGAAAGTTTGAACTAATGCAAAGTCTGAATCATCGAGGCCAGTGACGTCATACATGCAAAATCCAGGTGTACTCCTGTCGTAACCTTTAACATATTGTAAATTCCATGTGCAAGTACTGTATCGAAGTAAAATGTCACAAATACACATACACACACACACACACACACACAAAGAAATGAAAACAGTAAGGTATAAGTCAAGGATGACAAATACAAGGAATGAAAAGAAAGATAAAATTACAAAAGTTGAGAGTGTGGTACTGTGATCAGTTAATCCAAGGCATGATATAACAGAAAACGTTTTGAGATACTCCCCCCCCCCCCTCCCTCGCCCTATGAGTGGTGTCTAGAGCATAGTGGACGGTGATTGCTTTGTCAGCATGAGTATACATAGAATTATACGAAGAACTAAATTTATATTCAGTTCCAGTCAGGACCGCATTTAAGTACATGTATCAGGAGAAAACCCCTAATGGAATTCATTTTGAGGGAGGGCATTCGAAAGTGACGACAACTTTTGTCCTCATTTCGTGACGTGCGCAACTGCAGTGTTGTCGAGAAATACACTCGCAGGGAGTCCCACATTACTTTGTGCCAACGCCTCCCCCCCCCCCCCCCGGGGTAAACTTGGCTCTCGTTCCAGTCGGAACGAAATTGGAAAAGACTTGCAGAATGGCGGGCCACTGCATTATCACATGCAGAAGTACATCGTATTGTAGTGATTTTGCAAAATTTGACGAACACTATGCTCTGTAACGAATTGAAAGTACCCAGTGCCATTTTGTCTCCATGCACCACAAACAAGGATCAAAACGTGCCAGTTTGTGTATGACTACTCTGCATCCTATAGCAAGGGGAAACTCTGGTCGAGTAGATCACGAAATTTCATGACGTCAAAATTTCAAGACATGAACAGAGGGTTGTTAGTGCTGATGGGATGAGGTCAAAGGTTACATCAGACAAACATAAAGCGTGGATCTTTATGAACACAAGGAGTTTTTGACTATTTGAAATAAATGCAGATTTATACAATTTGTCCCGATACTTTGCGCATGGGCAAACTGGGTACGGTACAAAATATTAAAATGCATACAAACTTCAGACAAACTCAACAAAAATGTCAGGCAATAATCATAAATCTGCCAAGGGCTATGAAAGAAAAATGTTGAAATATGTGGAACAGACAGATCCGCTTTGCCCGGGTGGTATCAATGTTAACTATACCGCCATAAATCTAGAAACGTAATACAATTCACCAAAAATAAAAAGCCGATAGCAGAAGCACACATGTAAGATGTGACAACCGGCATAGTTTCCGAAACGTTCCACTATTACGGTTCAGTGAAAAAAATCACTGATCCTCTCCGTACAATAGCCTATATCCACTTTTCTCGGGTTTCTCATGTACACAGGCCTATATAGAGAGTGGCTGCTTTCAAATCTTCAGAAAATAACTTACACCACCCGCGTGTTACTAAAAATATCTATAATCCATTACATTCAATACGTTACAAGTATGTTATGAACATACGGATATGGACTGGAGGGAAGGGGGGGGGGGAGAACAGGGGCAATTTCCCTGTTTGAAAATCTTTCACTTTCTCAGGCAAATTGTGAATAATTTGCGGCAGATAATATGAATAAAAAAAAGGGAAAATTCCAACTACACTGGCAAATCTTAGGAAGAGAAGAAACTCAACCGCAAACTCACTCAAATGTAAAAGAAGTACTTCAAAGTCAATATGACAGTTACTCAATTATCTATTAAACTATGTAGTTCTTTTCATCCATCACCGTAGAGTTGAAATCTAGACGCTCTGCCCCCCCCCCCCACCCTGAAACAAATGCACTCCCATAATCCTATGGTCGTGACTGCTACATAGTGTGATTGTCACTGGTCGTTATCCTCGTGACTAGTCCACTGACATTTAAAAAAAATAATAACATCAGCGATGAATATTTTTATCAAATTTAAAACTTTACACTTGAAGGTTTTAAATTCATCTCGGCCCATAAGGATCATTCATTTGTTTGGCTAGTGGAATTCGACGCAAATTTAGTGTCGGTTTCAGCTTTTAACCGGAACAATAAATACCGGTAATTTAAAGCTGGAATGTGAGTTGAAAATCTGCCCTAATTAGCCCTATTTTTCCATTCATGAATATTCATATCCATTCCCATTGGTCTGTTTGATTTCAAGTAGCGGTGATTAATTGCCATGATTTCTTGGAGGGTGTAAATTTTGTATGGCCAACAAAAATGTCGAGACAGTTTTCATATTCAAATATCTGGAAGATAAGTGCATAGTTCTCTTTCAGATTTTGTTACAGGCGACTTTCCCACCCCCCCCCCTTCTTTCTCTTCCCTGAAACACTGACGAAGAACAAAGGCAGATGACCCCCAAATAGCCAGTACACAAAAAAAATAAAACAATGAAGAATGATAAGTCTGTAATGTCAAAATATATAAATCTTTTTTCACTAGGCAAATTGTACCGTACTTTAGACAAGGGGTAAAAATTTTTACAAACAGACAAGCTGCGAAGAATCCATACGAGGCACTTTGTCATATTATTTGAATAGGAAAAACAAAAATATGAAATCCTTCTTGCGGTTAGTACTTTTAAGAGAATCAAATATCATTTTGTTCTTTCCTTTGCCTTTTACATTTCTTCGTTTGTCATTTGTGAGGTTGGAATACACATACCACCACCACTCCCCCCCCCCCACCCCTTGCTTTGCATAGTATTCTATTATTGCTCATTGAAATCAGGTTCGTTACTTGATATTGCGTTTCGATCTAAGTCTACACTACTGACGGTCCCTATTGATTTAACCAAAGCAAGCGACGCATGCCTCTGAAAGTTGCGTTTGCCTAGCTACATTAAGACTCCTTACCAAAATGGCGGGGAGTAACAGTCAAATGCGACTATCGAGTTCATATTACTCATGCAGATAGTACATATACGCTCAACCAAATCAAAGGGTACCAATAAATTTCGACTTCCTCATAAAGTTGCAGGCAATTACATCCACATGGAGTCTTATGCCAGCAATTCCCCCCCCCCCCATGGTACATTATGTTGATGGATAACTTGTATCAAAGCTGGCAAGCAACCGAACATTCAAACTCAAGTTAAATGGGTGCCAGAATCATTACGCTTTTGTGCTCACCCCCCCCCAAAAAAAAACAGTTTAACATCACAGGCCTATGCAATATTGAACACGATAAATCTGTCATTTCCCGGTAGTATTACAGCTACGTATTCATAAATGACATGTTCACAACACGTATCCCAAGCTGTGGCCTATCCAAGGGGGGGGGGGGGAGCCATGGGTGCACATGCGCCTCTCGTCACCGCAGGAAAAAAATTTTTTCACGAACTTAGGTGATCAGAATGAAATGTACAAAGATTATGGCTGAAGAGGGCGCGTGATGCTTTTATTTCGCGTTGACTTCTGGAATACCTCACTGTAAAATGACTATACGAGACAACAAATTGACGGTGTAAAGGTTGTGAAAATTGATCATTTTTACTTGCAATAACCTATTCTATCTCACTGTTGCAGCCAAGTGCATAGAATAGAAGCCAAAAAGCTGCCTTCAACTTTGTATGGTTGAATTGTTAGACGACCGTGTTGTAAAAGCTTCACACATAGCTTTGAGTTCACATCTACTTGCGACCCGTAATCATGATAAATGGAATATGGAGGGGGGGGGGGGGTGATTACACCATTAGATAACCTGAGTAACGGGGAGAGTCCGTACGGAGAGGGATAGGAAACTTGGCCATTAATATCAACGTAAGTACACACAGACAGAAACAAGCTTATGTGTCAATTTGTACGAAGCACCCTCTAAGATTTTTTTTGCAACTACTACGTTCGACACAGTGTTGTTAAAGTATGTATGTTTTTTTGGGGGGGGGGGAGGAGTCGACACTCTTCATTCAAAAAATATTAACGTCATTCATGAAATGTTCACATGAAATGTTCTATCTCAGTTATGAGAGTAGTGATGACGTCAACAAGTTACATACCGTCTTGTCCCATATACTGCTCCCTAACCCTCACGCACTCACCTTTGATATGTTGCTTTATTACGGCCTCCAATGATTATTCCTAGATTTAGTTAGATTTCTACCGCAAAATTGCCAAGTTGATTTATTATACGTTGGTCTTTCGTAAAGGGTGTTTCAACTTAAATCTCAAATAACACTTACCGTATCTAAACAGATAAGACACGTGGAAACATAAACAGAGTCAATATACAGACTAAACAACAAAAAAATTACTCCGTTGACTTCCACGCTATTATACTCAGTGCAATTTTTACACAATATTCAGAACCGAAGAACAAGCCCTTTTATAGATAGCATTCATTTTGTGAATTCTCTTACTAACCCTATTCTAGTCTTGTGAGCGCAGCAACGGTTGCGTCGACTTTTACACTCGCGTTGTATTTTTTTTTTTACACCGACTTTCAGCCTGACGAAACATTGTAGGTTTATGTCTCGCATAGTTTTATTGCACCGGGAGCTGGCGTCCCTCACATCATGTCACTCGGAACTATCACGATACATAACTCGCTTGTATCCGGTGTCACGATTAGAAACTGTGGCAGGAAAACTCAATCACCCGGTGTTTTAAATTTGGGAATATTTAAGGAGAGAAAATGATTTGATTCTTTGCTCATTTTGAGTTACATTAAACATCACGTCTCGCATTACTTCGAATATTAATAAACATGATGGCAGTACATTTTGACATGAAGACAATTAATAGTTATTACAGCTCTTCATTATGTGAAGGGATGGAATGAGAGAGCTCCGGCAAAAGTCTTCCCACCATTCTTCCCTCGGTATCCACCATCCGGTTTGGGGGGGGGGAGTTGCCGGGAGTTGTAAGTTGCATAAATAAAGTATAATTATGGAATATTCCAGTAACCGTTTTTAGGGGGGGTCATCATCTTGTTCAAAACTCACCATGTTGCAGTTCAAAGAAAAACTGCGCTGAATAAAAGATTTTCAGTTGCTTCGAGGTTACACGATATGACTACCCACTGGTAATTTTTTTTTTTATTGTAAGTCTTTGTTGAAAAGCGCAATTTTACTCTTCAAATCTGAAACCAGTGAAAGGAAAAACTGATTGGGCTTGTTGTGTAGACTGTGTCTAAGATATGAAAATAAAGGTCGCCTTGACAAGTTTGACAACTCTTAAGAAATATCGTATAATGCTTCTTTGAAGGCAGTCAAAATCATTTAAATAACGTTCAAATAGTGTGGGCGATATGACGTCACAAATTTCCTATAATGCATTGTCGTCCTTCCCATGTTCAAAAGAAATTTGTTGAAAACTCCACAACTTTAACTTGCAACTCTGGTTTCAAAATAAAAAATGTTCGTAAGAGAAAAAGTAAACAAAAACACGGATAAAGTGCATTAACGTCATCGGAATCATTGTTGCCAGTAAAGAAGTCTGCGAGTATTAAACCACACAGATTAATTATACATTTTACGTGTGAGAAACAGGTGTCACGGGTTAGTCATCGGTCCCAATTAAAATCTTTCTGTCTCCAAAATAGAGTCTTCAACATCTTTGTAGGAAATGAACACTGGTACAATCTACTGAAGTGTTTAAGTGCCGACACATAATAAATCGGGCTTCCAAGTTCTAAGAGATTGGATGCCCTTTTACAAAAAAAAGTAAATTAAACAGTTTGTCCTGTTCATGATTTCTATTACGGGATTTCAAAGATGACTTGAGCATGCACTCAAGACAAGAAAAAGATGGTTTCAATATACTTATTTTTAACGTGGACATGTTAACCGGGGAAGAGACCGCCCTGAAACACGTTTCGACGAGTCGAAGGTGTGCGGGAGGGGGGGGGGGGTGTTTAAACTAAAAAAGAAAATCGGGTAGAACAATAGGATCTTCAGAAGATGACCGCGATCATGACGCTATGCAGTGAAATAAACATACCAAACCCAATGATTCGACCGGATTAGGGTGGGTACGAAAATGAAACGATCCCCCGTATCTGTCCAGTTGCTCCATTTTAACACACTGGGACATCGACGGTAGCAAACTGGTTCCAAATGTTCTGTGTGGTAGCGGCTCTGGCTGTATGCAATGCTGTATATGCAGGCTTTCTTTGGACGTTTGTGATACCAGTCCGTTTCGTAGAGAATCGCGTTTGTTTCGAAAAATGCACCAGGTAGATTTATGAGAGGGCGCTCTTTTTGATGGAAATCTGAGATAATTCATTTGGGGTGAAATCCAGTATCTGTGGAATACTTATGGAATGAATTACCTTAGGTGGAAGTACGTTAAATTTGACAGTATCCTGCGATCTAGTGGTATTTTGTACCTAATATTTTCTGTCTCTGCAAACTAAAGATGGCGCCCATACTCAGATAGTCCACAATTCTACCTAGCTTGTAAATGATGAAAGGCCTTGCTTGAGCCTTCCCCTCCGTTACAATGCAGGAAAAATGCGCATGCGCCGTCACTGGTCGTGTCCCCCCCCCCCCTCCTCCTCCTCCATGAGGTGTTTGTGCCCCAAACCTCCTTGTGACAATTGCTGGCTATACAGGGCTGATATAGATCCGTGTATAGCAATTTCAAGATCGTCGATCTGGTGAAGATACTACCTGACATTCTTATCCTTTCGATGCAAATTCTGATATTTGTTGAGCCATCGTTCTCATGTGAAGAAAGTCATCTTAGTCTGCGTATTACTAACAGCTGAGAAAATGGTCGACGTTAGACTTACAAGACAATGATTCACGGATTGCGTTATGGTGTATATGATCTACAATGTAGGCTGCGCTATCCTAACGAACAGGGCTGATAATGTTCAACAATTGTGTCATCGATACCAAACGCAGTTTGTTTTTAGGATCCTCTGTGCCCACAAAAATAGGCCCTAACTATAATGGATCTATTTCATCCTAACAATACCACCGGTTCGTATCTACCCACATACTTAGGCCTACCATTATGTGGGCTACATAATGCTGCTCCGATGTATGCTCGTCACGGAAATTGATTGTACTGCTGCCAAAAAAAAAAAAAAAAAAATGAATGCCATCCTAACGTTTAATTTCAATGGAAAACATGAGTGAAGGCTATTGCTTTGGGTCGCATTTCCTAATCTTTAAATGGATGAAAATGGGACTGAAAGTTACTCCTACTCAATGAAGGAGCATATGTGTGGCGGGCATGCTCTTAGGGCACCAACGAGTTTGAAAAAGATAAAAGAAATTGGCAAAAGTATGGCAAATGATCAGTAGGACACATGAAAGTTAAAATATACTCACTTAGACCTGCGTACAGAGCGAATGCTATCGATTGCAGAGTTGCGGCCATACCAGGAGGAGCAACTTCGTTGCAGAAGGCGGTGACGTTGGGCCAGAGGAGGCCAAAGCAGATACCGTGTAGCAGCTCGACGGGTAGAATGAACCAAGGATTGACCAGCAAGCTGTAGACGATGAAACGGGTCGCCCAGGCGCAGAGGACCACGTAGAAGATCCTCTCATAGCCGAGCTTTCGGATGATCACACCGCTGTTCCACATGAAGAACACTTCCCCTAAGCAATTGAAAGCTGGGCAGAGTGCCCTGGTCAGATGGGGGGAGTCGAGTTCATTGAGGAAGATGTACTTGAAACTGTCCTGGCCGTAGGAGAACCCGAATGTACACATCACCAGCAAAAACATAAAAATGCGAGGCTTTTTCAAGACCCGACCGGCACTTCTGAAGAAGGTCTCGTTCGGGGTGTGGGGTGGGAAAGGGGTCTTGTAAGCAGGCCAGAGGGTCAAGAGAATCAGGATGGTGAATATGACGAACGCCGGCAAGAATTCGTGAAGAACTATCACGTTGCGGGCATAAAGATCTAAGAGTACTCCAGTAGACACGGAGAAAATGAGGCCTCCAATACTTCCCCATAGCCGTTGTCTACCGTAACTCAATTTGGGGTTTCCCTTTATGAGTTGCATGGTGTTCGCGTCTTGCAGAGGGACCACAGCGGCGTTGCAGCACTGGCCGCACCCGATTAAGATCAAGCAAGAGATGAATGTAAAGGTTGTCCTTAGGTCAAATGGACCGCCGTGATGGGGTTGAGATACATTTTCGCTGGCGTTGGCTGTTCCGATCAGTGAAGTGGAGTTCCCCCTATCATCTAAGCCCACACCCGGTACAAACAGCGTCGTCAAGAAAAATCCACCCACTCCCAGGACGTTTGACATCATCAGCACCTTGTGTAAGCTGAAGTTGTCCGCCAGGTAACCCCAGATTGGACTCACTATAAAATCGAGCAGGGGTTCGGCTCCTCGTATGAGTCCAATCTGGGTTATACTGAGTCCAAGGTAGGACAGGTACACAGGAAGGGTTGGGAACAGCGACACCAAAGCTGTAATAAAAACAGAACAATGACGAATTATCTAGAATGGGGGGCTCAAGTCTGGCAAAGTGAATCTTCTGTGTTTGTGTGTGTGTGGGGGGGGAGTGTAACATAATAGTCACCAGAAACTAGAGGAACGTCATGTTTATACGTGGATGTACCTAACATGGAGCATGACATAAATAACAAAGGCAATTGTAAATAATGGTTAATATTTTACAATACTTGCCACCAATGTAAACGAAGTACATTGCTTTAACCGGAAAAAGATCGCTGTTGATTTTTAAAACCATGTTGTCTCGACTATGCTTGCACAATGAACTGAACAGTAGAAATGTTGATCAAATCCAGAGGGAGCTGAAAACAAAGTAGATATAGAATGCTTTGAAAACATACATGTTGGTGAGTGTGTGTGTAAATACATACATATATGAAAAATGAAACAATATTTTGATATCTAGTACTTCCTGAAAGAAAGCCCAATCAAAGGTTTCAATCGACGAGAGGAACTGTCCTCGATAAAGTTTGAGACAATTAATTCTCAAATTTCAAATTGAAAATTACACCTCAAACTTCATCTTTAGTATCTGATTTTAAGTAACTTGAACTTTTCAAAGGTCTCCTCTAATGCATTGAAAAAAAATAATCTGAAGGGTTTGCAAAAACTGAGAGAAAGTGTCTGTATATATATATACATGATAACGAAACCCTGTGAATGTCGCAAAAGACGGCTTCTCCCTGAGGTTCTTCAGGCGACTAAACGTAAATCGGGATTTGTACTGTGTACAGACCTAGTGTTTTTTGCTTGTATGACTGAGTGGTTTTCTTTGACCTTGACGGCAAGTGGACACAATCTCAGATCTCCTATTGAGAAGGTTTTTAAGCCTTGTGTTTATAATGGCCAACTTCTCAGCCGTGCACAGATTGCATTGACCCGAGGAGTTAGGATGTGTGTTGGATTGTGTGATGATCGACCAAGATATAGTAGTGTATTGTTGTTTCCTATCTTTGAGTGACCAAATGTGCTTTGAGAGGTCAGTCTCATTCGCGTATGCCCTGTGTCTGAAAGATTTCGTGTGGTTGTAATAGCGCTGCTTGAAGGGGCCTGCTGACATGCCAATGTATGAATGGGTGGTTCCGTTACTCATGACGTCGACCCTGTAAACAATAGACTTGACCAAGCATTTCCCACCGAGGGGGCATTCATCTTTTACACGGCAATTGCATGGTCTGGCTAGCGATGGTTGGTTTGACCCAGATAGTATTTTCTGGTTGTGACTTTGGATTATGGATTTTACATTCTTCATGCAACTGTAGCTGACTTTTAAATTGCTCCTGTTGAATAATGGGTGGAACTTATGAGACGCTGGGAAATGCTTGGTCACCAACTTTTGGAAAACTTTGCCAATATTTGTTTTTACTATCCCGCTGTAGGGAGGGTTGAACCAGATGGTTTTTCTGCCACGGTTTCTCCACCCGACTCTGGCTGGTCCCGGGGGTGCGTGGTGCTCGAAGGGTTGTTCCTGCCCGCATCCCTTGAGTGCCTCCTTGTAGTCTTTAACGGCTTCGTTAAAGATGTTCTCGTTCCGGGATAGTTCAGTAAGGCGTTTGTTCACAGCAGTGGGGATGTTGTGGGTGATGTGAGGTGGGTGGTCAGACTTGGAATGGATGAATAGGGGTCGGTGGTTGGGTTTCCGATAGGGGTGGTATGTACCTGATCTAAGGTCTAGTGTGACATCTAGACAGTTGACGGTGCTGAGGTTTAACCTGGGCGTCGATTTTGAGTCCAAGGTCACGGAAAAGTTGGATCAGCCTTTTCCTTGTCCTGTCGACTTCGGGGCCTGATGTTGATGTGACTGCGGCTAGGCCGTCGTCCCTGTAAATTCCAACATTAAGTTGCTGGAATGCTTCCGTGATTTTACTCAGGATGTGGAGGCCAACCAGTTCACAAATTTCGGCTCCATCATGACTCCCCATGGATACGTCGAATGGTCCGGAGCCCTGTGCTCCTTCGGATTTCGTCCACGCTGTACCACCGTCGAAGAGAATCGAGTTGCGTGAGTGCATGATGGTGTGGGCTTCTAGGTCTGATATGTGTGGACGTGTCTGCGGGCCCACCGCAAGGATCTATCAAGCAAGATAACTTTCCCCAATTAGGCTGAGCTCCCTCTTGTGACGAAATTCAGACTAGATTTTCAATGCGTGAGATTTGGGATTTGTGGTTCAATTAAAACAAAATTATCTTCACGGTGTATCTGATGAAATGGCTTATAGATAAGAGATTAACACAATGGAGCACGATAATATGTTCATGAAGGAACCTGCTCTGTGAATTATATCCATATTAATCGAGGTGTAAACATTGGAAAAATAGGAGGATTCTGAAACAGCGACTTTTTTTATTCAGATTAACTTGAGCCTCATTTAAATTCACAGCTGATCCAGATATCCCCGAAAAGCTACTGAAAACTTTGTTTTCCGCTTTAACGAAGCTTTTGGAACCAATACAGAACACTTCGTCTGCATAATTTCAGATTTATGTACAGTCGGAAATGTTAATGCCTTTGAACTGGGAGTAACATAGGAGTTAACCAGTAAGTTGAAGACCTCAGTGCATGAAAGGGTAGGCTTACGGAATCAATGGGCAAAATAATTAGCGAAGAAGATACTTGTGACAGAAAATGTTCGAATTCAGCATGTAAATTCCTTTTCAAAATTGAAAAAAGAGAAAAGATTGTAGCACATAATCTTAGAAGAGAATAACACTTAATTTTGACAATGATTTTTTAGCTAAAAGACAACATCTTTACCAGTAAGACGACCTCTTATAATCCTGTTTATCGTGCATGGATTAAGTCGTGGTACGATTTTGTCACTCATTAGAAAGACAATAGTTTGATACTTTGTAATCAGTATTAAGCAACGGCCGCTGCAGGTCCTTTGTTTGAGAGAAACCAAACTGGAGTAGTAATATGGAAGAAGGGACACAGACTTCTCCCCTTTGGAAATTTTTCTTTAACTGACGTCCTCAATTGTGATTTGGTGCAACAAAAGTGTGTCTTTTTCTTTTTTGAAAGTAGATTTTCTTCTATAAATATTGTTTTCGAAGGTATAATGTTAAAAACAAGTTTGGCACACCTTGTGAAATGGGCCATCCCCCGTTAACCCTCTCCCCACCCCTTGAATCAACCTGGTATTGAACAATGAAACGTTACGCCATGTTTTCAAAAGATCGTTGGTCTTTGGTAACTTTTGAAAAGGCAGTAATGTAGTGTCTCCCTTTTTTCATCAGAAAAGAGTGTAACTATATGGGGAAATGCCTGCTCGAAGGAACTGAAAGGGAAATTCCAATAAATATTTATGATTTATATATGTAATAGTAATATTGATAACAATAATAATAATGAAAGTAATAATAATTGTACACGTAAATGGTAATAATGATGACGGCTTACCCAACGTGAGAAACACCGGTTTCTGAGATCTGTCCACGGGTTCGAAATGAAGGTATATTTACAGGATGGCGTTCATAGCACGCACGGTGAAGTCGAATGTATTAATGAAATACGCAGTATGCATCGTAGGTCATTAGAATGCTCCGGCGCATCGAGGGTTGAGGGAAAATTTGTCGCGGTCGACTGTGTCCTACCACGGGTGGGAGGCTACCAGAGGCCAATTAAATAAGGCAATAAAATATGCGGGCAGAGATTAAAGAATTACAACTTTACCATTTCTAAAAAAGGGCGAAACACTTATCTATCTAGTATCATGATCACCTGCGAGGTTGTACCAGGAGGAATTAGGCCTACTCCTGATAGTTAAGTCGCGTGACGATGTGGGGAAGAGGAAGGGGGGGAGGGTATCGACGCGGACACAACCAGTGTTGAGGTCTACCATTTAATTACCTGATGTTAGATAAAACAAGTAGCCATGCATATAGATGAAAGATCGTGATATTACCATATTTAAGACGTGTGACGGTAACACATAGATCTAATACGTTGTTTCCGCTTTAAAAGAGAGCTAAGCTATATGGGGCACCAACGGAGGCCTTCATACACTCTCGCATGTATGAAAACCGCGGTTCATGTTAGTGACAAAGTTCAGTGCATTCGCGCATAATGATTATACATCATGATTAAGACCAACAGAGCATAGGACTGACTGACGATACAGAAGAAAGTGAAAAAAGATCGGTTGTACCCCATGGGTATGGAGGCCTACACTGGAGTGGACCGGGGCACAAGGGAGGAGGGATACCCCCTGTTCATTCCCTAAAATAATAGAAATAAAGAAGAGAATTATAAAAAAAAATTAAAGGCAAAATGAAAGAAAACATGAAAAAAGCCAGCAAGCTAGCGAGCCAGATAGACGGACAGACAGAGAGGAAGCAGTACCCAATGCTTTATGATCGCAGGGAGCAATTGCTGGGGTTTACAGAGAGCGCAAGGGGACCATGGCCCTCCTGTTCTTTCCCTAAGGAAAAACAATGCATATAGCATGCTGTACCAGATAATTCATGGTTGCCTGAAGGATCAGATATGCAAGCTGGCACGAGCGCCCGGGCCCGGCTGGTCTGGATAAAGCTGAAGGCTCACCTATATCGTACATTGTTTAACATTTGAGATTCGTGGGCCAAATGATTTTCAAATCTTTTGAATCGTTCAAAGTTAAAAGAGTAGCAAGAGTTTTAACACATCAAAGCGAAAAATTCACACAAAAATGGGGAAAAAAAGTGTCGGAAGTCCATGAAAAGGTAAAAAAAACAGATCTGAAACAAATTATAGAAACAGAAACTCACTGAAATATGACGAAATGTATGTAATGACATTTTTGATGTCTAATAAACTTAATGTTATGCAGACATTATGCCTTGTAACTTTGAAAGTATTTTTGTCATAAACTCTTGATGGACGATAACGAAGGTCGATACTTCGAAGGAAAAATCCAGAAAACAGATTACACCTTAATTTTCAAAGTTTGATTGGTCAGGTTTGCTTTAGGTCCTGATGACGTGAACGATGCCTTCACACACTCATCGAGATGTAGCTGACGACATCTCCCACTTGTACTTAGTTCTTAACACCTCTTAGGACTATTGAATCATCAAGAACAACACACAAAAGAGATTACTGTCGGCAACTAGTAGGCTTCAAAGAAAGAGTTTTCGATAGATCTCCATCTAATAACACCTACCTCCCTGGTAGAACCAGGGGGAGTGGCGAAAAGTGAGGCATGTTGCCCACCAATATTTGCCACGGGCTCTGAAAATACATGAAAGAGGATGCATAATTCATGTTTCAGACATGGGATCCCTATTTCAACGCTGGGTAAATACCGATTGTAACACTCGGAAAATGCCATTTCCAGCCATCTAGGGCCTTGTAACGCCCAACATTTTCTTGAACGTTACGCGCCAACTGATGGTGGCACTCCGCTTAGATAATCCTACGGCACTCAGTCTCCCTAATATTTTTTTCATTCCACCCGAAATTTTGACCCCCCCCCCCTTCGGTGGAGACATACATAAAAGGGACGAAGTAAAATAATGAAATTATGGGAGCTGTAAATATTTCAGCTGAGGGCGACTTGCCTTTCCGATTCGTACAGCCTAAAGCTACGTAGTTGAGGACCATTTGCTTTCTGTGACCGGTTATAGAATGAATAATACGAAAATATCGTAGTAACCACCATGCGGTGTTACTGAAACAGTACGGCCTAGAACTAGTCACACGAAAAACTGATTACACCCAGTGCGGCGGCGTAACATCAGTTGCTAATTATGACACACAGTGCAAAACCTCTACACAAATACAACGAGCAAGGATTAAAAGAAAAGAAACGCATAAGCTGATTTCCATGTATTATTACATTCCTTCTATTCATCCATTTATTATTTGTATTTCCTTTACAATTTGATATCAATTGCTCATATTGTCCAATTTTAACAAAAGAAGAGGAGTTAAACTATATGTCACGTGAGAATTTTCAATAGCCTTAGAAAACAGTGCAGAGTGAACAGAGAAAGATATGACTTATATACATATATATTCCTCTCACATCGTATCTACTATGTACGTACCACAAACATTGGGCAGTGAGCATCACAGCACAAACATGTAATCCAAGTTTATATGCAATTCTACCACCTGCTAAACCGGGCCATCCATACCCCATGCCTCGTGGAATTACAAACTTAACACGTGGGCTACCCGAGAGTCCACGACAGCCATTTTCCTTTAGAAGTGATGGGTAACGTAATCCACACAATGCCGCAGTGTATCGATTCGCGACAAAACAATGCAGGTTCATTACCAGAAAGAGGTTGTTCAGAGTATGTACATCCTGCCAAATGTGAAACCTCATCTAGGTTCTCCTTTTTTCAGTCTATGTGTCTTGGAATGACTCTTTTTGAATACCACTTTGTGGGCAATCCCCCACTACATTTAAGTGAACTTGGGAAGCAAACCAACAGAAACATGCAGAACCCTCCCCTATTTAGCAAACTCGACTGTTACAGGTCATGCTTGAATATACTAAATGTCCTGTTTCAAAATCTCAGCTTTCCATTGTCTAACTGTGGTAGTGTGTGTTTTGTTACCTAGCCCAATCGCCTTAGGCCATTCCTGTCACTTAACGACTGAGTCTATTCCACTCAGGTTACAAACAATAACATGGTCAATTAGACACAGATGGTTCGTTTCTTTCTTCTTCTTTTTTTTTTTTTGAGCTGTATTGCATGCCCATAGGCAACACTATGATATTAAGAAGAGAAGGAGTTTGATGTCTTTTTTAACGACATCAATTCATCATGTTAATATCATTGTCACATGATACTGTGTTCGTCGACTGTGCTTGGGTTGGGTTGAACACTAAGATACTCCAGCTATGACAGACATAATCCTGACTTGGAGACACAGAAGAAATTGCGGACATCTTGGATTGTATAGAGAAAGGGTCGGTTGGTCCTGAAACGATTGTTCTTTACTGTGTACCTGTTTGACAGAAAAACAGCACCATCTGCTGTGAAGCCATTCACGTCAATCGTGGTGATCTCCTATCGGACAACCTGTTCATTTTGATGAAAATGAACTGAAGAAGCTGTTTCTTGTCTTCTTTTCCATTTAATACCTTTATTTTTGTATGATATTTACAAAAATTTACATTACAAAAAACTACAAAGACAAAATAAATGATGACTAAGTCTGAATTTTACTTCTTCTTCTTTCCTTTCTTCTTGCCTGAACCCTTTTTGCCTTTCTTGCCCTTCTTCTTCTTTTTCTTGCTGTAAGGGCCCAGCTGACGACGGACCATCACGCCCCGCCACCAAGACTGGATCTGTGAAAGAGAGAGGAGGGTGTAGAAATGAATATTCATCAAAAATGCTTATTGGCGGAAGTAGTGTGGAAACCTCTGGGCCAGGGCTGTGCAACTTTGGATGAAAACAGGTCATGAATATTCATCAAATGCAACTGCCTTGTAAGGACTACAAAGAGGTACAGAAGCCTCAAAACCAATCATGGATATTTGTATCAATCCACAACAAAATTAGACATGTTTGAATGGATTGCCAGGAGAAGGGGAAGGTAATTCTCTAAATTGAACATAAATTTGTCAAACATTATTCCATTAGTCCGATCCATGAATAATTACAGTGAAATCTAAACATTTTTGCCTCATATCAAAGATATGCTAAGGAAAGCATTTTTACGGTGGGCACTTCACATGGCATGAAGCCACTGCAAGTTCACAGTATTCCTTCAAAGTCCTTTCGAAGCTGCATATCTGGATTGAACAAGCCTGCTATTCTCTGACCCACGTCATGCATTTTCATACCCTTCACACATAAAGGTTTGATGCTAGCGGGATCTTACATCAGCTTGCCATCACAAATCGGCTAAAATGCGATTCAATAACCATATCCAGTCACAGGCATTTAGACCAATAGTCATCACAGTTGTACATTGAATTAGTTGTACATAAGTGACTGTGATCACAGGGTCCCATGTCCAACTGTCTGAAGCCTCCTTTTCATGAACAAAAGAGCAGTTAAGATCTATGAGAAATGTGTTGATGTATGGACCTGTCGCCGAGGTTATGCAGCGTAGTATGAAAACCTCAGAGTGATCTGATGACATGGTTTGCTATCTTCAAAGAGTCTTTGATGACTCGAAATCACAGGAGTGGATCCTGATGACGAGGATGGCCTAATATAGAGTTGGTGGTCTTGATATGAACAATGTGTTACCCCAACGTGAACCACAGCACACGATCAACTTGGTTGGAGAGGTGTTTGCAAACTTAGTTTACAGATGCTGCTGTATTCTTTTGCATTCACTGCTGCTTGCCCTCTCTCATTCAAAATGAAGTTTCTGCCCAAAACAACCTAGGTAGAGCTACAATGACATTACCAAGACAAAATTGACCTAAAATATATAATTATCCTTAAATTAATGCAGCCAGTGGCTGACCTCTGACTCCGGTGGGTCTAACTGATGTTCATATACATCTTTGCTCTTGTTAGATGGATAAGATGGATTTTTTTTTTGCCCTTCCTCTAACACTGACCTTGACACACCCTTTCAGTTCTTCCAGTTCTTGTTCCTCTTTCCGTCTGGCTTTCTCCTTCTCGATTCTGTCTTCTACCACGACTTGCTCGTATTCGGCATACTGTGAAGGAGAGTGGCAAATTAAAATACAACGGTCTGTAAAATTAATCCACCTAAGGACCAAACATTCAAAAAGGGAAACACGGAATGAGAAGCACCTCCAAAGAAACAAAAACATTGCTTTCAAAATACAATTGGAAGTCTAGTTCTTGCTTGCATTTTGATTTCTTTACTTTTCATATAGTTTTGGAATGGCTCGTTTTGGAAACCAACTTACCTGCCTTATGTTTCTATGGAATTTTCTGACCACTAGTCACTGATACATACATCATCACAGGGAACCTTCATTTACAACTGTGGCATTGGTTTTATATATTTCCATTACAGGCTTAAACAGGGCACTGATGCCCTTCATGAAGAACAAGGAGGCATGCTGTTCCTGGTCTTGTTTTAAATTTTAGAATTTACAATTTGATACCAAACCCATTCAGATGCAGAGAGTCTGATTTTGAGACACAAAAATTAAACTGCACATCAATCAGTGTTATCACGAGTCAGTTTTTTTATCTCAGAATGTATGCAAACAGACATGCTTCACTTTTTCTATTTTTGAAAAGCCCGGCTTCGGCCACTGTGTCAGAACTCTTGAGCGGATCATTGTTTCAGACATATCGTGACTTGAAGCATGAATGAATTTTTTCTTTACACCTTGGTGGCTTTTGATGCTCAAAGGAAAAAACGAAATGTACAAACGCAGAATCAGAGCAGACAAGAAACAGACATATGGTTTTGTATTTACAGTTCAGGAGTTAGTGTATGGACAGTTGCTTCTCTCTTGATCGGTGAGCCGTCTGAAATTGACGTTTAATTGTTTGATAGAGCAGTACTCTCAGGAACTGATCATCAGTTTCTCAGGTATTTTATCAACATCTCCAGATCTTCGCTACACTCTTGAGCATAATTACTGATTAAGTGATGGTTTGGCCCATACATAGCAAGTGAGTGATGTTTTCACTGGATTTCTGGACACTTTTTTTTGCATTGACATGGCATGAGTTACACATCTCAAGCTGGAAAATTAACACTTTGTAATGTTTTCCACAAATCTGAAAGTTAAATGTACCATTCTTGAGCTGACCAGTAGCATGGTGATGAGACAATGGAGCAAACAATTCCGAGTATTGACATAAAACTTGCTTTGTTTTTCATTGGACAAAGCACATCAATTTTCAGATTAACCAGATACGTTAAACTGATTAACATCTTTAGACATCCCTCTCTAAAACTTTCAGAGGGAGGGTACAGACAAGATGTTGTCACTCAGCAAAATATACATACAAGTCACTTTACATCTGCACTGTTTGAAATTGGTCACATCTACTGTATGCCTCTGCCAGGAATTTTTCCTACAAATCTATATTTTACTAGACCTGTACATTGGGAAAAAGGCATTTTATTTACTGACCAATTTGGTAAGTTCTTGAAGTCTGGCTAAATCATTAGCCTTTGAAGCCTTCAGCACGTCCAGCTCATGGGTCTTTGCTTCCACGTCTTTGTCATATTTTTCCATCCAGTATTCTACCTTCTCTTCCAGTTCCTGAGGGATGGAGAATAATACAACCATACAGTCTTATTTTGTCTTTCAGAGCAAATGTACCAAATGACATCTAGATTTCCATATTAACATTACTATTAATTGTGTGATACAGAGATCCTCAGTCATTTTTAACTGACTAAATTATTGTAAATTTTCCAACTGTTCATTTGAAAAGGACAGACTGAAATAAGGTGATATGACAATGAATGAGAATGAATGTACCTGTGATGCACTAATACTCACTACCACATAAAGGTAAAATCCATACGGGAAAGATCAGCACAAGGGAAGAACATTGAGAACATTTCAAAGAAATCACAGTTGCTGTTATCAAAGAACAGAGATCATTTGCCTCAAAAGGATGAAAGTTTGTGCAGGCTGATCTATTCTTGAAGACGACAAACGTTCAATGCCATCAAAGGGGGGGGTTAGAGATTAAGACTATCTGGGGGGCTAGAGTTCAGTGCTATCAAGTAAGAGTGGAGTTCAATGGCCTCAACAGGATCTGAGAAAATGCATTAAAGATTATCAAAGGTCAATGCTATCAAAGAGTGTCATAGATTTAATGTTATCAAGAAGTAACAGGGTTCAGTATCATCAAATATTATGGGAGGTCACTGGTCTCATCAAAGTTCAGTACCATCAAAGAGGGCCACAGATTACTGCTATGGAGGAGGATCAGAGTCCACTGAGTAATCAAATTAGCTAGAGGTCAGAGACTGATGGTATCAAAGCCAATTAGAATCCAGTGTTGTAAAAATAAGATCAGAGAGTACTGGTCTGATCAGGATCAGAGTAAATGGGATTAAAGAATATCAAAGTTCAATGCTATCGAAGAGGGTCAGAGGTTAATGTTATTGAGGAGGATCAGGGGAAGGCTCAATGCTATAGAGTGAGACTGGAGATCACTGGTCTAACCAGGATCAGAGTAAAATGCTATTGAAGATGATAAAAATTCATTGTTTTCTGAGAAGATCACAGACTGATGCTATGGAGGAGAATCAGAGTCCACGAAGCAATCCAAGTGGGTTGAGGTGACTGGTCTCATTTCTTTTTCCCATTCTTTTCCACGATCGGGGTTTAATGATATCAAAAAGAATCAGATTATGGTGAGATCAAAGAGGATCAGAGCTCAATGCTTTTGAAGGAGATCAAGTCCAGTTCAATACCAGGAGACTCTATTAACGGATTACTTCTTAGTTTCAACACACACCAATGCCCTCATAAGCGACACCTTTAGGGCTACCATCCATCCCTATTACTAGGGATTTTCTAGTGTTTGAAGGAATTTTAAGCAAGTGTCCAGATCATGAGAAAAACCATCCCAGTTTTCTCAACAGCTACAATAGCCTATAGCTTTATATTGTGGATCATGTTTATGTTTTTTGTTGCATTCACAGCAAATTTCATTTGCTCTAATATCTACATCATGAATCAAGCACTTTCCTCCAGCACTTTCCTCTACACTAGTCACCCCCAAAATGCAAACAAATTAATAAATTTAGGAACTAAATTCAGGTGGTAACATTTTCAGAGGAATTCCTCTTGACTTAGTGGTGCACTCTGCATATTCCATATATTGCATAATGACAGGTGGATTACACTGTAGTCCACATAGGTAGGCATGTTTGCCCACCAGACTCACACTTCCTCCTCCCCTAGGGTCCTCCCAAATCAGTCTCCAAAAAGTTATATCCCACTTTCAGCTTAGAGAAATATGGTAACAATCTTCCCCTCCCTTCTGGTATTAGACCGGAGCCAAAGGTAAAGGAGAACTTTTCTCCTTTACGGAACATGTAACTCGGAAGAGGAGTTTTCGTCCATGAAAGCCAACTTCGCATAAGAAAGAATGAGTCCTCAGAGACCTAAGACTACTCACCGCTTGATGTGTACGAAGATACTGTTCAATTTCTATGTTCACACGTTCCTCTTCGCCGATCTTCTCGTTCAGCAGCTGCGAAAGGAAGTCAGGGCGGGCATTTAAGAAAAAGAGAACCCTGGAGGACTAATGTCATATCACACTGATCTGTGGGACATTTCAAAACCGGTATTTTTCGGCTTAGATGCACTGCAATATGTAACAATGGACAGGGAGGGGTGACGACCGAAGGAAGCCAAACTACGTCACAGTTTAATGGTTACGAAATCCAGGCTCAGTCAAAGGATGAGTATGGATTGTTTGATATTAAAGGGAAGGTATCATATATGCTCTCTTGCACTGAATATTGAAATGATCTGATCACATAAACATATCACAATGCAGGCAGGCATTCTCTCAATGCCTCATTTCTGCCACTTTCATGCGATGTCTGCAGAGGTCGTGCAATGACACCATTCCAAATGCCCCCTTCCATAGGACAGCAAAGCGACCGTGAGCGAGTGCAATGCACTGTTCTTGCTCTTCTTTGTCTTAGTTTTTTTCTACCCTCTTTTGTGAGATTCCTTTTACACCTGTTTTAGTTGCGATCTAAATGACCTCTGCGCTTGTACTGAGATTCTACTGCAGCTAAAAATATATTTATCAGTTCAGGGGAAGGAATGCCCTACATCGGCTTATCATTCTACATCAATGCACATACAAACTTTCGTGCCAATTCAGCAAAATTGATGCCATTGTGCAAAAACATGCCATGAGCACAAAATTTTGGATAAACATGGCTCATTGATAAACTTTAAACTTTTTTCTTTGGGAAACTGTGTACTTTACTCTGCTGTAACCACGGTTCAGCACTATGCATTTCTTCTTCCTCTGTTGAATGAGTGGAGGGGTTGCCATCCTGTGATGAAGTACATTTCACCGTGCTTTACTTTCAATTGCTACTTTCTATTTACTTTCAATTTCTACATTCTATTACTGTTCAATGAACGAAGGGTTCGCTATCCTGTCATGAAGCAGGAACAGTGATCTGCCTTCCTCCTAATTTTGTTTCAACGAAAAAAAAACATTTGCACCCCCATAACAAAGTGTCAAGCTAAGCACTGCATTTGTTCTCACTACCATTCCATGGCAAACTGAGCATTTGAATTCATGCAATCAATGAAGTACTAGTACTATCATGCATCGCCCTCGATGCCCACCTCAATCTCCTCCTTCAACTGCCTCTCTTCCAGTGAGCATTTCTTTTGCGTCTGATTCACGGCCACCTCTGCGTCTTTCTGTATGTACCTTCCTTCCATGTTGGTCTTCGCTTTCATCTCCTGCAGCTGGTCCTTCAGGTGGGCTATCATCTGGTTTCTCTGCTGGATTTCATCCTCCCGTTCTATCTTGATATTGTGGATCTGTTTCTGGAGGCTCTTGATCTCTTTCCGGCCTTCCTCCTCTCTGAAAAATGACAGTCATGAAAAGGGTGCAGGCTTTGCTGACCTTTGTTCATAGTTTCGTACAAGTACCACAATATACTAAAACTGACTTCAGAATTACATGAAGTATAATTATGTTTGATCCAAGTTTCTTAAACTTGTAATGTAAAGTGTCTTGTATTAGAGATGCATTCTTTGTCTTTTGTTTCTGAGGGTTTCTGCTCGTCAAAGATTCTTGTGGATACCTTGGTCTACACACTATCTGTGCATATTTGTACTACATGTTTTTTTTTTCTTTTTTTTGCACACAGAACATTCTTATTAGCTTCAAGTACTGACTCTGCCAATTTCAGTGGGAATATTGCGAATAGTACTGACCTTCAGCCTTGTTTATCATCACTTTTGCTGGTATTTATTGATAACGTTAACAGGTCACTAATGACTTATGCCAGCAAATTTAACCTTTTGCTTCCTCCTACCTGCTGTTAACTCCAGTATTACCTACGCATGACAGGATTTCACTCATTACATGAGGTTGAACAAAACTTATTAAGAACTGACAACAACTTATCTTCTGTCTCAACACAAGCTCAGCTTTATTTGCCCTGTATGCACTCAAGCTGGTAGTGAGGATCCTTAGGATTACTTACTACTTAGAAGGTTAGAAGCAGGGTGTACATCACATGGAAGAAACCACAGAACGTTGGAAGTCACAGACGATCACTAATTACGCTTCCCTTCCTTGTGCCTGTCAGGTCGGGTGAGGGGGGTCTAATGGGCATTTGAATAGCATGCACTACAGCTGCTTTGGTGCTCACTGTGCACCACAGACTGGGAGTATTGAATATTATTCTGATAAATATCACCAACCAAGAATAACCCTCAGAATGGTTGAAATTTATCAGTTAGAGATGCATCACTGCATGTACATGCACTGCTTGTGGTGCACTGCATTCCAATCCACAGCCCCCCCCCCCCCCCTTGCAAAATTCGCAGAAAACAGAAACGGGGCAAATTCACAGAAAACAGAAATGACTAAACTGTTAAGCTGTGCACACTCCTATTTTTTTTCTTTTCTGATTAATACAATTTAGACTGCAAATTATACATTTTCAGAGTTTCTGTAATTCTACTCTATATAGGGACTTTGAAAATCTGCACACAGGAGCAGCCACTTCCTCAACAGAATTGAATAAAGATATCCTAAGTTGAGGACATCTCCGAAGTCCGAACAAGATGCGACGGCGTGCAAAAGATTAGAGGTACACAGATTTACGTCCTTCATGTAAGCCAACCTCAAACTGACTTGAATAGACACCTGCTAACCCTATTTAGTAGAGGCTATTCAGTCTGTTCATTTCACTTCTGATGTCTTTTCACAGGAGATTGAGGTAGACTTTGATACATGAAGTACCTCCCTAGATTAGCTCTGTGACTAAAGATGTGTCCACAAGGTTGTCACCTTCACCAGTGTAGATGCCTATGTCACGCTCTAACAGAAGTCAAACAATTGACACGCTGATCTTCATCAGGCTTACTTCAGTATAGTCTGCTGAATCTCGGCCTTTTTGCTCTTCTCCGAGTTCACCGCCTCTACTAAGGCTTCGAATGAACAGGTGCCCTTCAGTTCAAGTAGAGTCTTCTCTAGTATGGACTGCAGGAAGTTTCTGAGAGACAAGAAATGAAATGTGGAGGTCATTTTTCTTTTGTTTATAACACAAGGCAGCACAGAATCTTATATTTAATCACTTAAGGATTGAGGGGGGAAGCAATTTTCAAAAAAAATCTTCAACTTCAAAAGAAGACATCTCTAAGAAGAGGAAAATGAAGGTCGATTCCAAACTTGTCAAACAAACAAAAGTTGACGTTTAAATCAGTGAAAATGAATAAAAATTCCACACAAACCAACACCGCAGTGTCTCAGACAAACAGAGCACTACTGTAGTGTACCACTAGTTCAGCTAGTTGTTTGTCTCCAATACTATGCTCCTTGAATTCATTTTCACCTCACCCTCACGTTGGCTATCTCATGTTTCCTACAATGACAGGACTCATTCAATCCCGTGAGCCGTACCTTTCGTTAACATTCAGCAACTGGCACTGACCCACCTTGTGATCTGCCCACTCACTCCCCCCCCCCCCTGCCCAATTCGACTCCATGTCTCCTGCTTCTCCAAAATCAGTCCTGTTTTTGTTCCTGCTGGGCAGGACCTTTACATTTTTTCTTACAATGTCAACGAAGGTCATACCTGTCGTTCTGCAGCTTGACCACATTATCAGAGGTCAAAGGGCTTTGCTTGAGAGTCTTGCCAAAACTTTGAGCTGCATGCCTGATACCCCCGACAACATTGCTGATGTCCTGTTCATTGCCTGGCAGCTGGGCAGAGTCTTTCTTCGACGTTTTCAAGCCGGCTCTCCTTGCGACCAGCTCTTCGTACTGATTTTCCAGATTCTTCTGGTTGTCGACAATTTTACCGATTTCCTCTCCAACAATCTGCAAGGAATTATCAAAGGAAGACGATGAGCATTCAAAGGGAACTTCTGAGGGGCTGTGTTCATGTCAACTGATTGCATGAGTACTGTGGGATGAGCATTTTCAAATTTGAGCATGTTCTTTTCGAACATTTTCTGTATCATAACATTGCAATTATGAAAGACTAAAAAGTGCATAATTTGCTGAAAAGACACTTACAAAGTAGTAAATTAACCCCAATATAACATTTCAGAAACAAAAATTATGAAGATGTACACTTATTAAAATCTGTCCCATGTGCAATTAATTGGTGACAAATTTGTCATTTTTATTCACAAATCATTATCCAAATGTTCTCACTTGTCTCAATCATTGAAATAAAAAATTGTGCCAAAACTGGATTTCTCCAATGTATAACTCACAATAATTATGCAACATGGTAGAATTCCTCAACTAGTTTAAAACTCAGTAGAGAAAATTCCTACTTAAACGACTGAACCAACCAAAGCCTTAATCTAAATGTCGATTTCCAACCAGTCAAATAATCACAGTTAGACTTCTGGATGTAAGAGTCTTTCTTTGCGACCATAACCTTTGTTGTGCATATACTGTACCTCATTAGCTTCTGGTCTTCCCTCAAAGCTGGATGGCATAATGTGCCCAAGAACAGCCAGCTGATCAACTGTGTCATCCAGCACAGATGAGATGTGTATGGAATCTAAGATATCCAAGTGTGTCATCTTTATTTATCTTCCTGTAATCATCAACAAAGGTTCAAAACTTGTTAACGTGTACTTCAGTCACAATACATTTGTCATTTTGAGTCTGTGACCTAACAATATAACATCTAACTTAAAATGAGCATTGCACATGGTTATCTACCCAGCAATTTGGCGCTGAGTTGTCTTTTGTCGATTCCAACAACTACCAATTTGACCAACTGCCAATTCGAGCGACCTATTTGGTCGATTCAGACAACCCACTTGGTCGATTTGCCCAACTAAAACATGGCAATAAAACTTAGAAAATAATCACAGTCTTTCGACAGAAATGATTTTCAAGACAATTTGAACTGTCACTGGAGTGATCGCTGAAATTAAGTTTCAAGTGGCCCAACAATTTTAGGCGTTTATCAAAACAAGGTTATTTTTTTTTTTAATGTGCAAACCATTCTGTGTCACCGATTCAATTTTAGGTGGCTAGATGTTTTACTAGGTCCTTGGAAATTGACATAAAAACATTAAAAGATATTCTCTAAATGCACTTTCACAATAGTCTTTCCTCACATCTACATGACATGTGATATTCCTGCAACAACCAAAAACTGATTCACAACTGATGTAAAGCAACGTACTGTACAGTTAACACCCCACATCATCACATGAAGTTATTAACCTCCTTTTTGTTCTAATCTTTTGTCAAACTCAACTGTAAAGTAAAAACCAGAAAGCCAAAAGGCTTTGTGATTCCTTGCTACATGGTTTATTATAACAAACATAAATTATCCACATGACAAGTATGAGATCACCTACAGTTATGTTTCTTGAAACACCACATTAATAAGCCTTTAACCCAAAATGACCTGTTTTTTTTACCTAAAATGACATTTGACTTCCACCAAAAGCAATAGGGATAACCTACTCAATGTGACCAATCCACACACCAAGTATGACATCAGTCACAGTTACTCTTCTGGAGATATCGTGTTTACAAGGTTTTTACAGTTTGACCTCTGGTGACCTCAAATGACCTTTGACCTCGACCAAAAACAATAGGGATCATCTACTCAATATGTCCAACCCACACACCAAGTATGACATCAGTCACAGTTACCCTTCTGGAGTATTGTGTTTACAAGGTTTTCACATTCTAACCTCTGGTGACCTCAAATGACCTTTGACCTGGACCAAAAACAATAGGGACCTTCTATATTATATGGGCATTGCACATGCCAAGTATGAAATCTCTCAGAGTTACCCTTCTTGAGATATCGTGTTTACAAGCAAAGGCGTCACATATACACGCACATACGCACACACACGACATCACCATAGCAGCCTGCCTCCGGCAAGGAATCAAAAATAGATCTAATTTGATACAGGCTTCTCCAATGCGGTATTTCCCATTATTCATCTAAAGCAATATCAAATGTTGAAATGACATATGGGGTTGGACAAAACATTCAAGATAGCCCCCAAGGAGCCAGTGAAGGAGGTTGGTCGAAACAACAATTGGTGTAATCATCTTGCGTCCGCAAAGCCAGGGTCAGCCACATGTGCTTCATTTGCCCAACTGCTGACATGAAAAAATCACCAAATTTGGTCATCTGATGTTGTACATGCATATGGTAGCTTACCAATTTCCAACTATGGTACTGTACTAGCGTACAACAGGGCAATAAGAGGCTAATCACCCTGAATATCAAACCTGACATTTGGAAGTGACCGAGTCTATGTTCCATGTACAACATACAGTACAGTACCCTTCACTCAAAGTAAGCTATGCCCTTGACTGAGTTAGCAGACTTAAATGTCGAACAATTTCTATCATTTCAAGACTCGTCAATACAGCAATAGGCCTATTAAAGCATTTATTTGCACCAAGGTGTAATATCACCTTTCTCTACACCAGACTCACCCAAATCAGTCCACCACAATCTACCAGTGTGCCATTTTCACATGCACCAGCAACACTGACAGTTCAGCACCCAAGATCATCTTCTTGTCTGAGCAGTGGCATAACAAGCACAGGCAGCCCTTCCCCCCAGATAAGGTCTTGCCTAATGTGTGCCACCCCCCCCCCCCCATTTCAATTTGGAGGTAAAAAAACAGAGGGCAAAATTTGAACAAGATAAAAACTACTACTAGTACAGTATACTTTACTTTAAAAAAAGACATAGGTAGAGCATAAATGAGTTTAATACTGGACAATAGTTAAGATCAAAATAAAAGACACATTACTGTAAACAATTTAAATGAAAACTGAACTAAAGTGGTAAAGTGATAACACTTTTTTTATTTTTAATAATAGCAATAAAACTGCAAACCTTGATTCTGATTTGGTAAAAGCAAAACTTTTTATCATTGAAATAGCAATTACCAAAGTATGAGCAAATATAGTATATGGTCTTTGTTGACATACTACGGCTAAATTACACAAAGTTACTGTACATATGCAGCCAATGAAGACAAAGAATGATCACCAAATTGTGGTCAGTCTGATTGGTTTCATGTCAGTGGTTGGGCAAAAAAGCACATGTGGTCATGGGGGACATGCAATGCAGTGATGTAGTGGTGAACGTGAATCTTTATAATGAACCTACACTAAAACCCTACAAGGCCCACTTTTAGCATGCAGCATAAATGATGATTATATGCTGATATCCATTAATGAATTGTAGATATATGAAATTCTCTTATCCTCTCTACACCATTTATAGTGGAAAGAAAAATGTCCAAACCTGTATTCTAAGAATAAAGAAAATGGTAGATGAAATTCACATTGTCAGAGAGACTGGGAAGCGCCACTTCCTACAAGGCATCTTTATCCAAATTTTCCTCTGTTTGCTGCACGCCAACTGATGGCGCTCCACTAAGATGGTGTCATTTCTGCTCGCCCACCACTTCAACAATTTGCGCTCCTCGATCCCACCTCCCCCCATCCCCGGATGAAAAAGGCTTGTTATGCCATTGTGTCTGGGTGCTATGAATGCAGAGTGAGAAAGAAGCTACCTTAAGTCGTATAAGTCTGACCAAAGAAAAAGTCATGCGATGCCACCACTTTGTCACTAAACCAGTGCCATAACTTAGTACAACCACCTCCTTTATTTGGCTGTAGTTTAACTTTAGGTCTATCACAACAATCCCCACTGTATAGCAGAGACACCTGCAGAATGATACAACCCCTAGATTGACACATCTCTAGCTACACTAGCTGTAATACTTCAGCAAACCTAACCAATGTATTTTATTGAATTCCAGAAAATTAACTGTTGTCTGTTGTAGACTGCTAAATGAAATGATGGTGCGAATTTAGAATTTGTGACCACAAGTGACGTCAACAAGGGTATCAGACAGCAAAGCAGAAAAGGTAAAGCAGTTTGCTTTCTGCCTTGACGATGTAAAGTGTATTCTTGCAAAATATTGGCATAATATATTATAATTCATCATGAATATTAAACTCATCACAACAAAAACCTGTGACCAAACTAGCAACAAAAATGGTCAGGAAAAACTCCATTGAAGAGTCAAAATCATGATTTGAAAATCTGTATCATTCGGAGGAAACTGCGAATAGGATGCTCTATGACTAGCCTACCTCTCCTATGCAAATGCAGTACCGCAAAGTTGACTAATCAGGCAAGGAAGATAAAATAAACAGTGTCTCAGCTTTCTTTTCAGTCATTTCAAGGCATTGCAGTAAAAAATTTGTCCAGGTATTAGGTCATTGCATTTCAGGGCTTATTTTTCCGGGGGTACACAAAGTTTGGCAGTGCACTAAGTTTAGTGTATACACTACATATTGTTTGTAACATGTGTGCATGTGGTCATGTCTTCTAAATTTGAGCCAAAATCACTGTATTCATCTTTGAATGTCCTTCCGCCTGAACCCTAATGTTAGCAGAAAGGTCCAAGCATACATACTTTATTTAGTTCGAAGGTCACAATATTCTTTTTTGAGTTAAAAAGGTTGCTTATCATGTAGTGCATGTGTACGCTTACTGTTGTTATTATGTCGTCACTATAGCCACGTTAGGCTAGGCCTACAGTATAGATGGCATTATGTTGTCACATGAGGGTTAGTGCGTACAGCGCAGTAGAATAAGGGAGATGCTAATTTGATATGATATATTCCAGAGAATGCTGAAATACAAATCAGTCTGATACAGACATCAGAAGAGTTTGGTTGTATTTGTCTCTCCGCTCTATAATCATAAAAGGACATGAAAATATGGGAACAAACGCACTTTCTACACAGGGTGATGAGACATTAACTTCATCATTCCATCAAACGGTTTAGAATCAACTGAAAGTTCAACTCGAACATGGTGAGAAAAGCTGTCAAAAAGTGTCAGCTTACATGTGCTTTTCCATTGCATTCTACCTTCAATTAGGGAATTGCTAGTTATTTTCCATGCTACTCTCTGTTAAGTGAAAATGGACCAACAGCCATGATGAATATTATGAATGTTAAGTTCATCAAGTTTTTGGCTCTGAGAAAGGGATTTTTTTCTATAGCCAGCAGTTTCTTCAGGGCGGCAGCCACATAGGGGCAGCAGTAAGAGGATCCTTACGCAGGCTTCATTTCGCATAACTAGGCCTAGGCTACTTCGAATGTGACAGGTGCGGGCCATTACATACTGCATGATAACTAATATTTTAGTAATATTTCTATGTAAAAGTTAGCAGAAATTTCCGAAGAAATAAAATAAGTTTTACATTACTTGAACTTAATGCGCTAGCTATAGTGAGCACATCTCCTATTCCGCCGTTTATTGTTTTCTTTTAATTTTAAGAGAGAAATACAAACTTCTCTCAGCTTGCTCAGTTGCCGTCGGTGGAGGTTGGGTTGCTGTCGGTATATATTGACGGTTGCTATGGTGTAGACTGTAGTATTTTGACAAGAAATATATCCAGCAGTGAACGTGACAACTAATGTTCTTCATTTCTCAGTTTGATGCTGTTTCGCTACTAAAATACTTTTCGTAGAATTTCTTACTTCATGAACATTTTTTAATCAATTTATTTTATATCTGAAAATAAATGGCAAAAACTTGTCATACACTAATTGTCTGGCAATGAGAAGGCACAGGGCGACTGTACGGAAGTATTGAATATACTTTACATCAGCGGTTCTTAAACTTGGTGGATCGGGCGGACCCGTTATCGGTATAATTGTGAGCTGCGGACCCCGATGGCTTTGCCCGTAAGCGTAAGTCTAGGAAAAATTTGTAACTACAAGTGAACTCTTACTTGTTGAATCTAAATCAGATGACATTCTCACAGATGCTCTTCTATCTAATCTAAAGTTCCCATAACTTAAGAATCAAATCTTTCATTCCCCGTTCAAGTTCCTCAATATGATGGATACAGAACTGAAATACTGTGGTTATCAATGTATTATTGGTGCTATTTTCTTTTGAGGCTAGGGTCTTCGCGGACCCACTGCTTTTCATACTAAAAAATGCATAGCTTATCATAAACTAGTAGAGATTTTTACTTCTTTGACATTTTTTCATCTCCTTTGCTAACAATATTGTCTACGGAACAGTTCATCCTGGTAGATTCGATCGAGCACGTGTAAGTTGCTTTATAGAGCTAGCACTATGTATCTTGTATCGTGTAAATGTACACGTCAAACTGTGCTAAAAACAATCACAATATTTAGAAACAGAAAACAGAATTACATCGATGATATACTTCATGCGGAAATCTTTTACTCTAGTCAGGTGACCTTAATATCCTGAGTGCTATGTATATTACAGATAGTGTTAGAGGTGGCATAACACATGTGCAAAAAATATATTACGATGTTCTTTCAAAGGCACCGTAGATTTAGTGCTTTCTTTTTAACTTTCTTGTCCGTGGCTGGTATGTGACCTACGTATTTTAAACCAATATTGATATAGTTTTCACTATGTTATACTAGGAGAATAAACTGAATATTGGAATTCAAGGATTTTTTAACATTTTTCCTTCATAAATAATGATGAATCGAACACTTAGGGGTTACTTTAAGCCCGATGATTAAAGATTTAATTCAACCCTCCTTGTGACAGGGTACATTACATTTTAGCCTAACTTCATACAAAAGTGTACTAACTGGTATTAGGTGATGTTAGGCTGCCTTGTCAGTGTGTCACTGTTATTGCCCCGTAAGTCCATTAGACAAAATACCCATATTTTGTAAATGCTATCACTCAATCACATACTGTAGCTACGCACAGTGTTCATTGACTTACGCTACATCAGCACTGCGTGCTTTCATTGTGGATTGTTACGTACTTATGGCTAAACCCTGAGTGGTACACTAATTAACGTTACATGATGCACTCAGTCCTCAATGGGTAGGAATAGCTTAGGCCTAGCGTAACGTTATGCCTAACACTGATACCGGAAAGTGAAAAAGCTATCTGATCCCCAGCTGAGTCCCGTCGTGTACAGCTAGCCTAGCTCTCTGGACCTAGCCTATTGTGACGTTTCATAGGACAGGGGTTAGATTTTAATAGCACTGTGGAATGTGGGGACTAGAAACAGGTAATATCTCAAAAATTAAATGAAATTTGAAATTATAGTGACCTATGTGAATATAGGCTTGTCTCACCTTTATAACCCCCTTAAAAAAGTAAGAATTTTGAGCATAAGAACACCTGATGAAATGGAAAATGTTGCACCATTCCTCATCTTGATCCTTTGCAAAACCAAAAAAAGGCATGATAAAGCGGAAGGGGAAAACTAGCCATCAGCCCCTCCCCTTATACCCCACCTGTAGGCTGACAATTCATTGATGCTGATAGTGGCGTACACTTGACAATGTTAGCTACTGGTATGAAGCTTGTGGTGTGGAAATCTTGTGGAAAGCATGTTCTACTATCTTTTATGAGCCGCCACTAAGTTGACATGTTTGAAACTTTGGTGGAGTCATGAGCCAAAGCAGAGATATGCCAGTGTAGCAGAGGCTCTGTGATGTAGTGTATACAGGAGGCCCTGTGGTTGCCAGATTGGTGCACTTACAGAAATTACCTCCCAAGGAGCCATTATTTAGAGGAAGCGTACCTGAAATGTGTTTATAATTGTAAAATGCATAAAGTGTGGCTGTATGTTCAAGAAGGTTACACTCAACACTCAATTAAGGTGTTAAGGTATGCCACCAATCTCAGTGGTGCACCAGTTATGTGGTCTGTACTATGTCAGTCTAGCACTAGCAGGTGGATCATTATGTCTGAGATTTGTTGTTAAGTGCAATACTGTAGTTTGTGGTGTATTTTGGGGTAAGTTGTTGAAATGACATATCTAGTTAAGACAAAATACACAGCTCATATGAATCTGTTGGGAAGGGTGTGAAAATGTCATTAAGGAACCAGAAATTTGACAGGCAGGCATCTACAATGGACCCGGGTACACATTTCAGAGTAGAAGATCGCTCTAAAATGTACCACTGAGACTGTTTTGTCAACATTGAATCTCAAGTCTCCTTGATCTATTGTAACTTTCAGAACTGAGAACGGCGGACTGACAAGATAGAGCACAATGGCAGGTCTTGCACCTAATAAGAGGTAATGTCTGTCTTCTGTTTCATGTATATTGGTTTTCATGAAACAATTTTCATTCAGCTAGTTTTATAAAAGTGACCAAATAGTTGAAAAGATTTATGCATCACCCACCTGCCATTTTGTTTGGGTATATTGACAGATTTATACCCTTTCCATATTTTTTTTTTTTTTTTCAGTTGTAAGCATTGTCTAACATTGACTGAATGATATTTTCCTGTATGTTATTCATAGAAACATGCCAAGTACTACAAGAGAGAAGAAAAATGAAGACTTCATCTTATGTTGTAAATATTGAGGAATGTGTTTAAGAGTGCAGTTGCAAGGAACATTTCACTCTAAATTTTATGTCATCCCAAAGTTGTTACATCAGTTTCACTCTGGATTTTCAAGCATACATGGCAAGACGTTCTTGGTTACCTCTTTTTGATGAGATGGCGTGTTCAGAGTAGTGTCCCTTGATCCACTGCATTACTTGATAACTTTAAACAGTAGCTTTTGAGTGATAGCTTTGCTTAGAAAGTATTCTGTGGGAATATTTGAAATTCAGAATTTTAGGCATGACTGTATGTAACTTCTATATATATGTTTGTTTTTAATGACTTCACAGACTGTGGGTGAAGGCCGTCTTCACAGGTTACAGGCGTAGTCTACACACTCAGAGGGAGGGTATCGCTCTACTGAAGCTGGAAGGAGTAGAGTCCAGATCTGACACACGTTTTTACATGGGAAAAAGGTGTGCCTATGTGTACAAGGGAAGGAAGTAAGTGTAAAATCACCATTTTATCCAACACCATTTTATCCTTCTAAAATTTAACTGGGTCAGAAACTAAATGGCCAACCAAAATGCTCTAAGAGTGAAAGATGCTCAAGTTGAGTGGCCAACACCTGACCCTGAGTAATAGATATAGTACCTGTATTCAGTCAAGGTTTGCTAATATACCTCAATTTCACTGACGATTAGCCAAACCAAGGAGATCCACCCAAGTACAAGGCGGTAAATCACCTTGTACTAGAGAGGTGCTATGTAGCTTTAATTTTGGGGGAGTACAATATAGTTAAAAGTATCATCAAGCATGGATTTTGCCAGATGGGCGACTGGACCAAAGGACTGGAACCACAGTCCTTTGGAATCACAAAGTCCTTTGACTTTCTGTTTTTTTTTTTTTCCCCAATTGTTCAAGCATGTATAGTCAACTTGAATCCACTTCATAAAGATGAAGAAACTTTCTCTTCTAATATCAGAGTGAACTAATACAGAAAGATGTAAAATGTGTACCATGTCTTGTAACGTTTGAGATACAACAATGTGCCATGTTATGGATTTTACCTAGTCTAGTTTAAAAGTATTCTATCTGGGTGTGTTTTGAGATACAACAATATGCTTATCGAAGATGTTACATCATTTTGTGTCAGAAATGAAACAGATTAATTTAGAATGGATGGAAGTAGCATTGAAGATTTTTGTTTTGTATCTATCGTTCTGCAGATTGTACAATGTGTGTGCACCCTAAAAGCAGTAACAATTCACACAGGATGCAAGTTTGCTTACAACAATAAATTTATCTTAGTTATTTTTAGGGGTAGAAAGAGCAGTGGTGCAGAAAAATGTAATGCATTCCAAAAATGAGTTGCCAATCACTTTTAAAGTTGCTTGTGACCCTTTCGGAAGAACGGTGATCCCACGAATGTGAAATCAGGACACCTAGCCAATTCTGACAAGAGGTCCAGTGTTATCAATTGATGGCGTCCGTCAGTCAATGGTATCAATAGGTCAATGTGTATATCTTTTGATTGGTGAACCAGAATGACAAATTGATCACATTTTCATCACTTCCTATGCTGCCTGCCTCTATCTTGCAGGCTGATCAAGCGGCGCAACAGTGACAAAAAGTCCCGCCTGAGAATAATCTGGGGTAAAGTGGTGAAAGCACACGGTAAAAGCGGAGCCGTCAGAGCCAGATTCAAGAGGAACCTCCCTCCCCGTGCCATGGGCAGAAGGATCCGTGTGGTGAGCTTCTTTTCTTTCCCTTTTTTCATCTTTTTAGCAGATTGCTTCAGCAATTGCCAAGTTTTGTTTTTAGTACCAATTAGGACTTAGTGCTGCCAGTTGGTGAGTGAGTAGGTGAGTAGGCAAACTTAACCAAGTGCAGAGGGTGCCAAGAAACCGTTTGGCCTCCCCATCGAAGAGCGATGGAGAGTACTCTGGCAGGCAGTCTTGTTGGAATGTTCAGTGCACTGGTAGGTAAGCTCCCCAGTAGTTATTTCAATATATTATTTTTCTTTAACGTACACACCGTACCACATGCAAACAATTACAGATTTGTCTCATCCAAGGTCTTCATATTTGTGATTCTTCCTTCACATCTCACCGGACCAGACATAACGTGTTGAATTCTGCATGCCATGCCTATAGTCCCACTGGTTGCATGCACTAACACACCAGAAATAGTTGCTAAAAACTTTGCAATGGGTTTGATTTAAACCAGCCAGTCACAACTCACAACAGGTTTAGTGTAACTGTTGTGTATAGAAATCCCCACATGTGCCAGTCTCAATGGACCTCAATGGACAAAATATTGCACCATTTGCATATTGGCACACCGGACATGACCAAAAATTTCCCAAAAGGGATTGGGATCAGCCACATTAGCCAGCTAAGAGAAAAGCAGCTAGACAAAATTTGGGCCTGCAGAGAACACTGATCTTGAGGAAAAGAAGTATTGAGTGTTACTAAATGTGCAGCAGTTTATTATGTTGGCATACGTAAATTTCAGTAGCGTACAGTCTGTTTGCCGATTAAGTCGGAATCCAAGTAATAGTTTGCCCACATTGGTCTTACAAAGGCAGCTACATCATGAGATATAGATGGAAACGAATCATCAAGTGATTTCTCCAGTCACTGAGTTTTTGACACATTCTAAACTGACTGGGCCATTGCACCAGGAGCTTACAGCCCCTTTGAATTTGAAAGCCAAGCTACCAGTGATATGTTAAATAATATTGGAGACCATCTAAAGCAAGAAAGATTGACAGTGTGAATTAAGCGTATAAAATGGACCACTTAGAAACCCTTTTTAAATTTGTATATTTACGATTATAGCCTCATGAAACACTATATTTAGATGGCGATAGACCAAGACGAGATTTATCCGTAAAACTTTTTTCTCACAAAATTTACTAGTTTGTTTCCCTTTTTTCTCTTTTTCAGATGTTGTACCCATCAAACATCTAAACAGTGAAGAGGGCATAGATCCACCACAGAGAGAAAGACACAAACTCAAGGAGCAAAAATGTCAGAGATCTCACAGATTATCATTGTGATTTGTAATTAATGTTAATGGTCGAGAAGAAAAACGATTATCGCCACAACGTGACGTAATTCTTTCTCGTTTTTGTGGTTTTGCGTGCAGTCCTGAGACGTTACCAAAAAAAGAAACAATTCTGGTGGTTTAAGCAGACAGGGAAGTTAGCGGAGTGCTGCACCAAAGCAGGAGGGAGGGGGAGGACGGTATCAAAGACGGTTTATACAGGGACTCATTGAGTTGATATGGTTTCTTTTGTGACGCATTTCAAGGAAATCATCGCGTACCGATGTCTAATAAGCCTCACTAGTCATTTATCCATTCCTGCAGTTACTGAAAATGTTAGAGAATTTGTGGTCAATTGGTAGTCTTGAATGAAGAGGGGTTGGGTATGGTAACACCTCGTGTTAAAAAGTGTCTAGTCGCAGATTGGCAGCGAGTAATTTTAATCATTGAGTACCCCATCGTTGTCACTCCAGTTCAGAATCTCTTGTTTGACCACTGGCCATCAAGGTATGAGTGATACTCAACGGGTGGACAAAATATCATGAATTTTGTGAACCAACTCAATGAGTCCCTGTAATGCATTTTGTGATACATTGTGGTCGGATTGTGACCTGCTACCTTTCCCCAGATATATTTATGTCTATATACCGTCTAGTAGTCCTTCCACACTTTTTCTCCCTCAACAAATTTATGTTGGAAAGGTTCCACGAAGGCCAAAAAGATGTCACTGCATGGTTATAATGTGAGTATGCCTGCAGTCCTCAAGTCACATGTGACATGAAAAACACATTTTGGAGTATTGACCAAACTTATCATTAGAACTGTTGAAAACAGCCTCTGTTTCCATCAGACCTCATCAAACATTGAAGATTTCACTAGTTACAAACAAATATCTGACTTACAATTGCATCATGAATAAAACAAGCCAAATATGCAAATTTGTGACATTAAGGGAGGGACTCGTGTGATATGCATCATGTTATCCTTTGTTTACTGAACCTTTTATTTCAAGGACAATTGAGAATTTGATATGCTTGGAGTGTATTTTGGAAGCATTTGTAGTCTTGTTTGAAATATTGATGTCACTTACCAATGTGCAACCTGGTAATTGAATAGTTAGAGGAGACAATATATATCTGCTTAACAAAAGAAATACTGACACTGTGCAATGTTCGACAGCATCTGCTTTACATTTTCAATGTTTGGAAAATCGTTACCTCAAAAACAGTCATAGACACAAACACAATTCCAATGGACTGTCATTCAGGATTTTTCTCTGCAACTTCCGAATGTAGCCAGCTGTTTCCTAAATGCACGTCACTTTGTCTGCAATTTAATGAAATACTGTTAAGCCCCAGTAGAAGGGGATTTTAGGATCCAGCTTTAGAGATAAAAGCCACTTCATGGGTAACTAATTTAACGAGAGGGTGAAGAAAATATTTTGCCTACATTTCATAACGAAGGATCAAATTCTGAATTCAGCCCTTCCTCTCTGTAGTTCCTTTCCAGAATTTATTGTAACAGTAACAATAAAGTCAGTAATAAAAAAGTCAACAAAGTCAATAAAAATAAAGTCAGTAATAAAAGTAAAGTAACAGTTTAGTCATAGGTCTGTCATTCGTCCTCTTACAGTGGGACTCCAGTCTTGAAATTATCCTTCATGATGGTGATACCCTTACAGTTTACCTAAAGTCAAAGATTTCAAATATGTATGTCACAATTCACAAAGCGTTAAATATGAATTCAAATGGCTTTGGAATGTTCTACTGTTCTACATGTCTTACTGTTAAGAGGTGACTCGACTATACAAACCCTCTTTACGCAACATTCCATTCTCTTTCTGGGAAAACAGTTAAGTTTTCAAGGTTATATATTTTCAAAAGAAAAAGGTAACGAAGTGATTCGAGAACGTCATCGCAAGATATCGTGCTATCGACCGTTTGAAAATGACTTTGAAGCATTTGATATCTCAGCAATGGAATAAGCTTTGAAGATAGGATTTACTCGCCGACATCTAAAATAAATTTTCACGTAAATTTGGTCATTGGGTGCAATTTCATTCTTTGTAATTCTTTTGCAACCTGGCCAGCAGGGTACGCAGAAATTATCAGAGAAAGATTCTTCAGGAAACACGGCCTATCACATACCACCTCAAAATCTTTGGTGTTTTTACTCCCTGTAGGTTAGTGTTCTGCAAGATTATGCCATTAATATAATTTACATAACCCTGCATATAATGTTCATAAAAAATGTCAGATGAGCCGCACCATTTCATTATCCCACGTGGAACGTGTTGGTAGCCATATATTATTCCGTGGAGTAATCTAGCATAGCGCCATCACATTTGACCTTTAGCGGTAAAACAGTTATCGTAATACTAATATATACTATTTTTTCTCATTGCAAATTAAGGTGTGCCCACAATTTAAGTTTTTAAATCCAAATAAACTTACGTCTCTATGAAAGTGCACTTTTTACCGTTGAAGGACTCAGTACGATGAAAAATATTTCAAAAGGAAAAGTGGCTTAGTTGTACTTTGAAGGTTCGATCAGCGAGCTATATGGCAGCTTCCTGGTTCGATCGCCATATTTTGTTGACGTAATAAACTGACACATCATGGGTACAGTTACAATAATTACTAAAAACAGTTCATGCCTTGAACGTTAGTTGTTTTTACATGACGATGAGCGACCTACGCAAGTCTGGAGGAAACCTGTGGGTTATACATTAAAACTTCACTTCCGGTGACTGCCGTATACCAACTTACCGGTATTTGATCGAATTTAGTATCCTTTTTTTTTCGCAAGGACAGTTCAGATGGGAAAACTTTGGATAACCCACCCCCACTGTGACGCGGCCAGGGATCGAACCCATAACCTCTAGGTTGCGAAACTTAATTCCTGTAAATGCCACCAAGTTTATTAATTTTCTCACTGCACCTATTTATATTTAGAGATAATATTGTGACCGAAGAAGTTCAATCGGGGACCTGTTACTTGGAAGGAGAGGCAACTAAAATTTTAATCTGATCGTAATCCTATTGACTTTTTCTTCCGGTGTAGTAAGAGTTTCGATTTAAGTAGTGACTCGTACTGATTAGACTCCCTTTCCCTTTGGTGTGATACGTTCAGTTCTAGATAATATCCGAGTAACCGTTACGCGCACCGGCTTATAACCCATCAAAAGGATGAGGTAAAACGACGGTTTGTGCAGAGGAGACTGTCGACGTTGAAGTCAGAGCCACTGGCTCATAAATCAAAACGATTGGTCGTCTCTTCGACATCAAGATAAACTGAGGTGTTACTGGATGGAGATAAAAACGAACCAGGAGAGGCAGCAGTCTAACTTTTTGACAACGAAATGAGACTTTTCCGGAAGTGTCCGGAATTAACCATATGAAAATTCTTTTTCATGTTTTAAGATAAAACTTCAATGTTATGATGTCAAACGCGACACTGACCGACAAATGAGAGAAAACTTGTCCTCCGAGGACTGGCGATGCTTTGTCAGTTCGGACACCACCTATTTTTTTTTTTCTGCGACCTGTAGCAGACGACAAATACCAGATTGTATTTACTATAAACATGATGATTTTTCTGGTGTCTTCTTGGTTTGATTTATAAATTTGACTTTCAAGATGTCCTTGGTGCCATCGATGATTTTCTCTGTTTCACATGCTGTGACCCTGATTGTCTTTGAAGGAGGTCAATTATCACAATACCCCCTTGTTAAAGAATCAAAACTTCGTGAACATCAATATGCAAATAGAAAATTTGGACTGAATCCACATATTCAGGTATACAAAATGAAGGGGTTAAAAACCCAGCCTGATTTTTGGTAAGGGTCAATGATCCACTATTTAGTGCTGAATTAGAAAAAGCCGCGGCGTGGGTGCATCTCCCGGTTAGGGGTGGGGGGTTCAAGTGACCCCATCATCACTTACATAATAGCTAACATTGTGGAAAAACTATCCACGCGTGCGCTCGCCCTATCTTTTGGCCTGAAGAGTACCAGAATCAGTGGCGGGTGGCACCAAGATTTTAAAAGTGGGAGGGGCAAATGGAGGGGCAACAGAAAATGTTGGCGGGGCAAAACATTTTTCGCGCACATCGCGAAATCCTGCAGGAAACGAGAGACTTACCGGGTGGGGTCCACGGGCCCGCCTTAGGGCCCCTGGTGGGGTTCAGGGGCAAAGCCCCAGTGGGGGTCCAGGGGGCGAAGCCCCCGGAAGCTCTGAGGTTTTAGCAAATTTCTTGGTAAAAAATTAAGTCTCAGGATAGGAGTATGTTGGTCCACAATGCATCATCCAAAGCAAAGATTCCAAATGATTTTAATGCAAGCTAGGCTTATTTGGCTATTACTCTTCTTAGCTGACAACATGAAAAGTTGGAAAGCGACAATACGTTTAAAAGCTACTTATTAGCAATCTCTTGACACTTTCTACACTTTTCTTAAAACAGAAAGGTGAATGCAATATGTACAGTATATTAACAGGGATAGCATTACACATATGGATCTGTTACACTCTATACATCGAGCATACCAGGTAGTACATAAAGTATTAGAGGGATGTGTTCACAACTGCAGTAAGAATTACTTTGAAAAGTTTGGGAATGATTCAAACAGGGAGGAAAATTATTTGTGAATTATGTTGCCTTGAAAACTCCTGAAAGGACACTATACTTCAGGAGCTGAGTGGGGGGGGGGGGCAACTGGGGGAAAAGGCTCTGACTGTGGGAATTTCCCCATCCCCCCCCCCCCTTGGTGCCGCTTGACCAGAATACTTGAAGATAAAACGAAACGTCAAAGGACTTATATTCATGAAGGACAATATTCATGAAGGACCAACGACAACCCATACATACTAACTTGCAAATTCAAAGTTTGATCTCTGGTGAAGTCAGATGAATCTTGACGTGCAATAAAAACATTAGGAATGATCCACTCAGTATAACCAACCCACACATGAAGTATGAGGTTAATCAAGGCTACGCTTCTGGAGATATATTGCTTTGCAAGATTTTCACAGCTTGACCTCTAGTGACCTCAAATGACCTTTGACCCACCAAAAACAGTGAAGATCATCTGCTAAATATGAACAACCTTAATACTAACTATGAAATTAGTCAAGGTCACCCTTCTTGAAATATCGTGTTTACAATCTGCCTTACACATACACACACATACACACAGGACATTACCATCGCATAGATTCCTTTTGCCTTCTAAAAGAAATCCAGAATACCCCCTAGATCGTCGAAAACTGAATCGCTCTCACAGGCGCTCTTTCACTCTTAAAAGTTCTCATCTCCCCGCAGAAAAACCGACGCCGGGGGCATCGAGTCCCCCCCCCCCCTCCTCTGGCTCAACAACACGGGCAAGGCTGATTCGATTCGATACCATTCCGTTCATGTGACACAGGTTTTGTAAATACTGTACTTTGTTCGGAGAGAATGCTTGTACTGACTTCATATACACTACTCCAGTCTACTCTAATGAGTGCGAAAGTCGGATAAAACTTGTCCAAAGGGTATAAAATTGTCTCACATGACCTGCATATTGAAAAACATGATTAGGCGATTTTGAGATTATTGTTGCGTATTGTATAATATTATTATCTCATCCCTATACAGCGAGGAGATATTGTCCTCACTCGAGCGGTTTAAGTCGCCAAAAAAATGACACTTTAATGGTAGCCCACCTTACACCCCTTGCAGTATTCAACCAAAACTGGGTGAGTCAGAAGACCTTATGTAGTCTTTATGTGTAGTCCTACTTCCTTCATATTGGTCACAGTAATTGCGGCAAAGACTTCCTTGAAGAAGCAAGTACAGCTTTAAAACAATGAAAATGTGTTCCTTATGTATAAATCAATCTGCATTGGACATCATAGAAACCATTCTTGCCTTATGGTTAATTTTTATACTTTTCCTGATTTGGCTTCTGAATATGTGGGCGGCTGTCGTATATATTTGTTTTGTTTTTTTAAGGACGTTTCATATGAAACACTATCTGACGAGCGGAATCGAAATTCACCGTTGCTTTGGAAATGGGAATGGCATTAAAATTAACGACAGATTACATGTCCGCTAAAGTGCTTTCGTTCATAGAACCAGACATTCTGACGTTGTAGTGTCGAATAAGAAAGTTCCATGGAAAGAAACCGCCACCCGAGTGCATCTGGTTATTTCGAGAATGGTGGAAGTTGCGGCATAGTGAATGTAGTGTGACCCCGTCACTCGGTGGACAAAACGTGTCACATGGCCCTCTGTTCTTTCTAAGGGTTTCCTGTACTCTGCAGGCCAGTTGTCAATGGGGAACCAGTGGCGAATGTCCTACCCCCACCCCACACCTATAAAAAAATCTTTGTCACCTTTAATTTTTTGGGTGACAAAAAGCCTATCAGTATTATGACCCGTGTACCCTAAAACTTTGACGTGGCCACGGGCCTGATACACCCTTTCTCCCTCAGGCTCATAACTCTACTCCATATGCGCCAACACGACATGATCGCCATTTCACCAACTGCTAGCGTCTTGAATAAATAACGTCTACGTTGTGAATATTTCATCACTGTATTTGCTTTCGAGAGCCCATTTCATTTCGAGACTAGCCATTCAAACTGCGTTCCCTTTATTTACTTGAAGCATGGTGCGTTGCAAGTCAGAGGTAGTACTTCCATGCTTCAAGGGTATATGGCGTGAATTGAGAGAAATAGATTACCGAGAATGACGCCTCGGAACAATCCGTGAGGACCAAATTCTGTATGGCAAAAAGGCGTTCTCATGAAAATCGCCTAACAAGAATCCAACGAAAATTTTATGATAATGTAATTGGCAAACAGCCAAGAGCTGGGGCGCAGTTTTCCTCGATATTATTAGCGTATCTCAAACAATCGAAGGGTTGCACTTTTTTTGTTTCCCTCATCAAAGAATTAGTCAGATATCGAACGAACAAATTCTCCGTCCGTGGGTGTATTATATACGACAAATGTCGAAGGCAAAGCTGTTTTGCCTTACCGCGTGAGACACCGCCTATTGTTTTCGACTTCATTTGTTCAGTGTGTGAGTGAGTTACAGTGATGTCATTCTAGTTGTTCTATTTTCTCTGTTTGAATCTTATCGAAGCATTGTTACCAGAAAGACAAAAAACTTTCCGGAAACAGGGCTTAGTGACGTTAGTTGTCATTGGCTACTACATAACATTAATGCTTTTAGTGTCTTCGCCTCCTGTATTTCATTAGGAACACAAAGAGCACACATGCCCGTTTCTGGTTGCCGCCATTATCATTCACCCCGTTTGCACAGAGACTAAATCGTTAAATCATTTTGCATTTTGGTTGATACCCTTAATTCGTTGTTCTCCCACCTGCTATTAAGCTCCCTGCTCTCACAGCCTATCCAAACATGACAAGTAGGCCTATACAAATTATCACAAAGAGTGAGGAAACTTTTTCTATTTCAGCATGGAGCATCCTTGATGTCACATGCCACCCCTCCCCCCCCCCCTCCCGTTTCTACCATCGTTAGGTTAGTAACAGCTCTGTGGTTTGTCGTGTAAACATTGCGTAACACCATGTTCGCACATTGGCACTGCATAAATTAAACTCTCAGTATGTAACACCTAAGTTGCAGCTCCCTGTTCATACAAGCTTATACGAATTGACAAATGCTTGCCGTGCGCACACAGTCATGCTACGTACGTTATGCATAATAAAAGGTAATACTCGATTACACACTGGAAACAACTTCATGTGCGACCATTTTCAAGTAACAAATCCCTTCCTTGGAGACATTTTCTTTACTAACCACAAAAGAAAAATCCTTAATGGCTGTATTTGTCATGGTAAAAGCTGATTCCTTCCCTAAAGCAAATTTACAGTCATTTTAATATTTTTTTTAATTTATCTCCTTTTCTGTCTTTTAATTCTGTACTTGCTTATATATTTCTTTTTTATTTTCAACATCTTCTTGGAAGTTGAGAAAAAAGAATCGAACCGCCGGTTAGTCACGATCGGATTTTGCCATCGGTATTCCAGAATTGTGAAGTACGAAAGAATGGAAAAGTCGACGCGATGAGTTAAACTGAACCGATTTAACAAGCAGGGGAGTTCAGATGAGCAATTAATAACGAGTTTTGTAAATACTCCTTGCGTGAAATCATTGCCGTCAACCTCGGAATTGCAAAATGTCCAGTGGTCACGTGATAAAGCTTAAAATAGTAAAATACACATCAATCGGTAGGTTTGATTATTTTGTTTATTATTTTGTTTATTATTATTATTATTTGTTTATTATTAGGGGATTATTTTGTTTCAGTTTCCCAAGGTGGATGAGGTCAGTGATTTTCCGAAATTGTTCAGAGAGATCAAGAAGACATGATCATGATCAAGCGGAGGATAGATTTAGGGTTAAGAAAAGAAGATGCGACCGTCCTGATGGTATGATATAACCGAGACCGGTCCTGGTCTCACATATCTGGGAAAGATTATGTGAATTTTTTTTTTTTTTTTGGTCATACCCATTGACGGCATATCACTCTGATTTGACTTTCGTTAGACATTCCTGTTTTTTGATATGGAGCTGTCGTATATATGTTGCCTTTTTACCAAAAGTAATCATGTAAGCTGTAAGAACGACTTCTCCTGTCTCTGTGACCTGACTCGGACGATCCTCCTGTCTTCCATGCAAGTTTCTCTGCCTTGGCATAAAAAGTGGCCTCAATACAGCGGTGATGATCTGATTCCGGAATGTCAAACCGGTTGCCAGCACTTTCTGTTTCTCTGCCTCCTGACACGGCCTCTGTAGTCTACACTGTAGCAACGATTATAGGAATGACGTCATTACATACAATTTTTTTTTTTTAACCTAAAGAGTTCGACACATCACTATATACCTGCAGTTCCAGGGATAAAGTTTTTGTGGCTGAACTCTCCCCTCTGCGATTGCAGAGAGTTAATCAGTACATCGTCTTCAATCATTATAAAGCATAAACTATGAATTAGAAGATCGGGGAGAGGGGGAGGGGAGATCAAATATAGAGGATCTGCAACACTTGAACACGCCAGTCTGGAGTCTTGAACCTTCAAACGTGTCATCCTCTCACAAGAAACGCCCGCAAAACCTACTTCGTCAAATACAGCAACCTCTCATAAAACGATACTATTCAGGTTAAAAAAAGGTAAAGGACGTCACGAGGTCACTTCATCAGTTAACATACAAGGTTTTCATATTTTCAGAGACGCGATGATACCCAACTTGCGACTGCATCGCTCGTTGCCAATCATATTTCCCAAAGCGCCTGTAGCTGCCTGAAAAAGAAGCTTAACAGGATGACTTTGATGAGGATTTCAGATTGGTTAGAGATAAATGAATCATTAATATCAAGATTACACAAATGACGTTTTATCTCAAGACCATCTTGTTTTTGGAGGTGGAGAGAAGAAATTACACATCAATATATAACCACAATCATAAAATAACACACACACACACACATATATATATATAATATATATATATAATATATTAATATGTAAATACTCGTCATTTTATAGGAAAAACAGTAAAAGGTTCCATGATAGAGCTGCCGATTATCAACACGGCTGTTATGGTGTGATGTTTGCTGTTTGTTTGTCATTTATTGTCTTTGTGAAGTGTTTATTTGTTGTTGTTGTCGCCCTTGCTTATTCAATGTTCTGAGGAAAATGAACACACCTGCAAATACATTTTCAAAACAAACCATGTCTATGCCAAAAACATTAACGTATATCTATCGCTGAGCGATTAAAGTTCAGAGTCAGTATTTTTTCTCCTTCCGATTGGCTAAAAACTTGAAATGAAGTGGGAAGAAAAAACATGAAACTGTATGATGTGAAAAAGTATCGATGACGAGAAAAAATGAAAGGAATGATCCAGTAAGTAACTGCTTGTTTCTGCATCATAGTGTTTTGATTAACAAACATAACCTTTCTGCTATCTTCAATATGCATAATTCAGGGTATAAAGTTGTACATGTGATCACAAATAATTTTATCTCTCACTTAATGTCATATTAATACTTTTTTCATACATTTTCATTTCCCTTCCGGCCCCTCCCCCCCCCCCCCCTTCGCCCTCTTTATCTCTTAATTTCTTTTTCAGAGAGATAGCAGACGGGAAAGTAATGAGAAAGAACATGGAGCATCTGATTATGACGTCAGCATTGTGGCCTATAGGAGGTTAAGTTATTGTTGCATGCCCTTTTACAGAAACTACTCCTGTTTCGTGATCGCTTCTTTCGTTGTCTTCCAATTAAGGCACCTACAATAAAACTCGGAGTGGTACTAAACTACATAGGTATCGACAACTTATAACACATTTTACGTCTGATGATATTACATTTATTTGACTTGCATAATCATATTCTCCTGTGACACTTATATGAAAGCAAACCACCCCCCCCCCTTAATACCACCACCATCACCACGGTACGAAATAATATCAATATGAAGATAGTTTGTGCGTGGATTAATTAAAGCAAAGTGCAATTATCTAGATGTAATTTTTTCTCAGACAATATAAGTCGGTCTTTTCGCATGCTACTTTCAATGTCAAAATTACGAGAGAGCGGGCACGTAAAATGAAAAGCCAGCACAAAAAAGTAGAAGTAAAAAGTAAAAAATAAAGACAAAAACGTGACGAAATAAAACATCCCCTAAAAGATTATGCAGGTATAGGATAAGAAGATATAGAAAAAAAATCAACAGGATATTTATGAAAAGGAAACGGTAACGCTTCTCCATAGAAATACAATTACATTTTGACCAGCAGAGGAAAGATGCATTCATTGGAGACAAGTTAACAGGAAAGAAGATCCTAGTTTGGCCTACCCAACAGTATACATGAGGTATATACGGTAGCTTGTATGTATCAATCACTAAGACTTAAAACTTATTGACAGAGGTATATAGAGACGTTTTAACTACATCGTCGTTCTTTAAATTGATCGCAGGGAGCTTTCCGTTTTGTTTAGAGTATACGACCTCCCGCTTTCTTGGCAAGTGGGATATCCATTAAGGATTCATTTCATTAAAATAGAAAGCAAACTTTCCATTTTCCATCACACATTTTCACCTATGGGCATGACAACTAATATCCCCTGCTGTGGAATAAAATACACGCAGATCAAGAAAGAAAACAAAGGCATTTGAATGTCTAATTGACTGTGTTTGTTTGATACCTGTAATAGAATCACCATGAGGTGATAAAAATCCCCAAAGACAATGAGGTTGTTAACAAGATATACCACACTTTTCTTTGTTTCATGTATGAGTGTGGTATGAAAAACAGGATATTTAGCGGCTTCGATTGCACACTTGAAAATATGAAGTTGTGTAGGAAATTCTTTTAGTGGAATGGGATTACACGGACAGGTTCATGTGAAAAAGGTTGTTTAATGACAATTCAGATATTCAGAGAGACATGTGCGCAATATAAAAGAGTTGAATGGTTCACACTTTCAAAAGATGGACTATCGGGGTATTCATGGAATCGACTGCAGTTCTTTTTTTTTTTAATTGGTCATCATGATAATTCGACAGTAAATTGAGATTGTAATTCTCATTCGACGTAAACGTTGACTGTGCTGGCAAAAAAATGAATACGGGAGCCGTTTTTTTAATAAGGGAACTTTTTTCGTCATTTCTTTCTCTTGTTTTAAGGCTCTCAAATTAAAGAACGGCTGATGTCAAAACCAAGACGCTTTGAGGGAGTTTTAGAAAAGTTTATACCAACTTTACCGGTGGTGAAGTGATGAGGTTTTATCTCCGAGAACCATGTCAAGGAAGCACCGAGTCACGATGTATACTCTAAACAACGATCTCCTCCAGCTGAAACAAACTCATGGCCGTCACGATATGGAAATTTGAAAGTGCAAAGATGACAGGCCAGCAGACCGTCAGCTATCACTTGATTGGCACAAATTGTTGAAAAGTGATCTGAAAAGTATAACAGACAGAGTACGCGAGAGGTCTTCTATAAGGACACCAGCTTGGTACAGAAATCAATGTTTGGTCTCACCAGAAGATCCGTGGCTATCGAGTCGAATACAGATTTACTAGTAAAAAAATGAGAAAGATTAACTAGTAAAAAAAGAAAGAACTTTCATAAAAGTAGGGAAACTTTTTTCTTTTAATCGATGAAAACCATATCTCCAATATCATGTTCTGCTTGACACTAATTTACACAATTGTGTATTTCACGGTTGGCATTGCGTGATGGTAAATTTGTGACGTCAAATGATACCAGCATATTGAAAATCCTTTGTATCTCTCTTTAATCTCAGTAGTCTTGAAAGATACGGTTAACGATATTTTACGGAAGTTGTTTACCTTATTTTCAATATATTTCTGAATCAATCTGTAAAAAAACCAATCTAATTTTCTCTTTTGTGTCAATTTTGAATGTTTAATACACACGTTAAGTCCAGAAGAACAATAAAAGACTTTTTGAAGTAATTTACCCATACCACACGACATAACGTTTTGTAACCATGAGGCAACTTTCGTCAGAGCAATTCTTGCTTCAAGCAGTTATATCTTCAGTTACAAATGGAACAGATATGTGCGGCTTGAATTGTCATAGTTAAACCAAATATTCGTCCATTTGACATTACCATAAATTGCCAGTGGAATATTTTTTTGAATACAGCCATTTTTTAAAGTGACTTAACTCAGTATCTGGTGCTTCCAAGATAGGAAGGATCCGCAAAAAAATAAAGATTAAAAATCACATTGCCAGCTTATAAGTGATATATTAGCCCCACAAAACTTAAAAAACGTTCAACAATGTATGACATAAGACTGAAATTTGTAAAAATGTTGGTGACGTACTGACGCATGGCTGATTACCAAAACAACTTGTGTGCGTAAGAAACACTGAATAACAAATAATGACTGACAAGGTACACATTTCCACTCTAAGGCAATTTTTTTGTGATATGAAAGCGCGAAAACGACGAAACCTTTTAACATGCCAATTATACGGTCCTTGATTTACCAAATGGTGCAAATATCACTCCAGATAGTTAATTAAACATCTCATTCTTCTATGTAACGCACTTCTCAGAACACTGTGGCACTTCCCACTCACTTTCTTATCTTTTTTATTTTTTTTTCGAGGGGGGGTGGTTTACTACCGTATCTTGCAAAGGACTCTTGTTTAAATTTGCATTACATTTCAAGGAAACCACATCCTCTGAAATGTTTCGATGAGTATACCTCCAAATATATGTATATCTGTTTAAGTTGATCACTGTCATCTTGACGTCATTACCATTAAGTTTTCATGATGAAAGTACCAAGTACGGTAATGAAAACAGTGGTTTATGCTATTTTCTTTGTTTCTTTTTTTTTTCATATCGTTTCTTACTTCCCACCGCGATTTAACTCAGAGCTGACATTCCGCAGTGAATTGTAAATATTTCCATGCATGCAATCACGTGTAATTACTGACCTGCAATCACGTGTACTTACATGTGACGTCTTCCTACGAGATGTGGTACGAACAATAACATTACTGTGGGGCCCCCTTTCCTTCCAGCCGGTCGCTTCCCTCCCAACCGATACGTATGAATTATCCGTTGAAGTCTCCGACGGTCCCATAAGCTAGATTAGGATCTTATGTCTTCTCTTTGTGTTTGAATATTTTATATCAAATCTGTGGAGATGAATTTCAAATGAGCCCTAGAATTATCGTTACGTGCAGTCTAAATTTGAGAATCTTTTTAGCTGATGTTTTCGCATTCTTCGGAGGCAAACGTCTATTGGAAGAGCCAGATATGCATCAGAGAAGTCAAATGCTGTTTCATGTGGTATACAGTATGGTAGAGTGAGCCGAGAGAGCATGCGCATTGAAATGGGAACAAGTTGGACGCAATTCACCCAACTGTCTACAACCTCCCCCCCCCCCCCCCCCACACACACACACACGAGGAGACCAATACGAGTTTTTTTTTTTTTTTTCATATTGTCCTAGATTTGCCACTCATTGGAATTCCTTAGATTCCAAAAAATTTTAATAAAGAGTGAAAAAAAGCAAATTTTACTTCAAAGAGTACTTTAAGGGGCCGTAACTATTGGATGCGAGTAGGGATATTTGTGCCACAACTTGACGTGTACCTCTGAAGTGACCGCACATTCATTGTGTAACATTTTGTTTGAATGTTCACATTAATGGTCGGGAATTGCCAAATAAATCTCATGGTGGGGATTAAAAACATCTTCAACGATTTCGACCTCCATATATTGCACCGAATAGCGGAATGTCATTGGCCGAGACCGACATAAGATATCCCACTCTAACGTTGCCTCACGGACACGTCATCTGAAAGAAAAATCTTGCTCAGATATCACAGTTTCAAGCATCTTTTCTTGTTTTTATTTTGTTTTACTTAAAACTGATGAAGGTCACTATGTACGCACTTCATTATCTTCACATGGTAAAGGATATGAACCTTTGTCTACGTAGAAGTGAAGTGAAGGGGGGAGGGGGATTTAAAGTTGAGCTGTGAAGAAAGTTAAAATTCCCACAAATGTTAGGAGGGGTTCTGTGAACGAAATAAAGCTCGCTGGAATCATATACATAAATACAGCTAATTACTAGAACTGTCAAAGTATATTCAAGTAAAGTTTACAAAGATCTTTTCGTCCTCGAAACCACTGATTTTAGCCCGATTAATGTGTAAACATTAAATTAATAAACGCTTTTGAAATCGCACATTCAGTTGAAGTAAACTTTGAAAATACATGATAGAAACATAGAGAAATAATACGAGGATAAGGCAAAACAATTTAACTTGAAAGCACTCAAACACCAGCATTTTCTCGTGCATGCCACAAGGCTTTTGTGAAACCCACTTAAAAATTTGTTCATGAAAAATGCTGTTACATATTTAAATCTTCAGAAATAGATTACAGTATCGATGTAAAAGACGCAGTCTAGCATTTATAATTACAAACGTACAGAAATGAACGCACTCATCAGTTCATACATATTTACATACACGTACGTTTTGTATTCAGAAATCCTTCGATGTGCATGACGTCATCAGTCCGGAGGTATGCTATCGAAGTTTTGATCGTTCTCGCTCACAGGCCTTACACATTTTTTACCCCTCCAGCAAGTCCACACAAAATTTCCATAATGTGCTTGAAATAGTGTCTCGAGAGAAACTCTTTTCTGTATGATCCAACATGATGTTATATCGATTCATATCGTCATAGTTAGGGTTTGTTCCTTCGATGAAGCCTTATTATGTATGATATCATGTGAGGATTGGCTGCCTCCAAGAAGAGTTACAAAAGAACTCAGTGATGAAGTTAAAAAGTAAATACATATCATTGTTTTTTTTTTCGAGAAACTGAGTGGTTTATCCGTATATACGCACTAATGGGTCAAGTGCACAAAATATATAAATATACTTATCACAGAACTGTATGTATACATTGCAGTTCTACACACTTTTGAATGTAAGTGTTTGGTACTTGCTGCACTATATCACGATTTCATATATAAAACAGTGCTTAAAACAGGACGACAACCAGTGTTCTAAATAAACTTGCAAGGGAGAAGGAGGGGGGGGGTGTGCAAAGAGGTCTGGGAATGGGGTAAGGGTGGTTCCTCCCCTCATCTCGTTTTATGAAATATGGTACCAGTTAAAAACGTTTTTCTTTTTTGCTCATTCTCCTTCCCGTTTTCATTAAATTAGGTCTATATTCAAAATAGCACTAACCTACTGCCATCTCAGTCTTTGGGAGGCATGGTGGAGCATTTGTAGGGTGAAACCGTATCTCAATTGTTCACTCGGGGCGCCCCCTAAACCCTCCTAGGTGAACACTTATCAGATCAATTCGAAACAAACCACTCTATAACCTACCAATAAATCACAAACGGATTTTCCACTTCCAAACTGAAAGAGAGTGAAACCATCGTCATTGGCTGGTAATGCGCTACAACCTGCAAACGAAATTGCTGCAGAGCAAGAGAGAACTATGTTTTCGTTTTCATCAGCAAGGCGTGCACTCAGAGAACAAGGTCTGCAAGAATTACAGCAAACGAAGGAACGCTTGATTGAAACCGTCTGATTAATTCATTGCTATACATTTCTCGGAGGACATCAATAACGGTTTGCCTCGGGGAAAACTCCCATTATCTATCGATCGTTTATTTTTTTTTTTTTTTTAGGAAAAGTTTAACATATTTAAACACAACCTAAACACATTTGTACATCGAATATAAGGGGACATGCGAGATGTAAAGTTATCGTGACAGAATAGCTTGCTATCTTGACAAAATTTTGCAAATTGTCGAGTTACTGGTTTAAGCTAACTTAACTTCTCGGAAGAATTTAAAAAATGAAAATAATTGATATAACTTACATGCCATAGATATAGAGTAAGTTTTGTGTGCAAGATATACCTGGCTTGCAGTGAGGATCCTTCAGAAAATTGAAGTGAACTGCAAACTCACTGATAGGACACGTGCACATTTAACTGTTTCACTATTGTTTCCTGATATGTCTGACATTTATAGTCTGCTAATATAAACGATGTATAAAATCCAGATTTACACCTGGAAATATCCCTTCGTGTAAGTCAGTATAATAAATCCTGAGGCAATTTTATATCTTGCTAATTATGAAATCTTGGTAAGCTACCAGAAGAGATATTTACAAACCAATTTACAGATGTGACGTACTAATCACAGAAACCAGAACCCCTTTTATGGGAGTCTGTCTGTCTGGTCTTTTTTAACCAGCGCGAGTGTGAAATAATCATGGGCAAGCACTGATATTAATTTGAATTTAACAACGTAAATTAATTTTTTTTCCCCGCCAATGTCAACTTAGAAAGGTACAAGTCTTCATCGAAACTTACATGCACCGAATTTTACATAATCTCCGCATGACACTGTGTGTATTCCACCAATAGGGCTACATATAGCTACACCTACTGCATCTCCTCCAAGACAGGGCGACGATATGATCCACACCAGGCTTCATTTCGGCACAGAATTCAGGTTCGATTGGCAAAAATGTAGAAAATAATAGAAAGGACTTCTCAAGATCGGAAGAAGAATAACATTAGTTAATAATCGTGATTTTTTCAAAACTTAAGGCGACCATCTTTTTTTTTCCGTCTTTATCATTTTCGAAGATTTCGACGATAACGTCGTCTGGCGCTTTCAGTAATGCAGCATCACTTTAACTTGGTCTGGTTACCATGGCAACGTGCCTTTCAACGTTAATCGATCGCCTGTACATGGATGTTTCTGAGATGTCCGACGTTGACATTTGGTTTTAAATTACCGCGTATCGCGTAGATACTTCGCGGCAACTAATCATTCCCCGATCCTGACTGAATTACTTCAGTGATGACGTCATTTGAAAGAAGATCGTTAGACCGAGGGGCTGTGTCGACTACCGCCCCGGTCGGCAAGTTCACCGGAGACTCTTGACCGTACTTCTTCTTCGTCGCGGCCCCTTCGCGGTTGTTAAACGTGGCAGAGGAATGAGAGAATGTGAAGCCGAGGACTTCGGCACTGTTACTTTTTGAACCGCAAAGGCTTTTGCAAAAGATAGTTCTAAAACCTTGCTGAAATTGTCTGTACTTCCAGGCGTAAATGAAGGGATTCACGGACATGTTCATGTACGCTAAAACGAGCGTAAAGGTGTGCCACGGTGTTTGAAGTTGCGCTTTTCCTATACTGAAGAGGAAAAACGTCATGTGATTCGGCATCCAACACAGGCCGAACATGACAAAAACTGCAAGAAGAGTAAAAGTCAAATTGCGCCTTAGCCTTTGCGAGGAGGTTATTTGCTTGGGTCCTACTCTCGTCTGGGAAGATGACGGCTGCGCGGACGAGCTATTTGTGCTCGCTTCGACCGTCTGGTCCGAGGTGACGATAATCTGGGCTTTGCTCTCATGAGTCTTGGGCGATAAGTGCAGATTGGAGGAACTTACCAACGAGATGGGGTTCTGATGGGGCACAGCTAAACTTGCCATCTGTCCTCGATTGCCGTCGGCCTCTCTAGTCTCTTGGACAGCGTTCGGTCCACCGCCGTGGACCCGGCTCTGCTGATGGCGCAATACAGCCATGATACATACGTACATACCTGACATCAGCACGAAAGGGACCACGAACTCCCACACGATGATGACGAAACCCATGACGAATGCCGAACGGCGTTCGTAGTGCTTCTTGCAGACTCCGTTGTCGTTGTAATCGAAGAAAATAGGATAGTAAAAATGCACGAAGGGCGCCACCAACCAGCAGAACAGGATCATGTAAAGCGCACTTCGGTGATTGACGCGCGCGTTGTGGCGCAAAGGAAGCGCCACGGCTATGAACCTTTCGAGGCAGAGCATGACGAGGTTGTACGTTGACACGACGAAGAGCATCCACAGAAGGGTGCTAGAAAACCAGAATCGGCAGATAAATTCACCCCAGAGACCGGTCTGGGGCTCATCGATTCCCGCTCTGAAGGTGTACAACAATATTAGCTGAACCGACGAACAAAGGTCTACGAAAGCCTGATTTAAGATCAGGAAATTCGTGGTGGTCGCCTTCTTCCGTAACGCCGAGGAAATCACGACGCAGACGAGAGAATTGCCGAAAGTGCCGACGATTCCTATCAGCACGAATAGCATATTTAATAAGGGCTGCTTCACGACATTGCTTTCTTCAGTGGGGACCCCAGAGGAAGTGTGTGACGTCGAAACTCCAAGCGTAGAATGGTGTAGGACCCCCAAATAAGTGGTCGAAACTGTGGTCTCCATGGTAATATTTTTGTAGTCTCAGGTCTACCCCCTTGGAAGCTTTGCGTGCATGACCATTCAAACAGTAAACGAACACACATCCACCTTTAATTATAATTGTCTCGTGCCATTCCTTCCTTCTTTGTGTTCCTGCAGAAGAGAAAGAAAATAGCAAAACTTCTCAGACGGTCAGTTACGTCATTTAGTCACTAAATAATGTGAAACAAATAATAACACAAGACACTTTAAACTTCTGTTGTTCGAGACAGGGCAGCAACATAAAACAAATGTAAAATAAAAAACCCTACATTTGTTAACCAAAATTGTAGCTAATAACATTCCAGGAAAAAGAAAAAGTAGAATGTGGCATTTACCGGTTAAGGTAAGTTTTAAAACTTCTCTAGTTGATCGCTCAGACTATTACAGTAACATCTCTTCCTCCGTTTTTTTCTTTTTTTTTAATTGTTTTATTTATGGTATATGTCTTTTGAATATCAGGATGATAAAAGAAGCGCGATCATAACAAACGAAACAGGAAACAAAAAAATCCGATTCCAGGCACGCACAAACCCAGAAATACTTCCGTTGTTTTGCAGTGCAATCTCTCCCACTTAGTTTTATGGAACATAAACAACCGACAGCGCCTATAATCTTCATCTAATCGTCATGCGTGAAAAGAGAGTAAGCCATTAAGTAGACTATAATCTATCCACCTGCCACGTAATCCGAATCATGGTCAAGCAGAGAGACAAAAAACAAAACAAAACGAGGAGAATATAAAATATAGAAGCAACGTCCGACAAAATATCACAAACGCGTAAACGCTTTTTGATCGACTGTGGATGAACGAAACACTGAAATGATGTAAACCAGAAGGCGATAAGTTAGAACTGTGTTCACTGACATCATCATAGCTTTGATATATCTTTTGGTTCTCTGTTTGGCGGCACTCTTCGTATCCTTACATTTTTTTTCCTTTTTCACCTTTCTCCTTCCCTCCCGTCTTCTTATTCTACGGTATCGTAGAATCGTCAGTGTTTCACTTTGAATCAAATTTGCATTTTATTTACACCGGTGTATCGGATACTCTTACGAACAACATTTTTTTTTTTTTTTTGCTGTCAAAATACGCGATTTTTTTTTTTTTTTTTTCAAACCGACATCTACGACATGCGTTCTGGGGTGATGTAGACAAATCACTGGGACTTGAATAGTTAATTTATTCACACGAAACTATCCTTAGACCCCTTCAAAGAAATAAAAAAATATACATAAAAAAAAACATCGTATGAGATTCATCAAGGCGTAAGATAAGACAAAGCTACAAAACACTTCACTTTTCAGGGAAATCAAAATGAATGAAAAAAAAAAAACGAGAGGAAAAGAAGAAGAGAGAAAGAGGAAGAGTAGAGATGGAGAGAAGTCGGACGCTCAAATCCTGTCAAAATGTGTCCGGATTTGTCACTAAATGTCAGAGAATAGTTTCACTTCGTTTTTGAACCGTCTGGTTCACCATCCGACGGACGGGTAGTATATATATATATATATATATATATATATATATATACATATATATATATGGATGGATGGATGTCACGGATGTATCGTTGACTTCCTATTTGCCGATTACAGTAATTGCATGATGAGGGTAGCGCAGGGGAGAGAGATACTTCCTTCCCTCCTATATTTTTTTTTCTTTCTTGTTTATTTCTTGTCAACAGAAGACGGTTACTTCTTTATCGCTCTTGCCGATATGCACTTGTCAAGCATCTCACGTATCAAGTGTAATGTTATACCCGCCATGTCTTTGTGGCTCTGATAAATTGAATTAAATTTCACCAGACTTATCTGTGAGATCTTGTTTCTGTACGCAAAGACGAGACAGGGAAGGACGCAGGGAGAGGTGAGTGGTGGTGGGTCCTATTTTTAAGGGGGTGGAGAAAAAGTTGCAAAATGTCTCTTCTTATAGGTCTTTGGTGTGGTTTACACTCACTAAAATAAAGTCTGTAAAATTACAACAAGAATACGTGAAGTAGGTATCGTTAAACCCTAAGGTGAAATAAAGGCAAGATTTTTACGCAAAGGCCAAAGCTTTGTACTCTACCGGAAGCCTTAACATGAAGTTGTAAAATACTATGTGACAAATATACCACAAAACATAATGACATAACACATTTATTTGTTAAGGTTAATATAACCATCAGTCGCGATCACCATAGCCATAACCATCAACATCATTATCATCATCATTTTTATTCATGCTCGTTATCATCATCATTTCAATAGGCAACATCATCATCTAAATCACCAACGTCTTCGTCCACATCAGCATCACCATCCTTCATCATCATCATCATAATCATCACCATTTCATCGTTGCGATCATCATTATCATCATTTTCATCCTTGTTTATCATCAATTCAATCGTGAAGTTGATTGTCCTCATCAGCATCACCATCATTCATCATCATTTACATCATCATTTTCATCCATGCTCATTATCATCGCCAACTTAATCGTCGTTATTCGTCGTCATTCGTCGTTATCCGTCAACCATCATCCATCATCACCAACTATTGTCATCACCATTCTCATTACCATCGTCATAATACTGCTGCTGCTGCTATAGGCCTACTGCTATTGACTTACACTAATTTTGAATTTCCCGAAAACTTGATGTTCTAGAGTTGGTATGGGACAACATTTTATGTCCTAAAAAACTGCATTTCATGCAAAGCAAGAAAAGACAGACTAAAAATGTGGACATACGAAGCATTTTTTTATGCTTCACTTTTCGTTTTTCCCTTTCAGCATGACTGTGTCTTGAAAACGTTTATTATCATACTGTTAACGCATTACCGTACAGCAAGTAATATTCAAAACCTTTTTTGCAACTACCCACAGAGTACTTTCCTTTCAGTCCAAATGAAAATGAATTATGATAATGAAAGATACTGAATTTTAATGAAACTTATATCGGTTATCGTAGCTCGGATGTGGTGTTGCAGAGAAGTGAAATTGGGGATCACGTGTGTACGGTGATATAATAACTTGACTGCCGAGCTTCGCGGTTAGTCATTCCAACCTTCAACGGAATTTTTTGGCACGCTATAGGTCTGAAGGGATTTTTAAATGGAACACCATCATGACATGCAAGGGAAACAACCATTGTTAAATCCAATCAGTTCCACGAATAAACATCAGCACGACAGCGTCCTCTTCGCCATCTTTACACAGTATCCGTGCATAGGACGGGTTAAGACGGAAGTTGTATCATTTGAATTTTTGAACATTTTGGTGCACAAATTATTCTTGCGCAACAAATAATTGAATTTCTATCAGTGAGAAACTTATTTCTTGAAAAACAGTCTGCCGTCCTGCCTTTTTTTTTTTATGTCAGATGACACTATATGATACAAGCCCGAACAACCCGTTGGGTGTCGGGGGGGGGGGGGAATCGTGGCTCGAAAATGATAGTGGGTGTCACAATTTTCTTTACGTAACTGGACATAATGTGTGCTAAACGTCTTCACGTGTCCGGAAAGCTTAAAACTAAGGAGTCGCTCGTCACGAATTCAGGCTTCGTGTTTTATTACGTTATTATTCCAAAATTTATTAAGAGCCACAACTATAAAATCATAATCTGCTGCGCTGTACAGTATAAAATATCTAATAAGAAAAAGAAAACAGGAAACCGATAAAAGTTAAAGATCTAAGCGTTGAAAGCTTGTGTAAAAAGGTAAGTCTTAAGATTTGATTAAAAAAATACTTATAGATGAGCGCAGTTTAAGATTATCTGGAAGCGAGTTCCAGAGTCGAGGACCAGCCACAGCGAAAGCACGTTCACCGAAAGAAGTAGAGATTTCTAGCAATAACTAATAGTTGAGCCTGACGTGTAGATACGACTTTGTTTTCATTTAATATATATGCTATGACAGAATGATATCAAGGAGTAGTACATCATTTCAGTAGTCACGCTACGGGATAATATGCTAACAACATTACACTCACACTGTACGTACGTGCCAAAAAGTTAAAAATAAAAAAAGATAAAATGGCAAAGTAAAAGTAGAATTGGGTTGCTGAGGTGACATTGTTTTTATAAATAACATTAAGAACGAAACATCCAACAAACTAGTTGTTATCGAGAGATCCGTCCGCATTTCCACCTTTTGTTTTCCCTTTGAACAGTCTATAAACGTATGTTACCAATTTCCACGATTCCTTTTCAAATAATTCGATTTACGTGTCTAATATTTCATTACAAAAGTAGGGCAATTCTGTTTAATTTACATTTGAATACCAGGTACATTCTTTTCTTTGTTTTTTGTTTCCGTCGTAACGAATAGTCTTCACAAAAGAAAAAAGAGAGAAGAAAGAGAAAGAGATTAAGTTATCTATTTTATTACGATTCATCGTTTCCATGGAAACACCCCGGCTATAGTGATACTGACCGGATGTGAAAAAGACACGAACGGGGTGATGGAGGGGGGGGGGAACAGTTGGGTAAAAGACAACAAGACAAAGGAAAGATGACAGTTGAAAAAGAACTTACATGGATGCATCCAGTCTAACTGATAAAATTTGGTCGAATTACTAAAAAAAAAGTTAAAAAAGCTAAAAGTTAAAAAATGGCATTTTCAAAACGATCTTCGAAACAAATTTCAAAACTTGAGGCAGCTCGTAATCTCTACATTTCAGCAAACCGACGGCACATTTAGAAAAACAACTGAGCATGCAAAATATGAGGAAATGACTACTATTCTAATGAATTATCTTGCTCAAAGGGAAGAATAATTTACAAGAATGTATTAAACCACTAACTTTTGTTTCAAAATTTTCTCAACTGTGGTCCAAGAGCTCATGTAGGTCTCGTAGAATAAAAACCCTGCTATCACATTTGTTCTACGCAAAGTTCTACGGACATAACATTCTGTTAGGGGGTTGGGATAATTCAAGTTTTACCATCATCGTTTGGCGTGTAGCATACCAACAACTCCCTCCCCCCCCCCCCCCAAAAAATGCTTCCAAGATTGCAGGAAATGGCCCTTTTCGGGCCTCGTTAATGACATTCAGACATTTTTTATAGTACGATCTCGTTTTTCAACAGCTTATAATCTTCCAAAAATAGACGTGAATGATAGTTTATAAAAATCATTTGCCTGCCTCTGCATGATGACTCCTTTTGGAATATATTTGCTCACCTTACGTCTCCACAAAACTACATATTTTCTTTTGAATTTTTTTTTTATTGATTTTTTTGACGATTACCGGTATATCAGGTGACATTAACTTGTTTAACTATTTTTATTTTACATCAATTTTGAGGAAGTTGTCATATCGACTAACAGAGTGATGTTTTCATAAATCATGAGGAACGAAGTGGGGGAGGGGAAGCAAATGAGGAACGGGGGTTGAGGGGAGCGAGTGGGGAAGCATGGGAGGGGTGGGACTTGAGGCAAGATATTCACCCTAGTTTTAAGTCATACGAATTTTCTTAGTATTGATACACAACTTTTGAAAAGAAATTTCGAAAATGACAAGAACGAACAAATTACAAAAACAAAACAATAAATAACAACTAGTCCCGAGGGCGAATAGGGAGGTTTGCGTGACGTAAACTGCTTTCTTATACCGTCATTTTCTTATTCTACCGTTTACAATTTCTGACCTTCCTTTTGAAAGCACTTACACAAATGCCCGTCTGACCTCCAAATAATTCTCCTGAAGGTAGATTAACATAAAACCTGGACGGAAATCGTCCTTAAAATCAGTTACAGACCTTCAAACACCAGATTCATTAAAGCGTATGATGACAAATCAAAACCACACTCAAATATTGTTTGAAATCATTTTTAAACATGGTCGATACAAACGACTGGACGACGAAGTCTATTAAGAGAAGTGGAGAAAGATGAGAAGCTTAATGACGTGAAAAAAAGTAGATATACTAAATAGATATTCAGTGAGTAAAAATGGAAACTGAAGCAGACATTTGACAAATCAACGGATGTCAAAATTGGAAAATTTAGCAATTGAAGAGGATGGGGGTGGGGGAGGGGGAGGGGGAAGGACGTCAGGGTAAGGGAGATGAAAACAGACCACCTGTAAATCAGTTTTACAAAGTTTGGTTTGGTCATGATGTGCAAAGAAGATCTAACTTGTCACACTTACATGACGTAATAAAATAAATAAAAATTACACCAATTACAGAAAAACTTTTCGCGGGGAACTCTTCTATAGCTATTTTTAACCCGATCGCAAGAGTGCTAATTGAGCCTCTCGTTGCATGTATTATGCAACAGCGAAAGGAGAAGGCTCTAGCAAATTTCAAACAGACACACGTAGCGACAAAAGTTCACAAAAAAAAAGTAGGACGATAAAAACAATTCTTTCATGTCAAAGCATGTGCCCCATTTATTTACACCCTTTTTCATGAAGACTTACATTAATCGTGACACAATTTTGAAATAGGTCTAGCTAATGATTAAATCATGGCTTTGATTATTTTTCTTTTTCTTTTTGGGCGTGATTACATTGCAAAGATCGAGGACATTATTTGTTAGTTTATTAGTTTCTGTTTGAAATTCGTCAAGATATGGGTTGTTATAACTTTCTTTTTTTTTTCTTATTCTTGGATTCTGTGTACGTCACTTTTACGTAGCCTTGACACTGTATTCACTTTGTAATCAAAATCGTAGCATATCCTTGCATTTCATAATAATAAAACCAAATAGAAACTGATCAAATTTGGCAAAAAATCAAAAGAAAGAATCACAAAAGAAAGAATGCACGTACAGTCAGATTTTCGTTTACCATTTGTATTTGAATGCCCGCCATTTTGAGTCGAAATTTTTTGTTCACTTTCCTCACGTGCCACGGTTTCTTGTATGTAACATACTGAAAATGGACGAACAGCCTAAACAAGGGCTACGTGCAAAGATATTGGGTGGAGATGGATGAGGGTGGGGGAGGGGAAGGGTGAGGTTATGTAGGATAGCGGTGGCATAAATTTGCTGTGATCATATTCCACTTAAAGAAAAAAATCAACCCTGACCTATAAACGTGGAATAAATTTTGAAGGTCAGACGCATGATGTAATTTGACATGGAATTTCAATGTACCGTATTTTGTTTTCCACGTTTGATGTTTCAAGTTGAACTATTCTTGCCTTAAATTTACTACCCGAAATGAACTTGAGAAATGCAAAAGATGTATCAGAAAAAAACAATACCAAAAATAGCTGGAAACCCACCAGACTTACAAATCTCAAGGCTTCATTTTTACATGTATTTAAGTCTTTGACCATAAATTAGTAACTACGGTAACCGCATATCGTGATAGTAAGGTACCTTTATGTAGGTTTAATAGCGCTTTTTGTTTCTTTTACCCTCTCTCCCTTGAAAGAAAGAAGAAAACGCAGATACATGAACAAAGAAAAACGTTTCATTTGCAGTCTAGTGTACAATCTGATGCAATCTCCTTTGTTTTTTTGTTTTTTAGCAAAGCTCCTTATTGTCTCGACTTGACAACTTATGGACAATAGATTTCTAACGAGGTGGAGAATTGATGTCAGCAACAAATTGTTCACGTTCACAACCACAGAATGATCACTATATCGTAACATTACAAAAAAATTCATATATGCACCCACACTATGAAGCTGTATTCGAGTCACAGATATGAAATTATTGTAATGATAGTTAATATGAGATGGTGATGATGAGTGATGATCAAGATCATGATGACTATAATGACGAAAGCGATGATGACGATGACGATAATGAATGATGATAGTCAATGATGATGATGATCATAATACTAATGATGATGATGATGAACAAGGATTATGATGATGATCGATATGATATATGACGTAATGGCGATGAAGATAATGATTGTGATAATTATGATGATAACGATAGTGATAATGATGGTGATGATGATGATGATGACGATAACGATAATGATGACGATGAAGAATTTACGATTATGACGATGAATTATAAATATGATAATGATGATGATGATGATGATCAATGTTATGATGACGGTAATGACGATAACGATAATGATGGCGATAATGACGTCGATAGCAATGATGAATGATAGGCCATTCAAGATATTGATGACGATAATGACAGTGATGATGATGACGATCAGTGTAATGATGACGTTATTGAGGATGATGACGACGATGATGATGATCGAGATGATGACGATGTTCCAAACTATTACCAAGATGGCAGAAAATCATTTTATTTTTGTCATAGGCCTATAAAATGACACTTACACTTATGTCACACGATATTCCCCCATTTTAAGCTTTCCGTTGATATTTCTTACACTTTATTACCATCAGTCTCTCGTCGCACATAGTTAGCATTTCTGAAATTACAATTATAGTCATAAAGAGCACCGTCGCAGTGAGCGTCTGTGCATCTGAAAGTGATTTGTCTTTCTATAACATGTCCGTGTTTTTTTTTCATCATTTTAATGTGAATATATTTATAACACGAAGTTCCCTATATTAATGGTAAAATATGATAGACTTTTGCTCGCTGATAAGATGACAATCGCCGATCGCTGATATAGTTTCTCGCTTTGATAAAATCCAGCTAAAGGTGTTGCTTCAATCTGGGTAAAGGCAAAGGGGGAAAAATCCCTCATCAGGACTATTCAATTGGCGAACGTTTTATCTGTTTGTATGGAGAGATGGGGGAGAACCACAACAAGAGACAAAATGGCCGAAGCCTCAAGCAAAGTCTTATTTTCAAAACATGGGAATTTGGTATAGGTCTACCGCAGAGATAAGAAAAAAAAAGAAAATATAGTAAGTAAATCTGATGAAAATCTTCTAGACGGCCAGCTTGCATGATTTGTTGCGGTCATGCATATAGCAAATTTAACTGTATGCTCTTAGCGATCAATGAACTTCAGTCAACAGTTGCCATGGAGATAGTAGAGAACATGTCGTTTGCCCTGGAGTAAATTCAGTATCCGTCGATTACTGAATTTGCGTGTACGCAAAAATCAAACAAAAAATAAGAAAAAAGAAGAAATAAGGCCTGAAAATATTACAGCCAAGAATAACATTTGTTTTACAATATACAAACTTACGGGGACAATATCACACCAGGCAGGCTATTTTCGAAAGCATTTGAGAGATAACCTCTTTATCTATGTATACACCTGTGTAAAAATGTTTTCATGAAATATCGTCGATGGTAAGCCATTCTCACAATTCTAAACTAGGAATATCGGTTGTTATTTCTGGATTTTCTGTTTTGGATTCCTTGCCGTATAGAGGAAGGAATCTGTGGTGATGTCGTGAGTGTGCGTGTGTATGTGACGCCTTGCTTGTAAACACGATATCTCAAGAAGGGTAACTATGACTGATCTCATACTTGGTGGTTGGGTTGGTTATACTGAGTAAATGATCCCTACTGTTTTTGGTGGAGGTCAAAGGTCATTTGAGGTCACCAGAGGTCAAAATGTGAGAACCTTGTAAACACAATATCTCCACTAGGAGGGATCGCGAATGATGTCATACTTTGTGTGTTGGTTGAAAATAACGAGCAAAAGATCTCTATTGTTTTTGGTGGAGGTCAAAGGTCATTTGATCTTCTGTAGATACCGAGTGTACAAGACATGGTATCTCCAGAAAGGTTTCTTTGACTGACGTCATACCTGGTGTGTTCTTTGGTCAAAATGTGTAGATTATTTCTGTTGTTTTTGGTCGAGGTCAAAGGTAATTTAAGGTCACCAGCTGTCGAACTGTAAAAACGCAATATCTCCAGGAGGGTAACCTTCACTAATGTCATACTTGATATGTGGATTGTATATACTGAGTAGAAATCTCCTTTTGTTGCTGGTGTAGGTCAAATGACAAACTTGTAAGCAAATTATCTCCAGAAGCGTAATGATGACTGATGTCATACTTGATTTGTGGGTTGGCCATACTGGGTAGGTGATCCCTATCATTTTTGGAGTAGGTCAAAGGTCATTTGAGGTCACCAGAGATCAAACTGGGGAAACCTTGTAAACACTACACCACGGGATGGATAACAGTGGGGGGCATCTCATATTTAGCATGTGGATTGCCCATATTGAATAAATGACACTTACTGATTTGGTGGTGATCAAAGGTCATTTGGAGTCACCAGAGGTGAAAGGGTCAAAAACATATTACCTCTTGCATCTCAAAAGAGGAACTGTGAGTGATCTCATACTCTGCATGTCTATCGCTCATATTCAGTCGTTCAGTGGTATTTATTATAGTCAAAATTTTGTAACCACTTTTTTCTCAAGAAGGTTAATTGTGATGGATCCATAATAAGTATGTAGTATGTGTATTGCCCATGTTGAATAGATGATTTTAATCAATTTTTGCAAATTTATGATTTGGGAGGAGGGGGCGAGGTCACTTTGGGTTAAAGGCTCATTAATATGGTGTTTAAAGGTGATCTCATACTTGTTACGCGGAAAATTGATGTTTGTTATAATACAACCATATGGTACGGAATCACAAAGCCTTTTGGCTGTCTGGTTGCTCTGTGTATTTGCTTTGTTCACACAGTTTTGCCTATAACTTCTATGAGGATTATGTATATTACACTTATCCAGGGGGATGGGCTATATGTAGGCTAACTGTTTATTCGTCAGTCCATCCATCCACACATTCATCCTATCTCTCTTTCCATTCATAAGTCAGTTGATCCGTCTGTCTTTCTGATGTTACATGTCTATTGCGATCGATTGTCTTTCAATAGCTTTTCGTCGCGTGGTCCCAGAAGCAGACGAAACAAACCGCAATCAAACGCACGTACAAGTAAGTAGGCGTTGATACGTTCTCAAGTCTCAGTAACTTCATTGCATTTTGCATTCTTTGACATTTACGCAAATCGGGTCTAGCAATGGCTTTAAAGGGACCGCAAACCATTTGGAAAGTAATAATACATAGCATATGTAGATCTTGTTTCTACTGATTTAAATGAATGATACATTGTCAGTTGTAATTTTCATGTTGTAATACAATAACCTGGAGTCCTAACAAAACTTTACGTTCCTGTTTGGAAAGATGTAAACTGAACCTGATCACAAAGTAGCCTTATATGGAGTAGTAAAAAAAAAAGAAGAAAAGATGTACACAATAACCACAATAACCTTTCATCATTTTTCATCATTTTTTTTCAAGTCACGCGTTCTTATTTTGACTGTTGGTTTTTGCATATAGATAGGTGTTATTTTTTTTACGTAGCTGTATACGGTCCATTTAACTTACACGTATTTCAAGGCTCACGATCCTTAAATCATGTTGTAATGAACGGCATCAATCACCCACAAAAAGGGGAAAAATAATCAGAAAAGCTCTTTATCAGAGCTCTTGGATGGAAAATTGACGCGTTTGTAATTCGGAGTTGTGACAGAGGTGCTAAATGCAGGAATAGTTATAGAACTACTAAATACCTTGCAAAATGATGGAGCAGGTGATCGAGTTATTTATTTATTTATTTTTGACGGCAAGTGACGTTTAATTTGGACAATGGACAGTTACACACAGTCCAATATGATGAATTTATACAGGACGTTCAATGCTGAAAATTGGTGAATATTTTGTTGGAGCAGACTGTTACGATTTGCATAGCATTCTTGTAAATCTCATGATTTATAAACAGCGATGCTACAAAACTTTTTTACAGAACGCTTTACAAGGAGAGATATAAAGTAAACGACCAGTAGTTAGTATCAGTCAAAAGGCTTTGGAAAAAAAGAAAGAAAAAGAACTAGCAAAATGCAATACATCAGTACACTTCGTGTGCTTACCTTCGTCAATGACCAAGTACGGTAACGTATACAGGAAAAAAAGGCGCGTCATGTGAGTTCAGTACACCGCCTCTTTAGAGCACGTAATCATCAATACTGCTAGGAGCGCCAACGCTGTACTTACTATAGCCTACGTCATTTCACATCAAATTTTGCAGAATTTTTAAAGCTGTGCTGGTTAAGGTTGTGGTGGGGTCAGACCTGAACTCATCGGATGGATAATCTAACGGGAAAGGGAGAGGTTAAATTTTTCTGGACCTGGAGTTATAGGAAGATCAGCTCCCTGGGTAGATGCACAATGACCCTATCCGGTGCATTTGGCCAATGTTTTGTTCAAGTGCAGCCCTTAACCATCGACGAAATAAGAACGAGCATGTTTCAAAATTTTGTAGATTACATTCAGAAAAAAAAAATAGTTACATGGAATGCACATCATTGAAGATCCGGCATTGTTCTCAGCTGAGAGCAGAAAAATTGACATTTTTTAGTCGTTCCAGAGGATACCAAAAGTATATAGTTTCACTATAATTTGGTTATGCTTATGGTCTATTGACCCTTGTTACTGTTAGACTATGTCATCCAGCCATTTTGATTGATTAATGATGATGATCATCGTTATCGTCTAATGTTTATTGATGCTAGAATATTTCTACAAAACGAGAAAAAAAAATGTTTTCAATATTTGACCCGGATTGACTACGGTTCGCCATCAGTGATTTACAAAAAGACAAAAAAAAAATAGAAGGCTCATTTCGGACTCAGTCGAAAGATCTTGGTTAATTTAAAACGACGTCCAAACACAAGAAACAATTTAAATTGAATCTAGAAGATGAAAAATATTTTGAAAATAATACGTAATGCTAAAAATAAATGGTCTTGAGTGAACGAATGATGAACTATCGGTGAAAATACATATGACGTAAATTATGACGTGGTCATCGCTATTGTAACACTTTCAGACAGCTACAATATGATAGACTTCTAGAGTGAACAAGATTACACCCTAGAGGGATTTTTACCAAGCAATAAAGAGGTTTAATTTACGTCATTATGGCATGTTAATGATGTAATGTCATTCAAAGGTCCCTTTAAATGAGTGGTTCTTAATCGAGAGGGACCCCACTGGTTCTACTGTGGGTATCTCATGGGGGTAATTAGTGATCGCAGATCCTGTCTAATGTGTCACTTTACTTATTTTAGTTCCGTAAGAATACGACAAAATTCGTTGACCTGACAGTGTAGTGGCCTTGCTGAGCCGTAAGACGATTACGACATACCCAAGTATACCAAACCCGTTAAATTGTACTCACAGATGTTGTGCAAGTTAATCGCGAAACTGGTATTAAGGGGCAATACTATGGTCGAGAGTTCACGTGTGAATTTTAATATATATTTCTGGAGGAGCGATGCCCAGGCTGGTTGATTAGAAAGAGTGAATGGGACGAAAAAGATTAATACCACTGTTTTTTTCAAATCCAGGGCCGTAGTTAGGGTCGTATCGTTCTGATGGCGGGGGGGGGAGGTCGAAAATTCCTAGTAGCTGGACTTTCTTTTTCTTTTCTTTTTTGCCACGTGAGTGCCGTCGCCACAGCGACAGTTTCAGACACTAAGAATATAGCTCATTAAGCAGGGGGTAATACCTTACCAGGAGGAGATGTAGATTTTTTTTATATAAAAGATGGTTTTCACCAAAAAGGCACTATTAGGCTCGATGAAAGGAAAAAAATATTGGGGGGCTGCCGGCCGAGTGACTACAGAACTATCTAAGTGGAGCTACACCATTGGTTGTTGTGGAACGTACAAGATAACTTACATTACATACAAGAAGATTTTGGGCTTTGCAAACCCCAGCAGATGGACGGAAACAGCACTTGCCTTGTGTCTTGGGTTGCATTCATTCAGCTTTGAAATAGGGATCTCATGTCTGCAATTTCTCAGTTAATTAAAAAAAACATGATTCTATTAAATGTGGTAATAATTTGGATAGTTCCTATCTAGAGTAATAATGCTATCGTAATTTCCAGAAAAGGTTAATATATCAGTTTTTACTTTTTAAAGATAACGGGGTTTTTTGCCTTTTCAGAAACTTAACTACCTCGTATATAACCTTAGACAAAATCTGGTGGCGAATCAATCGTTTTATGACATAAAATTTGCTAGACTAAGATACAAAATATTCCAGCTGGTATTTCAGACTTTTCGACTATCGTCGCTGCTAGACTAAAATATGAGAAATTCAATTGGTATTTTGGATTTAGTGAGAATTTGTCAATTAACGCAATCTGGTGCAAAATTTGACATCTTTTCTAATGTCATAAAATGTGCTAGACTGAGATATGAATCATATATGCCAACTTGCATTTCAGATTTTCCGACTGTCGTCGCTTTGACATATATTTTGGGAGGTGATACATCCCCCGGTTCATGACCCCCTCCCTGATCGGGACGGCTATCAAATCTAGTGCTAGTGGCCATAATAGGCTACAACGGTAGTTCGGATTAGGAGGATTCCCGAATACCTGGCAATGCTTTCATGAATATCTTGCAAACTCGTTTGTCAAGTTATATAGAGTATGATTGGACACCTTCATAGATCTTTTTCGGGCCATACACCATCTACTTGAGATGAATGTAACCCACTCTATTGGTATTGATTTTGGTCGCCAAACTGTTTCGCAGAGCTGATAAACATGAACAAAAAGTAGGCCTATAAGTATAGAGTAAACATGAATTCTGGCTATAAAGCCGTAAGTCTTCTACAACCAGAAAAAAAATCTACGGGAAATTAAAGGTGATTGATTTATCATACCGTATTAAAATTTACGTGACGTCATCTCTTCTTGATAGCTCCCTGCAAATGTTGTTTGTTAATGATTACTCATTTTAACAATGCTATTTCAGTTGCAAAAGCTATATATAGCCTATACGCATACGCGTTCTACAGATGTTTCGTTGCTACGTGGAAAGAGAATATACTGTAAACTGTATAGTGATCGTCGTTTGCAGAGACTTATCAAAAGAAGAGATTGACGTCACAAAAGAGGTCAATAAGATGACCAATCACCTTTAAGGATGATTGGTCGCCCTGAACCAATTGAGGAAGATCTCTAAACGAGGGAATAAATCAGATCAAATTTTGACCAATATTCTATCATAACTAGAAGATAGACACATGTTGTAATTCCGATAACTTCATATAGTATGTCCAAATAGTAGTCCTTTTAAAATACACAGAGGTCATTTCAATGAGACCAGCACATGAAGGAGAATATCTGTATTTAGCTGTGCCCCCCCCCTCCAGGGACCATTTTAGTATATGTGGGGGACGGGGGGTGACAAGGGTTAATTTGAACAAAATGAGACACCATAGTAAATGTAACTCGGAGCTGTTAAAGGAACAAAGTTTTCACCACAATTAGTGTAAGTTTTTTATTACATTTATTTTTTTTTTTTCATTTTCTAAGTTTGGGAGTCATCACAAGAACGCAGAGAATTCCCTTAGTTACATGCATTACGGTCTTTGGAGTCTTTAAAGTATTATCAAAGTAGTAAATGAAAAAGAAGAATTATCTTCTTTCATCAAAAAAGTTAAAAAATACTTGTGGGCCAGTCAATGTGTGTTATGATGCGATATTTTAGCTCTGCACGGTTATGGTCAGAGCAATCGGACAGGACATATTTTGATTATTATTTTTTTAACCTTTGGGAGAGGCAGTCCCCAATGTTGTTCTTTGAAAGGGTATTAAGCTGAAAACAAAAAAAAAGGTGTAAACCACCGATCTATAGCGGGTAGTAAATATCGATTTGTTTCGACAACTAAGTCGAGTGAACTATTCCAACAGCGTTAGATTTAACTTTAGGCTTTTTGAAAACTGAAAAGTTTGGCACTGTTAGTAGATTGGAAAAATAATTGAAAAAAAAAGAAACAGAGGACAGAGAGGAAAAAGGAAACTAATAAAAATTGGAAAGATTTAGGGTTTTACAAAAAGAAAATTCTCTGGCTGAAAAGGGGAGGAAGACCTTTTTTTTTCTTTTTTTGTAGGAGATTATCAGTGACTTTTAATTCAAATTTTGAGTCTTTCATGCATTACGTCATAAGGTAGTGAATTATGATGAGTTGTGGCATTGTCGTGACGTATTCTGCTGAGTGACAACGAATTAATTTGGATTCTACCAAAAACAACAAAAAAAAATCTTGGAGGTAGAACATTAAAAATTTAAAAACACTTACACCGCTCTTTTGTAACCCATTTCTGTGGCTCAGATCTTCTCCGGCGAGATTACACTCTGTAAAAACTGAAAGTCACAAGTTTATGTCCGAGGCTGGAGAAATTTCTTCACACGTCAACTCCACGTCGTCGACTCCAAGCTGCCGTGTGTATCAGTGGAGATGTAAAAATACGTAAATTATTCATAAACGCTAATTGCTGCGCTTTTTGAGTTACGGCAAGGTTATCGGCATTTCAACGATGTGGTCGGTCGTCCAACCATTTGCGATGGCACTCGATGTATCCAACCTGAAAAATTACTGATTCGGAAAACCAGGAGAATAATCACAGAAGTGAAACATTGAGACGAAAACAGCTACTTGAAGCAAAACGCTCGCCATGCGTGCAACATCCAAAATTTTATGATTGCACTGCCGCCATATTAGTCGATTTTCATCCCCCTTTTTTTTTTTCTTTCCTTTTTTTCTTTCCTTGATCCACTTTTTTCTCTTTGTAGAGCTCTTTCGTAAACTTATTTCTCGAAAAGAAGGCTACCGTCCTTTCTAATTTTGAATAACCCATCAATCTTTGTCCGTAGATATTGGTTTGAAAAGTATGATTTTTTTTCTGTAAAACAAATGCCCTTATTTCCCTGCAGTAAACACGTCACACGATCCTCTATGCATGGGACTCTCATTGATTTACTGTGTGATACAGGGCTCGATTTCTACTGATGTAAATAGTGATACCACCATCAAAGTGTTCCAACCAATCGAAATTCAGTGACACGCACTCTCCGCCTTTGCGTAATGTGACAGTAGTACATACCAAGGTAACCAAACATGCACTATGTGCAGGCAAACTCACAAAATTTTACGTCTACGTGACGCAAATAAATTATTCAGATCATATTTTCATAATTACTTAGCATATCAACCAAATTAAGTTGTTTTCACGTCCCTCCTCTGGTCAGTGTGTACATTTACCAACCAGGACACCAAACCTTAAGGATATTGTGGGTGACTCCGACCCCATTTTGAAATCTCTGGTGATACAGACGATCATATATGACGTCATATGTCACCAGTTAAGAGGAATATAAGCCTTTCAATTGCTATTCCTTTATTCAGTCTGTTCCATTCAGTAAGTTTTCCTGTCAGACATATGCTATAATAGAGAAAACAATTCACTGAACGTGATTTGAATTTCAAATTACAGTGGAAACTAGGCTGTAGATTCTACGGTGTTCAAAACAATTTAAAGGAGGGTCCTTAAGGGAATCTGTTTTTCAATAGTTTTCAGTAGTTTTTTTTTTCTTTCGACACTGAATAATCTGAGTAATCCTCAAAAAAAATGCTAAATATTTCAATATACCTTGTTTATCGCTTTAAAAAAAAATTGGCTAGCCGAAAGCGTAAACTAAACTTTCGTGAGGCATAGGCCAATCCGCTTACTTTATTTATTTTTTTTTTTTTGTTAACCCAGTAAACTTGACACCATGGAGAATAACACTTAAAGTTTCTGTTAGCAATAGAGATCAGTTTATTGGTCGCCGATCAAGGGTCGGGGGTGGGTAAATTCGACCAGTTGCGCTCCCACTCTGTTGCAGTATAGAGGCTTGACATATACAGTGTAGGACTGTTTTCTGCATATATATTGCATTCATATTTCTTCTTTAAAAAGTCCTGAGAGTTAACTTTTCACTTAGACATATTTCAGGCCTCAGGGCGTTCTGGGCTTTGCCCTTTGACCCCATCAGGGGCCCTAAGACCTGGCCTTTGACCCCACTCGCTTAAGCTCTTGTTACACGTTCCATTTCGTTCTGTGGGAAATTTTACGCCTGCAACACTCATTTTTTTTCCCCTGCACCCCTCTTCATTCTAAAATCCTGGTGCTCCCAAGGTCGCTGATTGTAACATAAGGATGTAAATTAGTGTTTGCACTGGGTCCAATATTCAGATCTGGGCAGCCCCCCCCCCCCCCCCCCGTTCATAATCGGTCGGATAACCGGAAATATATAAGTCGGTTGAGCGACGAGTTTTGTTAAGAAGTCATGATATCTCATTTTGTTCTACAAGTTTATATCACAGCATGCTTCACGTGAGGGAAAGATAACGGAGTTTTTTAAGTTAGGCATAACGGAACATGCTGGATTTTGTCACACACGTAGAATATTCTTGCAGCAATTTGCAGATTCCGGTACCGACATCGTTCATCGGGTATCTGGATACCCCATACAAACAATACTATACATGAAAACTTGTTATCTCTTGTGAGGTTATATATTTTTTTCCAATTATTGTTTTATGAACATGGGTAAAAGTTACATTTGACGGTGGTCAAAAAAAAAAACTGCACTTGCAGATAAAAAGAAAGGTTATTGGGTCATTCGACACAGTATAACCCAACCTCTTCCCATAATAGCATCGAACCAAAAGGCATTGGCCGTAGAGCCTAATTCGAAAGTAGACAATCTTTCAAGTGTTTGAACGATTCCGGGAGAAAAACGGTCTAAGCCCCCCGCTGTACTTTGTAACCAATCAGTCACATTCCTCCGTAGGAAGCTAGTGTTGAGCTCTGTGAACTGTGAATATTATTTCTTGTCAGTTGCTACAACGACTTTTAATTTCATGCATCGGTGAGTGAAATTAGTAACTGCAAACCGGACCAATACTCGAAATCATCTCTGGATAAATATGATAAAACTAAATTGTGAAAGTTTAAAAAGTGGGATGAAGTTGGATTCGATAAAACGAAAGACTTATGTATATGTATAGTGAAGTTTCATCTATTTGTTCTTTCGCTTTCTAAGCTCTCAACGGAACCGCCGTTGCTTGCACTGTCGCTCCCTCGCTCCCTTTGAAACACCTGGTACACTGCATGTGCAGACGGTATCATGGGAAATGTATGAGTACATACATGGAGTACATAAGTAGGCCTATACACAAGTGACATGTGACCTAGTATAGATCATGGCGCCAATACAGATATTAAAACTGAGGTCGCCCGTAAATAAGTCTGTACCACATTGTCTACGTTAGGCCAGGCAAGGTCTTCCATCGTCGAGGCAAACCATTTATAGTGCCATATATATATATATATATATATATATATATATATATATATATATATATATATATATATATATATATATATATATATATATATATATATATATATATATATATATATATATATATATATATATATATATCCCAGCAGTATCGTTGTTACGGTCTTTATCTCAGTGATCTGCACTCCCTTCTGAGGTAGCGTTTGAAAACGAGCGAATCTGATCGAAGATTTACCCACCGCGAGAGAGCCAAGCCTCTTCTATTTGTCGAGTAGATAAATGGCTTAAACGAGGAATAAAAAATAAAAAAGAAACAACAGTTCATCGTCCCAGTCTGACTATAAATGCATTAGATTCTGCGCACCCTCCGGTGATCGAACATGATAAAGTCCATTAAGAGTAATTGCAAGAATATCGTTTGTAATGTGTAAAACAAAGAAACGAAGATAAACAAAAAGAGAAAAAAAAGCGCAGAAAGCAAGAGAGAGAAAGAGAGGTGAAGAGGCGGAGATAGTTGATGCTAGGTTTATGATCATTTGAAATTAAGTCAAAATGGGATGGAAATTTTCTTGTTAGTAGTCAATTCAGATTTCAGAGGACTTTTTCTTTGAAAAAAAAAATGGCATATTTATGAGTAAAATTACCATTTTTGAAATTGGGTTTGATTTCATAAGCGATGAGATATATCTTTTTAGATAGTTAAGGAACGTCAATGGCATTGGCGTCTTTTAGGTTATAAATTATGGTAGTCATAGGCAGATACGGAATAGGAAATAAAAGAGGAGAAGTGAATAAGACTCGGCATACTTTATTGTATAGTGTCCCCATCAAACGTAAATACAGCCAAATAGAAACGTACGCATCCTTCAAAGATAATGAGCAGAAATCAGCCAACATTACCTCCTCAGTTGACGGAGGAGGCAATGTTAATTTAAATTTCCATTACGTCTGTATCTTTCTTTTAACGTAAAAAAAATACATTAAACCATGTTCTTTAAATTGTGTGTATCGAGTGACCTAGTTTTCAGTCCTTTGTAATTTTCTACGTACTTATCACTCCGTAAATTACTTCTAAAAACACGCTGAAGTGTATGTAAGTCATTCATGCAAGAGTATACGAAATCCTCAGCTCCTTAGCAGAGTGAAGGGGACAAAAAAACTTGTCCTACTTCTTTTGTATTGTGGTAATCCGACATCGTCTTGTCAAGACTGCCTACAGTCGACAAAATGCTGAAGTGATTTGCATTTAATATATGAAGAAGTTAACATGGAGAGTCAAAGCTTGTGTAAAATCACATAGCTCACGGACCGTTCATTCTTAAGTTTGTTTTTTCTTGTTGAATCTTTGCCTTGAATGTTCTCTTTTTCTGTGTTCTTTTTTTTTTTTTTTTGCATTCTTGTTTTCACTCCTTGTTCTTACTTTAAGGCCTACTATCCTTATAACAATGGTCGAGTACGTGCATGTGATTGCTTGCAATCCGAGTAACATCACAACACGCGTTGACATGCATACAACGAGCGCAGACGACAAATAAATTGACTTGTCGTTCAACATGCATAGGGTATACGTAGAGTAATGCAGTGTGTGGGTTTAGTTAATAGATATACGGTAAATATTATACCGCCACTGTCTTTAAGCCGGTTGTAAGTGGTGTTATTGAAAAATGTGAAGTAATTTGAATGTTTTTGTCAGTCATTGTACCTACTGTTGACATTGTTCTCATTACATTGTTGCATGACGTCAAAAGGTGTTCAACTATATGGTAACGAAGAACAGGCTCAGAGAAACATTTCGATCACAATGACGTTTCTATATATGGTCTTCTTGAAAAGTGTCGGATATACAGTATCAATACTCCAACAGTGTCTCCTATTTTGCACAAGATGCATTCAGCAAATTTCCATTTGAAAAATATCAATCTTAATTTGATCTTGATTAACTCGATCGATTTAATTGATGTAGCTGATTACATCAATTGTTTAAGTTGATCGATCTTTATTGATAAATTTTAATTATTTCGATCTCAATAAATCACGATCGATTGTTAAAGACTCATGATCTCTCTTACGTAAATGTACATATATTCTGTAATTTAATCTACCATCTTTACACTTTACGCTGCAAGTTTCAGGCAATATATAATCCTGTGTCGTATATTGTACCAGAGCGTGCGAGTTTCTCATTTCCACAAACTATACGTGATGAGCTTACAATCTCATAGATAGAAGCCATGAATCTCATTCATCTGAATCTCATAAATAGAAGCCTAGATTTAAGCCCAACCGATATCACATATTACGTTCTATGCATTTGACGAATCTAGGCCTGGATACCCATACACGAGCGGAATGGTTACCGTACAAAGCAAATTACAGTTTACAGTTCATTTGGAATTAAACAGAAACAACTCAATTATTGCCATGAGAGGAGTAATCTTACAACTCCAAGACTCAACAAATTTTATGTTTTTGTAACAATCTGTTTTATTTTAACTTTTTACTTTCTTTGGATGGGAGGAAAGGGCGCTGGGGAATATATAGGGACGTACACCCTTATTGCATGCAATTGTGGTTGCGATTATGCAACATTTGCTTTAACGTGATGTTGTATAGATCGGCCATGTTCATCTTGTTAATTACTAAATCAAATACAGTAACTATTATATGTAGAGCGAAACAAAGAAAAAACACAACATAAATACGACTTATGGTACTTAAAATCTGTCCTCAATTTGCCCTAGTGGTCTATATACATATGGACCCACTTATGACGCTTAAAATTAGCTTAGAAAAAATATAATTTTCGTACTCGTTGTTGTAAACCTGTGTAACAAATCGGTACAGGCTTATCTACGTGAGATATAGGGAATGCAACATTTTGCCACATATGACCGTTTTTTACGAATGAATGACCGTTGACCTTTACCTCAAGGGAGCTGTAAGCTTCCTACTACTCAGTGTGGCTCAGTGTGGCACACTTGCATACCAACTCTGTGGTTTCCTTTGGGAAATAGCCGTATTTACAAGGTTTTCACCTGTGCTGAGCTAAATGGCGTTTGACCAGCTATGACAAAATTGACAGTGTTCCTGCACCTAATGTACAGCACACATATATCAAATGTAAACTTTGTCAAGGGTTCCCTTCTTGTAACATCGTCAACCAAAGTTTTCCAAAGGTAACGTCAAAGAGGACATTAATGATTTTCACCTTGTATGTAACACCGTTATATCAAATACGTAGCTTAGGCTTATATAACCCGAACAGAGCTATGTATAGTGAAGTATCATGTTTGCACTGTTTTCACTATAAAACCGACATTGATCCAAGCCACCCTCTTGAGATCCGGCATGCTTAAAAGCAAGACATCACAAGCAAGCACATCCACATACACACACACACACACATGAGAAGGCCAGCATAGACGTCAAGATTACGATCTTCATCAAAATATGAAACTTAAAGGAAATGAGCAGTCGCCCCTACCTTTTCTTTGAAATCATCTTTGCAATTCTCTCCTCATTTCGCTTATAATGATTTTTCATGATATTGCTAGATAACAGTACTGCATAGGCAAGCTGCTATGCTGGATAATAAGGCAAACCAACAACAGAAATGATATCTCACAATGAAGAAAGAGCCATTTATGAACTGGCACAGGCGGGGGGGGGGGGGAGGATTCAGTTTGGGTGACTGCATATGTCCTTTAAGATCCATGCAGTTGCCCTGCTCAAACGAGATCATCAACAGAGGGTGTTGGTGCGTTAACCAACTTACATAATATAATTCAGGACTGGAAGGGGGGGGGGCATTTATTTTACGACGATGCGAGAGCAGGCAAGTGAAGAGGAAGCCCAACCTTTGGCTTATCACAAATTCATGTCGGGTGACTACCAGCTAAGAAATTTAAAACCAAATTTGGTATCTTTTAAAATTTTGATTGAAGGAAAATTATTTTTTAAGAAACAAACAGTAACAAAGACAACGAGTTGTTATTATATGGGTAGTTTTTACTTCACGTTGTTGCCGCTTTGACGTTGTTGGTTGTTGTGTTATCTCATCCCTACACGTAGAATACAGGAAGGAGATATTGTACTTACTTGAGCGTCATAGCGTCAAAGGTCATGTAATGAAAAGGTCAAAGTGGTAAACAATGCTCTAAAAGTGTGCCACGACTCCTCCTAGACGGTAAGTAGGATAAACTTTAAACTTGGTGGGTTAATTGGTTTCTGGGTATGTTGTAAAGTGTCCGCCAGACTGATATTCGACGTCATAAGTCAAAGGTCAAGGTTCACAGGTCATGAAAACAAAAGTTTAGCATTTTTCTAAGTGTGAATCTCTAAAGAATTGCAAAACTGCCATATATAGGCAGTGAAGATTTGTTAAATATTGAACGTCATGAGGTCAAAGGTCACGTGGTTTAAGGTCAAAACGGCAAAAATGCTCTGTGTGTCACGATCTCCTCCTAAATGATAGGTCGGATGAACTTCAAACTTGGTGGGTGGGTGCCTGGGTGTGAGATGTAGTGTCCGCCCGACTAATGACGTCACAGGTCAAAGGCAAAGGTCATCATTACTGTAACGCATAATACAGTGTTAGGTGGTTCTAGTATATGGTGTCAACATAACTTTTACGTCCTTGCCTTTCCATGAATGTGACACATAATTTCAACCTATGCAACCAGTTATGGCCTGAATGTTTACGTCTGGTAGCAATGTCATTTTCCGTGAGTTGATAATACCTTCACTCAGTATATGTTTACAACGTGTGCATCTACTGCACAATAATGTTCAGAAACTCGAGATATTTACTGTGTAGTAAATATTGAGCCACGCATAACGCGCTTTTCACACAGGGTGTAAGGATATGAGGAATACTCTGACGCTCAAGCGTTTTCTGGGAATACCTTTGACGCACGCTCGGTTATATCTAGACACATGTGTATACGCGCATGCAGGTATTTGTACCGTATGACGCTTACGCTGTGTATTGCAGTACTTTATATTGAGTAACTTGAATATTCAGCACTTCTCACCAGCATGCAGTCTGAAACACTGACGAAATATACATGTAAGCGTACTTCGGGAGAGTGGGTATGCAAAACGATAGGATTGAGATCTGCAACTCCGTGGATTGCAAACTTGTTTTATTAACGCAAATGTAGCGTCACATTTGACGATATCAGTAATGCATTTACAGATATCTTTAAATGATTTCTGATATCATTAATTCCAGTAATGATGTCAAGAATCGAATATTTGATATCGTCTAATTAATTATATCATGAATCGATTTGATGATATCCGAACTTTTTTTAATGATATCACTAATTAGTAGATGATATCATCAAATCGGGGATAAAAAAGTAGAACGACTTGCAACAAGCGCCTATACAGTGTGGTCGATTCACTTGCAACCTATCTCGTAGTGCAAAGAATAAATATGTGAGAAGACATTTTTGGTAATCTATGTTGACGCTTTACACAAAAGAATCTCGAAATGACATCATTATCTTAGTCAAGTGAAAGGAAAACGACAAATTTATACAGTTCCTTACCTTTATGTACTGTAATGACAAAAAAAAGAACAAAAAGTACCTCTCCATTTGCTGCTCATTAACAAACGCTTTTTTTAAAAAAAGAGCGAAGAATGGGAGAGCCAATTCAAAGGGATGTCTCTTACCTTTCATTATGATAAGACCTGCGGAAGACGCCAAGAGGAGATAAAATATTTGCTAATGACGTCTTTGCTGTGTAATTTTCACTTTTATCCTATTTGGATAACAAGCTAGGTATTCACATTATCTATCCGTAAAATTTACCTGATGGATTGAGGCTTACGGCAGGATAAAAAAAGTAACAAAAGAAAAAAAAAAGATTTCATTTTCGCGGACATACATAGCCAGTGTATGGCATATATCGCCAGCATTGGCTTATTATGGCACATGCACGCTTGAACATGTAAAATATGGGAAATGTGTACCAGTAGTGACAGTCATGATTACCCGCATGTAACTATTGCACCACGTCAGTGATTAGGGTGGGTTGAGGAAAATGGGTTTGGCTCCGTTTAGCAGCACAGACTTTTCCTCCTATTACGATGGAAATATGTTTTAGTCAATAGGGGTGAACATGCATTGCCGTTCAGTATGGTCGGATTTGGGAAAAAAAAACACCGGTGTTTTCGTCCAAGATTTTTAAGAAGAAATAGAACGGTCCAGGAAAAAAAAAACATTACGATCGAGATGTGACGAACACCAAATGCAAACTGTACAATAAACATGAAAGAAAAAAAAACTACATGCAAATTATTTAAAAAGAGAAAGACCCAAACTAAGATATTTAACATCATTTGGGAGAAATCGTATCATGTCGGTGACGATGAGCAAGTAATAAACGAAGAAGTTTAAGAGGTCGCATGTTTAGACTCCGACCATTTATACATAAACACACCAAAGAAGTGACGAATATGATTGGCCGTAGAGGCCAAAAATCAGCAGTTCATAGTACTATTCATTTAATTTTATGGTACCATTAAATCTATTTAATGGAACCATTAAATCCAATAAATGGTACCATTTATTCCAGTCAATACAAATGCACCATTGCTATCAATTTTATGGCACCCTTAATTCGATTTAAAGGTACCATAAATTATGATTTAATGGTAACATAAATTAATTTATGGTACCATTAAAATGGAATTAATGGTACCATTAAATCGAATTAATGGTGCCATCAAATGCAATAAATGGTAGCGTTAAATCGAATTAATGGTAGCATAAATTAATATATGGTACAATTTAACCGAATTGATGGTACCGTTAAATCAAATTAGTAGTACCATTAATTCGAATTAATGATACCATCAATTAATTTGTGGTACGACATAATCCACTACAACGTGCCATTCAAAAGGGTGAAACTCGACCAATGATAGCTCGACTTTCAAGCTGTCATCCGCCAACAAATCTGCAACATCCGCCAACAAATATTTATATTTATGTCCTCCAGTCCTGCCAGTTCTGTCGTAACATTAGTACACGTCGTATCATGGTACTACAACAGCAACAAGACTTACTCAAATGTCTGGTATTTACTGTTATAATAAGCCTTATTATGATAATCCTAGTGATAATTAATACGGACGAGTAGTCGTAGTGGAACCAGTGCAGTAGCACGGTGGTAGTGCTTATGCAGGGCTCGCAGGCACAGGGTTGCCAGGTGAAAAAATATTAAATTCAGGGTGCCATACAGAGGTCAAAGAATTAAAGTGCCATTCACCACCAAAAGGCGCGAAACAAGAATTTATGGTATCATATATATTTGATTTAATGGTACCATAAATTATTTAATTGTACCATTAACTGGTTTTAATGGTACCATTAAATTGTAACCATTAATTGTTAATTTTTGTCCGTTACGGCCACCCATAGACGAACGCCTCTCACATGACGGAAGAATGTTTTGTGGTTTAGTTGTTACCATTGACAACGCGGCAAAACAGGATTCAGGGAAGATTTAGAGTGGATAAATTCCAGTTGGCTGATCAGTCATCCACTTCTTAATTTCTGTTTCACGAATACGCATATCCCGTTTACATCGCAACCCTTCGTCAAAGAATTACCAAAGGACGGGGAGGGGGGGGTGTTGAAGACTTAAAACAAAACGAAGCGGTAAGTTCGCGGTGTAGAATTACGCAGAGAAAGGAGGTTTCTCCAAAACAGATTTCTTTCAACGAAGGAGGATTATACTAGCTTTACTTAGCTGTATTTTAAGTGAAGCGGAAAGTCATATGGACCGCCATGCTTATTTCTTTTCTCTCTTTATTTAGGCGAAAGTACTGAATGTTGCATAGGTTTCACGAGGTCGCGTTAATGTCTTCAGATGAATATTGTTTCTTAATTATTGTTTATTTAAACCTGGAAATAATTTTCCGGTTGCATGAAGTTATAAGCTCTCAAATCGCATCACCTTACGCCTCTTCTAATCTCTTTATTGTTGGAATACCGCCAAGGACGAAACTAAGAGGAGGGGAAAAAAGAAATAACCACAAATTTTGCTTCATCTTCGTTTGCTTACCGATAAATTGAGACTTATGCATGCAGAAGAATGTATACCTGGAGCACTAGGGTTACGTTAAATTTCGACAACCACTTTAGTTGGCAATTCAGTTGTATTCAAAACGTCATATAATTATGGATTCCGACGTCATTTTTCTCCGCTTAATGTTTGATTAGTTTTTTTCTCTGTTTTTGACTGCCTCTTAAGGGCTAAGACCAAGAAAAAGAAAGAAGAGAAATGGCGAAAACGTTAATGGAAATGTTAAAACTCACCAAACGGAGGCGCCGTACGTGACTTGTGTCTGTGAAATATTATTTCAATCAATGTCAGTTTGTGCTATTGCCTTGAGACACTAAGTACTAATACATACTTCGACGCCATTGACTCGACACTACCGCCAGAAAAGATATAAACTCTTAAAATGAATATTGCGATATTGCTACTGGGTATGCATATATATGCTACTGAGTACATATATATATATATATATATATATATATATATATATATATATATATATATATATATATATATGTATATGTATATATATATATATATACATATATACTTATATACGTATCTATGTATATATGTATATGTATATATAGATATATATACATACATATACACATATATACGTATATATGTATATATATATATATATGTATATTCATTTTAAGAGTTTATTTTCCTGCTGTACCGTACATCTGGGAAAGATTGACAATACACCAGAATGATTAGATTCTTGCTCCTCTTAATATAAAATAAAAATTAAAAAAAAATTCAAAACAAAAGTTGGCCCTGCGGCATCATTTCATCCATTTTTCAAATCTTTTCTTGCTCCCCTTTAAGTCAATCTAAATATATACTTCGTTTGTCAAATTTGTTAGGTTAGACACGAACACATGAGCAAAGCTAAGTAAAGCCGATTTCCGGCGTCAAACGTCCTTGGAAAGTTTAGTAAATCTGATATGGAATATGTCATTACTTCCTGCTACGAATTACAATTTTTAGCCCAAAGGGAATAACTTCACGAAAAAGTGTTGTGAACTCGTCTACGTGTTAATAGTGGTCATAAATCGTCATGATTTTGACCTTCAAATAACATGAAAAGGAAAACTAAAAAAAAAGAGGAAATACATCATAACCTCACGAATATTCAGACAGATACATAGCACTGTGGGCCTACTTCTGCAGTACATACCCATCTATTTCAATCCAACCAGAATCCCCTCCCACCCCTCTGAACTCTCCTCCCAATTAACCCCCTCCCCGTCTTAATTCCCTAAACAATAACCACATAACTTACCGATATTTTCCAAAAACAAGATGAAAGGGTGCTACGAAGAGTCCTCGTATTGAAACGCCAACGAAGCGTACGTCAACGTTAAAAGATAGTAACACTCCGGTAGAGACAGAAAGCCAAGATGAAAACTTTCAGGCACTTGAACCATACAGTCAAACAAAAAAGATAGCAATCTATTGCGATCTTAATAGCTCACCAACTTGTATCACTTTCTATTCATTCACGGCATAAAAAAGTAAAATGTTAGCCACAGTTTTCTCTGCTTTCTATGTTTTCTTGAAAGGCACCACCTTGCTTCATTTGAAAACCCACCATCGGAATTACTTTGACGTTGACTGTGAGGGTGCTTCAACTGATCGTCGGAAATTTGATTTTCGTTGCAGCTGGTGAGAGATTTTAATCAGCAATTGTTTTTGTCTTCTTGTTGCTTTTTTTTTTCTATTTCAACTGACTTCGCGAGGGTCTTTCATGACGACGATAACGGCCTCGGCGAAAACCCGCCGATAGCATGCGCAGGTTTACATGGAATGACTTGTGAACAATTAGCAGACGACGGGACCGAGGCACCGAACGAAGCACACACCATATTGTAGTAGAACGGCGAAGGTTGATCCGTGACACGAAACGTAACCATTACCTCAGTACAGAATAAGTTTCTCTATGACGAAAAACAAGAAGCTTCAAGAAAACTTAACATAAATCGTCACCAACGGAAATGGTGATTGTATCTTCAAATTTTAACAAAGGGTTCCTTGTGTTTATCGATTTTGCTTCCTTGGCAAAGAACTTAACATAGTCAAGCAAACCAGCTCTATCTCGATTTGTAATAAACTTTGGGTTTGGCAATGGAGCTATTGGCTAGCTTGAACGAGATTATCAGATCAGTGAGGCTTACGTAAAGGGAAACGAATACGGTAGATCACTGACAGAAGAAAAAAAGAAAGAAGGAAAGAAAAAAAAAAGATGCGCTTAGGTTTCAACTCAAGCAGATTGTTTTACAAACACGAAGTATTGTTTTACCCACTCACTCAGGAGACAATCTTTGGCATCTATCACAGAGGAGAGAAACTTCTTTCTGGGATTACTTTAAGTGGTCATCCTTGTTTATCTCTACCGATTGTCAGAAGCGACACCAAGGTAGGGGAATGAGGATTTTCCCCCTTCGGGAACTTCCCTCAGTTTCCGCCCACCGCACTCAGCTGAAGTGTAGTGGCCTGACAGAGGCATTCCCTAGCTGTTTATACAAGTATTGCATACATCTGTTTAAGACCTAAGACTTGACTTTCGTTTCTCCTCCCTCCCCCATGAGGGGTCTAGAGAACATAATTCATTTAAGTTCTTTTCTTAGAATGATGCATTATGAACCAAAATATATCTGTCCTAAGACTAAATTTTTCACCAAAAAATGTTAAGACTTTAGAGGTCCAGGGCCTCGCCCCCTGGACCCACCATGGGCCCTGCCACGGAATCCTGAGAAGCAATCACTAAAGATCGCGCTACACGCTTCATTTTGCTCACTTCCACCCCAACAGGTTCTTTGCTCTCCGTCACCCCACCCTACCCCCCCCCCTCTCAACCTTACTCTAAAATCCTGACGCCACCACTGCCGATTGTGTCGTGAGAATAGATCCTCACAATGTACTTTGTGAAACAGTGTGTGAGATATTTAGAAATGTGCATCATGCTCGTTCTCCTGAAGAAGTACTACTCTACTGGAGGCTGTGTCATGTACGATCAACTACACATTACCAGCTGTGACCGTCAGCGCAGAAACATTCGGGGCGAATATCACAATTACCGTCATGGCCTGTATATATTTCTCCGGTTTTACGCATGCGTGAAATGGTCATTGAAAAGTTTGATCTGATGTAGGCCTAAGTCAAATGAGATTCCCGACCTGAATGTGATTTTCTTTGTGAACTAACACATAAGTCTCTTCATCCTGATGTCCCACTCAACATGACAACCGTTGTAAGGATACAGAGACTACGCATTTCCTCTTTGTTTTTCAGTACTTGTTAGGGCTTTCATTCACCCTGTGTATTAATAACAACTGGGAATACATGAACACAAGTACGTGTAGTCAGCCGTCATGCATAGGGTTATCGTGTTATTCTCGCTCATACTATACCAACAGAGTTCTCATTTGTAATCAAAACGCTTAACTATTAAAGATGGCATTGTGGGGCTCCGTAGATTCTGTCGTTCATTGCATGGCGAAGTAATGCTGTTCACTCAAATGGAAGTAAGGAATTTAGCCTAAATATGATTTATAATGTTGACGCCGTCGGAGATAATAGAGCTATCAATAATTTTGATATGGATAGCTAGTTTCTTCTTCAGATGGGGTGGGGGATTAAAGAGTTTTTTTAAAAAAAAAAAAAGAAACGTCAATTGGTAATCACTCCCATGTTCATCAGAAATCTACGTAGGTATAGGCTACAATGTCCCCGGAACATATATATGCACAGTCACACGCAAACATGTAAGGTTGAATTGCGTCTATCTTGGCGCAGAATGCCATATACATGATAGGGTAGGGCGACGAGCAAATTATCAGACACCGGTCATCAGGTCTGCGATGTTGTTTATCACTCAAAATAGTTCATCCCGGTGCATGCTTGATTGACTTTTTAAGTTATGAACAACTAGTAACCTATGGTAAGTTTTTAGTTAAAGCGCGGGCGTTTACAAGGCACCGACACGGCATGCAAAGAGACTATACGGTTAAATTCAATCACTGTTAAACTATTCAGTCCCATCAGTAAACATCTACAAAAGCTCCATCTTCTCAAAAAATTACATTAAAGATGTGCTTCATGGAAAAATGCATTTTTCTTTAACAAATTATTCTTGAGCAACATATAGCCTAGCTGAATTTCTATCTGTCAGAAACTTATTTCTTGAAAAGACCACCGTTCTTCGTTAGTTTGAATCTAGGCCTGTCATTCTGTGTCCACAAATATTAGTTTTGCTCTGTGAAAAAAACACCTCAATATGTCCCTTTAAAGTTTTTACAAATTTACAGTAGGCGGTAATGCTTCTCCGACTATTTTATATCATTTGCAATTACAGTCATCATTGAATTGCAGATCATTACAGTTGCTCCTGCATGGAGGAACTGTGCATCCCCCCCCCCCCCCTCGGTCCCGCATCGTCGACTAATCAACCCACTTTTAAACCCCCTTTTCCTTTTTTTCCCCCTTGGTTTCGTATCGTTTTGCTCTTCCATTTCGGTAGTATTTTTACCTCTCTTTCAGAGCTAATATTAATACCAGTGCGTACAACAACATCGAACCCTCAAGGTTCAGTGAGGCTTCGCGGGCTTGAAAATCAACTTTTGTCGTTTCGAGTTTCGCGCTGCAGTCAAAAGAGATAAAGACGTCACATTGGACAAGAAACGGACACAAAACTTTGCGGAATCACATCAATATTTAAAAGTTCATTGACCAATATACGGCTATAATCATGGACAACAAAACGTTGAAAAACTGAGGCCCAACACACCTCAGTAAGGAGTCACTACACATACGGATTACTTCAGTCCCCACCCTATCCTACCCTCCCCCCTTTGAGTTTCAATAAGTGCAACAAACACATAGTAGATCGGATACTGAACCAGAATTTACTGTAGATTAATACAAGAAGTCATTTGCATCGAAACTGTTTGGGAGTAATGGATCATCATATATGAAGGTGGAAGTGATCAAATAAGTCACAATGTCTACCTGAAAGACATATTAGTTTACTTTTGGTTCTTTGCTAGGGCAGGGGTATCATATGTGTGAGAGTAGTGACCAAGTGTACATTTTAAATCTAGGAGTGTTGAAGTGCTGGATTCATGTGGGAGAGGTATGTCAGGAAGAGTTGGATTTGTAGCCCAGGAACATAACTAAAGGGGAGGGGGGGGGGGAGAGGAGGTAGAGTGAACACAACTTATGTGCAAAACTGGAAATATAGAAAAGGGCAGAGTAGGTTTAAAAGTCAGGGGTATTTCTTTTTTCGTAGGGCACAGTGAAATCAGAGCAGGACAGTCTCATGAGGTTGGAGTATGGTTGAATCAGAAGTTGGTTTGGAGTACGGTAGAACTAAAATATGGTGGGTGTGGTGTTAAGGGTAAGACAGAAATGGAGTTTAAAGAGTAAGTGAATCAAGGACAAGCAGAAAATTGAAGTAGGAGAATAGGTAGACAGAGGACACCCGACTATTAACTAACATTTCTAGTGCTTGAAAAGTTTGTTCATCTTTAAAATTTCGTAGATCTCTTTCACCACTGTTTGAGGCTGCCTCATGGTATAGCTGATTTAATCGGTTATGACTACAACTGGAGAACAAGTGCCACTGGGAGTACTTTAAGAATCTTTCTGGTAACTCAAGAAAGCTAGTCTTTTTAATACCTTGATCTTTAAGCCTTCATATTCACTGTGACTTCTATATCGTTCTTTGGTACTTCCGTCAACAAAACCTCGATATCACCTCCGTACATCAATTGAACAATGCGACACTGATTGAAGTTAAAATAAGTGAACAATTCATCTTCACCTTCATTACTACATTTAAAAACAGTAAGAGATACTGATAGGAAGAAAAACCAAGAAACGCAACAAATTTACATATACATACACGATTGGATACCACCATGATTTATTTAGTTTAATTTATGTAATGCTTCCAATGTTTGAAACAAATTTAAAAGTTTTGCAGAAGTATTGGCAACATATATATAATGATATGTGGAATCTTCCTAGTCCTTTACAGGTATGGTGAGTCATCGTTTTTCTTTGTTATGCAAAACAGTAGAAAAAAGCCTTAAGACAACAATGATGTGCTGATGATGTGAGATACATTAATGAGTAATGTGACTGCTTTCCAATTCTCACACATTCAACAGTGTTCCCGCCTCTTACAGTGCAGTGAGACTGCTGAATGCGTAAGAATAGATTCACGGTATGACAATTCTAAGCCACCAGATGTCCAAACATTTTCTCAACATTTAAATCATTTGCCCACTTGTTCCTTTTCTCATCGATGGGGGGGGGGCAAAACGGTAGAATGGTCCCTCTTCTGTGGATAAAAAAAAAAATCAACAAGAAATGCAAACTGCAGTATTATAGTGACAGTATAAGTTTGAACAATACACTCCTTTCACAATTTTCCTCCCACAATATTCTGACAGGGTTGACACAGGCATCTGATGACATGGCGGATATATGCCACAGTGAATGATTGGCGCTGATGGCATCTAGTTGGGCGGTCCAGCAGGTTTTTCAGGAAGCCACGGGTACTGTCGCCACAGGGTTGTTTGGGATGGTGGTGGCACCGTCATCTGTGGGTTGCCTGCCTCCATTCTTAAAGAGTTGGATTCCCATCTTGTAGAGGTCAGGATGAATTACTGGTAAGGAGCAGATCTGATCTGGCAAAACCTGTTTGGAAAACAAATTTTTTTTCAAAAATGAGTTGGTGTATAGGGCAATTTGAGTAAAACAAGAATTACAAAAAGGTCCAATGTATTGCTGGAAGGTGGTGGGGGCGGGGGAGCTTAATGGGATGCATCTAACCCATTTTGTCAGTTTTTCATATGCTTCCACACAAACTGGAAGCATGTACAGTATGTTCAAAGCGGTTGCCAAAATTCATAGATCCTCCATTTTAACCTCCTGTTTGACAGTGACAAGGCTTGACAACTTCCTTGAGCCCTTGCCAGATGCAAGAACCATCACTGAATTCACAAAAAGAGGGGAACGAAAATAATGTAGAAGGGCAAATGCTGCAAAGACTGATAAAAACAGATGGAAATGCTCATCTGATTATTAAACTGTGGACCCTTGATGATGATAAAATTTAACCTCCATTCTGCGAGGATCGGGAAGGGGGGGGGAAGGGAATAAGCAGACCTCAGTACATGAACTCAACAGTTGCTTGTTGGTTCCCTGGAATAGGAGTTGTTTTCATTTTATTTTGTTAAAATTTATGCATTCATCATATTCACGATGCACACTGTGGACTGATATGCACTTCCAGGCATCCTGAAATGGGAGGATATTTGCACAAGGACCAGCCATCCCTCCCAACACCATCCATGATAATTCCAACTTTATCAACGTCTTCAAAGATTTCCGTTTTGCTCAAATAATATGTTGATGAATGTTACGTATCTTTTTGACGTTCTCCAATTTCAAACTTCTCTCCTTTTGTTCCATTTAGTGTTAAACACAAAAATCGAAATTCCAGGTCGGATCACAGTTTAAAACTACATGAACAAAGCAAACCAAAGTGTCAAATTCATTTTTACATTCCCTTCCAAAAGAGAATTCAATCTGCCGTTTCATTTCTTTACTTAACACAAACACTGTCGTTATTCCCAGTTCATAAGAACTAGTTTCACATTTCTGGAAGGTTCTACCTAATTTAAGGCCTGCGACATCATATTCAGGAAAGATTGAGATAAGCTCGAACTGAAGAGATGGCCTCATTTCAGTCCACGATGACCTCTTTGGTGACGAACTTTGTTTTGTAACAAAATACCCAAGTTTAAAGTCTAACAAAGGTGACATCAGATTGTTAATGGTGTAGCTGGTCGAGTTTCTGTTTCTTAAAATCTGATGAAGTCTTTTGTCCTGGTGACCCCTTTCATGGTTTTTTGCATCCACTTAAAGGGGCAGGCTGATGGGGTTTGCTCACAGGTCTGTGGGTGTTTTAGATTGGATGTGGGCAAAAAACAGGAACTCCAATTTGTATCCCCTTTGTACCTTTTTGAATTTCATAAACAAGTTCAATTCCCTTATCAGTTACACTTTACACATGCAAACAGATTAAAGCTGGCATGGGAGTTGAAAATTTGTCAGTGAAACTCAAATTCTGTAGAATATGTCATAGCTACCGCAAAAAAAAAACATCGTTTTCGTCCCACTTTTGCATAAATAATATTGATTTCCATTGGTCTGATTTCAAGTAATGGTGATCGACTGCTACTGTACAGTATGCTTTCTTGGAAAGTCTGAATTCTATAGCGCCAACAAAAATGTTGAGACCATTTCCATTTTCAAATATCTGGAAGATGAGTCCACAGTTCTCTTTCAGATTTTGTGACAGGTGATCCTTTCCCTTATTTTCTCTTCCTGCAACACTGACAGAGAACAAAAGGTAGATAACCAGGCGAGGGCCACAACTCACATTTCAGCTTTAATGAGAGAACGATAAATTCAAAATCTGTCTCTGACTGTGGCAAGTTGTCAGCAACCATCCTCTCTACCGAGGTACAAGCCAACAACCAGACTGCACAAATACATTGTGGTTTTGATGATCCAGTTAGGAGTGTTTTTGTTTAATCTTAAATTATATCATTAGTATGTGTCACTAAGCTACCTATGCTTTATATGAAATATGAGATCTGTGCAAAGTTCCTTTCTTGAAATCAAGTCTACAAGGTTCTCACAAGTTGACCCTTGTTGACAATGAATGACCTTTGACCTCCATTAAAGACCAAATTGTCATGTGACATTATGACATCTGTAAAAACTTCTCTCCTTGAGATATGATGTTTACAAGAATTCCATCATATGACCCTGTTGACCCCAAATGACCTTTGACCTCCACCAAAAACAATAGGATTCTTGAACTCAATGTGGTACACCTGTGAACTCAATATGAGATCTGTAAAAGCCTTCCTTCTTGAGATATTGTCTTTACAAGGCTTTCACAATTTGACCCATGTTGACCTCAAATGACCTTTGACCTCCACCAAAATTAAGAATGATCCTGTACTTAACCTGGTACACCTACATTCAAAATATACAATTTGTCCAAGCTTCCCTTCTTGAGATATCATGTTTACAAGGTTTTCACAATTTGACCCCTGTTGATCTCAAATGACCTTTGAACTCAATCAAAAACAATAGGGTTCTTGGGCTCAATGTGGTACACTTTTGTCTCTAAATATGAGATCTGTCCTAGCTTCCCTTTTTGAGATATCGTGTTTACAAGGGAGGCATCACAAACACACATACACATGCATACACATACACCCTGGCTTGATTGAAAAGCTTACGATTTCATAGAAAGCAAAAATTAGCACAAGTCAAAGCCACTAGCTGAAGTCTGTTGCTTGGGGGGTCACACTGGTGGTGCAGTGACATGGGAAGGGGATTAACTTGTCTAAGGTGAAGTGGCAAGTTTTTCATGTCATGGGAAAACGGAAATATGGAATTTGAAAATGAAACCGATGCAAAAACCAGGCTTGGTGTAATTGTAATCAGCGATTTTAATTGATTACAATCAATTACTTTTTTAAAGTAATCGTAATCAATTACTTTGTGAACATTGAAAAGTAATTGCAATCGTGATAGATTACACTGACAAAGAAATCTAATCATGGTCTAATTAAAGGTTAATCAACGCTGGACCGTGTACTAGCTGTGGGATGATGCAAACAGCTGCAGGGCCTGATTACTTATTTTGTGACAAACTTGGAAATGTTTAACGTGTTACTCCCAGTCCTAACAGCAGCAGTGAGTGGGAGACTTGTGTGCGGACCCTAATTTTCCTGTGAGTGTGAGAGTTCTCAGTAGGCTATGCAAACTTTCGGAACTAGGGGCCTAGGTCTAGGTTAGTTCAACGAAGAAGAAGGATTGCACATGGCCTAAACGTCAGCTGTCAATATTGCTGTAAGATCACTTTATGGCTGGTTTGGAATAACTCATGTCAAGACCTTTCCTGTTTATTTATTTTTTTACCGAATAGGCTAGGCCTAAATTACTTGTTCTGTGAAGACCTCTGTCCTTAAGAACATTAATCCGGTGATTGTATGGAGACCTTTCAAGATGGCGATGTATTGCAGTCCTTACTCCTCTTTAAAACTTTATTGCATAGGGAATTGTTTTTGAACATCTCAGCCACAATTCTGACATTTAGGTAAGATTAGGCTACCCTACGTCAGAGGGATTACCACTGACAGTATACTGTGCTGTTGTTACGTAGATTTACCTCCATTTTACTTTTGAGCAGGCCTTAGGCCCTAGACTCGGCGTACGTAACATTAGAACTGAGAACTATGAACTTAAAATCGCACGCTATTTCCCTAGCCAACCTGTAACTAGTAGTACTACACTAGCCATTGTTTTGTGTAAGATATAGCAGACTGAAAGCACACTGTCCATCTACAGTTTTATTGTATTCATCCGCCGGTGTTTGAATGTGGTTTAACAAGTTGGGTCACCAGCGATTAACCCACGGTCACCTGACTGAAATGGGCCAATAGGAGTTGAGGATTCTTTCCAACTATGTATGAATTACAGTTAAATTGAATTAAAAGAAATATGAATGAATCAAAAGTTATTTAAAACTTTCTTTTGGTGATTATTACATTGTTCTGAAGTGACTGTATCTAGTTGATCCTGCTTTCTTAAATGCTCCAGCAGGGCAGCCTGACTGAGGAGTGCGGGGGGGGGACTCATTGATATCCACTTTGGTACACTTGGTACTCTTGCTGGTAAAATCAGTTTGCACAGTATGTTCACTCAACCATCCTCAAACTGAATGCATTCTTGTTTACACAACTGGTTGACTTTACAAATATTCAACACATAATAACACAGTAGCAACCTGATCAAATGAAACCTCTATATTGAAATAACTTAGTCAATAATAGCTTGACTTAGTCAACAGTTTGACTTAGTCAATAGCTGGACTGATTAAAAACTTGCAAGAGCATGTGCCTAGATATAAAAATCCTAGTAGCAGTGATTTGTACAATTGATGAGTTGTTGGTATTTTGTTGTTTGTAGTAATACATCTATACAGTTATAAATCTATACAGTGTCTTCCACAGAGCTTTAAGGAGAGGTGAAGTGTCACACAGTGAGTGTATGAGTGCTTGCCAAGTGACTCCTGGGGAGTGGTTGAGCCTCACAGCCAGAAAGTTTTGATCATTGCGATGCAAAATGGTGCCAATTGGAGGCAATTTATTTGATTCTTTTAAAAATGGCAGCAGTCTATCGTCAACTTCTTTTCAGCCTATCCAGGCGTTTGTAGCCAGGACAGTATTTTAAGGGGTATTCACTATTTCAGGAGAGCAGTACTTTTCACTTAGTTGAAAGGCTGCTTCCAATAACAACCCCCTGGCCAACCTGAATGTACACTGCTTTAAAATATGTGCGCTAACTGTAGAGGTGTATTACAAACCAGGACAACAGATAACCTCCAGAGTTGTCTGTATGGTATATACGTCCTTTTCATGTTGTATCATTATATCATTGTCTAGAGATGTTTACACTTACAGATATAAGCAAAAGAAGATAAGAAAGCATGTATCATGATTGCAATCATGATTAAATTGCAATGTAATCGTAATCGGTTATTTTTGTTTTAGCTGTAATCGTAATCATTATCGTAATCATAAAATCTGAAGCAATTACATCAGATCTAATTGCCCCTACCCTGACAGAAACTCACAAAAACATGATTTTCTTTGACATAAACACAAATGAAGGTAAAAACATAAAATGTGAGGGGAAAAGAAATGAAAATGTCTTCAAAGAGAACACTAACAGGGCCTTAAAGCAACTAAAAGTATACAGGTAACTAGGTAAGTGATTAACAGAGCTAGGCTAGTGACAATCACAGAAAGTGTACCCAAATTTGAAATTACATCAGAGAATCACATAATTTCTTGTATTTACAACCATAAGTCACAGATTATGACCTTTTAAAAAACAAGCAAGTGTCACAGAAACAGAGAGTTCTGCCCTCAATGTCCTTTGACCCCCACCAAAGACAATAGGGCACACCTTCTCAATATATGGCAAACCTACATACCAAGTTTGAGTTTCATCTGACTTTCCCCTATTGACTTAGAGCATACCTAAGCAAGCGTCAAAAATGCACACACACACACATTCACACACACACACGCCAACCTGACTGCATAGGTTCCTTTGCTGACGCAAGGAACCAATAACAAATTGTCACTTAAAGGGAAGAGGGTATCCCAGAAATTTTTTATACAAACAAAGGCCCTGAGATGCCATTCACGATCCCATGTAAATTGCAGTCTGCAAAACTGTACATGGCAGTCCAATAACTTTCACAGGTCTACCTTTACAGAGAGTGAACCCCCTGAGGTCTTTCCACACTTCTAACCCTTGACTGGTAAATGCAAATGTTCTCTGAGGACACAAATGCTGCAGATTACAATTTTCTGGTTTTTATAAACTGCATTGACTGATAATCATGAAGGCTTAGTTTCAGAAAATACTCCCACAAGGACTTAAGACTTGGAAAATGAAACCACACATCACAACCGAAAGAGGAGATGTAAGGTATGGGAGGACTTTTTCATGACCATGAATGAGATACTACAATGACTTTTAACATAAAGCCAAAGTTTCACGTACATACATTGCAAGTGTTAAAACAACAAAAAAAAACTTAAAATGTTACTTCCTACCTAAGAACACGTCATTGTCACACTCGCACATAAGATACACAGTTTTAAAGCAATGTGCAAGGCAAAATGTCCTATCATAACTTCACAATGAACTCGTATTTTAAAAGAATTTATTTTTCCCCGTCACCCCGGTACCGGAAAGACTATGCACTGCAGGTATCCGGGGTTTGAGCTTTGAGACACTGTGCAAACACTAGTATATTCACTGATCCACTACTCGGCCTTTGAATGTATTGTAATTAATGGCCTTCACAGTTCTCATAAACAAAATAGAAAGATTTCATTGGTGTATATTTTGCTGGGTGAGTCTTACAGATTTTTCATGCCTAGAGAACCTCCAGTCTTTTTTTTTTTCATTGTTGCAAAACTCAGTTAAGGCAAGCATCCATCAATGTGAAAATTTACGTCAAAATTTATGATAAAAGTTGTCATTTTAACCAAATGTTTTGTGCATTCATTCCCACCCTTAGCACTTTTTTTTTTTTTAACTTTGCAAAACAGAGAAGGAGACTTTAATTATTCATTTATTCCTAAAAATTATAAAGACTTTTGAAAAACACAAGGAACACTCTTTTAAAATATTTAAATGACTTTCACATGAAACTCGTGTACAAACTTCAATCTACGAAACTTTGACGTTCGAGTTCAAACTTTGACATTCCAAAAGAGACATCTAACAAATGGAAGATGAAGCTGATAGCATCTCCAAAAGAACTTCCATTTCTCACTATCTCAGTCAACCTTCCCTACAAAAGAGGCCAGTTGTTTCCTGCTGTCTCAGATGTCATTAACTACTAATGAGCACTGCTTTTGCACAAAGAGGATTGCGGTTTTTTTGTTTGAATATAAGGCCAATCCACACAGTACATGCTGCACACAAGAAAGCGTAAGAAAAAAAAAATGTTGAGTTGTGAAGACCTCTGTGTTACAAAAACGGGCTACAGTAACTGGCCCTAAATAGAAACTAAGTGATGAAGATCATTGAGACCCAAAACGTAGAAGTACACACACCATGATACAATCTGATGGACCCCCGAAACCACTTGACATTGAGCTGGAAAATCTGACTAATTACGTAAAAATGTCAGGTCTCCTGAGGTTTCTAAATTCATTCACTTACTTCGTTCAAAAATGCTCAAACAAATGACTTTGGATTTTACAAGTTTGTTAGCGACACAATTTCCTAATCAACTTCTCTACCACTCTGAAAGGTATTTGGCAGGTGATTCCTGACACAAGTTGTGAGAGGTAACTGCAGTCTTGACCAGTGGCCCTCTAAGAGGAATGTTTTCATCTTGGGTTGAGAGATGAGGCAAGCATAAGCATTCGACAGGAGGAGAGTATGTTTTGCAATCCAGAGGTTTCAAGTTAAAATCTGGTTTGAGGTAAACAAGTTTTGTCTCTCGTCGAAACTCGGAGGGCATAATCGCAAACGTTGACATTTAACTGATTAGTTATTGACAGACGGTCACTTAACGATTGACTAGCTCATATGATCATTCACTTTTGCATTGCTCTTGAAGACTCACACAATAGGAGGGTGTGGTGGCAGTATTCTCTAGAACTACTCAATACTTCTAAACACATATTTAAATCAAAGGTCATGTGACATGCAACTCAAAAAGAGCTGGCTTTACTCAGAGGTTGTAGTATGAACCTCAAATAACAAATCCATTGGAACCACAACATCGATCGCCATTCTTAAACTATGCTCTTAGCTCGCTCTCAACACATTAGGATGGCAGAATGGAAAGGAGAGGAATTAGTGGTCGGACGATTCCAGTAGCCAGTTATCAGTACTCTTGGCACAGTAGATGGGAGTGCATTTGCTGTGAGGAGACAGTTAAGTTAGAAGTGTGGAGTATCATGGCTTCCAACATATAAAAATTTTTGAAAGAGCTGATTACTTATGCAAAACTTGTGAGGTGTTGAACAATGTCATTTTTCTTTTGTGAAGCCCTTGATATAGCGTCCTGTCTTTGCTAACCCCCTAGTTTACAAAATTTGTATTAGAGATATCAACATCTTTAACAAAGACTAATATGCACTTCCAAAATAAATCCTTCAGGTCAAGTTTCAGCTGTGCTTGAAATGACTTCTACGAAAAGCATAGTGTACCATAAGCCACACTATGTGAATCCCTACCTTGACATCACACATTTGCATATTTAGCGGATGGTTATTCATGGTCAATGCTCATGTAAAACCAGAGTTTTGTTTGTAAAATGGTTGTTTGATGGATTTTGATGAAATTTTTGGCAATTGCCAATTTGTTTAATGATTGACTACAGCCAATACTCCAAGACGTCATTTTCATGTCACGCAACTTTTGATCTGGGGAGCTACAGTGAATGGCCAAACTAACCCATAACCTAACTAACCAGTCCGAATCGTAGGAAAATGAGACACAGACATATACATCTACAGTTTCCACACAGCTTTAATTATATGGGGCCCTATCATGGGTAGGTATGTAGCCCCCAAAACCCTAATCTGACCCTGCTGCACGGTATCAACGAGCATGCGTTCATGTGTGAACTGTTTCAGGTCAACAGTGATTGCTTCTGGGTAACATCAACCTGAAAACATGTTCAACTAACCTTAATCACACATCATTGACTGGTTAATGCTGAAAGGCAATGAACCAGCTAGAAGAGGCACAAGTCCCTTTATTTATGAAATCAGGTCATCGCCAGTGTTTCAGGTAATTGCAGACCTCTCTTTAATTTTCTGATTGCAGCCAGCAAATTTGAGGCTCTTATCTGACATTCATCCCAAACATTATGCTATGGAAAACCGTTCACCATTCTCATTCCTTTCTGAGCATTCTTGTTTGCAAATGTAAATTTAAAATTCAGTGTGTTACACTGTTGTAGGCTTATGGTAAATAGCTGCTTTATGGGGGAGTAAGAATAAACAATTGCTGCTTCCTGAAGTAGTGAGTCATTCGACAGATGCTTCCTGTAGTTGGGAGAAGATGGTACACATGCAATAGCTACTTCCTGGGGGGCATGGGGGGTTGAAATACACATTATGTAAGCTTCTTCGTGTGGAGTTTAATGTACAATAGCTGCTCCCTGGAGAGGAGGGGGGAGGGTTAAGTATGCAGGAACTGTTTCCTGTGGGAGTAAGATGTGTAAATAGCTGCTCCCTGGGAGAGCAAAATGTACAATAGATGCTTTGCATGAAAATGAAGTAAACAATAGCTGCTTTCTGGGAGAGCCACCATGTTGTCTACTATCCCTTTCCTTGGCAAGATGCCAATGTGAGCAATTTCTGTTTTTCATTTAACCTACAAAACTTATCAAAATTCATATGACATACAGTAACCACGAGGCTTCTTGATCGAATTGTGATACTTACCTTATCTGACTTTCTCAGTTTCCTTCTGATGATAAGATCTTTTTTGGCACTCAGCGCTCTGCAGCAGGGACCAAGATCAAAAATATTCTGCCTCCTGTTACTTCTTCTTAATCTGGCTGCATTTAAAGCTCCAATCTCACTTTCAAACAAAGGCACATCCTTGATACCTACAATGAGAACAGACAGAAAAAAAGTATGGATCTGTCATACTGAAGCAACCCACAACATGTTATATGGTATTTTGACAATGAAAGCGCCCTCAATTATACACCTGGTAAAATGGGTTATTTATTCCATTCTGATCCAATCTTTTGCGAATTTGCGAGTAACAAAGTTGCTTGATTAGTTTGCTCCATGGTGTCAGTCGTTGATGAGCAGTGGCAGGTCCAAAGGGCATGCTGTGGATGCACGTACACCCCATCCCCCTTTCCAGTTATCAAAATTGATTGATTGTGCTTTTAATATAATATTGCAGATATCTCACTGTTGCTTTTCTTGTCAAGGTTTAGGTATAGAATTTTATGCACCATATTTGAGAGGACAATTTCTATGTGAATCCTTCAGATGGAAGATGCACTGAAATTTGAATTGGACTTCAGTTTTGCAAAGGAAATTTTCCATTTTGCAAAGCTAGATTCTCTCTTTGTAATGACAATGAAAATACAAATATTGCATCAACTGTTAACATTTTAGAGTGAGGGTTACACAGCCTTGAATCTTAATTAAATGACAAATTAAATGTCATGACATTCATTCAAAAAATGATGGAAAAATACTGAAAATGTAGAACAGTGGAAACTTTCAATTTTTCACAATTTGTTTTTGTCTCCCTAATGTTATGTGTTCTTGAACTACCACTTAAATGATTTCTCTCCGTTTCACCCAAAATGGTTAACTCTTGCCTTTAATAGCCAGTATATTATGTTGCCCATTTGTTTTATTTCAGCCTGGGTGTAATTTCATATCGATAGAGCTGTTTGACAACTGTTCTTGAATTGTCTTTTCCTATCACCTTTCCCATGCACGCGACATTGCCACATCGTACGTTGTCTTGCGAAGTGGTTTCCTGCTGACAAAAACATCAGGAGTAAGCACTAATTCTTCGACTGAGCCACCACTCTGCTCTCTTAACAACCATCTGGCACTAAAGATTGTAAAGTTTAGATCACACTAGAGCAATGGTCACCAAACTGTGCAACTGCCTGACAATTTGGATGGGAAACCCAGCATTTTGATAAAAAAAAAAAAAATTTAATAAAAAATGTTCAATTCTGCTGAGACAATCAAAATTTTTGACAAGTACACACCATTTTTAGATTATGGACAAAGAAACTCTCAACATATGAACATAGTTATTTGTCGCAATCAGCGTAGATAGCACAGGTGGGGCACTTCAGATTTCTGGCATTTTAGTAGGATGCCAACGAAAGAGTTTGGAGACAGCTGCACTACAGCAATATCGAATTCAATTCCGATCCAATTTTGCCAAATTCAGCTTAAATCTTCTAGAACGCAGTCGAAAAGAGCCAAAATTTTAAGTGATCTGTACAGTCATGTGTGGATTTTCAGACGAATATCAAAATAAAGTGTCACTCAAAAAGGGGGGGTGTCATCTACAAAGACAGTTTGTAATTGGAGAGAAGTGAAATAGATCGCAACAATTTTGAAATAAACCTCTCTGTATTGTTGTAAATGAAATTGGAACTGATTGGGACCATTTAAAGGAAGACGGCTGCAGTCAGGACTGGGAAAAAGTGACTTAAAAATACCGAGAGAACACCACTGGTCCAACACGTTCCAAAATATCCAATCTTATATATCCCTGAGGAGTCACCCGCACCTCTTTAACAGTTCATAGATGCTACTTGCCCTTAATGTATTCATTGACAAGCAAATGACTGCATACATTATTGGTGGCAACACACGGTTTGAGAGGACGATCTGCTAACATCACAATGCAAGCCAAAAGAGACCACAAAACTCACAGACCATACTCACCCTGTTCTTCTGCAGCCTTGGCACAGATGGCTTTCACCTCTTCCATGAGTTCAGGGCCAGCCAAAGACGGTGACACACCGACCTCTGCCAGGATAATGCCAGGGGTGAATTTCCTCATGATGTCGCTGGCCGAGGTTCGTTCCGGCCGAGGGAGCGGCTTGTAGTCTTCCATCAGGCTCTGCCAGTCGACGTCCATCACATCTGCTTGACAAGAAAAAAAGAGAAATCTTTCGCACAAAAGCAGCAAAAAACATGGTACACAGCCTTTCAATGTAAATTGAGGTATTTTGTAAAAGCTATGGCTGATAGTTAAATTGGAGCAAGTGTTTGAGTTAGAAGTGTAACGTTCAGATCACACCTGGAAAAAAAAAAAAGATAACATTCACAGCTGGAAGATTCAATGCCACCACAGGGACTTCAAAATAATTGCCACCAAACCAAATCTAAAAAATTCCAGAGACTTCCATTTGCTCATCTGGTGTGATCAAACTGACTGTCTATCAAGTCCCAAATGTCACATGAAATGAGACTGACTTGCATAGGGGAAGACGAGATATCGCCGCCGCTCAGATTTCAGAAGAATTAAGTCCAAATCTGTTTTGAGACTAGCTGATTACGGCAGAATTCCACGGCTTGAAGGACAGACTACATGGATATCACAAGATTTCCCTGACAAACATAGATTAGTTTGCCCAAACTGTGTCCCTTTTCTTCCTGTTGCAAAAAGATGTACAAACATAAGCATCCTTGGCGTTAGACTATTGTAGACAATGAACGAGGCAATGACTGAAAAGGTGCTCTTTTTCCCAGACAGCAGAGGCTACTTGAGGTAATAACAAATACGGGAAGTTTCTTAGCACAGCCAAATCGGTGTTTGTTAGTGTTTCCATCAAAAGAATACCACAATTCAATACACAATGTGGGAACCTACACCTACGTATGGGTAAATTACAACAAAACCAACTGATGATGATGAAACGTGGAAAAATGAACCAGATTGCTGTATCATATATGCAATGCCTTGTAAGCTTCAATTCTGAGAAAAAGTTCAGCGACCTTGTTCAATTGCTAGCTTCAAACTTATTGTCCAAATTATTCTAGGACGATTTATCGTGTGAAAGCTTTACTGATAAGTTTTCATCACATCTATAAGACGAAACAGACGGCAGGATGTTACATTTGTGAAAGACGAGTGATTCAGAGGCATGAAAATTCCTTGGTTACTGCTTCAAGTGTAACAAATGGTAGCTGGAGAATTAACGCTGTTGCTGGATGCACTCAGGCTGCCCCTTCATGCATTGCTTGCGTTAATACCCGATCGTGCATTATTCTCTAGTTAATGCACTGTCCAGCGTTAACCCGTAATTCAAACAAAAGAGCCTCAGAGAACAGTACTAGCTTACAACACATCACAAACATTACTACTTACTTGCTGGTTTTTCATCCTGCATGTTGTCCATGTCCCCTTTGTCTTCTTCCACCTCAAAGTCGTCGTCACTGACATCTGACAGCTCCTGCTTTCCGTCCTCCTCACCACCCTCTCCCTTGGATTTCCTATCACCTTCCTCCATCTTCTTCTTTTTTTTCTCAGGCACCGATTCTGTCTTCTCCAAGATGTTCTCAGACTGTTGCTCTTGTTTCACCTCAGGTTCTTTCCCCTCCGTCTTAACCTCGGCCCCTGCCTCCGTTTTGACCTTCTCTTGTGATCGATCTTCCTCCTTTGGTTTGCTCCGTGACCTTTGAGCGCTGCTCCCCCTGCTGAGGCTACGGCGGGCCCTGTCGTCTTTGCCTTCTTTCAAGGCTGAGGATTCACGGCTGGATCGTGATCGGTCTCTAGACCTTGACCTTGTCCTGCTGGCCTCTTCCTTCAGTTCAGCTACCCTGGTCTCGCCCTTTGTGGCTTGGTCCTTCTTCGCTGTGTGCTGGCTGCCGATAGAATCATCACTGGAGATCTCTTCCATTTTGGGTGGTTTTTCAGACCTCTGTTTCTCTTTGTCCTCCTGATCTTTGGCGGACCCAGTCTTCTCCTTGGAGGATGCTTTTGCTTCGTCTTTTTTCTTCGAAGATGAAGAGGATGACTTTGTAGGTTGCCCTTCATCTTCCCTCTTCCGCTTTGTTTGCTGTTCCTGCCTCTCGTCTGCCTCTCTCTTTCTATTCGTTGAGTGTCTGTCCTGTTTGTATCTGTCATCATGAGGAGGATCACCATCTCTCTTTGACCTTTCCCCTTCAGATCGATATCTGTCACGGGCAAAGTTTCCTCCTCTTGGTGGTGGACCTTCCCTGGGATCATAACCCCTACCGTGTTCATCTCCCCTGCCCCGTCCTCCACCACTTCTCCGGGGCTCAGGATAACCTCCTCTTCCACCACCTCTCTCATCACTTCTGCTTCCCCCAGGGTAATGCGAATCCCTTGGTCCTCTGTAGGAATCTGGGTACCTATCTCGAGGCGGTGGTTCACGACCTCGCCAATTGTCTCTTCCTCCCTCTCCTTTAGGTGGATAACCTCGATCCCATTCACCTCTTGCCCTTGGATCGTACCCACCTCGACCATCCTGGTAACCAATCTTTCTGGGGTCACCTCTAGAATCCCTTGGATCACCTCTTGGGTCACCCCTCGGGTCTCCCCTTGGGTCCCCTCGTGGGTCACCTCTTGGGTCACCCCTTGGGTCCCCTCTTAAATCACCTCTCGGATCTCCACGAGGGTCCCCCCTGAAGTCACCCCTGTGACCCCTCAGGTCCAGTCTAGGATCAAAATTTGGATCTCCCCTTGGATCAGCTCTCATGTCCCTAGGAGGACCCCTGGGATCAGGGAAGTAATCAGGGTGAGGAGGGTGGAAAAATCCTGGATCAGATGGAGGCAACGGTGCAGGTGGGGGAAAGTCCTTTGGTGAAAATGGGAGGCTACCTCTGGGATCATGTGGATCTCTGTACTCTGGCCTCAGATGTTTACTGCAAGAAAGGAAATGTTTGCAAATGATGAAAATACAGAGCCATGAGGTTTTGACCAAATCATAAAAGATGAGCTGTGACCTTTGCAGAATGGGTGACATTTAGAGCTGTGCTATCACAAAGAATGTTTGACAACCACGGCACAGACGAAGTTCATTCCAACTTACTAGATAAATGCTATATCTCATTGTGCCCTATTCTTCGGTGTACAAATGGTTGCTATGGATGGTACTACAGGTCACTGTCACCTTAAAGTGCACGTAAAATCTAGAATTTCGACAAAGTACATTTAGAAGTTGGAAAATAAGTCCTATTCATCCAACTTCTATCTTTGCAGCTTCTTCCATTGCTGAGATCTAAAATGTTAAAAGAATTCCCTTAATTTGAAATAGTCAGTTTTACAATAATTTAGGATGTACTTTTTGTACAACTCATATTACCTCCTCTTGTTTTCTTTTGAGAACACATTGTACATTCAAGTATTAAACCCCTATAACAGTGAGACAGTGATCAAGTTTTATGGCACCGTGAAGTGGCTTCAAAAATAAAAAAAACAAAGAACGTAAAAGGATGATATCAAAACCTATTGTGCAATCTACCATCTTAAATTGTTTGAACACGCTGTAAAATTTTATATCTCAGCTCAGGAATGTCCTGTGAAGATGGGAGTTGGACAATTTGAATTCATATTATTTCTAACTTTAAGACATCTATATACTTCAACCACTATTTTGAAACTAGACGTCATTCCACCAAGTGGATCTCATTGGGTGGCCAGAGCTCTTGTAGCAAACAATATCCCAAATGAAACATTTTTATTCTCTTGTAACAACCATTTAGTTGAGTCTCTGTTCGTTCAGCGATGTGCATCTTGAAATGTTTGCTCAAGACAGTTGTCGAAGCACCATCACATTTTGACGGGGAAAGTTAATGCAGAAAACAGAGGACATCTGGCTGACTGCTGTGGTGATGGCAAATACATGTGGTGTGATGGCAAATACTGTGGTGTGGCCTGATACATGTATAGTGCTTCACCACGGTTGGAAAATGATTGCAAATCTGAGCTTCCTGAAGTGGCACTCCTTGTTAAATGTGTTTCAAAAGAACAAGAGTAATTGCACCACCTGCATGATAAACTCATAGCGATAAAACTGTCCTCCCAAACTGATGTTAAAATCTGCGTGTACCAAATTGACTCGATATCATCGCCTTTATCGATGATGTCAACTAAATAGCCCTCGTGGGTGAAAAATATATCCAGCATGGGAGCTACCTCAAAAGAAAATTTGAATAATATTTTTCCTACACGCACACACCTTTCGAAGGAGTCATCCCTGTGAGGCGGTAGGTCCCGTGGTCCGCCGTGCAGAAACTCATCGTGGAGATCTCTGGCCTTCTCCCATTCGTCCCTACGATCCCTGCCGCGTTGAGGATCGTCTCCACTCAATTCTCTGGGAGGGCCTCCAGCTCCTTCTCTTCCCCTCCACTCATGTCGATCTCTGAAGGGGTCGTCCCTGGGTCTATCGAGGGGAGGGCCCGGTGGCCCACCTCGCCCTCCTGGGTCGTACCTGCCAGGTTCTGGCGGATACTGGTCGCGACCGTACTGCTCAGGGTGTAAATGCAGCGGTCTCTCTTCTGTAGCAAGGCAAAAATAAACCACAAGGACAAAATAGAGAGATTCATGATGAGTGAAATGAAAGGATTTGAAGAAACGTAAAACGGACATGACTATCTGTGTAAGAGGGGAAGGATGGAGCAAGGAATATACCCTAAGAAATACAGCAAGCATCATTAAGCCATAACAGATGACTAGTCTTCTGTAATAGAAAATATTATCAATTCTAATAACATACTTCCCCCCTTTTTATGTTTTAAATTTCTACTTCAAGAATCAAAGATTCTTTGTTACTTTCTGTACATTGTAGAATCCCATGTCCACTGTCATCAGACAACATTACACTCTTGCTCTAAAAAATAATTTTAAAATAAAAGAGGGCAAAATTTGATACACTTCCAGTAGCACAATATAATCTCACACACACCAAGGACTGAGAAGACACACTGGGAAGGGATAGTTAGAAAAGTCAAATCCCCTCCCAGTGTGAAGAGATGCAGACCCATGATCCACTGATGCTCCCTTGTAAAACTCAAATTTATCTACAGGCTGCCACTTTTTGTAAAAATATCATCTACAGCCATCCTTGCAGAGTGAATACCTTCAAGATGACTTCATGACCTGTGCCACCAGGTCTTCCTCCATTAGGCATTGCCTATTTTTACTTTTATACAATGTTTTCCACGTTTGCAAAATATATGGAGGTATTAAGTATTGAACAACAGTTTCAGTGAGTAGTCTCCGGTGTGGTGAAGTAGGAAATCTGACAAAAAGGACTAATGACAAATGACTACCTGAAGGATACTTTTCCCTGGGCTTTGGATATTTGTCAAACTCCTCCCTCCGCTGCGGCGATGGGGGACGGCGATGACCGTAGGATTCCTTGCGTCTTGGTGACACGGACTCCTTGCGCCTCCTCTCGGAGGAGTGAGACCTCTGGGAGCTGCCGATAGATGATGACCTCCCGTGGCCTTTCGCGGCTTTTCCTCCAGGCCCCGAGTGGTAAGAGGTAGATCCTGGCTCCTTTTCAGGAGTCTCGCGTCTCCTCTTTTTGGACAAAGGTGGCTGAGTGTTTGGTTTCTTCTTCTCTGAAGTCCTCTCCATGGAGATGGAACTGTGTTTCCTGTGCTGTTCGCGCGGCGAGAGAGACCGTTTCTTACCCTCAGTTCTCTTCAACGAAGGGGACCTAGACCTGGCAGGAGTGGAATCCAATCGGCCTCCAGACCTCCTCTGGGCCTCAGCTGGTCGATCCTTGAGGGGTTTGGATTTGCCCAGCTTTGGTTCAGTTGCCTGCCGTTTCTGGATCGGAGCCTTCTTCTTTTTAGATTTCTCGGGAGTCCTTTTGGAGGATTTCACTTCAGTTTCGCTCTCACTGCTACTGCTGCTCTCTGAAGATGGGGATCTGCTGACAGATGCAGAAATAGGCAAGAAAATTACAAGATGCAAAATGTGGTCAGTTTTAAATTTGAAGGGCTTCTCAACACATATAACTTTTGTTTGAACAATCACATACTTCTAATGTCCAATTATAAAGTCTGAAGTTCCATCTGCAAGGCTGGAAAAAAGCGACAGCATTGACGGCGAAAAGCCATCATGCCTACTGTGTCTGTTGGAATACCCGTAAAAAAAAACAACTCACAGCTGGCAATAATTCACCTTTTTGTTTTGCTCTCTGTGACATTCCCTTTGATGCTGATCGTAGAGTAAAGGGGAAGTGTGCCAGAGCCATTACTTTTCTACTTTAAAAATAAGCAAATTCGGCTTAACTTTTCTTATTCCATTCATTTAAAAAAAAAAACTCATTTCTGAAAAATTCTATATCATGTTTGAGGGTGTGCATATGTGTGAGGGTCTACACATGCAGTGAAATATACAATTGCCACTCTGTGGAAAAAATAGTGCTGTCACGCAGCCATTTTGATGATCATTTCGGCTGTGACCTGTTATTTTGAGTGCTGCATCTGCAGTGAGTGGCATGTTGATATTAATCTGAATTTTGGTGTCTGTGAACAGAATGCAGCAAACTAAGTGAATAGAGTCTCATGGCTCTCAAAGAAATGATACATTACTTTTTCTTCTCCAGCCTGATGTCCTTTTTCTTCCGTTTTACTTCCTTCACAGGTGCAGCCACCTTTGGTTTTTTCCTTGGTGGTTCTGGGTCTGCCTTCGAATGGCGCAACTTTTTGGACGCAGAATCTCCCATGGATGTCCTGTGGTGAGGAGGAAGCAACGCAAGAACGTGTTGTCAAGTGCTACTAATCGGTTGAAAACCCAACAATAAACTAATGGCATTGCTAAGTAGGGCCTTCAAGTAGAGCCTCACTTCTGCCTTAGGCATAGATGTAAGAACTGAAACAGACCAGTACACACAAGGGAGAGGTCTAGTGTTCCCAGTGCGACCCAATAGGCAAATTTGTCTTGAATGTGAACATACCTACGGCCATGTATGCTTTGTGTCATCCAAAAATTGTGGCATCCAAAAAATTTTCCACATGTATGTATGATGTACCACATTCAAATGTATGCATGCAAAGCCATAACACCTTGGGTATGAAATCTTATTTTACATTGATACCACATACAGTAAAGAGAGATAGAAACGGAAACAACACAATTGACACAAATACTCACAGAATGGCTCTGTGCAACATTAAATTTTAACCTATAGATGTCTATCAAGTGGTGGCTTGGAGTATGGTACAATTGACACACACTTAGGTTGTTTTGTTATCTTGAACTTTCTTGATAACCTTTTCTTCCAGTAAGTTCTCACTATTGACATAGGTCACTCCCATCACGTACACATCATGACATATATTAAAAAAAAAAGTAAAACAAAGTGTTTCAGAAAGCACAATTCTTGTAGCATGCCATAAGATTTTTGTTCCAGCATATATTCAATAGCTACACATATTGTTTACTCTTTGAGGATAAGCTGTACAGGGTTACAAAAGAAACCAGTTTCTTCGATTCAGCTGAACGGGACTGTACTTGGTATGATGAAATACTCACTTAAGAGATTCTTTCTTCTTGGTTTTCTTAATTTCAATGGCAGGAGATACTTCCCTCCTTCCCTTTGCATCCTTCTTTCTGGCTGGCTTCTTCTTCAGAGGGGTGGGGGAGGGTGTTCGGGAGGAACTCGAACTTGACGAAGAGGAAGATGAGGACGAAGAGCCGCTGCTCCCGCTGCTTGATGAAGACTACGGAAATGGGCACAATTACGATTATAATTAAGATTCATTAAAATTAATACTTCTCATGAATTTATGGAGACTATTATTGATACTGTCGCTCAATGAAAGCTGATTCTCAAAGAATGAACTTCTGAGGACTGTCGACTTCTTTGTAAAATGAAGCCAGCTATTTTATCGTGACATTTGGTGAGTGCAAAGTATAACAAAGGGAACAGAAAACCACGGTTATGTGGTTAAAACGAGAAACTCTTCAGATGAAAAGGTCAAAGGTTACCAGAAGTGTTCATCACATTTCGTTGCAATGGTCATGAGGAGAGAGGTTAGAGAGGGTTGACACAAATGGTAAATACTTCATGTAAGCCAACCTGAAATTCAGGTGAATAGACCTCAGAAGGGAAATGAATAGACTGAATAGCTTCTACAGAATAGGATTAGCAGGTGTCTATTCAGATCAGTTTTAGGTTGGCTTACACGAAGTTTATACCGCACAAATTACAGGTTCTGAGAGAGGAACTGTACGAGACTACATTACTGAGTATTTACTTTGTAGCTTAGCTGTGCTTGGTTAAGTCTGCATTCCAAAGAGAACACTGATAGGATCACCACATTGGTTTTTTCAAAGGCACAGAACGTTTTTTGACCGCAACAATTCAAACAGGTTTCCCTTGCCAGTCCTGCAAAAATCTGATCTGAGCGCAAGCGGAAACAATTTTAGCAAATTTGTATCTCACCTCTTCCTCTGCTTGTTCCTTCTCCATCTCGTCCATTCTGGCAAGCTCCATCTGAAGTTGTGTCCTCTTCTTCAGGAGTAAATACTCTTCATTCTTCCAGGCTTCATCTTTAGGATAAAAAAAAAACAATATTCGCGATTGATGAAGTGGTTAACTTATAGTTACTAGTGTTTACAACGGGTTTCCACGATGACTTAACGTGGAACTCGCAACCTTACAGAAATTATTTAAGGACACCTGGCACCCAATTGACTATTGATGGCAGATACTACAGAGTAGTGTAAAAGGTTTCCCTCTCAAGAAATCACTGATTTAACCTAACTCAACATTAACCAATCAACTGCTCAATAAAAATATCATAACCTTCACCAGACTGCAGAGTTAATTGTTGCAAAACTGTGCTATTTTGCAAATTTCAACTTGAAAGGATGGTCCAGCCACAAATTTAGCATTGATGTGCTTAAGAGTAAGTTAATCTAACCATTCTGGTGAAACTTCCATTCAGTTTCCATGTGTGATTCTATAATATGGGGCCATATCTGTATGTCTAATAATGGTCTAAATAAAGCTGAATTCAATCAGTCATTTAACAATGGTGAAAGACTGATTAAACAATCAGACATATTTAACAGTTCACAAGCTGCGGCAGACATTTTCATGTGAAGCCAGGTACGATATTTTACTGATTAGAAACTGACGTTGGATCAGCAGGAAAGCGCGGACTCAACTCCAACTATTACATGATGTCATACATTCACCAACTTTGGCTACTTATTTATTTACACATTCAGGTGAGTCTTAAAGCAATTAAACAAAAACACTGTGTCAGGCTTAGAATGGATCATCCAGTACAAAGTTCTGGCTAAGACTAAAATGCTTTGTTCCATTTGGACTGGACTGGTGTGGAAATGCATTTCTGACATTTTCTATGTTGACAGGTTGTCCGCACTTATTTCATTTCTACAAATTCACCTCATCATCCTACTCAAAAGCTCCCCTTAGTATGGGCAACTTACAAAGAAACCTAGCTATGTGACAATAATGCCAAAAGAAGTTCTGCTTGGAAAGAGAAGACAAGACATGTGGCATCAAATGGGGAAATACCATGGCATACCTCTGAACTGAATCAAGAAACATTCAATACACTTCCACTCTGACAATATAAATTCTTCTCACACTTTGGATCGATCTGCTTGTGCGATTTTTTGGTGAGTTTAGGCCAGCGGGGAAAGTAAACCCATGCTGATAATGTCATGTTTAACAACACTCATTGTTGACCATGACGTGCAGCAGTTATGTGCCCACGTGACAGACCGCAAAAGACGACACTTTCAACTGACGCTGCGGAACACTCACTGTCAGACTCAGAGTTCTCGTTCCCGGTCCACGCTTCGCTCTTCTCGTTCGGTGATTTGTCCTGCTTCACGACCAGACTTTGGACCTCTTTCCTCTTCTTCTTCTCTGAGCTGGCTGATCTGGCAGATTTGTGATAATATTCCCTCTGTTGAAGGAGATGGGATCAGAGAAAAGTGAAAACTACCGAACGAACGTGGGAGCAGAATCATCATAAGAGCTGTAATTTGTCTTGAGAGTAGCAGGGACACAAAACTGTCACAATCTTGGCACCCAAATGGACAGACTTTCCCAAAAGCAACAATTTGCATTACATCTGATGAATGAGACCTACTGAACAAGTCGTAGAACATTTGCAAATACTCTTACTCAACCCTCATAAACTTTACTTATGCTACAGTGAGTTTGGAAAAGCTAACACTCATCAGTTTTATTACCTTTCAAACAATTTGCAGTTTGGTGCAATGGCAAACTACAACAAATTTAGTGACATTGTTTTTTTTTATTTGAAATTACCGTGATGTAATGTGGATTGTTGCTGATGTTTCAGGTTCCATAAATTCAAGTTTTCTAGCAGCAGTGCATATTTTTTTCTTCATGTTTTGGTCATAAAAGGTTGATAAATTGACCAAACTGCCATTCAATATCCAGCATGGCATGAGCCTAATCCTTTAAATAAAATGCTAAATTAAGAATTAGTCAAGAGTCTTAGGGAAATGACTACATGATTGATAAGGCAAGATGTTAGGATTACCAAGTTACACTGAAATCAACACTGATTATCACATGCGAGGGCGATCCCAAATTTTTTTACAGTAAAACTTACCGTCGGCGTGCCTGTGGGCGAGGGACTCTTTCTTGATTTTCCATGCTCTTTGTAAGTAGGTCTCTCCTTAGCAGCCCGCTTCGTCTCCACTTTCTGTCTCAGGTCCCCAGAACGGCTGCTGTGAATAACGCACAATTGAAATATTCACTGAAAATTTACCATGTTCAGCTCTCTTTGCAGACATCTCTCCATCCATATTTTGACAAACAATGCTACATCTACTACTACTTCTACCAACTTGGAAATGCAAGGATGCTGACACACTGCATTGTCCAATATTTTTTTCTTCCTTCACATCGAGGAACGATACTCTTAAACTGCAAAGTCAAGGCATGGATGAAAATATTCCAAACTTTTCTGTTTCCCTTTGACTGCCTACAACAGGGTATCACTGACACTGATCAACGCAACGACTCACTGTTACTGGAAGGGTAGAACAACATTGTGTTTAAAGTGCACCAACAAAAAACAAAGCTTTAGCCATTGTTTAAGCATTCATTCTCATCACTAAACATCAGTTACCATTTATCAATCACTTCATCTCCTCAAACATTATGTATGCAGTGAAATGAGTTAAATAGGGAAAAAAAAATGATTTGAATTATGAAAGTTTGGGTGAAAAATTATTCTTGAGTGATAAATGTCTGAATTACTATATGTGATCATAAAAATTATGTCCGGAAAGTTATTTCCCTACCTTAATTTGCCAGTAACACAGTGATGTGTTGAGTGCAATTCATTAGTTTCTCTTTAGCCAATGTATTACAATACAAGTTAAGTTCTTCACACTTCAATTTTTTCTAATGGCTAAAGTAGAGTACATACCAGCATGTCATAACTTGGCAATCATAAATCACATACTCAAACTGCAATTTAGGTACAGTATGTTGCAATGAGTATTTATCATGTTACCAGTGGGTTCTCCGGGTTTTCTTACTTTTACTCTGCTATTTCAGCGAAGATAAAAAAAATATCAGGACAAGTGAATTCTGGAAACAGCCCATTAGCCAACCTGCCCCATTAGGGAAATTGATTTAAAAGGTAATATTCAGCCCTGTAAACTTAAGACCTAGCAGAAAATTACCTCTTACTGTTGCGGCTATTGTAATTATCATGGGTGAAGTGGCAGGTGTCTCCATATGGACAATTACCATCCCTCGTCCAGTTTCGACAGACCTCTCGAGTAGAGTCTCTCTGCAGAATCAAAGCAAGCAAACATCTGTACCAGAGGACAACATGAAGAATGATTACGCTGAAAATTAAAATCATGAAGCACTGAAGCCTGCAGTACATGTCCAAACTCATTACCTTAAAGGTTATGAGACAGGCAACTAAAGATGAGCTGGCTGTCCTCAGAGAAGAAGAGATACACCTCGAACGGCAAATTCTTTAAAAGTGTTTTTATGTGTATATGATCTACTACCATATGCCTTTTCTACATATGAATTATTTTTTTACAGAACTGATTACCTATGCCAAACAATGTGATGTCCTGTTGTTGCACAGTGCCAGTAGATCTTTTTGTTAACCCTTCATATATTCTCTTCACTCACCTTCTTGTTTACCCATTGGTAAGTGATATCAAAATTTTCAAATTTTTAAATAGGACAATATTCACTTCTAAAATAAAGTCCTCATAGCATATCAAATTCTGAATTGTCCTTGAGATGAATATTAAGAAAACAAAGAAAAGCATATGCTAAGACATATTGTGTCAGTTGTCCCTTTTATGTCATAAATCTGCATTCTTATAGCCAACATTTATTCATGTGGAAGTGTGAGACAGGCGTTTACTTGTTAAAGGATATTTGATGGAATTTGTGAATCTTATCAATACAGTATTGTTATTTTAAGAAGTTTGGGCCTTCCCAATAACAGTAGAACATTCATTAAGCACCTGTTATGTGAGAAGTTTTGATTGCAGAATAAAACAGTTTAGTCCTGGCTACACGTGTATGAGATTCTTGTCTGTAAGTCTGAGTGTCTCTCCCGCCCATTCTGACCAGTCATGGTCAACACAGTCCCAGTTGTATGATAATCATTTAGTTTGGGAGATATTCTGGTATTCAAGTCTGCACTGGCCTTTTGACAGTGATGAAACTCAGTACCGGCCCATGATTGCCCATAACTACTATCACTTCTTTCACAAATTACCGAGTACCGTATGGTACCCTGATTTACCAAAACCGTTTATCTCCAAAAAATAAACAATAACATTCTGTCCGGGAAATGTTACATAAATGCAAACATTTCATTCTATTTCAATTATTCTTGAAAAAGTCGAACCCTTTTGAAGGTCAATGTTAACATTAAAGGAACGCAATCTAAACCAGGTCAATTTTACTCACAACCAAATATTGGATCACAGCTTTCAGGTATAGGTTGATATGGTGTGTGCTAAAATTAATTGTAACCTAATATTGCTTTCAAACTACTGCACGTCATTACAACTTGTCTTCTTTCTTGCCAACTCGGCTGAAGCGACACAATTACTGCAACTAGTACTTGTTTTTGGGTGTGTTCGGTATCATATTAGATACTGTACCAAAAGACATGACTTTCAACTCAGAGGTTTAGACTGAAATTTATGGTAAAGTGTGCATGTGTGTGACTAGTAGAAACTGCCACACCTAGAAGTCACCTACTGTATACACAAGGCAGGAATGAATGATGTAGCCTACCATTGTTTGTACAAAGGAGAAGTTCAAAATCATGTGGCAATACTTTTTTTTTCTTAATTTTAAAACATGCAAAAAAAGGCCTGTTATTCTTATTGCAGTATTGTTAACTCCCTAGCACTATGGAAACCTGATGCACAACAACCAATGCCAAGCAAATGGCTTCCTGTAATGTGTGAGTCAAGTGAAGGTGAAACTGAAATGGACAAAAAATCAAAATGGACAGTGTAAGTTGAACCTCAGGTAAATCACACATTTGGAATAGTACAGAGAGAGAGATGTAAAAATGCAACAAATCCTTAAGGAAATCCCGATGTGTCTGCCATACCTTGGGATTACACTACACGTGCATCATGTAGTCATCCAAATCCCTTTCATTCCTAAGATTAACATTATCAATTAGGCCAGGCGAATGAAAAAGATTCTTGTTCCCGCCCAGCTTTGCTTTCTTTCTTATCAAAAAGACTGTTAAACAGAAAAAATCTTGTCTCTGTAGTGTATGTCCATCACAGAGTTTATGTTCTTCCTGTTTGTTGTCACTTTGAATGACTGGAAAGTACCACTACCAGCACCTCAACTGGTACCGCACCTAAAGTGCCAAAACTGGCACAACACCACCCAAGCCTACCTAAGGCTGATATATTTTGTTGCGAAAGCTTGATAACGGCAAACAAAATCAAGGAGTGAGCCAGACTGGAAAGTTTTCATTCCGTGCGGGCAAGTGACTACAGATTTTTAGCTCTTGCGCGGTCGAAGCTCAGTTTCACAGAAACATGCGCAGTTTAATTGAATGATGATCCAAAGCTGCTGAAGGAGCAGTACCTTTACTGTACACAGTTTTGGTGGGTTTATGCATATCCATATAACCCAATACCACTCAAATTGAATAGGCTACAAATGAATTCAAAGGATTTTGAGACGTTACTTTCAACAGCGGACGGCCCGATGCGCGGCCGCGACTACTTTCTCCCACGTGCGCAGCCAGATCAAGCGGGTAGTAGGCTCTTGTGCAGCCAGATGCCCAATTCAAGGAGGACACTGCGCGGGCCAAAACTTGCGTGTGCAAGGCAAACTTTCCAGTCTGGTGAGTGAGCTTTGCTCATTGGTGACATGATGCTAATGATGTTGCCTGTACACTTGAGAAAAGAATTAAATGTTTTTTTTTAAACACATTTGGATCACATACAGCATGAAATATATGGGAGCAAAACATCAGACCTAAACTGCCTGTATTTAACTTTAAATTTAATCAACTAGGCCTAGGCCTATGCAGATACTTTCATGTCAGAATTAATTGAAGGTATAATGCTCCTGATATGGTTTTTGAAAATTTCATGTTGCAACAACACTAGTTAAGGCTCTACCTAGTAATGAATAACATGACATTATTAAATGCCATCGATAGTCGTTGCAATTAGGCCTAACACTACTGCAGTGTTACTGTGTGTTGGTTCGTAGGTGGTGGGTATGACCTAGCTGGAATTTAGAAACATGATAACATGACTTAGGATAAGTATAACACTGTCAATGTTGTTACCCACATCTTTACTGCTCCCTGGACCAAGTCTTTCGAAAACGCTAGGTCTTCTGTCTTGGCGGTCATGTCTACTCTCACTCTTCTGATCAAGTGTTACCCTTCTACGCATTTTTGCAATTCTTCATTTCTCGAAAATCAGCCTTAACATCAACGCTGTTCAAAACAGTTTGTGTGTGCACAGTTAATGTGAATTTCTCTATTACTACTAGCCACTCGATCTGCGGAGGGGACTCGCACATCGTAGTGCTAAGTTAGCATGGCTCTTTGATTGCCAGGTACGTATACGGTTGTGTACTGCACAGTACTAGCACAGTACCAGCAGTATCAGTGGCTTTCATTTGTTAGTTATCCTTGCAGCCGCCTGTATGGGTGGCCACTTGGGTAAAAAAAAATACAACGGGGAAAGAGAAGGCAAACTTACAGATGAAACTTAATGAAAGCAAAAACTTTTTATGATATAATAAAAACAAAATGTAAGCAATAACGTACAGTGTAAACTTTTCGCCCACCAACATACTCGAAGAAAAAGCAGAAACATTTGACATGGAAATCTTTTTCGTTTTTTTATTACTTATACAAAAATATAGTCTCGGTAAAGTATCGCAGTATATGAATAAACAACTAGCAGCTAAATTAACAAACTGTAATTATTTACAAACCTAGGAATCAACCCTCTCTTGATCTTGATCCAAAATTCCGCAAATCTCCCAAGTGATTGCTGACGTGTGGTCCTTCTTCGACTGGATCACTAGTGGTTATCCAGCATCATGCTCCAACTGGGTGCTAAGAAGGTTACACAACGCGATGGTGCGTAGATAGAGCGAATACCTATAACAGGGAGGACTTTGATGAAAGAATAATGTACTAGTTTAGAGCTAGCACGTGTGGATCTAGTAGGCCTTAAAGTTATACTTGGCAGGTGCACAGAAAACATATTGCTTGGAATGAAACAATGCATGACTCTCTTTAAAAGTAGTCACTCATCACCCCAAGCTACATTTTTGGTCAGGGGTAAGCAAAATTCTCAATTGCTTCTCCTTAAAGATGCAGAGTAATATATTTTACACAACATACACAGGGCTAAGTGTTTTGACTTCTCAAATGGTTCGTGGATGCTCACCAGTACACTCCAGGATATATAGCAGTTAAATTAATCAATTTGTTTTTGCACAAGGAAGAATATATTAGACAGGCTATGGGGGTGGGTAGAATTAAAAGTAATTTGGAGGATTGGAGGGAACTGTAGTTGCACTGTTTCAGTGAATTTAATATCAGTAATACAATAAAGATCCCAACTAATTTAGGACACTCATATGCATTTCTTATCTTTTGTTTGTTTTTTGTTTGTTTGTTTTTTTTTTCAGTGGTATATCAAACTGGACTTATTTTATGAGTCATTCGCATAAGGATACTTCTGCATATATTGAAATTCATACGCCAGTTGCAAAGCACAGTACTGTCATTTTACAGTAGTTGGAAAAGTCAATTTGATAGTACAGTATATTGAATCCTTACATCACATAATCCTCATATTAACCAGGATTTCAGTTCCAAATGACGCACTGTAGACTTGATGTTAGAAAGTGCTTTAGAGAGTTGTGGATGAATTGAATCTTCTGGCGCAGTCTGTGGTTATGTCTGAGAGTGTTTAATGCCTTTGAGAATGCACTTGATGAATATTTTCAGCAGTATCGGAGATTTCGATTGTTATTGTTTTGGGTCTGGAAATGTCTGATCTTTGCCCTTCTTGCAAATCTTACAATTTGTGTTCATATTCGGTGACCCGACCCGGCTACAGTCGAATCTCGACTGCAGGATGGATGGATGAGGCAGCTGTTCATCTGTTCACTTACCTTTGAATGCATTTGAGATATGATCGATGTTTAGAAGCCTCTTAATTTTTAATTGGCGTATGTTTCTTTATACGTAAATAAATGCAAGGTTCACTGCATGCTGGTCCTAACATCCAAGGGGTTCAGACACTTTGAGGTTTAGATACTTTCGATTTCGCCTATAGGTGTTATATTGAGTTTTGATTCCTATACCATCCTCAAAGACACAATATATGGTGTCATATCAGAGTGATACATAATTTAAATAAACTTCAAATTTCTTTCTTTAGATATGGTTGCCAAGGTTTCTTGTTAAGCAAATAAGGGAAAGCATGAAGATATATATTTGCTTAATTAGGGAACTGCACTTTTCAAGGAATGAGGAGATGCGGAGGGTGAGGTAAACATTCAGTAGCAAATCCAAGGGGAGGGGGTTTTCTGTGCGCATCCCCCACATTATCGTCGAAAACTCGTTTCATGAAATTATTGCACATTCCGCTTGCCATAGCTATAACCGTTGAATGACATGATCACTATGAGGTGTGATATGGAAGACTGCTCCCACAGGTCCATTTCTCGGTAGTTCTCGGTATTTATTTGAAACGACATAAATAACATGTCTTAAACGTATTTGCTAATGTTGTTCACTTATTATGTAAAAAATTAGGATTTTGTCAGGCTGAAATGATTTGAAGCTCGTAAAGAAAATTTGTAATACTAAGATGTTAATTTCAAGAAGATGTCTGATATTTTTATATGTGGTGTAGTTGAGCGAATCTAGTAATACTATACCTTAAACGCTGGTATGCAGTGCTGAAATACCGTCACCTGGAAGACCTAACGTAATACCCAATAACAGCAGTAGAAGAAGTAGTATACTCGCAACATGTGGAGCTGTAGACCAGACCTGTGCAAGAGTGCTGTAAATTTGCTGTGCTTATCAGTGGTTTTTGAAGTGTAGCCTATTTAATTCTTCAGTAATTTGAACAACTTAAAATATATACTGTTGTACTTGTACATACCGTGCGCCAAACGCTGAACACTACAAAATTTGCACACCCTTGAAATATGCCGGAAAATGCAATGATCTTAGCAGCTTGATACAGGTTTGACTACCACACAGTACTTTGTAATGACTGCAGACAGTTGAAATACTGTTTTTGTTTTTTATTAAATCACCCTTTCCTGATTACTCAACTTTAACATACTTCCATAATTTGCCCACTAGAGGTGAATCTCCCTGTTACACAGTTGCAATGTTACAGATGTCTTGATCATGATTTTACCTTTTGTTGCTTACGTGTTCGCAGACCTTGCTATAGGGTTACATACAGTAGGCCTACATATTTGTTTGCAAGGAAACAATTCCCATTTCATGTAATGATTGTCATTCTACAGTAACATTATGAGGTGCACAAAATTTGGCAGTGTTACATTGTATCATTAAGTCAAGCATGTGCAGGTCTTGGATAAATAACAGATTTCAGTGCAATTCCTACCAGATTAGGTCTAGCAATAATATTAAAAATTATAAGCTTGATAAAAGAAAGATAATTAGATTCATAGGAAACTTGCATTTCCACCAGCTAGAAGTTTAAAGGGATTTTACTTTAGATGCCTGACGTTTGATCCATTCATATGCTATACTACAGTAGGCTACCATCTTGACAGCATGCATTTTTTCTCTTGATGCATGCCTCTTGATCCTTTTCGAACCTAGGTCAACACTGCTAGTTTTGTTTGTTTGTTTTTTTAGTTTAGGCAGTATTGAATTTGTATGCTCTCGCTATTTAAACATTTACTGTACAACAATCACATATATGCTGTGTAAACATGTTTGAATGCTATTTTTTTGTAGATGCATGATTGTGTTTGGTAATAATGGACGAACATAAACCCACATTAATCAAGGATGCAATTCTCAATCAGGCAGTGTCTGTGCCACTGACTGAACGTCTCAAGCAGCTCCCAGAAGAAAAGAGGTAATTATTATCAGTTTATATACATATTAAGATCAATTTTGGAAAGTTTATATGATTACAAGACAGTAAATTAATGATCAGGAGTTCATTACTTTTTTTTGAAGTGAAATTGTTTAGAGGAGATAAACGGTTTTAATTTTTGCAAATTCATCTACTGTACATTAACACTTTGTCAGAATATAGAAAAAAGGTTCATTAGCCTGCAGAAATAGCTACGGTAATTCTGCAGGTCTCAGGTCAGTCTCTTTCAATACCTGAATTTAATGGCTCATTAAGTACTTCATTTCCAGTCCTAAATTTCACTAGCCAGAAATTACAAGAAAAATGTGTTTCTTTGATTGCCATGGCTATGCGAACTTTAAGACATAGTTTTGTAGTCTTTGCTTCATTGGTGTGAGAAGAGGTGATTTTCTACAGTACACTGTTTCACACAGTTGGCCAGGGTTGTGTTAAATCAAGAAAGCAGGCAACTCATAAGAGGTGAAGTGGACAGTTAATGGGAAAAATTTTCATCATGTATGCATGTATTGACATATTTTTCTTTAGCAAAAGCTTTTCAAACACTATAAGGCCAAGTGAAAAGAGAAAATGCCAATTTTCTCATTGGAATTTTTAAGGAAAATTTGAGTATGCTGGCTTTTTGTTTTCATTGAGGTCAGGAACCCAAAATTCTTGTTGGATAGACATCAAACAGTCTGCAAACTGTTTACATGCCTCATCACTGTATTAAAGAGTGTTATGTTGAACAGACATTGCTAAAGACTGTTAGAGATGATTTACAAGGTTGGGAAAGATTTATAGTTAAAACTTCTGCTTTTGATTATTAGAAAAAAAATCCATGCAGAAAGAAGCATGCGGGTACAGACAAGAAACTAGTTTTGTTTTTTATTAACTTGGCCTAAAAGTGTTTTTAGCACTACCACATCATTTGCATCACACTGTCCTGTCCTCCTCTCTCCTCCTCTCTTCTTCTAGACCTCCTCTTTCCCGCTTTTCAGAGGTCATAAAAGATATACAGGAACTAGCCAAGTCAATAATTTCAAAGTTGTGACAGTTGATCCTCATCTATTTTTTTTTTGCCATAATAAAAAATTGTTAATAAATATAGTTGGATAAGAGTCATATAATTTTCATGGACACTTCTATCTATATGTGGGGCCTCAATGATGCGAAGTTCATAACATCCATTTGCTGAGTGCATAGCCAGTAGCTTGACTTTTGGTTTACAGAATTTTTCATGTTGCCCCTACATCATTCAGTTATGCTTGTAATCCTACAGTACTATACGGTTCATTCAGTTTGGTTGTGACACATTTCTAAAGTCTACTTCTAGTAGACAAGTTGAATTCCCACAGGTTTGCATACAGGTACATGCAATTCCCTTTATATGTAGTTATGGTTGGTTATACATGATAATCAGATGGTCTTTAAGTTTTCAAATTTCTCAGCTCATCTTTTTCAGTTTCATGAAGGTAATGATGGTAGCAGAGACTATTGCAGCAAGTGAAATCACCAGCATATTGCTTTCATATTTTCTCATATTTCAGGTCTAAAACTATAACAGGTTAAAAAGGTAGTCTTTGTAACACAAGTTTTACTTTTTCAATTGCAGATGGCCCCTGTCATCAGGTCTGGGGATAGTATCAATCAACTCTGCAGTTGTCGGCCTCATCTGCAATTCTTATTTTCGTAGAATGTGTAAGCTAAGAGGTAAAGGAGTGATTCTGTCTATGGTGCCGATTGCGGGATCCTGCGCCATAACTATGCAAGCAGTGTGGCAGTCAGCATTGGTGGACCCTCTCCTGAGAGGGAAACTTAATTGTCCTTTATGTGCAGAGCTCAGAGGAGGTCTGGTTAATTTCACCCTCGGTGAGTAGTTTCTCTGTTCATAGGGATAGGATATGTAATGGTTGAAGGTGCCAAATGCCCATGTAAGGTTAAGTATTGCTTGATGAGAGAGTGATCAGGTCTAAGGGTTCAGAAAAGTCCAATAAGAAAAATCGAAATGATCAGAAAAAATTATGCTACAAGAGACAAAATATACCATATTTTTATTCATAATTTTTCTGATTATTTGTTAGAGAGAAAACACCACATGTGTTTGAACATGTAATAAAATTACCTGGCAATAAATATCATGATAATGATATTGCTTTCCTTCTGTTCACCCTAATTTGGTGCAATTACCCCGAAAGTTACTGTATGTGTTGGTTTTACCTTTATTTGCATTAAAAGTGTTCAAAGTTGATAAAATAATCCTTCCTTCCTTCCTTTTTGGGCTAAACCAGTGAAAAACTTACTGTAGTGCTCCCATTTTCAGCTTATTTACCAAGTTTGCAATAATCAACGTAAGACTTATTTTGGTGATTACTTGATTTGAACGACATACAGTACAGTATGGACAGTTGAAGATACACCACTAAAAAAAATAGCTGTCCTCTCCTTGCTTCTTGATATCAAAGGGGTTTACACACAATGAAGGCTGCAGTTCTTCAAAAAAATAATTTTCTCTTTTCAGGTGCTGCATACCCCCTTGCCTTGACTGTTCCTTTGAATGGAGCATTGGCTGCTATGTACAGGACTATTGAGGTTCCTTTCTTCACCAAGAAAGCCACTCCTGCACAGTTTTTCCAGTTTTGGGTGTCAAAATTAAGATACTTTAAAGTCCAGTTTGTCACCCTCTCGATCTTCCAGACCTTGGTCGGCATGTATCTCGCGAGCAAGCAATACCAAACAGTCCAGCTTCTGAATGAACTAGACTCTAAAAATCAGGATTCACATAAAAGTTCTGCAAAAGAACTGTGACAGTCTTGAACATTTTATACCTTGCAAGATGCAGTAATATTATGGAGCATTTGAAAGTGATCTCTGGGAGAGAAGATATATATGTGAGTGCCGCAAAAAGCATAGCGGAGAGCCAACCACGCCCAGATAACAAACCCCATTTTACAAGACGTGCAAATTTCTCTAAACATTTTGGATGGGGTTCAAGTGGATTCCTGCATGAAGACGACAACTCTTGTTTTGTGAATGCATTAACAGTTTAGAAAATGATTAAATTTGGTAGCATTTATAATGAAATGATGTCCATGTTATCGACTGGCTCCTAAAAAATTTTCTTTGTCTCTTAAAGTGACAAGAGCCTGAGAAGTGAAGGTGTCATTTGTTAACTACTAAGAGCACTTCCTTTCATAGGTGGTACATTCTCTTACACTTGATTATCTATGGTATCATTCTTCCAATATGTCTGGATGTGTATATTATGAACTTGCCATAGATACAATGCATGTTTCATGAACAAGATGCACCAGGCTATTTGAGTAGATCTTCCAGCAAATTGAAGCGGACACCGCCCTCGCTTTCGGGCACTTGGCCCTTTAATTAGTTTCTCATTGTGCTAAGGATCATCTTTTTGATAAGAGTGGAAAGGAAAAATTTAAGTGATCGACTTAATGAGATTGTCTGCATGGGAGGTAGTCACATGTTTTTGTGTTAGGTACATCTCTCGCGTAATAATTACATATAACCAACTGCAGTTGGTTTTTTTTTTTTTTTTTAAACAAAAGACAAGGGTGACTAGTTTGTGTATGTGATTGTGTGTCTGTACTCCTAGGTGAGAGGTCCAAGAGAAAAAGTGCTTCCTCATGATAACCTTGTGGATTTCCTCATAATCTTGTGGATTTTAATCAGCCCCTCTATGTTGTACAGTGTGTATCAATGATGTTCCAGATGTTGCTGTGCATTTGAAAATGAAGCCACGATATGTCCATCTACACGAAAAGTGATAAGGAGAAAGAAAGATCGAGATCCTGGACAAATAAAAGAATACCCCCCCCCCCCCACTGCCCTTTCCCGGTATTCTGCCTAAGTGTGTCTGTTTATGGAAGTAAAGTTGTTTTTGCATGGTTGCAGCCAATGATCTGACGCCATTTCGTATGAGATTTAATCGACTTGAAGGGTGTGTTGGCTTTCTTAGCCATGTTATTGATTGCAACATGACCAGAGGAAACTTTTCAAAATCCTTTGCACCTATTATTATGTGTTCATTGTTATACATGTAGTTTTTTCAATCCCAAATCTTACATCCTGCCTCATTGTATTGTAACTTCCCCCTATAGCGAGGGTGGGGGACTGGGTGATAGGGGGTACTTTTATCCCCAGATTTTCTTGGGTACTCCCTCCCCCAACTCACAGTGGCGCTCTGGAACTAGGTTTTTGTGGGGGAGAGGGTCTTTACCCTCCCCGTTCAAAGAAAGGGTTATCAGAGCGACGAAAGAAGAAACATCTGAGATATAATAACAGTGACTTGCAATTTCTGATATCTCAGTATAGCGCGATTTATTCCTTTAAAAGATGAAAAACGTGGCACCAAACTGCATGACGCTTACCTGGTAGCTGAAAAAAATTATCATAAGGTATGGGAACTTCCTCCCCTCAGACCCACTCTCCAGGTGGCAACCATGATCCATCTTACGCTTGCCTTTTATCAAAATGCCAGCCAGCATTTTTACCAACATGAACATAGTGGTTATTACTAATAACAGTCATTGACCGTACAGAAAGATATGCTTTGTTATGGTTCATCATCAACAATTGTCACAAAACTAAATATCTGCAATCGCCACAAAGTAGAAGTATTATTGTTTAACTTACCTTGAAAGTGGGATTGCTCAGGAAAAATCAAACGACTTCCAAAGATGCAAAATATTGCTCAAGATTGCGTGTAAGGTTACCTGATAGCTGAAAAATTCACAAATGAGAGCGGCCCCTTCCCGTCAGACTGATCCCCAGGCCTGCAACGATAACTTTTGAACTTTCCTTTGGTAGAGGCATGCGTGTATCCAGTGTATCCACATTAATTATCATCTTGGGAGGGTATTTGTTTACTGACGAAAAATATTAAAAATGAAATAAAAATTGAGAGAATCTTGTTACTGAAAGTGTAAAATTCAGAATTGACGTGGACAGTACCGTCCCCATACGGGGGGGGGGAGTTTAGTAACTTACTATGGAAGTCCTAAAAAATACCTCTGGGTTCTGCAGCGTCGCTTTTTCAGATAGTATTCGGCCGTCTCACCCTCAATTTTGGTTTTGTTAGTGACTTGTTACTTGGCACTGTAGGCCTTCATGTTTATCGCGCATTGCAAGTTGGCAGGACATGGAATTAGTTCAACGTCATAGGCCTATCTTAGGTCATCTTACATAATGCATATGCATTCCTACGGTGGAAAATTCACGGTCGCCCTGGCCGGGCTTTCAAGCTATCATTCGCTCTTCCTTTTTTTTTAAGTTTACGGGATGAACAGGAAGGGGCCATATATGGCCCCCTTGTGCCTGCATGATTACACTGTTACCGCCAGTGGCCGTGGCAGTGTAATCAATGTCAGACCAGGGAACTGTTGCAACACCCTATAGGCCTGGTAAGACACCACGTGAGCCACTGCCATCTATCTTAGCTCAATTGTAAAGTTAAATCGATTATTTGTGGTCGTTCTGCTCACAATTTCGTGAAACGAATCCGTGATTGGTTTATACTCATAACTCCACCTGACCAATCAGCAAAATAAACACAGCAAGTAGGCTATAGTTCAAGTTTTCACATGTACGATGATGTATGGTGTCGCCTAGAAGTGTTTTTGAAGCTGTCAGGGTATTCATAGCGGAGATCAAGGACAGTGGCAGTTGATACCTATTCAACTTTTTCGATTGCACAGTAGCATTACAAGAACTTCAAAAACAAACCCAAGCCTTGGGAACCGAATAACCCGAAAGAAGTGAGCCCACTGTATGAGGAGGTTTGTTTTTCGACTTTTCTATCATTGATTTAAGGTGGATATACTTTCTTACGCAATCTACCTTGAAATGAACAAAATATTTAAAAAAAAATAATATCCAGTATATCAAGAATTGAACAGAAATTGAATTAACTAACAGCTAAATTTCCTCAAACAAACATTCCTTCAGTTGACAGAAAACAAGTGAAAATCGTCTTAACCAAAAGGGCGCGCAGGGTTCGATGGGTGGGTTGGGGAAGCAGACTTTGAGAATAAATTTGCATTAATTTGAATACCTCACCCCCCCCCCCCACCACCCCGTGTGACTAGATTTTGATTTGTACATGGAAGGATATATTCTGTTTTCACAATTTTACGTTTTTGGAAGTTAGGTAGGAATTCGCCTCCCCCTACCCTTGTTTGCACAGGTCACAGATCGTAACTGTATTTCCAATCTTTCTGTACTGTGTTCTTTTTTAAATTATGAGGTTGAAAAGAAATCAGCTGTTTAAATCACTTTGTACTCATAGTCGTTAAATATTGCTTGCTTTTAGCAAAACGGGATGGTGGCGGGTGGGGTGGGGAATGGCACACAACAAGTTATATTGAGGCATATTTGAAAGGCTGAGGGTATACTTTACATAAGTAAGGCTTGTTCTCTCAACTGGATTTAAAGGATTTACTGATCAGCATTTCGGCAGATTCTGTCTGTTAGGCCTACGTAGCTTATAATATAACTGACAATTTTCATATTCATACCCTATTTCATGACTGCATGTATCCCGTGCGGCAGTCCGGTTGGTTGTGTTTGTGTGTGAAATACGACTTGCAAACACAGGCCATCGATTCAAACCGAGACATGACAAAGAATTAAATGAACATCATTTGGGTTACATTTTTCCCTTTTGTTCAGATATAAACTGTGCTAAAGTGAAAAATATAAGAATAAGAAAAAAGAATTCTGGCTTAATAATGTAAGCCTAATAGCGCGAGAACAACATTTTCTCTGTGTGTGTGTGGGGGGGGGGGGGGGTGTGTGCGTGCGTTTTCGGCGCCTACCGGGGATATTCGTTAGGATACACACCCGTCAACTGGGGTTACGCCGCGAAACGGGGATATCCCCGATTTTAAGAGCACCAAATTCTTGCCAATCACGGTGCTAGTAATACCTCCTGTGGTTCTTGGAACGATCCGGGCACGTTGCCCGGTTACCTGAGTTTTAACGCATTTGAGTGTAAAAATGTGTAAGTACTGCAAATTACGATTTCGATACACAAAGTGTAAGGTTGTTACACAACATCCAAATGTGACTCCCCGCTTCCCGCACTTATTTCTCAAATTCGTGTGTATGGATTGTCCGGGCGACAACAATTAGCAACATAGGTTTTTCTTTCGCGCCATGTTTGTGAATAAGTACGAAAGCCCATTAGAGTCACGTTAATTTTAATTACTTTTAATTACAAAATTAAAATTTAAATCAAAATTCGATTAATCAAATTAAAGATTTGTTTAATCAAGTTATGAACTTGATTAATTAAATTAATTAACTTGATTAATCAAATTATATATATGTGATTATCAAATTACTAATGTGATTAATTTAATTATTAAGTTGTTTGATCGGATTAAATTTGAATTTTTTCCCATACGCGTCATGTATGAAAACACATTCTTCAAAGACTTTCGTAAAAAAAATTTAATCTATGTAAATTACACAGTAGATGTTTAATGCTGATGCTCCTGTGATTTATTTGCAGAAAAGGCTGTGTTGATGTCTGCCTACCCCTGTGTTAGGTTACGATAAAGCGCATAGGCTTAAACCATTGTGGATAGTGTGCCATGTTAATACAAATATTTACTTCGCCTAGTACTAGAGATACATGAGTATTGCGTAGTGCCATAGGACTGAGTTAAGGCCAAATCTAGGCTACACTTAATTATTACACAGTCTATTATAGTTTATCTTAGCCTGCATGTCTAACTTGGTTGTTAATATGTATATATGGTTGGTTTTAAAATCCTGCAATTGAGCAATTTAGCGGCCGAGCAATAAATGTTTCAGTATGTTCCATATAACTTCAGTTGGGACAATAAATGGTATTAGAGCTCTTACATATGACAATAATTTCTTATGAACCGTTAACCTCTTCTCACAGTCTCTTTTTAAATAAGCCTAGCATAGGCCGTGTAGACTAGAGCTGAGCAAATAGTTCAAAAGTTGAAAGGAATTAAGCCAAGCAAACGGTGGTGGAGGCAAACTGCATGTGCATTAAGGCTGTAAAATTGCAAGGGATTATGGGTGGCTAGGCGGCCAGAGGTTATCTTAATTTAGCACTAAGAAAGTATTAAAAAACTTCCCTATTAATGAAGGGTAAAGGGGTCCCCTTGAGCTTAGGCCCCTAAGTGGAATCCAGGAACACAACCCTGGTGGTGGACACAAGGAAATTCTCTCAAAATTTTGGATGTGTCTTCAATTAAAGATGATGCAGGACTTCCCTGTTGAATAACAAGAATCCCTGTTTTCATTGTACATATGTTCTGTCTACTCTTTTACTGTTTACAACTATACGAGATGAGTATATTACAAGGATTCATGATTAAAAATAACAAAATCATTTGTATGGTATATTTGGCATCTCTTACATCAAATAAGGTACTCATTATGCAACAAAATGCAAACTTAGTACAATGAAATATGAATATGAGGCTGGCGTCAAACCGTAGCACTGAAACGGTGCCACAGTCTGGCAATGACAGCTGGCTGCTCACTTCACTGTTGTGTGAGTTCATGTCATATGGACGGTATAACAAATCCCCACTTCCCTGTGAAATAATAAGGATTTATCCCCGTTTTCAGTGTACAACTGCAACTGTGTATTCTGTGTTCCCTCAATTGCTACACTAGATATAGGAGATTAGAAATAGCATGATAATTTTGTGATATCAAAAGGTGAATTTTCGGACCATTTTTGCAGGTCGGTAGGGAAGGGGGCCTACATACATTACTGTAAATGTGAGCTGGCGTCAAATTGTGGCACTGCCACAGTACCACAGTGACAGTTGTTTGCTCACATCACCGTTGTCTGTGTCAAGTAGACAAATCCCCAGTTCACTGTGAAATAATAAGGATATATCCTCGTTTTCAGTTTACAACTTCAACTGTGTATTCTGTGTTCTCTGTACGGCTACACTAGATATGGGAGATGAGAAATAGCATCATCATTTTGTGATATCAAAAGGTGAAATTTAAACATTTTTGCAGGTCGGTAGGGAAGGGGGCATACATACATTTGCTGCAAATGTGGAGCTGGCATCAAATTGTAGCACTGCCACAGTACTACAGTGACAGTTGTTTGTTCACATCACTGTTGTCTGTGTCAAGATAACACATCCCCAGTTCCCTGTGAAATAATAAGGATTTATCCCCGTTGTCAGTTTACAACTTCAACTGTGTGTTCTGTGTTCTCTGCACTGCCACACTAGATATGGGAAATTAGCAACAGCATTATCATAGTGTGTGATATTCAATCATTTTCTTAGGTCTGCAGGGAAGGGGGCATACATACTGTATATTGGCTGCAAAGGTGGAGCTGATGTGGAGTGGGAGGGGTAGGAGTCTGGAGAGGATTAATAATATCATGCACTCGGAGAAGATGAGAAAATATTTTTGTATCAAATTGTAGTACTCATTTTGTAAACAAAAATACAAACTTGTATTAAATTTATACAAAAACATGAATGAATCTGAAATCAACCTGTGTGGCACTGCCACAATTCCATTTTAATATTAAACTCAGTTTGCTCACATTACTGTTGTCTGTGCCCTTATAGATATGGCGGTTATCACTATGTTGCTGACTGACATATGGAACTATGACTAAGAGAGAGGGGCCAATTACCATTGACTCTTGAGACACACACTTAAACGACCTCATATTATTGCCTAACATGTGCTGTTAAGCTTTTTAGGAAGTTCATCACTAGCCTAGGCACAATCCTCTGACTTAGCAGGAAAACTGCGACATGTAATTTAACATGTATAAGAGGGTATTTGAATAATCCATTTACGTATATGCAGGCAAAATGCTGTCACGTTTATACAATAATTTGCTTGTCCCTCTTTTTACTACATCTGTAGCAGATGCGTATTACGATAAGGATGGCAATTACAATGACACCTATCTATCAGCAACACCCAAGGAAGAAACAGAAAAAAATAAAACACCTTGAACCTCTCAGAAGTTTCAGCAGTTGATCATCACTTAGAGCACCACATAACTGCACTACAGCTGCCCCTGAAAGGCAGTAATAGCCAAGTGCAAGAATTTGGAACCATGTCTTCACAATTGAAAGTAGACCAACACTAATTGCGAATAAAACATTTTGTGGAAGGGGGAAGGAGATTGATAATGTTTAACATATTTGGATTGCTTCTAAATTGAGCGTACGTTTATTATGTTATTTTATTACAGAAAGATTGATCGTTGATGGATAGGTGATATACAGTTGAATACACCCACTTTTTCACTTTTTGGAATCGACTCATCAAAAAGGAAAAATGATTATCTATAGATCGGAACAGCTCTAACACATTTAGCACATATCAACATCGAAATGAACTTTCTGCACTCTTTTCTTTCTTGGTTCAAGTAATTTCTTTTTTCCTTTGTTCATTTAAAACAGTTTTGGCAATAGTGTTGGTCTTTAACTTTTGCTTTGTTACATGAATTTCTTAAAATATTGAATTAAAATATATGGGCTGGGGCGTTCGACTAAAAAATATATCTTTGATTTTACACACATGTCTAGGAAGGAAGTAAGCTTAACAGACAGTCAAAAGTGCAATTTGTCACTCAGAATGTATGTAGTAGGTTTGACAATAGTCTCATTATCAGCATATTCTAGTAATGATATAAAATTTCTTCTCCCTTCTCTTCCTCAATATTTTACCAGTCTTAAAGACATATTCAAGTAACAATTGAAGGGATTCTTCAATGGAAGAGGATAATTTTCCACAGCAAGCATTTCAAACCCCATGTCTATATATTTTTCCGAACTTAAAGGGAAATCAGGGTGTGACTGAGAAAATTCACCTTTAGTTGATTTTCTTTCTAAACTGATAGTTCACCGAAATATAGAGACGTTGGGGAGGTGTTTGAAGGTAGAAGAAACGGTAATTATTGCGTTAATTACTGTTGAATGAGAACTCTCAATATTTGTCCGGTACAAAAAATAAACGGATGATTACAAGATAAGACAGCCTCCTGTATACGATGACCAATCACAGAGTAAGACCGAGATGACGTTATATGAATAAACATAACCGATTGTTTACGGTTCCCATGTTGTTCGTTCATTGCGCAATGCTAAGTACACAAGATATTAGTGGTAGTTGATGATACATACAGCACACGTTTGCTACGCATCAGGTGCTGCATCAGTCCACAACTACCTCTAGTGGCAGATAATTATGCAGCGTAGACGAGGCCCACCTATCGTATGCGAGGCCACACCTATCCTGCATATATTATTTGCACGCATCATATTCATAAGTGGCATGAAATGCAGGAAAGATGCAGACCCGTATCTGGCTACGTATGAAATGGGAAACCCCATCTCCTCATACATTGAAAAGGTGTTAGTATTGAATATTTATATTTGATTCGATGAATATGGATGTTACAGACTTTCGGAGTTCTCCACCAATTTTTGCGAATTTGACTCGTTTCTCGAAATTTTCCACATGTTTTGAGATAATCTTGGTTATATTTGTTAGTTATAACTCATTGTACGATACCGGTGGGGAATTGTAGTGAAGTAAATTGTGAAAATAAACCCTGATTTCCCCTTAAAGATCCAATTGTTGTTTGAAGAAAGACTGCTCTAGTCAAAAGAGATTTCCGGTTGCATCAACTTAAGGTTTAAGAAAATGCCATGTAATAGTGGCAAATAAGTTGGTTTTCCCTTGAAATTGAAGCCCTCACTTAGCCAGTTGACTCTAGTGAAAGTGTAGATTGAGTAGATTGTAGTTTTACTCACAATATTGCAGAAATGAGCTGCACCCCTATTAAACTATTGTGATTTTTTTTTAAGATAGTCAAGATTACAAGGATCTTATTGTAGTTCTACCTGTGTGACAAATCAAGTTCAACATTATGCAAGGCACAATTTCGGAATAATACTTCTGTAAAAACTCATAACCTCTAAACCAAAACGTGCTATCGACATATGGTTATTACCAATGAAGAGAGAAAATTATTTCCACTTTTTCTGACAAATCAATTTTCTTCAGGGGCCTATCCCTTTACGTTTTGGCACAATTGTTTTTATGTTCCTCCTGCATATTTTGATTTAATAAGTTCAGTACTGCATTCTGCTCTAATGGATTAAGATGAACATAAATAGTAGACATTGTACCTTATGGGAGGGTGATGTGAAATATTTGAAATTTAGACATAATTTCAAGAAAGTCACTTCACATTTGTTTTTATTTTAGCCTTTGTTACAGACGTAATAATTTGTCATTATAATTGGAAATGAAGCCTTTCCTTGTGAACTCCCATCCCTTCTGTGTGCATGCATCATGTAACCAGTTGTTTGCTGTTGTTCTTATAGTACATCAAATTGGCAGTGTTTTTGGCAAAAAAGGAATGTATACATACCAGTCATATTAAGCAATAGATGAAGTGTGTACTTACTTAAGAAAGGGCACGCATAATTCAGACTTTGAATGTTACTCATTGTGGTGCAAAGCAACCACATTAGTGTAGAGAAAACTCGTGGTATAAATATGTTACAACTTTATGTGGGATGACGGACAACTCAACAATTTTTTATCAACGTTTGGCATCTTTTCACAAGGTCAGTTCATATTGGAATACATTCGATTACTCATTGATGAAAACTAAATTTTACTGCAACCCTACAGGGATCAAACGTTAAACCTATTAGCTAAGGTTCACTGCTTCAAAACTTTACCTTCAACTACTTTAACTTCACTAAGTTTACCTACTCGACATTAGTATCCGTACAAAAACAAATGAGCCAGGTTGTCCAAATGTACATTCAAATATATGTCAACATGGAAGTCGTTCTATTGTTTTTTTTTTTTTAGGTTATGGATATGTGACATCATCATTAGCATACATATTCAACTTTTTACACTGTAGATGACACAATATGTATACCTTGTTCATTAACCAGCAGATTCCACACTATGCAACTGATTTGATATAACACATTACACCCCTCACCACCGAGCAATGATACTATCATTGAGCCATGTGAGACTTCATAAATCTCTAGTTACACACATCATGTTGTTTTCACAGTAAAATTGGGGATGTGACAATTTATCCCCACTTTCATGTTAAAGGAAAAGAAATTGTGTTATCTCCGTATTGCATGCGCAGGTTCCAACGAAGAAAAAGCTTTTCTCACTTTTGCATATGATGGTGTATGATGGCAGCCTCCACAAATGATGAAACTGAGTAAACATTATTGAAAAGTCGCTTAGAACAAAAGTCCCCGGTTAGCATGCGTACAACTTGCGTCCCCGATAGGCGCCGAAAACGCGTACGTGTAGGTGTGTGTACTACCGCGTGACCAGAAATTTGCAATGTTAAAGAAAACATGACTTTAAAGATAGTGCATTATTGATCGGAACTTTGATCCCTTGGCAAACAACAGCTCTTTCAATGGGAAGCGAAAATCTCTTCACATGTCAGCACAGTATGACGCACACGCCAACACGATTTGTGTCCCTCTTGCCCCAAGGTCCCGCATCCCCCCCCCCCCCCTTCTGTACAACCATTCTCTCTCCCATGTACCAAATCTACAAAAAACAGATAAAACACTTAATTTATCATGACATTTGTTTACTCAATGAATTGCTCTCATAAATTGCAATATCAAATGGACGTACATGATAAACAAGAAGGAGCTTGCTTTGGCATTGCTTGTAACAAGCAGACAGTATATAAATCTGTAACGTACCGGTGCCTGCTCCTTCTGAAAATATTTACTCATTTAAACCGATCATTTATGTCCTCCTTTTATGGGAGTTTATCTTGTTTATCTAGCAACATCAACACGAAAGCACCCGTTATTGAAATCCTGCTGATAGTTGAACTTCAGAATTTATGCTAGGTGATTGAAGCCTGTGTGAACTTTCCGATTACACTGAAGGGTTAACGCATTAGGTCATTCATTGTTGACGATAACTTTAAACCTACAGTGATCACGGAACAATAAACGTAACTTCTTAAAGAAGCAAGAAACGTATTTCACACAACACTGTAAAAAACGTCTACAGACTGTTTTACAACTGCACAAAAAACAAATAAGGACTACGAAAGGGAACGAAAAAAAAGTTTGGAAACAAACTGGCAGCACTTTGACTTTTTTTTGTTTGTATATTTCATTTTTTGTTCCGTAAATGACAGAAATCTTGTACAGAAAACTTACCATTGTCAGCTTCAACCATTTTGACAGCATCTAAGGGATATAACCCGCGCTGAAATATTTGAAAACATACAAACATTTTCATCCTCTTTTTTCATTCTTTTGTTTCTAATTTCTTGTGTTGGTATCGTATTGGTTCCTTTTTGAAATATATTTATTTCAAATTTATATAAAAAAGTTTCTCCACCTCTTTTCGAAAATGTTTCTGAGATATGATCTTTTTTAAGTTTCAATAATATCAAAGTGGTTATAAGGTCGAAAGCCAAAACCCGGTCTTAACAATAAAATCGGAAATCACGTTGACTATTAAGTTAAAAGATTTCGGCTGTTCAAGGGGGAGTAGGTCTATTGATTAGGCCATATCTTTTGTAACGTAGAGACCGCTGATGCACAAGCGGAGGGACATTCCCTAAAAAAGAAAAGTAAATAAAGGCAATGTAGAAAAACGTACTTGCCAGAAACAATTCATCCTAGTACCAGGTTTGGAAGCCAGGCGGGCCTGTGAATTCTTTCACATACTGGCAATGAAAGGTATATTCATCACACATGTATAAGTTGGCCTATGATTATAGCCCTATGGTGACATGCGTAATGTGATTTGCTCTGCCAGCACACTACGGTGTACGCGAATGAATGTAACGTGGGGCCTTTCGATGGCGTTTCTCGTGGGTTCTGATTTGCAAGCCTATTAGGGCGTTGTCCATAAATTAAGTCTATGAGGAGGAAATATAGAACTTAGGCGAACTTATCAGAGTGGTAACACATTTACAAGAAAATGAAAGAGGCACGATGGGTTGCGTGCATTGCTTGTATTGCAGATGCGCTCCAACTAAAATCCAACAACAGAATGACATCTAAGTCCTCTGCAATTTACCAGGACAACTCAGCTAATTAACATAAAAATAACGGACATAACACACACATACATACAGCTGCAAACACACAGCTGGCTTGATACAAAAAGTAATATAGTTACGCTTGCAACAACGACACTTAGCATACTTATACTCTTACATGAACATGTACGCATAAATTCATGAATAAAACTAAAATTGTAGGTAATACCGTTGCATATTATCTAACATAACGAAGCGACACATAAACTAGATTTTTTAAGGGAAATATGAGGGTAAAGATGGACTTATCATCATTACTTTGATTGTTCTTGGCCGCTATCCACGTGTAAGCCGGTTACGTGTAGGTAACTTATAAAGCTCGATTAGAACCACATACTGGGAACTGGGTGCTTTTAGGTGCGGTACTCCCTGTTTTCATACATTGACTGCAAGAATATTTCGTTCAGCGAAAATAAGAATGTTTCCAATGTTATCTGAATACGTGGAATGTGTGTTTCCGGTGTTCTAAGCAGTATTTTCACCAAAAATTTCTGTACACTTAGGTACGGTAGCCTTCTCAGCACTTGGCCGTCTGGTCCAAATAATGGCTGCCCAACTGTAGTAGACAGAGGCATAGAGCACCATTTCCGTATCACACTGTAGCTGTTATTTTAAAGCCAATGACCCATCGTCCCAGACAGTTCCAATTCTTCCAACTATTGTACTTCCAGCCCCCCCCCCCCTCCCACAGCCTGTCTACAACTCCTTTTTGTGAAAACGCAATCCTAACTTTGAGAGCGGCTGCATATCCTGGTGAGCATACAAGGATCAAATGTGTAACCAAACAAGCTCTGTCCCTGTATATATGCTGTGTAGTATGAACTACTCTTCAATTTTTGGGTTTGCTGGCAAACATCTGTAAATTAATGACTCTGATGTTGCTGTCAGCACTCAGTCCTCCCCCGCCCCAATCTTTGCTTCAGAGTCGCACCTCTATGGCAAAAAGTCTGAATAACCATGTAATTCGGTCTCTTTGAAATCCTCTTAAATAAAATTTTGTTATGTTGGAATAAAGCACGCGAAAAGTGCCATTTTCTGCGCCGGATCTGGAATGGGTTTTGTCGAATGTTTCTTCCACGCTACATGCGAAATAATAGTGACGTTTCTCCTAGGTATATAAAGGTGGCATTTACGTCTTCAAAAACTTCTCTTGAATAAAATATATGTTGAAAATGAACCTGCAAAGTACCATTTCGTGCAATCTGGCAAGGATTGTTTCGTCAAAAATTTTCTCCACGTTGAAAATCTTAACTGTCTCAAGTGATTGCCTGTGTACTGAAAAACCAGAATGATTAAAGATTATGTTTGATCTTGACTTTTTCTTTATTTTAAATATACACGCGAAAATGTACAACAGTACACGTCGCATTGGTGTATCAAAAACGTACTACTCAAGTCTTCTATTCTTGGTCGGTATCTGGAATTGTAGAGTTTGTTTGAAAGGAAGCACTGGATTTACAAATAACCTACAAACAGATCACATCGTCAGTGCGGCTTCAGTGATCCTTAGTTGTTTTGACTGCATATTTCACAACTAGTATACTTTCCATTGGCTTGTTCAAAGAACTACACGGTTGATGAAGCGATGTGGGACTTCGACGCTGCTGGAAGGGGAGGGGGGCGGCAGTGGAAACACGTCCACCAAATGACGACAACAACGGCTCCGATGAGTTCGCCCTTGTTTTACTAGTATTAACATCTCACCTGCAGTTTGAAGAAGAATGATAAAGGCATCAGACAGTCCCTGAAGGAATGTTGAGAAGTAAACATTTAAGTTGAGTGAAATTGTTAACAGGTCATCACACTTCAATAGGCCATGCTGAGAGCAATGGAACTAACCCATGACGGAATAATTGTCTTCGGTACCACTTACTGAGCATTAATTACGAACACATAACATGATAATGTGATAAAGACAATGACATGACTCATTCATCCCCTGCATGCAAGGACTTTGCACCTACGGAGTCCGGGGACACCTGCCAACTCTATAGGAATTTCCACACTATTTTCCCAAAACAAGGACTTTTCACCCCCATGCGAGCTGAATTAAATGACGCCAACCATTAATCACCACAATAACATATCAGTGTCCTTGAATTCCACGAAACACGGCACCACACATATTAAAACATCATTACTACAGACTGTCATGACTACGCTCACTGCAAGAACTAAACAATAACCCTTTTACTAAGGTGACAGTTACTACAACCCATGCCTTAAATCTAAATAATAATGCCATTTCACAAAGTACAGCACACTTGTGACGTAATCATGTGAACAAACTATATCCAAACTCACCAACTCCCCGATGCTATAACCCCAAATGCAAAACAGACCTCACCATTTCTTAGAAGACTGAACTTCCCCTTCCCCCCCCCCCCCCAACATGGTGACTCATGAGAAATATCAATTCAAACTGACCAATTGTTATAAGAAAAACATGTGAATACAACTTTCCAGTAATGGCATACAATCACCGAACAAACACCACAAAGGCCTGATGGTAACTTGACCCCTACTTTCAGCCAGGGCGAACTGCTCAGGACCTGAACAAGATGGTATCTATATACATGATATATAACGAATAAAGTAAAACATTATGAACCTTCAAACTCCACGATTTAACCATAGATGATAACCCACCAGCCCAGTACTCCAATAATAACTACATGTAGGTCATGCTCACCACTGGAATGGTCTACGAGTCCTCACCAAACGCCTACCTATGCAAATTGAGATATCAAGGACCAAGATATTGTTAAGATAAATGTATCTCGATTATGGTTATGGCAATTACAGGTTGCAACACGTCCTTAGACACTGTCCCAGCCAACACTACCTGACAGGATTGCGTCATTTCAGACCCTTACGGTTCACAAACACTTTTCCTCAAGGTCATCTTAAAAGTAAACAACAATATCGGAAAATACAAGTAAGAAGAAATAATATACAAAACACCATGCGCCACCGAACAAGGTGGATCTCTCCTAATTAAGTGAGTAAGCCAAGCCAGGTTAACAAAGAACACTGATTAAGTTAACATAATAGCATGACAATGTGACAGTCACAACTAGGAAGAAAGCCTATGTCGAGAAAAGATGAACGAAATAATAATTGTCTGAGGATTGCACGAACTTGGGTGCCGATCTACACAAGCCGGTGGTCATATCACTCAACATAAATGACAAATAAATATGTATAAGTTATGTAAAGAAAAGGTGAAAGTGGCATACTATTGAAACTATTTGTGACGGCCACGTGTTCAACATATAACATTGAAATGAAACACAACTGACTGGAAATGTGAAGATAAATACACCATGCTTAGCCCAGAATATCTCAATGACAATTGTACATGCTCAACATAACTCATTATGTACAACTCGTGTTATGCACCATACTGCTTTAAGTGTGGCACTAGCCTAGTAAATACAATGATAAAAATGCAAATGAGCGCTTTACTCAAATCTTAATGACAGAATGGACAACAAAGAGACAGTGCTCAATAAAAAAAAAACCCTTAACATAAATACATCCTCTCGATTGCCGGTAACATACTCCTCTAAAAAGATACCTAGGACTACTCGGATACTGGTGAAACAGCTATGTAACTAATCATGTAACGGTGGACTCAACGTGCATAATATTCTGAACTCGGCCTGAACTAAGCAGGTGCATCAAATACTACAAGCCTGATTACCCTAAAACCTATACACTGAGGTGGTATACCCCTGTACAACTGGGTGCATACACAGGAATGCATCATACCGCTTTAACTTGAACATGCGCTGATGATTTCATGCCCAAAATAATGTGTCCCACCAACAGACTAATAGTCAAAATTAACACAATTGCCATAGATCATCCTTAAATTACCAAGTTTGCTAAATTAAACAGGTTACTCTGACAAAAATCCCCATCTCTGAGCAGTAAACTGAGCAACTTTAATTTAGTACTGAAATAATCTGCACTACAGTGCTATACATTTCTGTGAGCCTGGCCACATGGCAGGGATCAGATTCCATCTTTGAAACATTCTTCACCAAAACCCACCATCCAAGCTTCTCTAATAAACATAACCTCAATGATAGATATGTCATATGGCCCAATAACTATTACTAATGTGAATTGACTGACCAATGCCACCAAAGAGTGAAAATCTTCCTCTTCTCCTGAGCTGACACAACTGTCTAAAAAAAACAGCACCTTCCCTATTCGAAGAGTAGTGGAGGAGTGAAGAGAGAAGCTCGGCAAGCCACATGGCTAGCACAACCCCATCACCAGCTCCATAATATTTACAAAATCCTAAACCACAGTATTTCCAGAGGAACTCAGAGGCATGAGTGTTCAGTCCCCACAGCGATACAGACTGCTTAAAATTATCCCTCCCAAAAAAGCTCCTAAATCCTACAAAACAGAGCAATTCTTACAGGATTACTTTAGTTTCTCCTCCTGTGCACTAAAATGATGGAGTGTAGAGAAGCAGACCATGTGCTCAGCAGTGCCAGGCGCAGCCTGGGTGTTTCTTTTCTGAGTCACTTCCTGCCAGTAGAGATACCAAGGCTGTCCACACCCTGTCTAATAAAAAAGTTTATCAACCTATGGAATGCCAAAATGGCAAAATTTGGACTCCTTTGCAAGGTAGCTATGGAAGGCCATGACTAATTAAGGTAAAGGATACACACTGTGTAAGTGAGGGAGTGTTTAAGTAGGAGGGGGGGGGGGAGATAGAAATAAATTTCCACATTACTACATCGATTTGAATGAAAACTGTCAGCCACTACATTAAAGTATTTTACACTTTTTTTGTCGTTATGTTACCAAGGACTTGAGATCATATGGAAGAATCTGTACCAAACGTTTGGACATGAAATGTCAACTTTTTGCCTAAGCAATCACTTTAAGTAGATTTTGCGGCCTATAAAATACTCCTGAAGAATGAAATATGTTCAGATAGATAGATGGATGGATGGATGGATAGATGGATAGATAGATAGATAAATAGATAGATAGATAGCTAGCTAGCTAGCTAGCTAGCTAGCTAGCTAGCTAGATAGATAGATAGATAGATAGATAGATAGATAGATAGATAGATAGATAGGTAGATAGATAGATAGATAGATAGATAGATAGATAGATAGATAGATAGATAGATAGATAGATAGATAGATAGATAGATAGATAGATAGATAGATAGATAGATAGATAGATAGATAGATAGATAGATAGATAGATAGATAGATAGATAGATAGATAGATAGATAGATATACTTTATTAAATCCTCAAAAAAGGAAATTACATGTCTGCACTAAAATGACACAAACGAATGAAACAATAAATTCCAAGAAAACAGTTACTTTCACCCTATAATAGTATCAAAGTTACGAACAAAAACAGATCAGTATCAGTATAAAAGTTAAGTATAAAAGTTAAGTATAAGTATAATATAAAAGTTACGAACAAGAACAGATAAGAGCAAGGAAGGTAATATACAGAATATGCAAATGTGTGAAAGAGTAAAACTACCTATTAAAATCCAGATTATGTAAAGTAATTGTTGTTTCTCATATAACAGGACTCTTGATCCCCATCGGTCTGTAAGCTTGAACGTTTAACCCCCCCCCCCCCCCCCGTTAAATTATCCTGCCTACATTGGTGGTAGAGATTTACTCTGTGTTAAGGGAAAACGTTGTTACTGTTACACGTTTTTCGTTTCATTCTTATTATTCCATTTGCACGTGAAAAGTGTGGGTTTAAGACTGCAGCACCTTGAAAGTGTCAGGACTTATTTCGTTTTTAATTCTGTCAGTGATCAGAGATTGAAATATGTGACCCGGAGAAGTATGTTAAAATCTGTGAAAAACGTATAATTTGCCCCGGGCAAAGTAAAGAAGATATGAATTTGACAAGGGATGAAGAGGGATACAACATAGAGGAAGTTAAAGCATTTCAGTTTGTCAATAATTGAAGAAGTTTTAATTCCTTGAACACAAAAGTAAAATAAAGAAGAAACAAAAGAGAAAATAGAATCGAAGACTGTGTGATGTCATTGATATGTATTTCTATGTAAAGTCATATTTAAATATTTATTAAAATTTCTGGTAGAAAATTTTACGAAGGAAAGAAACTTTCACACCGGACTTTCAGCAAAGACGTTTGGTGTGTTACTGGTGTTGTGCAAAGTTTTCAACGCTTTCAGTGTAGGCACTTTCCTGTGACGTGAATTGTGTACTTAGCTCCCCAACGTTGTGTAGCATTTTTCTTCAGTATTGTTTGTTTTTAAATAAACTGAATATTCATATGCATATTTTAGTACCTATAGCACCGATCTTCCATCCGTACCCTGGGAAAATTTGCCCTCTTCATGGCTCCGTTTCAGTCAGTTCCTGTGGCTCTGTCTAAAATGCGTCTTCTTGTATATATACTAGAGATGTTTAATGGAGCCACCTTATAACACTATATACCACTTCGGACAGTGGTGTAACCAGGGGCGTCGTACTTTGGTGTGTGTTTAGGGGAGGGGTTCTTTGTCCTATCGTAGTATCGTAGCCTAAGCGGAACACAACCAACCGCCGGATCGCGCACTAGCTAACCTCCCAGACTTATACTGCTGACCAATCAGCCAGTGTGAAATCAGTTGACGTAAGATTGATTAATCGTGTTGTAGAAAGGAACCACAGAATCCACGACATCATGTCATGCATTTCAACAAGTCTGAAGACTTATATCGCTAAACCGTTCATAAGGTCTCAGACCATAGGCAACCTTGTCAGGTCAGGTAGTTGCAACTCCCTGGTCAGGTATATCAGGTATGGTATACATGTCTTGAGAGACGTATGTGAAACTTAACAGGAAAAAAAACAATGGATTTGGTACAATTACAAGTTGAAACTATTTGAACGAACATCGGGCGATTAACCTTAATTTGTTATTTCCACGAATCTAACTCATAACCCTGAACGTATCCCTGGCAACGACCGCTGATTGGTTAAAATCTCGTTCCTGCCAATGGTTCGCTTTTGTACCCACGAATTTGCTCGAGAGAATATCCTCACCCATAGTTTCATTCCTACAAACTTAAAATAGGTAATTAAATGATGATATGCGTTTATTTGAAAAAAAAGAACGGCATCGAAAAGTGACATTATGGTTGTGCATCACATTCACACCGACTAACATACAAAAAATCTATGGCAAGTCCAGTGATATCTTTTGAGGAATATAAGAGCACCTTGCTGCCTCCATGTTCCCCAGTCCTTCAAGGAGTAAGGGCGAGGCAGCTGCACCGTGAACACTCGGGTGTAACCTATGGACATTGGAAATCAAATTCCCACGGGATGTCGCGGTGGTGCAGACCACGTAATTGAATTTGAAAGTTGACGATCAGGAAGCCACAGTGGGTTCATCAGCGATTAACGCCGGCGAGATTCGCCGACTGTTTTCGATAAGTGTCCAGAAGATATCTAGGCAGGGGTAAAACTAGACAATCGCCAATGCAAACCAATGCAAGCGCAAACCTGCTCCGGGGCTGCTGCATTTAACGTACCCATCCGACGGATGAGAACGTATCCCCAGTCTTCAGTCACTTTCCCAAGGGCTGGGAACAACAGGAACCCATATAACCCCACAAGCAATACTGTAAACAGCTTTACTGAACGAGCCAATTTTGAATCCCCCAAAATTTTCCAAGTGGTTCCGCTGGGATTTGATCCGAGCACCCAAGTATTGCAAGACGGACACTCTAACTACCGAAGTGACGTCCACAATACGACAGCCTATTAGTGCCATCTATAATATTTTCAATCTGTAATTACAGCTTAATAATCTGTAAATACAGATTATTAATAGTTACAATAATAATAATGATAATCTGTGTTTAGATTTTATTTATATTACATTATTTCAAATTAAGAATAGTTTTATAGATGGCACTAACAGGCTTTTTAAATAATCCGTAAGTACAGATTAATAATCTGTAATTGCAGATTAACAATCTGTTATTACAGACTTAAAATATTTCTATGGATGACACCAATAGACTTTTGTACAACCGAATGTATGTAAAAAAAGGATAGGAAAATAAAATAGAAAGAGAGATATAACAGACAATGGGGCCATATGTGCGACTTGATACTGAAGTCACTGTCACCACTAGCCTGGCAAGTGATTCGTGGCACGTAACACAAACTACCGTCAACCGAAATAGGGAAACGCCTATTTTGTGTTGAGCTAATAAAAGCTAATTTAGCTCATTAAAGCTAATTTTAATACCTATGAAAGAGGCCTTTTTAAGTTGTTATACACGTTTGGGTGCCTTACGCGTTGGCTAATGTTAAGAAACTGACAATTGCGATGTCCATTCTGCGCTTCTGTTAAGCTGTAGGAAGACGGGTACGGGTGCACGGGCAGGTATATTTTGAAATACACAGGCAGTTTATAGAGTTTATGGGTATCTCAAACTGATCTCGGTATCCCACACCCTCTCAATCTTCCTCTCCTACCCAATCCCCACACTTCATCATCCTCTCCTAAGACACTACATCTAAGCTGCAGAAACCTGTTTCTCTTCTCTGTACACAACCTGCATATATTTCTTCTAACTTCCGTCTTTTCAGGACTCAACGTTGCATCGGACCCGGAATATGCAGATCGAAAAGACGATGTTCGCCGTCGACCTTACGAGGACGACTATAGGTCTCGGGATCATTCTGTCTCTCTCACCGGTGATGGTCTGCGGACTAACGGAGGAAAAGACTCGGGTGATTTACGAAAACTTCGACGTCGGTGAACTAAACGTCAGTTTCAGTGGAGGTCACGAAGAAGCAATGTACATCTACGTGGACGAGACCCTCGATCTCAACGTAACAATCCTCAGTCCACTGGCGCCGGGAATCGTCGTTTTTCAAAGTTCAAATGAAATGGTGTTTGAGTTGGAAAACAACGAAGTCGTAGAAATAACGTTAGAGACCGACTTTCCGTTGACGATCCCCCGCCGAATAACGGGAAAGTTTCTGGGCATCGAAAAATTACGAGGCATCTACCAGTCGGCTGGAGAAGGAATCCAGATCATACATTACGTCATCAAGGTCAACCGTCTGCCCGTCTTCACGCAGTCTTTCATGCAATACGTCATGACGTTTTGGATGGTATTTTCTTACATCACGATGGGCGCGAAATCAGACATTTCCGTCATTAAAGAGAAACTTACCCGTCCGTGGGCAGTCTTAATTGGAATGACCTGCCAATTTCTGATCATGCCGTCGCTCGCCTTTTGCCTATCCCTCCTGTTCGCAATCGACGACTCCGCGGCGGTGGGGCTGATCGTGTACGGATCTTGCCCCGGTGGTTGGCTCAGCAACGCGTTCAGTGTTCTACTGGATTTGGACTTCGTGTTGAGCCTAACCATGACGTTTTGCTCGACATTCCTGGCACTTGGACTGATGCCGCTGAATCTTTTCGTCTACACTACCCCCTTCACCAGTGAGAACAAACACCTCAGGGTGCCTTATTTAGAACTGATCGTTCAACTTTTCATGTTGATCATCCCGGTCGGGATCGGCCTACTAATCGTCGCCAAATTTCCCAAGTTTAAGAACATATGCGACAAGATTTTAAAGCCGGTTGCGACGGGACTCGTGGCTATAGGGATAGGGGTAACTCTTCCCCTTGACTACTACTGTTTCCTCTCCGGGATCAATGTTTATGGCGCCGCACTGACGTTGCCGTTCGCAGGAGGATCCCTCGGTCTCGCTCTTGCTAAGTTAGCTTGTCTGAAAACCAAAGCCGCCATAACGGTCGCCATCGAGACTGGGTGTCAAAATGCCCTCTTAGCACTGACGATGGTCAGATTATTTTACCCTCTTCCGGAGGCCGACTTGGTCTCACGCGTCCCTCTGCTGGTCGTGATTTTCACTCTCATCGAGGGATTAATTATAACAGGTATTTATTTACTCTACAAGAAAGTATATCTGGGTCACATCAAATCCGAATCAGAGGCGATTGCGGTGGTATCGATCGATCGAAAACCAGTGGTCGATGAAACCAAAGAGATGAGGTCCAACAAAATGGTGGACAAAAGCACACAGAGCGATGGTGTACAGAACCAGGCATTTCGATCAGAAGAAGGGATGTCCATCTAAAGTAGACGAGACATATAAACTTGTAACGATAAAAAAGGTCGTTTTGGTCTTTTTTGACGTAGTATGACTTTAACACGAGTCTGTCAGCGAATTTGAATGGCAAGAAGATCGAAGTATCGTCAAATGTTCCCCAAACAAAAAAGGAACCAGTAGAATGGTTTCGGTGACAAATTTGGATCTCAAAACATTGGTGAAGAGCAACTTCAAAAAAAATAAATAAATAAAATGTATTGACGGTACATGGAGCGTCTGCACCCATTGAAGGAAACAAACGCAAACGCAACACAGGACTCTTTTGGCTGTGGTGCTGTTTCGCTAACAGAACATTGACATCAAAATGAGAGAAATTTGTACAGGACATATGTGGGCAAATTCCTTTGCTACTGGTAGACTTTTTTGGAGACTTTGAGATTTCTTGAGCAAAAAGAGATTAATTTATTCCGAAGCAATAGAGCAAATCCTGGAGGGGGGGGGAGAGGGGGCAGGACTTGGCCCCCTCAAGTGAAAAAGTTGGGGCCAAACCCCAATTTACCCCTCCCAATGTAAATAACAATACTCATTTCTTTTCACGTTGCTTGGTCCCTTTGATAACAACACATAACAATAATAATATTATAGGCTATAACTGACATAGTTATTGAATGTCTGTTGATCAAGGCATTATGAAATACCACCTGAAGCTGAAACCCTGCTAGTTATACCTTCACTTCGTTTCCTAAACTAGGCCAGAGTGATCTATCTCTGCATTTTGTGCCGCCGTTCGGCAAGAGAGTCCTACCCATCGTAACGGCACATCGGTAGTATTAATTTACTTTGTGCTCAAACTAACCCGTCTGACAAGTGTCAATGTACCAAAACCCAGGAGCCATTACAATAAAAAAAAACTTCCGTTCGAAACAATCTTCTTGCAGCTTCTGAAATATTAAGACCGGGGAACTTCCGGCCCCTGGACCACACTCATTTTGGCCTTGCGCTTCTTGCTCGCGGTGCACGGTTTCCGCCTTCTAACTCTCAAACATATATTTGCGCCCATGTTCCGAAGATCGCGTTTGCTTTTCAATGCGTTACTTGAGATGATATAGCATAACGAAAGCATGGAATGGGGAGGCGACTCCTGAGGGGCAATACAGATCCGCCCCGGATGTTTTCAAGGCAGCGATATTACTATGGAAGTACTAATGTGTAGACCCGATAGCTGAGTGACTATCATGCTGTAGCTTATTTAGCCCTATATGGGACGATGGGATTTAAATAAATAAAAAAAGTGAAAAGAAAGGACCGAATAAGAAAAGTTTTTTGGCGGAGATTGTGAATCCTATTATTTATTTATTTTTTTGGCATCTTTACTTCGACCATAGCAAAGCCGGTAGGTGATCAAGATGTCTCTCTTTTCTGTACCTCTCTCTCTCCACCAACCTATCTCTCTCTATTTCCCAAACAAAAAGCAACTGGAACTCCCTGGTGTATCCTTATCGTCTGAAAATGTAGCTCAAATGAACAGTATTGGCCAGTGTGGCAGTTCTGGTGATTGGGTTTGACAGTTCTGGGGCACTGGCGCACCACGAACACAGACACGTATACCCACTAAATGCTCTTTAATGACATTTTACTGGAAAATACTACAGTACAACCACGATGATTGGCCAAAGACGCAATATGTCATAGTTACTCTCTATTTATTTGTTACAATTGTCCATAAGTACGAGATAGGGAACGTTAAGTCCGATGGCGTGAGTTTCAGACCGTCCCGTAGTCGATCAACTTTTCCCTTTACTTCGTGCATGGCCCCACTGGAACACGAGATAGACAAGCTTATTACCTTTGTTGACCTGAACTTATAAAACGAGAGGTTGAAATGCACGATTCGTCCATAATCATTTTCGTCCACGCAGAGATCTAGATAGGCCTGAGGGGCAATTTTAACAAATGAATGAAAATTTTTGCTTGTCCTCGCAATCGAAAATGTTTTTTCTTTCTTTCTTTTCACTTTGTCTGATGCAGTTCAAAATATACCATGATGTCTTACATGAGTTGTTCACTGAGTGACGAGAAAAGCAGGCCGTAAGCTTTTAATTATCTTATGGCAGTATGAAAACAGATCGAACATGACTACACAAGTTGACCCCTAAGGGTCAAAGAATGAGTAACGAGAAAATGTTATCACAATCGAAAAGTCCGACAAATTTTAAACTTGATCTTAGCCTTGAACTGGAGTTAAGGGGGAACGAAACGGGGAATATTTTTAAGAAATAAAAAAATAAAAACAGAAGTGTAAGTTGACAAACACCTTCCCAAAGTTTTACTCTCCCCAAGTTATACGGTACTGTTTGAAAGTAAATGAAGTGGTGCCGCCATTTTGCCACAGTTGAATGCAAACGCATTTGAGTAAGTCGAATTATGACGTTAGATAACCCTGATAACAGGATTTTTAATGTGTTACCATGTTTGTTTTTTTTTTATAAACGCACATACACTTGAGCACATTTTGTATTAAAATACTGAGGTGTATAACGTAATGATCAAGTTAGTAATACTTTGATGTAAATCTACGCATAACTGTTCAAAATATTTCACAGATTTACAAAGAAGAGAGAGCTTTTGTCAGGTTAAATGTCACACCAATGGCAGAATGGAAGCGATACTTTTTTTTTATGAACGTTCAAATTTCGGTATCTTGGAAAGAACACACATACGTAGATGAAATTTGGTGATGGTGTTACAGCACATATTAAGCTCGGGTCACACTAGCGCGATGCAACACGCTATTCAATTTTCTAACTTAATTTGCACAACTTGGATTGCTGTTTACATTAACGAACGCAAAATAGGAATTACGAAATGGAAATCCAGCGTTGAGAGAAATTATGACGCTAAATAAAAATCTGAGCAACTGTTATGATCAACTCAAGATGCACTAATTTAGTTGAAAGTTGAATTGAGTATTGAATCTAGCTAGTGTGACCCGTGATTTAGGTCTCATGCATTTAACAATGAAATGTGAATCAACACCACACCGTGCATTAACCGAAGGATAACGTACGGGCAGCGGTTAATGCAACAAGGGCGCAGCCCGCGTGCATCCTTTTCACGGTCGATCTACGATTTTCATTGTATTCATCTACAGTTGATTTTTTTTACTCTCTACTCAACCGTGTCTTACTCGTAGGATAATGAACGGTCACGTGACTGAAATGGGCCCATAGTAACTTAGGATTTTTCACAACTACGTATGAATAATATTTTTATGTCCAAACTACTGGCTTTCGTTCTCCTTTAAATCACCACGGCATGTTGTCTGGTACCATGCTGAAATGTGAATATCCCATTCCAATCCGTCATATGGCATGCGACACGGGACGTATTTGCAAAATTCCAAAAACACTCATTTTCTGACCTTTCGTGTCTCATGCTGCTAAGTTCGCGAAATGCGCCTTGTTAAGTTACCCTGCAGGCTACAAGTTCGAATTAAATATTTATTCTGTCTTCCTTCGATTACGTCTCCGTCAAATATTCGGTCCGTTGAGACCTATCACGGTGTCATAAAGGTATCACAGACGTCATTAGATTTTAGGGTCACATTTGGATGTAACTCGGTCTCACAGATTCGGTAGGTTTTGAGACATGAAAACGATGTAACCAATTAATTCTCTCCCAACTAATATTTCTTCTTTTTTTTTAAGAGGTCGATGTTTGCGTTTAGGTATTTTCACTCTAATAGGATTTATTATGAAAATATAGTGGAATTAAGGGTAATGTTCTATAATAGTTTACCCCTCACGGAGTTAGGATTGAATACACATGAGACCGGTGCGGGGTCAATGTCAAGTCATTCTTTCATTTTTCCACCCCGAGTTTCTCGCGATCGAAACTTGTAAGCGAAGATGTCACAGAATCCAAAGCAGGGTCTCTTTCATTCTCTACTCTCGCCTTTGACTCCAGCATCAGATCCATTATTCTTTAAGTTTCCAATGATTCGTACTCTAAGGGTTCATGTGACAAAAAGGTCTTGTGATTCTGAGGGGAGAGGGGGGGAGGAATAAATTTGAAGTGGATGAGGATAACCCCAGGAGGCTCATAAAGTCTACAGAAGACTGAAAATATCACACATGTATTTCCATATCTGTAATAACATTCATTTTTCACTGGGGCCAGAAAATTTCAATATTTCCCTGAGGTTTGAAGTGATTTTGGGAACCTCTGGCCACCTCTTTTAAACGACCCTTTTGAACAACGAAGAGAGGCACTGGGAGATAATGTTTGACACGGACTCGAGCTGGACGTTTGCGTATATATTACAGAATGCCACATACTACCAGAGAAAAATTCACTGACTTCAACTCCCAACCATCGATCCATGATACTGTTTTACCATTACACTATCACCTACTGCTCCATCCATACCGTACAAAACTTATTTTTCTCATAAAACAAAAATTGATCCCTAACAAAACCACTATCACCCATTCTTCCGAAAACGAATTTTATTTTAATCTCTACGTTAAGCATCATTTAGGTTTTTTTTTTTTTTGAAGTTGACACTAGAAACAAAACATCACTGGAAGGAGAATGGTAAATTAAAACAGTACATAGGAAATGGACTGGAGTGTCACTTTTCTCTATGGAACAGTAAGCAAGGTCAACCCCAGGGAGTGCCATGGATGCACGTGAACCCCCCCCCCACCCTCCCTTAAAAGAAATTTCCATGACATATTCACGTCCTTTTAAATATCCCCGGGTAAAACATGAATTTGTTTCTGCTCTGATCAGGGTTGTTGGATTTCTTTTCTAAAAAATCATGATTTAAATCAAATAAATTGATTCAAATCATGATCTCGTAATAGATTATTATGATTTAAATCCTGATTTTAATCGACTTGATTTAACTTAAACAACCCTGGCTGTGATCATCCTGGTTTGACATATTTGATATAACTCGTGCACCATTTTTCCTTTAGATGGATGGCACTCCCCCCTCATATGTTGATCTAGCGCACCCCCACCCCAAACAAAAAAAATCAAAATCTATGCCCCCTCCCCTACCCCAGAGTATGAGGCATGTTACTCCCCCCCCCCCCCCCCCCCAGAGTATGTGGCATGTTACACACAAATGACCATTTATTACACTCAAGCCAAGTCAACACTTTGACTCCTCTAGGTCCAATAATACATACTCCAAAGCTTTGATGATGATCAGTCATGAGAGGCAATCAGTTTGCAGAACTAATGCACGTTTTCAAGTTTTTTTTATTTCCGAGCAAGCGATTTTCATGACTGATGTATTCACATGAAATTGCACTGGTACTTTACATATGTTGTTTTAATTACAAAAATAATAAAAGCAAAGGACAAAAAAAAAAACAATTTTACTAAATTCCCTGCCACTGGAAAATACATAAACATCAATATTGATAAAAGTGAGCAAAATTTCACTTCCAGGGTGACCTTTCTGGGAATTTAAAAGAAAGTTCTCAAGTACAACTGTACAAGATAACCTCAGTTAGCTGCAGAGACATAGAGACCAAATCACTGTGGATCTGACAGATTACAAACCAGGCAGGTTTGCTGGGCGTTGGTTGTATCATTTTCAGCGAATTTCTCATTTGAAAAGTGCCATAAAGAGCACCATGTTGTCAGGTGCAGTAAGGAGAGAAAAACAGGGTTGTCTTCAAGCAACATTTGGAGAAAACACAGACACATTGAAAAGACAGTGCCAGATACTGTACCCCATAGGTGAAAAATATCCATAAAAAGATACATTCAAGTGTAGAATCACACGTTGCTTCTCTGCCAATAGGAGTTTCTGCTCTGCCTGCAGGGGTTGATGTTCTAAAGTTAGGAGTTGCATATGTGCAAAAACTAACAACATTTAATGAAGGGTAAAACATGTCAAGTTCAAGAAAGGAGTGAACATTGTGGTTGATGCAACACTTGACACTGTACACTCATGTTAAATGTCCCCAGCATGAGTCTTAAATATGCTAGATTTCTCTTCATTATGGTCATCTTTGCTCAAACTTCTCAAAAACGTTTAGTGCCCCTTTGAAGGAATTGCTCTCCCATTGAGCCTTTCCCTTTTGTGCATCCATTCTTGTTGTCTAGAACAGAATCTTGAAGATCTCTATGAAAAAAAAGACTCAAAGAAAAGCGATTCGGGAAGGTTAAAAATATGACACTACTAGAGGGAAACTTGTAAGAAAAAAATAATTTTCTTACACTGAAAAGCATTTTCCCAAAGTACTTTGTTACATCTGTTCCGTGGAGCAGAGGCTAACTTTCACGCGCCTTCCACTTTCCGTACCTTGTTCGGCTAGATATTCACCTTCTTAGACACCAAGGAAACAGAATCCATGGAATGCAATGACTTTCGACCTTTGGGAGAGGCCACCTTCGACCCTTCGCCAGCGACCGGGAGTTGCAATCTCCTGTCAATGTCAAAATACGAAGACTCCAACAGAAATGAATTTGCTGACTCTTCTTCCTACAAAAAAAAAATCTGGTTATCAGGTCACAGACATGAGGCTGCTGATTATAGTCACAGGACCATGAGGTCAACGTTTGCCAAGTTGTATCTACAGATCCAATGTCTTCTCCGTTTGTCCCCACAGAGGATTGCCAGTAACACCTAAGCATCTGCTCTCCATCACTTGATGTACTTTTCCAGGAACCTCTTGTGAAACTCGGATCTCAGAGTGTCGTTGATGAATCTCTTCTCCGTTTTGTCTTCTTCCCCTTTCGCGCAGTTCTTGAAGACGACGTCCTCATCCCACCTATGCAACGAGGCAAGAGAGAAATGGTTACTGAAACTGTGGTATACATGAAATGATGTCCAACTCTAGTACACCAAAAATTCCTTCACTTGATCATCACAAATGTTGTCTCAAAAGCAGTTGCCATCAGCTGTATTATTACCACAATGATAGTTGTCTTTGACAGCTTTAAGAGTACCAAAACCTTTGCTCAGACCATCACATCTCTCACAATTTCTGGCAGAATGCTGTCAGGCCCAAATCATGAGGCTGACATCTCAGCTGGAGGGACTATACCAAATTATCCTCTCATCATTTCTTTTGTTGTGTTCGTTATTTCTGAAGTTTCCAACATATCAGGAGAAGAGACTGCAATACCTCTAACTGACAGATATACAGCACTTGATTTCCAAATTGCTTCATACTCTATGGAGTGAATTCCTACATGTAGTGACAGTGATATCTCAATGTTTGCAAATAATCTGCAGTTGAAAATAATCTACAATACTAAGTACTATGCAAACACCAATGTTAACTAAACTTAACTAGCCCTCCGTATTTCCTATGATATGTTACCACCAGATAACAAAAAAGTAGCTATCTAGTTCACTGTCTTGAGCCTTTGTCGTTACACTGCAATGGTAAACATATAAAACCTGATGACAGCCCTGCCCTCTGCTATCCCCAACTGAAAATCCATCTATTGCTAAATAACTTGACAAGTACCAACCACAGAATAATTTGATGAAATACCAAGACCAACCTTTTCTTCACTTTAAAATCTGTCTTGGCATTGCCGTGCATCAATGGATTTCCACTCAGAATTGTTTCTGTTCGTATCCTTTCTTCTTCTTGCTTTTTCTCCATTTCCTGACAAGAATTCAAAAAGAAAAAAAAAGCAATGACCAGAACTAGGAGACAAAAAAGAAAGAGCTTAATAATGGCAGAATGAAATATCTGAACCAAGGAGAGCTTCATCCAAGTTTCTCTGGAAAGACCTCATAAACTAAGCACATGTTTATCATAATCCATCTTAACATTGAACTTGAATTTATTTACCAAACACAAAAAGGCATCACAAGTTCACAACCATAGGAGTTATCCATCTCAAAATATTAACCATGTATTTCATTGAAGAGGGACTCTGTGGTAATGACTTATGTCAAACAGTCCATTATCATTGCTAAAACAAATAATATGGCTAGAATGATATTGTGCAGACTGATTGACTGCTGCACGGCTGTTTGTCCACAAATATTCATTCAGAAAATGCAACTGAGTGCGTTTGCCAACTGCTGCGCTGTGTTCATACCCATTGACTGTCTTTCCGCCATATCCTTCTGAATGACAAACAATTCTCTATTTCTTGGGATAAGGAAAAATTACTCGTAATATTAGAATGAGAGAAGATGATAACCTTTGCTGCCTGTTCTCTTGCCCTTTCTTTTTTTATTTTGTTCAGCTCTGCTAAGAGTTCAGCCGCATCATCGTCGCTGTCGTCTGATGAGTCATCATCCTAGGAGAATGAAAACGTTGAATAATTTACTAATGAATCAATTGAGGACTGTTCAGAAGATCAGTTCAACCATCCATTGTCAAACCTTGCCTCAAAATGACTGACAATGTAAAATATACTTCTGCATTTTCTCTTTTTGACAGTAGGTTGAAAAAGATTGTAAAACTGTAGATGCTTAAATTAGAACACTGGCGTTCTTTGTCTTCACAAGTCAAGGTCAATTAGTCCGAGTAAGTACTGAGAGTACATAAAATGATTTTGCATCATTGTATTCCTTCTGTGGCTGCAAAAGATAAACATCAATTGTGTAACCAAAAATTGAGAAGCAAGAAATACTCCTCACCTCATCGCGATCTTCTACAGCTTCATCAGCATCCAAATTGGCGACTGGGATTTGCTCGACCCTGGGTCTTTTGGCGCTGCTGCTCCCGCTTGATGAGTCTGCAAAATACCACGAGGGAGGAAAATTCAATCGAATGAAATATTGGTGCGGCGATCGTGGATGCACTGATACTGTTTCATTTTCGAGTAGTTTCTTTGTTTACATCACTGAAACATTTGAATGAATAAAATGCTGGAGGAACCTTAAAACAATTTTTCACTCCCATTGATAGCGTACATTCTTAAACCTCTTTCACCCCACTCCCCCTTTTCAATCAGCTACCCTAGCATCCCCCTCCTCCCCCCCCCAAAAAAAAAAGAAAGCAAAATCAAAAGTGGTTTCTTCATGGTTCACATTCAGATCAAAGAGATGCCTGTGGACAACAACAACAAGAACCATAGTACTAGGTCATTACAGTCACTACAGAGTCAGATTGTTGGACTGGAGTGACCAAGACAGAACTAAAATAATTAGAAAAAAAAAACAGAAACTGGACGGGATCATAATCAACAATTACCCCATGAAATGATTAACTTACCCGGGGGGAAGGGTTAATTAACTTCCCCCTCCCATGTTGGTTGAAAACCACTGTCAAACATGCAGTCGACTTCTACATTTAAAATGGTGGCGGGAAAATATTGTCTGTTGACATTATTTGTTAAATGTTTTTACTCAGGGTCTTACCTCTGTTGCTGGACCTATCACCCCTCTTGTCCCTGGCAACTCTCTCCCTGTCATCGATATCCTTGCGGAGGTCACGTCGGTTGACCTCATCAGCTGTGTCTTGACCGGTTTGTCTATCGAATGCAGGATACGAGGGGGCAAAGTTGAACGCTCTGTAGTCAAAGACCTTTCAAGTCATAACACTAAGCTTTCACAGTATTCAAACAAAGCCTGGCAATCGGTATAATCAGACACCTCATAATTTTTGCCAACACCCCCAGACACTTTACATATGTGTAAGTTGACATCGGCCCTATATTTGTACATCTGAGAGTCCCAAGGGCACTGTGTAAGTGCTACTATAACAACACAACTTTATTTTCTTTTCAATTATAACTAATATTTCCACATACATGAAGTGTTCTCTCCAAAGGGCACTGAGTTTGCACCTTCTGCTTGTCTTCACTAAACCATCTAATCGAGCATGCGCTATCAGTTAGGTGATCCCAATTAATTAGCCCACAGTTCACTTGGCAATGCGTTAGCAGCTTTGCTGCCTCTGTCTGTTACAGAACAGTCCATTGTCTTGGTGGACACAACCTCTAATAAGAGCAAGTGGGTTTAACCACAAGTTTTGTAAATGGAGATGAGCTGGAGTGACCAGGCAGGTGGGATCAAAGCACCCTTATCTAGCAGGCTCAGTATTGTTTACATCAAAAGATCTAAAAGATCAAAAGTCAGTTGAAGGTATTTGCTAGCGAATTCCGCATAGGGCTCAACACGTAATGTATATTTCAATGCAACTTTCAATATTTCACGATTACTTCAACATGTCATGTCTGTGTTTGATTTTTCAATATCACCAATGTTTTCCATTTTTCTTCAATGCAATAATCAAACCAAATAGAAATTGGTCATTACCAGTTTGAGTTGACCAGTTAAACGTGAAAGCTTATACCACACAACAGCAGAATGATCAAAATGTATAAATAAACATAATGACTTCAACAGGCATTGAAAAAAAGTTGACCACAATATCTTGCAATCATGGACACACGTAATGTCAATTAGAGAAAGATTACAAAATCCACTTGAAATGGTCAAAAGGCTTTGTGAGGACCTTGGTTTAATGGCTGTGTGGTAATATGTCCCCTGCCTTAACTACATTAGGTTTGCAGAGGCGTTGTGAGCAGGTAATGAATCAACAAGCATCATAGATGGGCTGGATAGTCTAGTAATATCAAATAACACCACTGGTATCACTAAATGTAGTCTGTAGGACAAATGTAGTCTGATAAAATATTGAATCAACTGTTCCTATGAATAATGATAAGGGTTTCAGCCAAAATTAACATTAAAGTTATTTTATTACCACTAAAAAGATCTATTTCTTATTGTCCAATTTAAATAAGAACACAAGATTTATAGAGTATTTGATGTCAAAGTACTATAGGTGTACAGAACTAAACAAATTAAATTGTAAACCAACCTTTAAGTTGTACATTTCATATCTATTTACCACCAAAATACAGTATGCAACCACAGTGTGAAATACTGACATAGTTACCTGTATTTTAATTTGGTGTGACCAGGTAGATCTCTGCTTGAATACTGTTTGGATAGGGCACTAAGATCCCCTTCACCTTTACCCCGACCTCCTCTCGCCGGTTCAAAGGTTGGTCTAGCTGCTGTTGTCATTTTTAAACATCAAACAGTCATGCCTTGGTTAACTTTTGAGACTATGTCTAAACAAGAGAAATGAAGGAAATAATGTATGAAATTAACTTACATTCTGACTCAAATGAAAACAAGGCATGTAAAATGCACCACCATGGCATACAGTACATTACAAAGAAAGCTATTCATCATTGTTAAACCATTCAGTCTCATCAATAAACATTAGCAAATACCTTCATCTCCTCAAAACATTAACCATAAGATGAGTTAGACCTATGGAAGATGCATCACTTGAATATGTAAAGGATTTGGATGAACAAATTAATCTTGAGCAACACATTAATGAATCTCTATCTCTGAGAAACTTAATTCTTGAAAAGAAGGTTACTGCCTTGATTATTTTATATATTGTATTGCACTAAGCCTAGACAGTATTTAAATGAGAACTTCTTTCATGTGAACAGCCTTGCCTTCTGTAAATTCTATGAGAATTTCCTGTTCTTCCACCGAGAGACTACAATTCCACTCCAGATTGGAGGTCCATTAATTACTTCTAGCGGACAAACTTTCCGTAAAATAGGTCTAGTACACTTTCTGTGCCACTCTTAAAGTAATGTCCCGTACATACAGTACAGCTATTCAAAACAGTTCAGTGAAGCCAAGGTCTGTTCAGTCAGGCTTTGGCCTTGGGTACGTTTGGGTACATTTCGCTATAGCGTAGATCTAGACTGTAGTGTAGCCTTGGCTCTTGAGCATACGGTATACCTAGCCAAAATTTGGCCCAAGTTGACCCTAGCGGCTTTACAATACAACACAGTGAAGTACAGTAGTGTTAATCGTTATTTAACAACAGTCTTAACGTTAGCCTAACTTAAGCACCATAGTGATCTACGTAGTACTCCTATCCTACACTAGTACTAAATCGTAACGTTACTTGCGAGTGTGAGTGACGCCAACATCAACGGAGAGGAGTTTGACAAGAAATCAAGTTATGAAAAACTCTCTCGTCACTTTCACATGAAATAAGACATAAATGATTTAAGTTATCGAAACCAATGGACAAAATTTTCACCACGTTATCTCACCTGAATTCTCGCGTTCACCATCTGAAATCTTTGCCTGGCCGAGAATGCACTGCTGTTTGTTTTCAGGTATCTGCGGATAGATATGATCTAGTCTAGTTCTGCACATGCACACTATGGGACGCTGTTGGAGCCAAAATTTTACAAACTTGAAATCGTCTGACTACACTTTACACAAGGGGAATTATAGCAAACATTCCAATTAATTATTCCTTACATTCACACGACACTTCAACCTACGTTAAATCAGGTGCGATTAAAAAAAAAAATCCCCAAGACAAATTAGAAGCTGGTATACATGAGAGCAAACTTTTACCAAACCAATACCCATGTCCAACAAGAGGTATAGAGCCAATTAGCGGGTGTGTGTGTGTTGGGGGGGGGGGGGGTGGATGGGAACTAGCCCCCGTTTCAAAAAAGGTTTTTATTATAACTACTGGAAATTGAGTTTAAACTCTAGATTTCTGTAGGAAGCGATGTGTGGTACATATTTCCTGGAATATGGAAATATAGTTGTGTTCACAAAAAACCGACTGAGGGAACACTGTATCCTTTTCAGTCTCTCGTATGTTCGGTTCAACTCCGGAAGAGATATCTTCCTTACAAAAAGACCCAAAATTAACTTAAGACGTGCCCCCTCCCCCATTAAACCAGTTTCCCAGAAAAAATTGAAAAAAAATCGTGGCTCTGTAGTGTGTGGTAACATGTACCACTGAACTTGATGCCTGACGAGCCATTTTATATGGACATATATTTAAAGAAATTTGGGAGGAAGGTTCTTTTGGCCGCCCCCATTGTGTCTTTTATTATATGGTCACTGATGTTCCCCATGTGACATCCCCAAGAGTTGCAGCCATTTTTATCTGTACCTCGTTTTATTCCTTGGTCCTTGATTCGTAATCGATCAGGCTTGTATTAACGTCGCAATCGACACTTGCTGGCTAAATTAATAGCGTTTTTTTTTTGGGGGGGGGGGGGGATAAAAGCATTGACGAAAATATTTGAAAATTTCCCTGCTAGCCAATAAAAATTTATCTTGAGATGCTTCAGAACTCGTGACATTTCCAAAGATGCGCATTATACACCACCAACAATTTTGTGAGCTGGAGGATGTTACGCACATGCACTGAGCAAATTTTTACAAACTAAAAACCTATTGAGTGGCGGATTAAACTGCTAACGTTATCCCGTATCTTATTAGACTGCCATTATTTGTGTTATGTTGGGGACTGGGCAGTTCAGTATGGCCCTAAATCACTTAACCATATAAATCTATTGACCATGGCGTCCAGAGGTGCTTTGTCTGTTAAATTAATTTTCTCAAATATTCATAAATTGTAGTTTCCATTAAAGTTTCATCAGTTTCACATTGAATACCATACCTTCTATTTGATGGTCAACATTAGTTTGTTACTACGGAGGCCAACATTAATACCCAAAGTATTCAGTTTCGTTTTTAAAGTCACTCCAAGATGATTTTACATTGCAAGTAGTCATATGAGAGGGTCCCATGCAGATTTGCACCTGAAAAGTGCATTGTGAGCAGTGTCGGTATTCTTTGAATTGTTTCTCTTTTCTTCTATAATTAGAATAAAAAACAATGAAATCAGTGTCATCTATAATAGAGTCCAAGTTCGTTAAAGGTTAAACCTTTCAATATACATTAATCCAAAGCCACAGTCCCAGTTACCAATACTCGCTTCTCAATAAAGACTATACGGTTTGCAGATAGCTAATGTCACCAAAACTTGTGCTTAAAACCCTTCCGCGGAATACTTGGCAAAATAAATAAATAAAACAAAACCAGAGTCTGTGATGGTTAGATTACAAGAATACGATGTTAAGAAATATACAGCCTATCGAGTCCATTTAAATCCTAAGCTAAGGATTTCATAAGTTATTGCGTCTAACTTGACGTCATTCATATTCAGTTTAGCGTATCGACCGTCTGTACTGTGTGCATATCTATGCGCGGAAGGTACGTGTGCTATCGATACGCGCGCACGACACAGCGTGTGAGCAATAGACGTGAGACGCGCAGTGACGTCTGTAAAGAAATTTGCATGAGGATGTATTCGCATTGCACATATGCGTATCGCACATATGCGTGTCAACGAATAACAGAAAAGGTTGGTGAGGCCGCGTCAACCTTCTGTGACGTCACAGGCGTACTGTAGATACAGTGATACTCTTGTTTTGTTTACTTAACTTTAATACTATCCTGTACATTGTACATTCAGGACGTGTATATCCTAGCTACTGCGATTATAATTAACCGTATCGATACTATATACTTTCAATTATTACTCATGATGTGGTAAGTAGCTTTAAAACAGTTTCATTAAAGCTTATATTCTTGAATTATTTACCCTGTTTAATATAGCCTGTCACATTGTGGAATGATCGCAAAAGTGACCAAACTGAGTATCGTTACCATAGTTTGTAGCGTTTGAAAAGTTCACCCGTACAGACTGCTTCATATAAATTTAAGTGCTATACCTTAGACATGCGATTATAGTTTAATGTTCAAGTTCGTTTCCTTCATTAAACTCAACTATACGTATACAGTAGCGAGATGGACGTAAGTAAGTGAATATCGTGTAATATATGACAATTATGAATATTCATCATCTTTGTTTATCCACAACCTCGTGTGTCAGATCATGCAATGATATAAATGGTCGGGCAGATTTTCAATTGGTCTTAAGAGACGTAAAAAACAAAACTTTTAAATCAGATATTCTCATTGTTCTCTTTTCAGCTTCAGTCGGGATCATTTTTTGGTCTTTGGTCTCGGTGTTGCTGCTACCGCTGCTCTATCCTACAAGTTTACCAGGGACTTGTTTGGAAGGCAAACTCTAAGCACCAAGCACGATCATGCTGTGTGGAGGGACAGTGGCTGTCCTCTGCGAAATGGGGTGCTGGTTACTAACGATGTCAACAAACCAACTATGGCCGACTTTACTGGTCAAACACCCCAGAAATGGATGTCTGTTGACGTAATGAATAAAAATAATAACAGGGCTTCTACTATTTATGATAAAACATCTGTGGGTAGCCAGATTGGTTCATCGCTGAAGAAACTCGTGGACGCGGATGCACAGACTGACGTCATCCAAGGTGCACCAATTGCAAGTGAAGAAAATGTGGTGGCGCTAAACTTAAAACTAAACCATACTAACGTCTTCATGTTGAAGAGACACTTCGAAGAGGACCTGTCCAAGCAATTACTTGGTAATCTAGAAGTTGCTTTCTACAAAAGTAAACAACTCGGAAATTACATCATCATAGAGGCAGACAAGAAGATTGATCTTGAAGTGAGCACTACTTTCTGTGAGGAGAAATACCAAGGAGATGTGGTGATGAAGTCAATGCTGCCATGGAGACTGTTTTTCGAAAATTCACTTTCATCATTCAAAGTATCGGGAAGGAATGAAAAACCCCAGGAATAAAAACTGCATCGTGATCTGTCATTTTCACGCTGTGAGAATATTAAGAAATAATTTTTAAAATATCTGAGGAATCAATACATTTATCAATTTTTTTGTAATGTTAGAGAAGAGGCGAGATGCAAGAGACAATCCTGGAACCATGATATGTAAACTAATGTCGTTACACGATGAATGGAGGAAAGTATTGACTCCTTCGATGTAAATCGACTCTATGTATCGACAACCTAGAACGTCTCTATATGACAGAAAAATTTTCCTTTTTGCTACTGAATATATTTGGTCCATTATATATTATACATGCAATTATCAACAAAAATTAAATCGTAATAAAGTTTCGTTGTTGACGTTGCAGGCTCATTTTTGTGTGTTGTTCAATTGTATAATTATATTTCAAAAGGGATGATAAGTGATAGTTACATCTTCAATCACTGTAGGTTACACCCGTGGATCTAGTTGTTGGCATCAACCAATCTTTCACAACTGATTACACAGGGGTTGGAGAATGACACCTCGTCAAGCCTTATTGAAAACAACAATGTGACTAAACCATTTTTTCTCTCTTTGTTTTTTCTCGGGGGGGGGGGGGAGAAGGGAGGCCATTGACCTTTAAGTGAGCGGATTGCAAGTACAACTTTCTGCAAATCCTCAAGATATATTTTTGATGAGCCACTGCTTCATATATCTGTGACCAGTGCTTTCACTTTTCCATATGCGGACATGGGGGGGGGGGGGTCACAATTCACAAAATTAACAGTATACAAAACTAGCTGCTCGAAGTCGCACTGTCTAAGTAAATTATGGTCACCACGTTGAACTACTAGATTTTTCGAGCATTATTATTCTGCCTGTTTGCTTTGTGATCGCAATGACTGTGAGTTTTACTTTGGGAAATATTTAATACGGAGACCTACATGAAAGATTACGAATACTTCCGTCAGCTAACATTGTCAATACAAACTAACAATGGGAAAATGTACAAATTTTGTCAGAACCTTGACGTTCGTATAACTAAGAACTTCAAATAATATTAAGAACCCAGGAGCTTCCATCCAACAAAATACTTACAGTACGATATCCTGGAAATTACTTGCAGGAGTTTGGGAATGGCGATTTCCCGCGATCTACAGGGTATATTTATCCCAAAATTGTCTTGCCTCTCAGCGTCAACCAATGGTAACGCTCCGACTAGATAACCTTTGGAGTACTAAACAATTACCACTTAGCTAATCAATGAACCAGCTGGGTGCCCAACTACAGTACAAGGCAAATTTTAAGCTATTTCCTTACTGCACGGTAACTTACTCTTAAATGATTATAGCCATAATTCAAGGAACAAACTTTAGACATGGATCTGCTTGAAAAGATTTTCAGTATTTGCACGGACAATAGCTTAGTGACAATACTCTCGATCTTTTGGCAAATAACAAATATATGATTACATGTCTATTTTCATAAATGAATTATGCACCAAAGAAGTTCCGTTAGTTTGTCACCCCCTACCAGTCAATATTATTCCTAATGAAAGAGTAAATTTCTAGACCATTTCATGTCCTAAAAAATAAAGAATACTGAGATGACACCCACAATTAAGGCCAAAGAGACCGGTAAGTGCCATCTCCCTCGATAGGTAATCACCGTTTAAGAAAAAAAAAAAGTGATCGCCGATGCATTTGGGACGGTGATATTTATCATAAGTGTTAGTGCCAGTTCAGTCCTATCAGGGTTGTTTTTCAGTGTTACTTTAACTGCTCCTCTTAGCTGCCAAAGCAAATAAAAAAATATATATTAAACGAATCATATTACCAATTAAGTGTAAATTTTCAAGGAAAATATTTCAAACTCAGGATGTTTCTAATGTAACACCGATGTTTGGGAATTACGTTTTTCGGAGTCTTAGGCAATATTTTTATGACCGTTTTCTGACTACGTCAGGATCGACGAGGTGTCAGCCCCTCCCCCCCCCCCACCCTACATGTAATCAGTGGTGAAAGATTGGTTGGGTGCTAACAATTAGATCCACGGGTGTAACTTAAAATGCTTGAAGATGTGCCTTGAAGATATCACTTATCATCCCATTTGAAATATAAGTAAACTATACCTTTACTCGACTTGGTAGAAATAAGCGCAGGTAGTCCAAAAAGGTTGCGGACTAGGGAAATCACAGATTGGTACCGACCGAGTACATAAAGATTTGTCAATGTTTTTGTATTGGTCATGCCTTATTGACGTGATACATGATTTTATTCACAGGACTACCGGAAAAACTCGTAGCCAAAACAATGAGTTGCTACAGACTTAACTGAGCGACAACTTAATTGAACAACACACAAAAATGAGCCTGCAACATCAACAAGGAAACTTTATTATGTATTTAATTCTCAGTGATAATTTTATGTACGGTCTAATATATAATAAAACAAATACTCATTAGCAAAATGGAAAACAAAAAGCTTTTCTGTCATACACATGTTCTATGTTGTCAATGCAGTTTTCATCGTGACAGTCCATGCTTAGCTCCATTTATCCTGTAAACGATCGCAATTTACACATTGTGGTTCCAGGATTGCCTCTTTGATCTTGTCTCTTCTACTAAATTACAAAAAGAGAAAAATGTATTTTTTCTGATATTAAAAATTATTTCTCAATATTCCCCCAGCGTACAAATGACAGATTACGGTGTAGTTTTTAGTCCTGGCTTCTTTCATTCCTTCCCGATACTTTGAATGATGAAAGTGAATTTTCGAAAAACAGTCTCCATTGACTTCATTGACTTCATCACTACCTCTCCTTGGTATTTCTCCGCACAGAAAGTAGTGCTCACTTTAAGATCAATCTTCTTGTCTGCCTCTATGATGATGTAATTTCCGAGTTGTTTACTTTTGTAGAAAGCAACTTCTAGATTACCAAGTAATTGCTTGGACAGGTTCTCGTCGAAGTGTTTCTTCAACATGAAGACGTTAGTATGGTTTAGTTTTAAGTTTAGCGCCACCACATTTTCTTCACTTGCAATTGGTGCACCTTGGATGACGTCAGTCTGTGCATCCGAGTCGACGAGATTCTTCAGCGATGAACCAGTCTGGCTACCCACAGATGTTTTATCATAAATAGTAGAAGCCCTGTTATTATTTTTATTCATTACGTCAACAGAAATCCATTTCTGGGGTGTTTGACCAGAAAAGTTGGCCATAGTTGGTTTGTTGATATCGTTAGTGACCAGCACTCCATTTCGTAGAGGACAGCCACTGTCCCTCCACACAGCATGATCCTGCTTGGTGCCCAGAGTTTGCCGTCCACACAGGTCCCTGGTAAACTTATAGGATAGGGCAGCGGTAGCAGCAACACCGAGACCAAAGACCAAAAAATGATCCCGACTGAAGCTGAAAAGAGGACGGTAAGAATATCTGATTTAAAAGTTTTGTTTGACATCTCTCGAGACCAATTGAAAATCTGTTCGACTATTTATATCATTGAGTGATCTGACACACGGGGTTATGGATGCAGCCAATTCGACACATGCCCTTCCAGCTCAGAAGCTACAAAAGTGATACATGCCTCACGTTGCTAGGCTGATGGAAATGCATTTCTAATCCTAACTCGAATGAGCACGTCATATGAGATGCATTTACTTGTGGTTTGTGGCCTTGAAAAGAAACTCTCAGGTACGCATTAAGTGATGGATAAACAAAGATGATGAATATTTGTAATGATCACATATTGCACAATATTCACTTATTTATGTCCGTCTGGCTACTGTATATATAGAGAGGAGTTTAATGAAGAAAGCGGACTTACAGTTATGTTTTGTAACTTTAAAGTTGAGTAATCGCAGGTCTTTTAGACGTAAAAATTTAATTTATGTGAGAAAATGGGCACTGTTGAACATTGAACACGCTACAAACTAATGATCAGTTTGAGCATTATTTGCGCAGCATGACAGGGTATGGAAAGTAAACTAAGTACTATAATTTAGGAACAAAGAAAGAAGCGTCATTTAATCTGTTTTAATGCGACTTACCACATGATGAGTAGTGCTGAAACTATAGTATCAATACCGTAGATTGTAATTGCAGTAAGATATACACGTCCTGAATGTACAGTGTACAGGATAGTATTAAAATTTAGTAAACAAAACAAGAGTATCACTGTCTCTACAGTACGTCTATGACGTCACAGAAACTTGAGTTGACGTAACGTCAACAACATTTTGTGTTATGCGTGGAAACGAGTATGTAAATGCGCTTTCATGCATACTTTTCCACCGACGTCACTGCGCGTCTCTCACATCTATTGTATATTTCTTATATATATTGTGTCGTGCGCTCGTATCGAATAAATCCTTTTGGGCAAAGACGTCACATGATACGCAATAAATGAAATCCTAAGCTTAGGATGTGAATGGACACAACAGAGGTTTTGCGAATTGCAGTGACATCACGTTCCCCATGCAAACGCCTTGTTGGATGGAAAAACAAAACAACGTGCTAACATACTTGCACGGCCGTTCGTACCTTACCGTACGCTGCTTATTAACAACGCGTCTGCTTCTTTCTTCATTTGCAGGAAATATGTGGTACGTCGGCCCGGGTTTCTTGCTTTTCTGATTCGAACAACCCGCGGCTAAACAGAATAGCGACCATTTGCTTTAATTCTGTCACCGGTTATACAATGAAAAATACGAAAATATTGTAATAACCACCATGCAGTGTTACTGAAACAGTACGGCCAGGTACCAATTACACGACGAACTGATTCTCTCCAGCATGGCGGCTTAACAACAGTTGCTAATTATGACGTTATGTGCTAAGCCGCTATAGGTTGTATAGTTGTTAACATGGGACCCTTGTAACCTGGCTTAGCACAGCGTAAATTTTTCTTCTCTTTTTCAAATGTTGCTCGGAAAAGGTTTACGCGCACATTTGATTGACATGTGCTAGCTATACAACCGTAGCCTTCCCTGAGAGGGGAGGGTTGCTACTTTGGACTGTAGCTTTAGATAAGGGTATATTTAAGGGTTAACCGTTAGTAAATTAACTTGGACTGCAGTATACATGACACTAAATGCAGTGTTTATTCTAAATTACAGAAAACTTCGAAGAGAGACAATTTAGGGAGTAAAGATGCAAATCTCAACGGGATTTAATATGAAGACTTGATCAGGAAACTGTTATTAGAAGGAGATTGGAAGGAAAATGTAGTTCCTGCCAATACTTTAAGACCCACCAAATCAAGTGAAGATAAGCTGCTCCAGTAGCTCAAAAGTATTTAACTCCTTTATATAGCCTATGACGATTCCAGTTCAATATAGGTCACCCAGCTATGTCATTTAAGTAACTACTTAAACAACTAGCTCGCTCAGAACAATGCTTTGATTCCAGGATTTAGCTAATAACATTTTCAGAGAAGGTCAAACAACTCCAAACGACTGTTTAACTGACATAAATGAGTATATTTTTCCTTGGTAGTACGGGATCGTGTGCAAATTGAATTAAAGAGGTAGAAGTCTAACATTTTGTCAACATGATGAGAAATTTCCTTGTTTCCTGACATAGCCAAATACAGAGTTTTTTTCTTATTTTGACATAAAATCTAAATGTTATGTCATACACGACACCTAGACAGAATAAGTCATTTTCTCTTGACGACTGGCCATGTTGCTGCAGTGCAGAAATCCTCCTAAGTCAAACCGTAACTGTAGCAGGCGACACAATCGTGTCCACTTTCTAATCTTGTTAAAGCTATAGAAATGTCAAGAACAGTACAATAGACAGATGATACTGTTTGATCTTGGCGGTTGTTACACATGACTTCGAAGCGTTACATCTCCTTCTAATGCGAAGTCCCTGGATCGATTTTCTAAACGATATTGTATACGTCGTCGTATTCAACACTTTGTATTCTGTGTATGTATATGCAATGTGAATGTATTCAATACTTTGTTGTATTCGATATAACAGATCGATTTTAACCATCAAATAGAGGGCGTTGTATTAAATGTTAAACAAAGACTACCGTTATTGAAAACTAATTTATTAAGGATTTGAGAGAATGAATTTAACAGACGAGGCACCTCAGGACACCACGATCCATAGATGTATATGATAAAATGACCTGACCTTAGGACACATTAACTACACAGATCCCAACACAACACATCCGGGTAACTAATGGCAATTCAATCAGATAGTGAAGAACGATATGGCAGTTCAAACCGCCACTTACCTGTCGGCTCACAACAGTCTTGATCGTGTATAATACACTCGTCTATACATGTCACCAGCTTGAACATTGCAAGTTTTCTTTCTTGACTGCGCGGGCCCTTTTCAAATATTTTCGTCAATGTTTTTTCCCCCCCAAAATCGCTAGTAATTTGGGCAGCAAGTGTCGATTGTGGAGTCATTGTAAGCTACCGCCCAACCACGAACTCGATGCTGCCCAATAGATCACGGACTAAGTTCTGGAAAAGTAGGGGTGGGAAGTAAAATGAGTTACAGATACAGTCATTTGCGGTCGGCAGGGGTCAAATTGTGAAAACCTTGAAAACATGATACCGCAACAAAGGAAGCCTTGACAGACCTCATATTTGGACCATAAATGTACCACATTAAGTACAAATCTCTACCATTTTGGGAGGTCAAAGGTCATTTAGGGTAAACAGGGGTCAAATCGTTGAAATCTTGTACACACGACATCTAACGAATGAAAGCTTGGACAATTGGGGTTCTGCTGAAAAAACTTTTAAACACACTATCACTAGAAAGGAAGTTTAGACAGATCTCACATTTGGGGTGCAAGTGTACCAATGAGGACAAGAACCATCTTGCTCTGTGGTGGATTCAGCAGGGATCAAATTGTGACAACTTACAGCAAACCCAACATCTCAGAAGTGAAGCTTGGACAGAACTTATAATTTGTACATTTGTGAAGCAACTTGCATAAAAATATTTTATTCTGTATGGCGAAGATTCAAGGTCACTTGAGATCAACAGAGGTCAAACTGTGAAAACATTGTGAACACAATATCTCCAGAAGGGAAAGGTAAAAATATCGCATTTGGTATTTGGGCTTACTGCAGGTGTACCACATTTGAGTACAAAAATCCTATTGTTTTTATGGCCATAGGTCATTGGGGTCAGATTGTGAAAACTTTGTAATCACTGTACATCCCCAGAAGGGAAAGTTGCACCCAAGCTCATATTTGTCATGCTGGTGTAGTGGTGTACCATAATGAGTACACTGAAAGTCTTTATTTTGGTGGAGGCCATTAAATTGCCGTCTGTCCAAGAAGGGTCAATTTGTGTAAAAGCATGTACGCTAGGCCTACACATGGAAACTCAAAACACAGAAGCTTGGGCGTGCCTTTCATTTTGTATGCAGGTGTGCATGTTGAATTTTAATGCCTTAATGCCTATCAGTCATCCTCTTAGGTCAGCAGATGTCATCCGGTGAGCAGTTGTGTTATCTCAACATGATAATCAAATTACTGAAATATTACAAAAGTAAAGCATTACACATCTCAGCCATGCACTCAGCAAGATTCATAATGAAATCATCAAAACCACAATGCATTTGCGCTTTCTTGTTTTAGCTGAAAATGGGTTCACTTCACTCTAAATGTGCAACTTTCTAAAACGGGGTTGGGCAGATTAGTCAATATTGTACTAATAATTACGAAACTTTTTCTATGGTAACTTCAGGTAATATCCCTAGGTGCGTCACAAAACTAACAAAAAGAAGTCCATTCCCTATAGTCTATCCTCATATATTTTGAGATCACAGCATTTCCACCTCTACTGACGTCACATGACATTAACTTTCACAAAAACAATAGGATTCTTGTAACCAATGTGGTCCATCATCATACTACATATTCGTCCAGAATAATCAAACAACTCCTCATGTACACTAATGTAGAATATGGGGGGGGGGGGGGGGGTTAGGGGTTCACAGTCGTGGATATGACTGCCCCAGCGACGGATTGTTGACACGGAACGAGAGAGACGTCAGAACCAAGATAGATTTCCAGTTAGCAATTAAAGTTCCATTTATTGATGATTTGACTGGCACATAAATTAAGCAAAAAATCAAGATGATGAAAGAGAGAGAGAGAACGACGGAGAGATAAGATGACGGAGGCCTACATGGTGTACAGAGACTGAGAGAGACAGACGATGATTACGGTTGGATGTCCAGAGAGCCGGTGTCAGCAGCGTGGCGAGGTCGATTGATCAACCCACGCCGAACTGCTAAGAATCCTGGGATAGACTGCTGACACTGGCCAATCACAGGTCAAATGGTTGACCTACGTAATGGAGTGAGGCGGTTGCCATCCGTGATCTACCAATCACGAAAGGATTGCGCAACCTTTCTGAGAACGGGGTCTAAGTTTACTATTTTTAACGTATTTTAGTGTCTAATCTGACTGTCTGCGGGAAATAAAAGGTTAAATAAATCTGGGCTAAACACCGGAAGACTGAACTTTGTACGACCTTTTGCGTACGGTGGGGATGAATGGCCATCTCTATACAACACTAATTTGGGGGAAAAATGGTGGTCAAATCAGGAGGATAACAAGAGAGCACTCCAAGGCACGGCCTAAATGCTCTGTGACAGGTACTATGAAATACCAGGCACTTTTGCTTACACTTACATTGCTGCACATCACTGATGTTAAGATCCTCCTTGCTGTCACATGTTCTTTTGAAGGTTTGACCCATCAAAGAGAATACAAAAATCGGACTTTCCATCTTGATGACACTGCATATAGTTTGCTCCTAAATTTAGCGTCTATTTACTCGACAAAATTAAAATGATTTGCTTAAAGCTGGCCTCTTGTTAAATCAAGCACAATTTGAGGAACATTCTACTTTTTTCCAGTAGGGGGTTTGAATCGGGGAGGGGGGGGGGGGGGAGACGAGGGGGAAAATATAGTTTCACCTCTTAACAACACAGTCCATCCTGACACTACTCATGCTCGTTTACTCTGAGAGTACAAGATTCAAAGTATGTTAGCTTATAATGACCACAATCTTGGTGTTAAGACTAATATTATTGTTTTAGAGTGAAAAATTTATCCTTCCCCTCTGTTAATAAGCATTAAATTTCACAGGAACATCAACCTGTCAATACCAGACGACCTTATCAAGTTTACAACAAATCTGACCCACGGTTATGGAAATATGGCAGTTTTAAGATTTTTATGTTTGACCCCATAACCTCATTAATATGCAAGATATAGACACCAAAAACGATAGGGCATCTCTACTCACTATGACGGACCTGTACACCAAGTATACGTTTTATCCACCTTGCCCATATTGAATTAGAGCGTATCCAAGCTGTGTCACAGACACACACACACACGCACACCCACGCCAAGTTGAATGCATAGGTTCCTTTTGCTAACGCAAGGAACCAAAAATTTAAACAAATTCTTGTATCCTATTTACTTTCAGTTGCATGATTCTGATCTGGCTCGGTAATGTATCAAAATTTAATACTTCTTTTTACGCAAGTTTACTTTTCGTGATAGAATGAAAATCAGCAACTTGTAGTACCAAAATGTAGCCCTGGTGAAAGATGAACGTTTACTAATTATTGGTCAGTATCTCTCTTACCACCCTCCTCAACATGATGGGAAAGCTTTTTGATAAGATTGACAGATTCATATCATAAAAAAAGACCATTCTCTGTGATAGTCTGTATGGTGTTTGAAGCAGATGTTCAACCTCTCATGCACCAATGAACTTAACAGAAGGCACAATAACTGCCCTTGATGAGAAAATATCTACATCTGGAGCATTTATGGACCCAAGAAAAAGCCTTTGACACAACTGATCATGGTCTGCATGTACAAATATTTCAACATTATGGAAATTTTCACAAATTTTCAAGAACCAGGTTGAACTGTTAATTAATCACTCATTTATGTTCACCTGTATGTAAAACATGGGTTCTCTTACAGTAGTTTGACCATTTGTCATAAGCACGTGAGTGAAATAACAGGTTTGGAAACATTTTAGCAAACATGACAAAACAACTCAACTTTTTTCAGTATTTTACATTCTTCTTTTGCGTATGGACACAGAATGAATTTTGTAAAATCTAGCCTCTTTACCAATAGGCAACTCAGCCTCTACTGAAGTCAAGTTCTGCAAAGAATTTACACTTTATCTTTACAAAAAAGCTTGCTGAAGTGTAAGGCACACACACAAAATATGACATGTAAAATAAAAAAATGTAATTTAACATACAATATTCATAAAAATAAGCCTAACCTACCAAGCAGGTGAAAGCTATACAAACTTTAAAGGGAAATAGGACGTTTGTTTTAGAGAAAACATTCATGTTTTTGAAACCAATGTTTTTGGACGTAGAATGATAGATTATTCAAAATAAGGAAGGGCAGTAGCCTATTTTTCAAGAAATGAGCTCCTCAGAGATAGAAATTCAGTTATTTGTTACTCAGCACTAATTTGTTCACCCAAACTTTTCAAAATTTAAATGATGCATCTGCCGTTACTCATCACATGCATAACGTTTTGAGAAGATGAAACTTTGGTAGATGTTTATTGTTGAGACTGAATGGTTTGACAATGATTACCGCTATTTTCGTTTGTATGTCATGTCGGTGTATTCTAAACGCCCTATTTCCCTTTAACTTGCACAAACAGTTCTCCATAAGGGAAACATTGCATTTAAAACTCACCAAAAAGCAAAGAAATAATCTGAATCACTGTTAAACCATTCAGTTTCACCAATAAACATCAGGTTTTAAATCTCCTCAAAAGATGGATATGTAGAGTAACGGAAGATGCATCATTTGATTATTTGAAAATATGAGTGAACAAATGATTCCTGAGGCACAAACAAATGAATTGTTGTATATGAGAATCTCATGTCTTGAGAAGAGGGCTACCGTTCTGCCCCATTTTTAATAATATCATTCTGTGTGCATAAATGTTGGTTTTAAAAATATTTTTTTTCTCTAAAACGAATACAATATTTTCCATTAAATTTTTTAAACTGTAAATTATTGTCCATTTAGTCAGATATCACTTCTTTTCGTGATGTAATGAAGACATTGATTCGAAGGCCTCGTAGTCAAGCGATCGACCATGCCAAGTTTCTGTCCGGGAACCAGTTTAAGGTGAAGTTTCCTCAGAAGTTTGGCCAAAACAGTTCTTGCTTCAATCTGAAAAGACAATATAAATGAATATCAGAATGCAGAAGAAAATGATATGTGAAGAATCCAATCTACCTTAAATAATTTAAGTAAATAAAGTCGTATTTTGCAATCATTAGTTCTCAGGTTGCTTTGAAGTTGGACATGGTCACCAAGTGTAGTTGACGTCAGCCACTGAACTAGCTTTGTAATCACCTATTTCTTATTCAAACATTCTGAAATTACAGCCCGGAGAGGAACATGTTTCACGTTTGATTACACAAGAGAACTATAAGCATCAGAGGCACAGAAGCTCACAACCATTTGATTTTCTGATCAGGAGAGTTGCACATTAAAAATTTACCCTGCAACAAGTTTTCTTGCTCAAATATTTCATGGCTCAAGAAATTTGAGGCTAAACCAATGTTTCATCTCATTTCATTGCATTTACTTTGTTCTTCACAATATCTGATGACAATTGCGAAAGAGTGACAAGAGTATGAACAGCATTCAAATAAAAACATCAAGAAATACATGAAAGGAAGTACTCTAAAAACCATGAGGAGCTAAAAAACTTGTCTAGTGGGGGAGTTCATCAGAAAGTGAAAAGGATAAGGGGAGAAAAGAAGATTTAAAAGAGCCCCTTTACGAGAGTGAATGCACCATGTGTTCAGGGAGAACTGCAGGTAGCTCAGACAACCTTTGGTTATTAGGAAATTGTATACCACTCCATGGCCTTCTGAACTGCTAGGCAAATAGTGCTAATGATGACATGTTCTCCATGCTAGACATATATGGTTGGGTTATGAAATGTAAGTTGACACTTATAGCTAAGGCCATAAAACAATAGATGATTACGCCTCCATTGCTTGGGGTGCATGAAACTGGATTAGTCTGGTTCTATATATCAGTTGTTACTAGCCAACATAAAGTGTAGATTTACTAACCTCAACAAAGTACTGAACACCTTGATATTGGAAAGTGGTTCACAGTTTAAAAAGAGCATCCGTCTGTTGGTAAACAGGATACGGTCATCCCATCTGAAAACTATGGATAGTATTGAGCAATATTGATGGATATCAACTTGGCAGATATACTCACCAGGGCAAACTGTTTACCAATGCAGTTTCTTGCTCCCATGGAGAATGGAAAGTAAGCATACAGTGGGCTGTGAGATGGAAGAGAAACAATGAATAGATTACATCTATGGAAGAAAAGCATCGTCCTCATTTTGTAGACACTCCTTCAAACAATAAATGATGCTATCTACATTATGTAAGATCATATATTAAGTGGAGCATGACACTTTGTTCGTTCATTTGTTTATTTTTCTCTTTTTTTGATACACAGTATAATGAATGTAATGAAATAACAACATTGAAAAAAGAGAATGGAGAATCTGAAAAAAGCTTTGCTTGTACAAGCCAGATCCACCATATACAAATGCTAAAGTTGTTCACATCTCTAAAGGTGCATTCCAATGAATACAGTCTTGCTTCTCACAGACAAGCAGAGCCCAACTGCAAGTGAGACAACATATCTCGATCCCTGTGCCAAAGAACTAACACCTGGTATAGCAAAACTTGCGTTCTCTTTGGGCGTAACAATGCCACTGGTCGGTTTAGTTGTCTGATGGTAATTGCATCAACCAGAGAGATCGTGTTCATGAATAGTTACGAGCGTGGATTTTCAATCTGATTCTTCCAATTACAGTATGAATTGGTGCCATTTTTAGCATAATTTTGGCTTTCATTACACTGAAATGACTAAGGAACATTCTCGAAGATGCACAAGTTTTCGCTCGTTCCTATTTGCTATAATCTTCAAAATGGTTGGAATACCAGCGCTTTCTTGACTTAAATGCTTACCACAACACACGCAGCATTGCACTGGGTGCATATGACAAACACACAAAGTTGCAGAGTGGCTGAGAAATCTCTGTTGCATGTGGCTTAATCTGGCTGAAAATTCAGGAAATACTGAAAAAAACTGAAATGAAAAAATAATTCGATTTCTACCAACCCACTTTCCACCCACTTCAGTTGAGGAACTGCAACCATGACTGACCTTTTTATCACTTTTGTCTATTAGATTTCTAGCTGTAGGAGTAAGAACCTGTGTGTTAAATGTGTCAAATGTGTAAAGGAGCTGGCTTTGGTCAATAGGTGTAGAAATGGAAAATGTCACTGCATAACCGTGAAAGAATTCGGTTCTATGCAAGCACAACCTGTGTAACCTACAATGTCCGTTGAACGCACTGCATTTCAGAACATGTATATTTTATATGTGACAGAGAGACTACAGTGCAAGTAAGGTTGCCTGCATTAGCGAATATGGCTTATCATCACTCATATCACACATAGTTGGTATCATTAGATATGCTGGGCAGGAACTAAAAGACATATTCCTTTGCTGTGTTGTTTAAATCTATTCAAGAAACTAACTACAAAGCAAAATATATTCAGCTCAGTCTCACGATAACAAAACAGCATGGAAATGAGTATAAGTAGTGCGTTTTGACTAGAGTCATGGTTCTGACCGCAGTTTTGATTGGTCATTTTGAATTTCCAGCCAGATAAACCCACCTATAATGGAGATCAGTTATCAGGCTACTACGTATAACATTCCATGTCACTTCTGCCACATTCTACCTGGGTAATGGTACACATATAGCAGTAAGAATTACCGTTAAGAGAGCACAGGCATTTGAGAGCACTTGGTACTTCCACTACCTTTTATAGAGTACACAATAACAATACAAATATGTGTGCATCTTCGAGAATGCGCTACAATCATTTCAACCGAATCAACTGCATTGAAAGAATAAACGAACTGGAAAGGCAAGGGTAAGTTTCACATCACTTTCTGTGTTATCACATAGGTTCATACAAATTTTGCAAGACTAAAAATCCTGCCAATCGCATGCTGTAATCGGTATGATTATAGACAAGCTACGGAAAACTGCACCGATCGGTATTTCTGAACACGATCTCACTGGTTTGCCACAAGACAACCTAACTGACCAGCAGCATTGTAACATGCAAGGCAGTCCATATCTCGGGGCATACTTGCAGTTGTGCTCTGTTGGTCTGTGTAAAGCAAAAAAGTGTTCATGGAAATGCTCCTTCAAAGAAACAGAACTACTATGAACGCAATATGGGCTTTGATTTGCCATTCGAAGGGTCTGCCAGTGATTACAAAGATCATGTTGACAAGACCGAAGCAAATGCCACTTGAACTATGTCCTGAAAATCTACCGCCCTGGTGGAAATTTTAGTTTCTTTGTGGTACCTTCCCCTTTATGTGTAATGTTAAAGGTCATGTGACATGAAAATGACATTTTGGAGCACTGTGTACCTTCAGCAGAAAATGTTAAAAATAGCCACAAATTCCATCAAAATCTATCAAAGATTGACCAATTTTTAGGCAAGCTAGTGTCTCACAGCTGTGTCATGAATAAACATTGGCTAAGTATGTAAATTTATAACGTCAAGAAATGGACTCTTATGATATGTCTCATGTTAATCCTTTGTTTACGTAACCTTTCAAGGACATTTGAGAATTCTATATGCACAGAGGCTTTTATTTTGGAAGAATGTATATTTTTCTTCACAAATATCAAAATCACTTACCAATGTGTAACTCAGTAATTAAGTAATTAAGAGGCAAAATATATAGGCTTAACAAAAAAAATACTGGCACTGTGCAACACTTGACTTCATCTGTTTTCCATTTTTCTGAAACTTTGAAAAGTCATATCTCAAAAAAGGTAAAAGATATAAACAAAATTCCAACGAATTTTTACTCAGGGTTTTACTTTGCATCTTCTGAATGAAGGTTGCTCTTTGCAAGTTTATCATTCAAGAGATAATGCTTCACCTGTCTTCGCTCCTTCTGAATCTTTCTGGGTCAAAGGTCAATGGATCTTTGAAGAACCGTTCCTGTCTGCTCATGGTATATGTGAGCAACTGAAAAACAAAATGGTAATACAGATTCAGAATCGCTGGTTGATTCATTGTTGACACTTGCTACCCTTCGGAGTTGATGATCCCTTGGAAAACTGGATCAAGAAGCAAGTAACTACATGAAATACAAAGTGACAGTTGAAGATTACTGTAAGCTTGACTAAATGCATTCTATCAGCATCAATGCAGATTTTTAGAGTCACACGAATGTGATTCCAGCGTCCAGAGTCTTCCCCTTGTGGGGGCCTTTGTGCCTTAAGCAATCAAGAAAGTCACTGTGAACAAAGGTAATATTATTGATAGCAGCACTAACATGAGAATGTTCCTTTTGTAAACATTCTGTGTAAATTCTATCCTTTACTTCTGATGTCTATATTGTGTATCTTCAAAAAAAAGGGGGCACGGGAAGGGGGGAAGGTTGAAGAATGAAGTTCTCTCATGTTTACGACAGGATTCACATTTCCAGATACTCACACAAAGCAAACTACCAGCAGGTATTCTATAACCTGCGAGAGTGCAATCCTCAGGAGCTTTTCGGAAGGTCCCACTAGACGGAGGACAAAGGCGAAGGGTTTCTTTCAAAACCTGAGGAACGAAACACTATTGCTGTTAATGAGGTATAGCAGTAAACACCACAAAGTACATGTAATAACTCTTTTGACTTTCCTGACAGTTTAGTCCCATTTACAGTCCCTTTTGTCTTGGGTGGAATGTGACTAAATTCTTTTGCCAGATTATCTCTCCCTCTTGCAGAAACCACAAAATCCTACAGTACCTATCTAGTATGTTTTACGATAAGTAACTGATAAATGTGATCTCGTACATGAAAGCTTATTTAGCTGGAAGGCACATGTATGGAAAGGTAGTGAGGTTGAACAAAGAATCTGAGGCTTGTTTGGAAATCTTGAAATTTCTAATGCAATTTTCCAAAATTGCACATTCAGGCTGAGAGCAAAGCATGACATTAATCTAACATGAATGTATGACTGATCATTCAGTGGAAACATGTTGTAATTTAGGACAACTTGAAGCATAAGTGCCTACATCTATGATGGTCATACTACACCTGCCATGTCCCAGAAAGGAAATTGAAATTCCGTTCGATGTATCCGACTCCCCCCCCCCTCCTTCCCCTTGTAAATGACACAGCAGGCTCCTTCTCTCACCCAGTCATCTACATACTTGGGGTCTACTCTAGGTGTGACATGTCTATTCCAGTTACCAAGGATAATTACCAACATCATATATTCCAGTTTTGATATATCTTCAAAGAGCAGCTCCTCCTTGTCACCAATGACAGTATCAATTTCCTCCAGTAACCTGTAAGGAGAACAAATGTGATGGATTCAAACGTTGGGCCAAAAATGTTTTGATGAAAGATTGGTTACATCTACCAGTCAATTTTTTGTTTACTTCCAAATAACGATAGTTGGATACTTTGCAGTGACAGTCAGATTTTGCAGCCTCACTCGAGAACAGAGTAATCGCGAGCGTAACCTGAAGTATTTTTTTCTCCTCACTGTTCACACAAAAATTTCACATGTGATCCCAGTACCATGTTGCTCCGAACTGAGCATACTACAAGCACACGACCGAGTTAACACAAACAGCGGCAACCTTGGAGAGAAACTGATCTTCACCTGCATAACAACGAATTAGTGAGTACCATACCACACTTGATCTCTATAGCACAGGATTGTGGATTATCTAGTTACATGAAACTACATCCTACCTACATAAAACTTTATCTGTGAACATGACATTATGTTTACTTCCATGTAGGAAAGTGTATCCCACATCCCACACGGCTAAAAATCTTTTTTGCCCGGATTATTGCTACCAGAAAAGTGAAACCTGCAGGCTTGGGAAGAAATTCCTGTCAATTGCAAGGAAATCCAATGAAAAGTTCATTTACACAGCTCTGAAGTGGCTGGCTGAAGCAAGGCTTTTAAGTGTTTATTGAAAAGAGAAACCTGCTGCCATCTCGTGAGAGTGTATTTACCTCACATCATCCTGGCAACACCATACTAGTGTGCACATACAAATAGTACAGCAACAACTAATCACTAACAATACCACCTACCCTAGGAGTAGATCAATGGCCATCAATGCTCATGAATATGAAGTTCATCAACTTGCGGACTCCTTGAAAGGAATTCTAAGTTTACTGTCCTTAGGCTCTTAGGGGCAGCAGTCTAAGAGGAGGCAGCCAAAGAAGTGCTATGCAGACTACGGTACGCATGATGCTACTTACTCGGCAGTTGCAGAACGAAGACGCCGTAGGGGTTCCTTCCCCCCCCCCCCTCCTCCCTGGCCAGAAAATGTTGGGGAAATAAAGATATGTAAAGGCTCCTGAATATTCACAAAATGCTCCAAAAAAATGAAAGAAGATGCATAATTCATTATGATTCTTGTATCACCTCAACATCTTCAGCCATATGGTATGCATTACGGCTTTTCATGCATTAATTTTTGCTCTCATTAATTGAGAACTTGCAGACATGAGATCCTGGTTTCAAGGCATGGATACATGCACCTTAGAACACAGGAAGAGTGCTTTCCCTAGCCATCTGAAGGCTTAAGTACAGCAAAAATTTCTTGTACACTGAATGTCAAACCATTGTGGTGACGACCTTGGATATTGCTGCTGGCACTTAGCCAACCCCCACACCCCAATTACTTTTTTTGTTCTGCCATGCCTGATGCTATTTAAATGCTATGACTCCTCACTTTTCCAATACATGAGGGTTCTGGCTAAGGCAGATCAAGGTAAAGGCCATTAGGTCACTTGATGTCTCCTGACCTGTGGAAGGAAAGAGAACAAGAATAACTTTAAAGTGATTGTGTGTGTACTGAAAAACCAAGAAGATAAGATTACGTTTGATCTCAACTTTTTCTTTACTTTTAAATGTACACGCGAAGTTTTACATGAACGGACTATGTCTTTCGATGAAGGAAATGACTGTAACTACTTTGAAAAGCAACGGGATTAGCATAAAAACAGTAAAAAACAGAAATCATATTTGAAAATTAACGGTTCTTACTGTAAGCACCTACATAATGAATATGCAACAGTACAGGTCTCACTGGTGTATCAAAAACATACTACTCAAGTCGTCGCTCCTTGGTCGTTATCAGGAATTGTAGTATTTGGTGAAAGAAAGCACTGCATTTACAATTAATCTACTAACTGAACACAACATTGCGGCGTCAGAGATCCTGAGTTATTTTGACTAACTGAATATTCAATACTAGTATACTTCCCATTGGCTTGTTCAAAGAAGCACACCGTTGATTTGAATGAAAACTGTCAACCACTGCATTATTGTATTCTGCACTTTTTGGTTGTTATGTTAGAAGAATTTAAAATAATAGGGCAGAATTAACCAACTGAAACCTATTCATTGTCCCAGATTGTCTGAATGGTGTAATTAAAAGCCTTACCAAACTTTTTGAGATGAAATTTCAATGTTTTTAGGTTTTGACTACGCACGCAATCACCTAAAGGGAAATTTGAGATATTCGCAATGTGAATTGGTAGGCCCGTGCTGATTAGTTTGGAATTTAAAATTACTTTGCGGAATTTGTGAAACATCAAGGGAGCTGGGGTATTCCAGATATAGGTTACTTAATTCCCTAGTATCAAAGAGGGGCAAACTCTTTGCCTTGATGTTGTTTATCTGAAGATCCCCCTGGCTTAACAAGGTAAAACTGTTGATCATAAATTGCCAAATATTATGTTCATCCATGAAATTTTTTACCCTCTCAGGAAATGTGCCAACGTATATGATTTTTCCACATGTTTTCAGTCATTGTCACTACTTTTTTTTAATTGAAAAGTTGAAGACAACCGATTAAAATAAAGATGATGTGAACATAAGGACAATTGAAGGAAAATTGAATTGTTGTAGAGAAATTGCAGGTGTTGTAGTGATATTTTGGTCTGAGGATCTTTTCAAGGGGGCAGTATAGTCTTTCACGACTTAGTTTTCAAAGGCAGGAGTAAGTTTTCTGTTGACTTTGTTTGCAGCTGTTCCTTTCAATGTCTGGTTCTATTTGCCAGAGGAAACAAACAGCACAAACTCACCAGCTCCAAAAAACACGATAAATTCATCAACCATCTCAGCCAGCTGAAAGTTTTCATCCACCATTGCAGTTTTGATGATGTAACTCAAGATATACTTGGGCAACTTCTTCCCTTCCTGTTGATCTTCTAATCTCTGTCTGATCAGCTTCTCCCCCGTCTCTCGTAACAGACGAATCGCCTCTCTGGATTTGGCTCTATACTCTCTGGCTTCCTTGAAGGGGTTGCTCTTAAAAGGAAGAAAAACTCCACATTGCATCTCTCTCTACCAATTCTGTGGTGCGTATGAATAGCATCGAGGATTTTCCTAGCGGTATTTTCACCTTTGAAGACGACAACCGGGAGAAGGATGAGGAAAGAAGGGAGAAGGATAAAGGAGGGGAGAAGGGATGGATCGACCGATAGAGCAGTACGATACTGAAAGCTGTCAAAGGTCTGACAATCATGTTAATACTGACTGTCACGAAGTACATTTGATTTACTGTTCACCAGAGTATCTAAAGAATGGTTTTCGTCTAAATGGTAGCTAGGATAGCTATAATGCATGTATCCTAGCTATGAGCAATTAGCGAAGAGTGTCTGCCTCTGCAAGCAAGTGGTTGTATACCTACTTTTAAACTCGGATTGAGGCTACTTCTGCGAGCGGCTTCGGAGACGAGTTCTAGCGCATCACCAAATACGGATCTCTCAGAGATCATGTCCTCTTCCATCGAAAATCCAGCCTGCGAACCAAACAGAGAGTCACATTGCACGATGGATTGTGGGTTCGGTGATGCAGCTTACACTGTACGGCATGCGGGAGGGTTCCACGCACATCTAAGTGATCAATTTTCATGACTTTTCCATGCCTTTCCCGGGACTAAATATAGAATTTCAATGACCTCCCTCCTGAAAACTCACCTTTTGCACGTATCATGTCAATGTTTTTGGCATTCTTGCCAACTGGGGCATTTTTTGATACATTCGCCGATCAATCCTGCTTTCCTGGACAGGTGATATCTACAGTACAAAGTGTGCACAGAGAGCATATGAAACTTGTGAAATCCAAAAAAATTTTTGAGAATGAATTCTCTTACTTTGAGGAGTCTTAAAACTTTGCCACAATTATTGCAAAAATTATTTACAAAAACCATCACCGAAATAATTTCAATACTTAAAATTATTTTTCATGTCATTTTAATTTTTAAACAGATACGGTTAGTGTTTCGATCAAGATATAATTTTGAAAGCATTGTATACCTGTTGCCACAATGGGTAATGAGAATTTCTGATGATGCTCAGCATATGTATTTGTATGTTGCAAGTATGTATAGTGGGTATTAAGGAGAATTTCAATGGGTGATCAGCATTTTTATAAAACAATACTGTGCAGGGTGAACAACCTGCAGGTATGGTTAGAACAGGGAGCTGCCACTCTAAAGTGGCAGCTCCCTGGTTAGAACGTCTTTTGAAAGCAAGCATGTGCGTGTATCTATTCAGTATCAGCGCTCATTCTAAGTTTGAAATATAGGCCTAATGTGTTACTTGTGTGGTATGTACATTCTGATGATCGCTGTTCTGGAGAAGTTTGTTAGGGGTTATCAATCATATACAAAATAAAGGAAATCGCAACAAACCATGTCCTCTATTATTTTTCATTTATTGATCAGCCATTTATACATGACGATAACAACGTACACTTACCAAATAACTTACCTGTACTAAGAACTTCACTTACCAAACACAAAATCCACTTACCGGTGTTAAGTGGGTAAGCTTTAAATGCGAGCCTTGACTGAACCTAAAGTCAAATTTTGTTGCAGTCCCCATTTGACAAGCAACATAATCAGGATTTAACATCTGGGAGATCTGCAAATGCAGTTTTATATTACTTTGTAATGGAATATAGAAAAACAATTGCAAAATCTTCAGAAATACCAAATCTATGACTTGATATATCAAATAACAAAAAATATCGATTCATTCGTAAATTCCACCATCAATGACGTCCTACCTTAGCGATTACATCCAACGCTACTCTCCCGAACGCGTCTATCATATCAACTTCTGTTTTTCCATCGGCCTGCGAGGTGAGGTGTTTGACCAACCTGTCAGCACTATCGTTGAAGATAGGCATCAACTCCATCAGGTATCTGTGTAGTGAATTAGGAGCTGCCGAAATGATACGATCACACCAGAGGAGCATTCCTAAATTTAGAGTTGCTTTGATTCTTATTGTGGGGATTGGTCGGCCTCTCTGAGACGAGATTTTGGATCCGAGTGACCGAGTCATTGAAAAGTAAACATACCAGTGGAGATGTGTGAGGGTTTTGACCACTCTTCGTCAATATCTGATCCTAGCAGTCTCCCAATCATAAGATATTAAAGATATAAGAGTCTTTATTGACCATAAAAGGAATTTGCTACCATTTCATCTCATAAAACATAGAACATAAGAGAAACAATGAAAAACCATACAGAAACACATTAAATAGTCAAAAACTAAAAATGCTAGATCATAAAACAAATACTGTAGGTACCTAACACCACACATAAAATGAATATACAAATACCCTGTACTTCCATATAAAACTGTTGGCAAGGTTTAATGTAGCCCGTGGTAAAAACGATCTTCTGTATCTTTCCCTCCTACATTTGATAACAGTTGCCCTACCTGTAAATTTACTGAATTCAACTTTGTTACTCAGGGGATGATGATTAGACAACATTAACGATTCAATTTTCCTACCAGTTACCCTTTCAAGCAGCTCTTCAATTGAACCTAAAACCTCTGACTGATCTAAGGTAAATGTTTGACTCTATGAATTTGATTCTAGAGGTTTATTTCAAACTCTTGCTGATATTTTGACTAATGTTCAAAACAAAAGCTGTCTTATGGCATGACATAATGCCAGGACTGACTGGTGAATTCTCTATTTTGGGTTCTCTTTGACTAAGTTTGGAGAAGATTTAAGGGTAAACTTGAAAACATCAGATCAGAATTCAATTCGGTTTTGTTCTTGTGTGATCGACACTTAATAGTATAATTTCTTGGTAAACCACGCACATGACAATGAAAATAGGTAATTTTCACCACTCAGTAACTTTTACTACCTTACCAGTCTACTTACTATGTGTAGTCAGGAACAGCAAGTGATACAAATATATTACAGATACTTATTTTAGAGTCATTAACTGTGCATAATGCAGTTGTAACTGTATTTGTGTCATAGCACCACTAAACGTGTGGGCGAGGAAAATTTTCAGAAGAAAACATTATTACAATAGATTACACTTTGAATCATATCGAAAAGATGTGTTTGTGGTTGCTTTCTCTATATGCCTACAGCACAACAATTTACAAGTAAACAAACCTGTTAAACAAATGACATCAAAGTGGTAATAAAGATCAAAATTTGCTTTATTTTAATACAATTCTTATTAAGGTAAAACCTTGTTTGTGTTCAAACTACCTTTTTTTTTTATCATCATGGACCAATCTCAAGCCTTATTGAACTCATTATTGCTATTCAACGTTACTGAAAGGTTCCGTATTGGAGTGTGATGGGACAAGGGTCTATGGCTGTTCAAGAACTATTGCCTCGCAGCAGATACAGACAGATGGCTGCCACCTTCCACTGTGAAGGTTCCCAAGCCCACGACTTTTGACAGCTCTATCCAATAATCCTGGAGTAGCAAACTAGAATTCGCAAAAGAGGTGAACACCAAGCACAGTATTTCTAACAACAGAAAAAACTGGCTATGAATCATGTATGTATTTCAATGGGCAAAGCAAGAAGCATAAGTTGGCTGCAAGTTTGTGGTGCTATGATGCAAATTACGGCTACATTACACCTACCTCGCAAGTCTATACAACGTGTACTTTAACAAGGAAAACTTACTTTGCACAGACCTGTACTGTCCAATTTGACCACAGCATGCACCATGCAGACCACGGCATGCATGTAGCTAATAATATTAATGATTTTATAACCAATGGCAGGAATTAAAGTATTGAGTACAAATGATTCCCCACCCTGTGATTGACATACAAAAAGAATGGACAAAAAAGGCACAGTGTAAAATGCAACATCTAACGGTTTTGAGGGGTCATGTTATGATAAGAAGTTATTATACATTCTCAATGTCTTTGCAGCAACTATCCTGAAATGGAGAGAGTCTCAAGGAAATCATACTGTTACGGTACATACAAATGCAAGGGTTCCTGTGCAGACGGGTATACGGTTAGCCTGCTGTATACTCACTGACGATGAAATGCTGGGTTGAGAACTTTCCTGAGTCGCCACCACTTTTCGTTATCTGTTTCGTTGACAATGTTATATCCTGAGAAACGTTCACCAAACAATTCCACAAGTAATTTGTACCTCTCGTGTGGTTTCAGATATCTGTTATCCGTGAGGACGTCCTACAAACAAGAGAATCAAGAGCCAAATGATCTACCAATGTGCCTCATTCTGTCACAAAAAGCCTAATTTAAGAGGAAAAACACCATTAATTTCTAAATTTTTCTGATCTTGTCATTCCCCTGGATGATGGTTATGAGTATATGTCTCTTATGCCCATCTCTAATTGTAATGAGGGACGCTGTTTGGTCAAAGCTCCGCCGGTAAACACTGATGACCAACTTCAACTCACAACTTGAACGATCCATGAACAGAGGAAGGGAGAGCTGGCACTAAAAAGATACTCATGAGTATCATCCTGAGGACTCCAACCTAGGACAAAATTGAGAAATTAATGGTACTTCACTCTGGGGCAGCTTTCTCAAAGAATTTGCCATGTGTACAAATCATTATTTAAAATGAAAATCCATTCAGGAGATATGGTTGTGCCCGACTTGGAGAAATGTAGATGTCACAACTACTGCACTGGAAATATTCTGTGACCCTGGAGAGTTAAAGTAATAAATCTGGGAACATCGAACCCTGGGAATAACAAACCTTGGACTTATCGGCAACCATTGAAATAATACAAAAGGGGTAAAAACTCTGGGAACAATGAACTCTGGAACATCGGGTAGACCCCTGAGAAGTGTTAGCGTGAAAGAAACAACTAAAACTGTTATGGGTGCAAAAATAATTAATTGTGGCAATGTCACCACAAAACAGCTTAGAAAATAGTTGTGAGTTATTGCTGCAACAGACAAAAGAACACATGCAAATTAAGAGTACCATTTTTCTCAGAAATCATCAGTAAACTGGTAACAATATTAAAGATACTAGTGAGATATTTGTGTAGGTTTACCTAACAGTAACTTGATAACACCTCCATGAAGGGTCTCAAGAGGTTCCCCATGTGACCTTTTAGCTGCACCACAGACCTCAATAGGGCACCCAAGCTTGGAATAAGCAAATGCATAGTATACTTCACTAGCAGCTAACTAGTGGGCTTGGTATTGGGAAAGGCACCCACCAGGTGAGACCAGATAGCCAATGTATACACTGGATACTGCAAAAATCATAGATGGGATCCACCCAGGAAAGTTTGTTACCAATAACTATAACCCTAAGTTTTTAACAATGTTTTATTTCTACTGATGTACTTCCTTCAAGTTGAAGAAATAATAACATTGACACTAATAAGCAACATCCGTAGCATGAAAACTAGCTTTAAATTTTACCTAAGACTGTTAGCTCATTCACATGAGAGGAATTTCACATTAGCTTCTTTTTAAAAATAATTTGAAGCAGAGTTTTTCCACGGATCAATCAAAGGTCAACCACAAGGTCTGTGGACTCGCAGATTACGCTATAACAACCCTATTGTTAATAGCCATTCAAGAAGGTGATACTATCCAGCACACTTATCTGATCACTGTGTATGTGCAGGAGATAATCGTGGCCAGAAAGAGAGACAACAAATCAAGTGCACGCGGGCAGAAAATCTTTCTTCCCTGACATGCTACTGGCAGGTCGGGGAAGACTCGCTGATGGGAATTCCCTCTGATGCACACGTAAAACCAGATGTTGGTCGAGGGTCTCAATACGTAGTTTACAATTACAAAGTGTCTGACAGAAAAACCTCTGCATCATCGGCAAATATACAAGTAGAAGCATTAAGAGTGCTCAGCATTGTGAAAATCATGTTAACATGAACAGTAAAAGTCCTATAAAGACTGAACCTTCGCAAATGCCGGTAGCATAAATATCCTAACGTAAGAAGAATATAGGCTCCATCAAAATAGTGCAAATTGCTTCCTGTTACATACACTGGAGGACAGAATACAATGACTGCTGCCACCACCAGCTTGAGTTTACATATTGTTCATGATATGGAAAGCTATCCTCCAAAGATCAAGGTACTGTGTCTACTTAAACATTTCTGTATGAGCTGCATTGTTAAGCTCAGAAGGAATACAATTAACAGTTGCTACCAACTAGGCATCATGAAAGAGTAAAGTGACCCTGCAAAAATCAAATTAAAAGCCAGAGAGAGTGTTGTCATACTTGGAGAACTCAAGAATGAGTTTCTTGAGGAAGCGAGAAAGAAAATTTTCTGCGAGCGTACAATCACCTTTCTCAAATACTGGAATTATAGTACTTCTGTGAAGTTTTAATGCTTTTCGATAAACACTACTAAAAATACCCAGCTGGTTAAAAATGTGTCAAAGACTAGGCACCAAGATCTGGTTAACAGATTTGAAGAGTTTCACTCCAGAAATTCCATCAATTCTGGGAGACTGATCAAGCTTTGAGAGATTTAATGGGATTCAGTATTTCAGATACCAAGATGGTGATATTTGATAATATTTTACGAAGAAAATTGGTTGGGTTGCCATCTGTCCTGACTAATCAGGATTGTCCTGTCTTTGAAAGAAAAGTTGGGTGTCCTGGCTGGTAAGACAAACCGTCCTGATTTTCTTGACGATGAGTATAGGCCGGACTAGCTGCACATTCCATAAGCATGAATTTTTAAGTACACATGCAATACGACTGCCACATCTGCATTATTTGAGCATTCCCTTCAGTAGCATGGCCTACAATAAGTTGCCCAACATTGTTTAGGGACTTAGCAAAGTCTGCCCTCTCCAAATGAGTCTCTAAAAGTTTTGCCCCACTTACAGCTAAGAGACATACGGTAACCCCACAGATAGTATGCATGCAAAGTTAGTCCAGTTGACAGACTTGCAAGGATCTGTACCAACTTTTCACAAGGCATGGTGACACAAATTCGCACTGTAACCTAGCTGTAATTGAACTCAAAGAAACACATCAGGAAAAGTCTACTTACCAAAGTCTACCTACTGTACACATACCAGAGTTATGTTCTAACATAGTAAATTTGGACATGTGCTCTCATTTTTTGAAATGACCTTTCACTTCCATGGGAAACAAAAGAGTATCTACTCAAGAAGGAGGATACACAAGAAGTTTGAAGTTCAAACACAGTTCTCCCTTCAGATCCAGTGCTTTTTCTGGTTTCAAACTATGAACTCTAGTTACCCTTGGTGACCATGGTGATGTACATAAACTGCCATAAACAAAAACAGAATGATCTAATCATCAAGAGCTACCAATGTTTTGAATGTGAAGTTCCAGCAAAGAGTGATTTCTTAACATACCATGGTGATATTTTACACTATAACCCTTGGTGACCTCAGACGAGCTTTGACCTCCATGAAACACATTATGAATCACTGTCTCACAATGGCCGACTAAAAAACACACCATCTTTGAAGATCTTGAAAAACTGTAGATACAAAATAAGGTATCATATGCACATGTAATCACACAGACATGCTAATATTTTTGCAAAGGGTTATGATTTTCAAAAGCAACAAGAGCCCAAGGGCACTCTGGTTCCTTGCACAGATGGAGAGCATATAATGTTAATTATGAAGTAAAAGGGAGCATATTGCATTACTTTGTACGATAGCCTATATGGTCCATTTCTGACCATGAACTCTCACTTTTGTAACATAAAATGTGTAGAGAGAGAGAGACATATTTCATGCTTCTATACAATGGCCCATTTCAGACATTCATTGGACCCCAAACATGACAAACATGCACCCACATGGAACCACTTCCATAGCACTAATGTGACCAACCATCAACAGTGTTACATACAATCTGTAAGAGAAGAAGTATTTTGCATGATTTCACAACAGCCTAGGGGCACTATGGTTCCTTGTACTTGGAATATACATACTGTAAAATGATATGCCTGAGTTCATAAATATCAAAGAAGCCATTTCAATTAATGCAATGAATTGAAGATGTTGATTTCTGCAATATACAGCAATATCCCATTCATTTTACAAAACACAAACAGCTGTGCGTCTCTCATTTCAAGAAGGGGCTCTGCAAATTGCAATATGGCCCATCTATGCCCCTTTAAAGTCCAATAAACTGATAGCATGCTCTGGAGGGAACTACTGGGGTCTAGTTTAAACTGGTAAGAACACCAACTGACTTATTTTCTTTCATTGTTACCTGCCCACCGCACTAATTGAAAAGACACTTACATGAATGTACACATTAGCACTTAGGCAGGAGGAGGTAAACTGATCCAGCCAAAACTTGTCTGTTGTGACCACCTACAGTAGTGCAAACAACACTGCTTCTTTTTCATTTGATCAAGAAACTGCTAACTCAAGCAGTACTTCCATGATGCACTGGAAGGGCCTGATGGTACATATGAGCATCCATAGCATAACAAGGTTTGCAGACTTTTGCCCCCAGTCCCCCAGGTGACCTTTCACCTCCACCAAAAACGGTAGGGCACACCTTCTTAATATGGCGAACCTACATACTAAGTTTGACTTCCATCTGACTTTCCCCTATTGAGTTAGAGCGTACCCAAGCAAAACAAACTTTTGCCCCCAGTTCTCCCAGATGACCATTGACCTCCACCAAAAACAATAGGGCACACATTCTCAATATGGCCAACCTACATACCAAGTTCGACTTTCATCGGACTTTCCCCTGTTGAGTTAGAGCGTACCTAAGCAAGTGTCACAGATGCACACACACACACCAACCTGACTGCATAGGTGCCTTTGCTGATGCAAGGAACCAACAAAAATGAAACAGCTAGTGTACTGTACTGTATATCTGTTATGTATACATGCACATAAGCAAAATTCCATTGAAGCGCTATTTAGAATGTTTGTGTTTCATGTAAAATGCTCTGAGATTTTATTTTGATATAAGACAATATACAAAAATAAATTATTATCATTATTATTGCAGGCATGAGTATAGCTGCTTCAAGCAGAAATGAGGGTCAAACGAACCTTGACGACGGCTGGATCTGCAATAGCTATGATAGGCACATGAAAGGAAAACAGCAACACCACGGGGCCATATTCTTCATGGCTACAGAGTGAAACATAAAACAACTGAGCAGTTTGGATGCAGCTAAGATGAAACAAGGTATTAAGGTGTGTACCTCCACCAGGCTGGAAATGTCTCTAGTATGTACCCCATGGTGTTGATAAATGTGATATGTGACTTTCTTGTTGAGGGATAACAGTATAAACCCACAGGGAACCACCTGACACGGGAACCACCTGACAGAAGCATTTTTCCATCTCCACTGTAGGTTTCAAATGTGATTTTCTAGACTTTCTTCTGAAATTCAGAGGGTCTGCCATTTCTGAGGTTGGTAAGTCCGCTATCATATTTGTATACAAGAACAACAAAGACTGTAGATTCATATACCCAACAGCTGTCAGGCAAGTTGTGCAATAAGCATGTTGCACAGATCATAGTCAGTCCATGGGGAATCATTTGGGCAACCATGGCAATGAAGTCAAGTCCAAGAGGTCTATCTAGGTGTCAACTTTTTTAGATTACATATGAAAAAAGTAATTTACTTCTTGATCATAAGCTTACCTGTTCATCATCAGACAGAAAATTAAGCCTTTTTGCTCCGTACAGTAGTTCTAATGTGACTGGTATCTGCGGGTGAAGGTAACCCTTCAGTTATATGACATGATATCCATCACAAGGCCGGGGAAAGACTACACTGTGGTGCGTGCAACAAGTTCAATCTCAGTGTGCAGCTATGACTGTATCTAAACTACTGTAGATCTGCATGCAAGTCCTGATTGTTTAACACATTCTGCAGTACTTTGAAATATTGACTTAAAACAAGGAAATCTTTTAGAATGGGGATCCTTGTGTAGGCAGAATCTGTTTGCTTGGAAACTGCTTGGACGATAGCGGATGCTCGGCTATATGTCATGTCCAGTATTCTCTTTCTCAGGTGCTGGGGTTTAATACAGGATGTTACAGTAGTTTGAAAATGGAGATGGTTCTTTAACTTTCTTTGCTTTTGGTGGTCAGGTAGTGTGGATGTCTCTTGAAAAAAAATGTATTTTAGTGGTCATGGCAAAATTTTGTTCCTTCATGGTTTCTTACAGGGTAGTACAAGTTTTTTCCTTTGAAATTGTGAGCTTCTCAATCAAACTGGTCTCATCATTAAAGATGAGTGATGGAGGACCGAAAGTTGACAAAGCCTTTCAAGGTGACGAGTAGATGTGCAGAGTTACTGTTCAGGTATACTGATATGTTTCGGTATAGGTTTAATGTAGATTTTGGAATCAGGTAAACCAAAGTAAAACCTGCATGGGATCAATATGTAACCTCAAAGAAAAAAGGAATCTACAGAGGATTTGAGAAAATGATGAGCTGACTTGAAAAGGACGTATCTAGCTACACCTAAAATTTTCCTTGAAAAGGAAACCACGTGTTGAAGGGTGAGGTCACAAAATCTTTCATGCTCATTTTAAAGTGTGCAATAGCCGGTCATATAGTGTGCTTGGACCTGTCGCGTGACTGAAAATCGTGGCAATGAGATGAAACTAGGTCACGACAGTTTTAAGTTGAATTGCGATGTGCAAAGTCGCGTGTAGTATGCTGTGGGCTTAAAGCATGTACTTACAGCTTGAAAACGGTCTGTCCAAAAGTGCATTCATCCTTGAACACCTTCTGAAAATAGGAGGAATGACCAAACAAAAACCTGCAAAGGAAAGGATCAAAGATTGCAATAACATATAGATACAACACAATTCAGTGTACTAGCTATCAAAGTAAATCGAGTATATACCTCCAGTCTATGTAGCAGCCCTCTTCTAATCGCATACAGGTAATGATAATACAAAGTGACGCAGGGGGGAAAAAAAAGACTGTCAAATGATCAGAGCATCGGAAACCAATAAACTGCACAATATAACAAGCCCAAACAGGTATGAAATAAATAATCCCCGATCCCAAATTGTGGCAAGGAATGGAGACGGTGACAGAATACCACTGAAATGGACATTTTCAAAGAATCTGAAAGCTAACAGCCACAAGGGGAAATGAACATAAAACTGTAAAATGAAATGAGCTTAAAATTAATCTCCAAAAACATATTGCCCAGAAGATGGTAGGAAATTTTTCATAGCTCTGTTAGATGACCTGTTCAATGTAAGGGCAACAACTTACTGCTTACAAGTGTGATAGAGTTTCATTTGCATAGATTGTTCTGTAGGTAAAATACACATATTCCACTTGTAAGTTGTTGATAAACACTAACACCTGGATTATGAGAAAGTTTCAAGTTTAAAATGAAATGCATTCGTTTTCAGGTCTATTTACAGACTGTTACACACCGCTATGCCTCACAAAATGAAACTATCCCATGCAACATTATGTGCACAATATAGCAATTAAATCAGCATTGCTGGAGTGTCTTAACCAATTAGAGAGAGTTTTAATTACCAATTCAGTTAATTGGTTAAATGTCACTGCAAGGGATGTCATCATGAAATTTATAGACTCATATGCCGTACTTACGAGTCCCTTGGAGGTCCAGGAATGTGTTTGTACTTGTTGTGTACCAAAATGAGTTTTACTGCAATGGACAGCATCAAAGCTGTGACTCCAACGAGGAGCAGCAAAATGGCCCATTTCACGATGAAAAGAGCGAGCATTTTGATCGTTTCTGACTAATTCATCCAACTCTGCAAAGAAGCAAGACCAGATTTACAAAATTTAAGATGTCAGAGAAATTTGTTACGCACTGTTTGAAAGAAAATTGCTTCTAACAGTAAATACAGATACGCAATTATGGCAATATCACTGACAAAACTCCATCAAGTATCGACTACACTGTTTAATGTAAATGACACTCTAAATTTTGCAGATCTATAGTGGGAGATATGCAAGTATAGGATGGCACATAACTTTTAAATATTTCATCCATTTACTTACATCTTATGACTAATAACAGTATTTGTTCATACTGCACATACAGTACAGTATGAAGTCTGTGCAATAAATGTCAACATTGCAGGCGAGCTCTTGAAACTGTGGGGTCTCTCGCATGTCATTGAGAAACGTTCCTTGGGTCTATCGAGATAGCTAGGCTACCTGAGGATAAAGTCGCACAGATGAAATTTACTGTTTGGAGTACCCACTACTGTATGAAGCATGCAAAGTAGAGTGCAAAAATTTCCTTCCATTTGAAAACACATCTTGACAATAAAGTATGCTGATCTTTCAACTTTGAGGATGGTTCATTACGAAATTACAACATCACTTGACAGTGCTATCTACAGTACAAATTTAGTGTCATATATTTTCATTTTACCTTAATTTTAAAACCCCACCTGACATAATTGTCCAGGGGTGTTTCTACTTGCTTTTGCTTCCCGTGTAATTTCAATGCGTCCACTAATTTGTGCGATGAAGCTTCAAATTAGTCTTTTTGAGAAAAAGTAAATCATATCGAGTTGAAAAGTTACAAACAGTGCGTGGTAGTTTTTGGTCATTTCTGGACACATGCCAGGTGAAATACACGAGCAACCAGTAGTGACACTGGTTTCAGCCCACAAGACCGAATGCCCACAAGACCGAAGGTTCACGGGATGGAAGGTTCCCGCAGGACCGAAGGTCTATGAGTCTGAGGGTTCAAGAGAACGAAGGTTCAGGAGACCGACAAGGAATAGTGGAGAGCTGTTTATGCAGAATCATTGACGAACTATTTTTTTTATTTAATTTGACTTATTTTGGCAGTACATATAAATATTTGACCTGTCTGAGGGTGAAGTCCTTCTGAAGAACGCTATACAATTACATTGGCTCTTTGGAGGAAGCCCCAAATATCTCTAACGACAGTCTTCAATTCTGTCTAAATAATCGGTGGCCAAAATGGCCAAGTTTCTTGCCAAAGTAAAAGAAGAGCATCTCATGCTGTAAAAGAGGGCTAATATGTCTCAGAGTTAACATAACTCCATTCCACGTCCCATATTGATATCTTCCATCCACAGTTGATATTTTAACACTAGCATTAATTACTTCAAGCAGAGCCAGTCAGTAACAGAGGGTTTTTTCTTACTTTTGATCTAACTAACCTTCGAACTTGTGAACCTTTTTTGATTTTTGATCTCACAAACCTTCGGTGTCGTGAACCTTTTTTATTTCGGTCTCGCGAACCTTTGGTCTCGTGAACCTTTTTGATTTTCAGTCTCACGTAACGTCGGTTTCATGAACCCTTCTTGATTTTCAGTCTTGCAAACCTTCGGGGTGGGATGTGAAACCCAGTGCCATCTGGCATGCATATGCATATAACACAAAAGTACTAACTCCTTTTACTGTACTTCTTTATTCTACAGCTTATGATTTAAAGCAATTTTGTGAGAGACTCAACAAAGTGATCAATTTTGCCAAATTTCTACAAATTTGGATGAAAGAGTAGGAAATTGTAACACTAGCTGTCAATCCAAATGTTCATGGTTTCTCCAATATCTACAGTGGAACCATGCAGGAGTCACATGAAATTAAGAGGTTGATTAATTGTGAAACAAAAATTGTCACAACTATGAATCATGCATTAGTAGCATTTTGAATGATTCCAAACAATGGGTTCAAATGGCCCCACAGGTGACCTAACCCCAAACTCCTGAATACAAAGACCAATACATATGGTAGAATGAAATAACATTTTCAAGCACCGTCAAAGAATCAGCCCAATTGGTCCTTAAATGAACAAATGTACATGAAGTTACCATTGCATATTTATCTGCATCGCACCCTTTATATAACCAAATATTGAGTGCAGTGCTGACCACATGCAACTGAAAATTATTGCATCTAGTGTGAAAAACAAATTATCGTTGTTTCCATCTTCTCCAACCAGATGGAATAAACTTCTTTCAGGTTGGTAAAGCAATAGTATTCGTGTATTTTTGGCAATGCAAGTAAAAAAGGCTTTTAACATCAAACCCCATGAGACCAGCTCACATCATCAAGACACCATCCTTCTAAAAGATTTGTAAAAACATGTACAAACAGCTACCAATAACTGCACAGTCAATTACATTTAATGGTGAATTATGACCACTTTCTGCTGCTGAAATGTTTACATAACCTTGGGGCAATGTTCACGCTGAAGCTGGTATGTAAAGGAAGGGCGCACCCTGGTTGAACGGTGGACAGTGACAACTGTGGTACGTGTTTCGCTGTTGAGAATTTGTAGCTTGGTAGAGGGAAAAAGCCAGGGTGCATTGGGCTGGTCAAGCTGCAAATCATTAAAAGAATTGTCCGTCTCAGAGTGACATAATGTTCATCAACTAGGATTACTGTGGTTATTCTAGTAGGTTATAACTATGTGATTCAGAAGGAGATCCTGTATATACTGTAGTTCCTTCCTTTGGGTCTACAGTATCTAGTTGCCACTAGGGTTGGGCGCTACCAGGAAAATCAGCACCAGTATTTCGCAGCACATCAGTACTGGTATTACTCAAAGTTACCTTACTGGTCACATGTTCAGCAAAAACACAAGGTTCTGTGCCGCCTTGTTCGACCTGACAAAAACAAGAGGTTCTGTACCCTTTATAATGTGGTGGTAATGCAGTAACTTGTATTCACAGGTGTCATAGTGAATTAGATCTGTTCTGGCGATCCAGTCTTGGTAGAGATCAGTGTATCCAGCTTTCGGTACGTGCAGTCCGTGCGATGCCAGAGATCAAAATGCTCACTCAGGTGATATCAGCATGTTGAAATCTATGCTGAATTTTATGGGCCAATTCCTGATGTTCACATTATGGATGCTCAACGCCTTGGTCATCCAGTACCTAATGGGTCAAGGCTTTTAAAGGTTTCGCTTCACTTGTCAGCATGAAAAGGCAGACGTACTTCAAAATGCTAAACTTCTTGGCAGAGGAAACAGTCCCTTCAAAAATGTTTTCATTTCTCCCCATAGAACTTTCAAACAACAGACCTAGATAGGAAACTAACTTGCAAACTAAAAGAAAGAAAGGAAACGGTTGAAAAAAACACCTTAAATATCAGGAGCGGGATAATTGCTGTAAGACTGCTAGGGGATCAAAGCTACAGCATCCTACACAGAAGTAACTACCCCTGGAGTGCTTGTTAATACTGTACAAACTAATAGTTGTCCCTGATTATTAAATAAATAAAAAGAAATAACAACTGCTAAATTCTGAGCAGCTTCCTGTTTTTGGCATTGTTTTGCATACACTTCCAAGGTTAAAGGTTTTTTATTGGAATGTGCACAAAGTTTATTCACAAAATGGCTGAGTTAGAGGGTTATGTTTGTGTTTTTGAGCCAGGTATCATTGGCATCACAGAGAGCTGGACTAATGACAAGATTAGTGATAGTGAATTGATGCTTAAGGGTTATTCTATGTTCAGGGAAGATAGAATTTCTTGTTTGACTCCCAATTGATCCCTGTCTGCCGAACAAATTTACATTCTGATGGCCTACAGGTGAATACAAACGGACTACCAACGTAATAAACATAATGACTGGTAATGGTGTACAGTACTTGCTACACTCCGTTACAGACAGGGACTCTAATACGTGCCTAAGCATAGCGAACGCAATGTATAGATACAGTGGGTACGGTCAATGCAAGCATGCATGTAGTGTACGTTGCAGTGTAGGCCTACGTTTGGATTTCATGTGGGAATTTCAGGCAAAATCTAGTACTTTTTCTTTTTCTCTCCAAGCTGCAAAAGCCTATGATTATGTTAGTTGAGGGTACGAGCGTGAGTTTTGGCTCTAACGTGTGACATAAACGGTATGTAGGCGCACTTAGCTGGTGTGAGACTTTCCATCTCTGCAAACAAGTTAAGGAACTGGTTTGGGAAAATAGGCACTTTTACTTTTAAGGTACATAAGTCCATTGCAAGTACGAACCAAGGATAAAAAAAATTAAAAATGGTCAGTTTTCAAAAGTGGATGTTAACCTTGAAAAAGCAATGCTGGTTTTTTTTGTTTATTTGGTAGTACCCGTCAAAATAATCACAAGTTCATTGATAAAGTTTAATGCACTTCTGCACTGTTGGCGCTCTAGTTTACAAAATTCTGCAAATTGCGCAGTCCTGTACTACTTCAGTTAGTTGTTGATCAGCGATCAAATTAAGATATATATTTAATGCCTAAAATTTCAGGAAACGTTGAGCTAATATCATGAAATTTGATTTCCACTTCTGGAAAAAGAATTTAAGAATGTGGAACAAGTGCTCTTTCATAGTTATACTGTAAGCAAAGGCTTCCTCCACATTGGTGTGGTCACCTGTGCAGTACCCACTTTCAAAGGCCTGCACTATTATCGAAGCCATGAATTATTCAGAATACATTATTAGGAAAATTAGTTAACAACAGTCAGTGATCATTCTAGGCCTACTGTACTGCAGTCAGTCGCGGCCTTGTACTACCACTTGTAGTACAGTTGTACGTAGGCTGTATAGTCTAAGAAGTACGTACAGTCAAACAGTGGCCAAGTTCTAGTATCGTCATCAATAACATGAAAAATCAAGATACAGTGTAACTTTGCCTGTCAGTATATCATGGTTCATACTTGTACAAACACAGCGAACCATTGTTGATGAAACAAAAAAAGACTGAAAATCCAAACAGACAATGAGCAATTCTTCATACGCACCCTTCACCCATGACGACCAACTTTTTAAAATACAAAACTGGGTATGTTACACTTTCACATAATCCTTCCTCTGAATCTTTGGGCATGTCACCAACTGAGGAAGTGATGGACCCTGTTCATGTTGCGAGGTGTTGACGTAGTTTGTACAGTCTCTAGCTCTTTCACATGCCACTAGCACTGTTGGTGAATGGCAATCCGGCGGCCGACAGATACAGGGAATAGGGGAATGATAGAATAGAAAACAGGTAAAGCGTAAAGGGAGCTTTATGCGGTGAGCTGTGTGCAGTGGTTGAATGGACGATTAGAGAAATTATGAAGAGACTGGCTGCAGGTAAAGGGCTATAAATGGCAGAATAGCACTTAATAAGAGTTAAAAGTTAGTGGTTTCTTTAATCTTCTTGAATGTTTAGGCAATCTTTCGTACTGAGCTCGACGTTGGCCTTATCGAAAAATCCAAGGCTTCAATGTTTGACATTTGTGATAACCTTCTCTTGAGTCAATTCGGCTAGAGTATATATACACTTCAATGACGGAAGTTTCAACTATGGTCAGCTATACGATGGTTTGTTTACGGCGGTGGCTTGTGGTAGGATTCCTCTGTATAATAAAGGAACCCTAGCTTATGGTGGTGATCCAGGAACATGAAAGTCAAAGGCTTTGACGGTACAGAAAAATCTCAGCAAAGTCGAGATTTCGACATTTTTCAAATCGAACATATTTTATTTAAGTCACCCTTTCGACTTCGCTTTATGACATTTTTATGACTCATTAAAAATGAAAAATAGTCGAATTTCGACTTTTTCGGTCTTTTTCGGTTTAATTGTAAATCTTGAGTTTCAACGACTTTCGAGATTTTTTTCTTTTCATGTCCCCGGCAAACTTCTGTACCAACCCTACGGGCCGGTTGTATGGTCACCATGCCATACCATGCCATCTGCACTGGCGCCGCACCTACTTGTGCTTAGGTTTGTGTACGTACGTACGTCTAGATCATATCTCTTGAATAACGGCCGGACGGTCAATACGTAGCTGGCAGAACTGAGCCAAAACAGTAAGTCTAGTAATACTCCAACTCTTGTTCGTTACTTGCAAGATGCAATATTTTGTCAGCAAGCTTTCTCATGTGGTCTAGGCCTGAGAGATTTAGAGGGCAACTTGTCAAACAATGGCGAACTACAGGAGACTATTCACGTATACTCTGAACACACTTCCCGAGGTATGATGATCATTTACGAACGCTTCTCAGCGCTATACTGTAACGTATATATACTGTAGCCTAGCCTGATAAAGCGTTAGGTTAGGGTTACATCACAAGCCAAGGCCCAACCTCAGGTACATAGGCATGACATGTCATGATCAACATAGAGATAAGCAATAAAGTATCGGCATTATCTCGAAATAGGCCCTGCGATTAAAATTCCAATACATGCAGGGCCTGTTTCATCCCAATGGTCATTCAATATCGATCATTTTTATGTAGGCCTGGCCTACCACTCAGTCTGCATTTCGTGCACTCAGTACTGAAGATCTTCAGCATGGAGCTGGCATTTTCCTTATGTTTTCTGTTGTTTTTTTGGAAAAAACTTCGCGTGGGCCTGACATGGAAGTGCTGAATATTCATCTTGTTATAGTGGTCTGATGTACTGCAGTCATCTCGTTTTCATCTCAATGTGCATATGCACAAATCTGTACATCAACAGTATTCCCTGAAATTGTGAGCGCTTCAGAAAATTCCTTAAGATCCCTGCACACAGTGACTCTGTGCATTTTGAAGCATGAAAAGCATGTTGTGTGTGATTAAATTTTCTCCACAGTGCATAAATACCTCAAGTCCCTGTCTGGTTTTAAGGCATATCGAATGAAGGTACAGTATATATACTACCAATGCATCGTGCAAGTATGACATCGCTACCAGACATACAGCACTCAATCCAAAACGTGGTGACATATGTTAAAGTACTTACCGTGCACAATCATGGAAAAGCAAAGATGTACAGTAGCTCATACAGGAATAGATTCCAGGTACTACCATCACCTACCTCACTGCATTATGTGCTGTAGTAACTGTGACGTACATTGTCCTATGACAACTTTGACCAGGTGGACACTTTATTTGATACTCGTGTATCTTCCTACCAAGTTGAAGTTTATCTGCCATATATAAAAGAGGAGATTGTTGCACACTTTTTCAGATCATTTTTTCCAATTTAACCGCTGACTTTGTGACCTTTAATGCTGTGATATCATCAGTATTTTCAGAAGATTGTGTAGTCTACATGATAGCTGTATACCTCTAGAAATTCACACATACAGTAGAGATAATGCTAGAAATGTGTTTTTCATTTAGATAACTTTTGACTTATGATATCGGTCAGGCACCTTCCTACCAGGTTTGAAATTTATCCGACATACAGTACGGTCCACGTGGAGATCATCACACACTTTATCAGAGAATTTTGCCAATTTGACCATGTGACTTTTGGCCTTGTGATATATAGTTCTATAACTCAAGGGCATGCACATACAGCTTATTCTGAAAACGTTTTTTTTTTGTCTGATGATGGTGACTGAACTTCGATGTCATCAGAGTGGGTAGACACCACACCCCTTTCTTGGGCACCTACATTACCCACTAACTTTGAGGTTCAACTTATCAAAGACGAGATCATGACTCTTTTTCGTGTACACACACACACACACACACATTTGGACACCTCATTTCTGCCCCTTATCCCAATTGATAACCTCAATCCATATCATTTGTATTTATTTGCCATGAGGTTGTTTACCTCCATCACATGATCCACTCACCCCCCCCCCCCCTCCACTTTTGGTTAAATACCACAAGAGTGTAAGTTGGGCTACCATTTACGTGTCATTTTTGGCGACTGGCACAGCTTGATGAAGTAGAATTCCCTCTCCCTGTAGTATTCATTGGGATGAGATGATAAATTGCAAAAGACCAATATTTCAGTAAAAAGTTTAGCATGGTGAGTTGAAATTGCCTTAGTGTCATGAAAGAAGGACATAATTATGTATATGGCACCTTGACATGGATGCCGGTGTAACAAGCATGGCTGCTAAACGTTTTATGTCGGCATATTTGATTTGACCTTTGGAATATTGTTTTTAAATCTCTACAAATATCATATCTAGCTAGATATGGTGTTGCTAGCAATGACAGGAGGAACTACCTTGATGCATACCTTCTACATAGTGAATCTACAGTTGTAGCCATGCATGGTTAGAATAGCCAGATGATGTTGAATGCAGTGGAGTGCAATCTAATTCATTCTTTGATCTACAGTTCACTTCAATGTAACTACATCAATTCATGCTTTGATCAATTTGACCTAAGGATGGCAAACGTTGCTGCAACAGACAAAGATACTGTGTAGGTATGATATCAATGCAGGATCTCCTACATGCAATTGTTTAATACTGTGTGAGTTTATCTTTAGCCTCATATGTGATTTGTATACAGTACGTTTGTTACACCTTGTTGTTTTGTGAGATGGTGTAGGGTTTTAAGAAATTTCCATCTGTGGTGTAGTTGTAGATTTATTCCTTATTCACAGAAAATAGATGCTCTACAAAGTCTTTCACGGAGCTCAACTCTGCAGTTCAGGAGAAGGAATTGCCATGTCAGGATGTCCTCCTCCTCTCCTACGTCAAGATTGCACACTGGTGCTAAGGCCGTTGATGCAAAACTGAGCATGAAGCAGAGGGCCTATTCGAAAAGCAAGCTCACCAAGTACAACCCACCAAGTTGGGCTGAAGACTTAAGTGGTATCCCTCCCATCAAGTTGAAGGTATTATATCAAGTTTTAAATTTTGCAAAATAAATGAGTCTTGAAGAAATTTCCAGTACAAATTTCTCACTTAACAGTATTTCAGTTGTATGAACTAAATGTTGTTGATTTGTGCCTCTGCAGTTGAGCAACAGCGACACCCCCATACACAGATGGTACCTTCCCGGCATTCCAGAAGACTTTGAGATTTACATCAAGAGAGATGACCTCACAGGATGCAGCATTTCAGGAAACAAGGTAGTGATTTAATTACTTCATAGCCATCACTATTGTTCATGATGAAGGAGATGAGGGATCTGTATGGGAGGGGGACTGGCAAACCATTCTGAGAGTAGCATGTCCCTTCAATTGATGTCAGGTTAGTTCCCGTGAAAAAAAAATGATTCAACACATTGAGTGTTTATTATATGGCCCCTTTTCGACATTCCTCTATGGATTTGTATTTGTCTTGGACACAGTGTTCTTTGGGTGGTAGGCCATTTTGAGAGTTCAAAAGTGTTTGGTCCAAGGTCTCATGTAGGCCCTATATGGTCCATTTTGTGACATTCTGCAAAATGCTTCTCCTACAGATCCTCAAACTCCGACACTGTTGGTGCTCTAGCTCATTTAATTCTGCAAGTTGTGTAGTCCTACAGATTCTCTCATACAGTACAGTGTTGATTATTCCTAGCTTGTAATGATACTCTGTGAGTGCATATGATTTAACATAATGATTATGTAAAAGTTACCTTCAGCCTGCAGCGTTCAGGTATGAGCCTCTGCACCATTGGTGGTCTAATTGCATGGTTTCCTCTTTTCAGCTCACGTTTAAAGAAGTCCAACTTACAGATCTATGTTTATTGTGCCACTCTGCCTCTTGTTATTGTTCAATATTCTTTTCTTTTGATCATCGTAGGCAAGGAAGCTGGAATTCCTTCTGGCAGATGCCCTGGATAGCAACTGTGATTCTTTGATCAGTTGTGGAGGAATAAATTCCAACTTCTGTCGTTCTCTGACTGCAATCGGTAGAGAACATGGCCTGAAATGTCACCTCTTCTTGAGATCATCGCCAACGGTTAGAATTTCCATGCAGTTTCATTAGTGTTTGCACTTGGTACCCAAACAAGAAAGTCAGGACGGAGTTGAGAAATTTGCTACCATTGTCTAAAGTTTCAGTAAAGTACATTTTCATGTAGGAAACAATTTGGCATGTATGCCCAACTAAGAACACTTCATTGTCATGCACACAGGTCAAATTCTTGGTTTTATACTAACATGCAAAGCAAAATCACAATGACCTCATGGTTTAACAGTAATTATATTTAGGGTATCTGGCCAACTACGGACTCACCCAGGTTGGAATTTTGGACCAGGTGTAAACACTGAGTTCAGTAATCACTGCTTAATATTAAAATAAACTATGCTTAAATATTATGTTTGATGGGATGGAATAAGTGCTTTCACATCGCAATATTCGACCCTTGAGAACGTAATTGCGATTCAATTTTATGAGTGGTTTGCAATAGTTTGCAACTCTATATTTCCCCTCGTCTTCCCCTCGTCTTACCTTTTGCAAGATATTGCAATTTGAATATTCATAAAAAATTATCAGGAAGCTGCCATTTTGAAATTGTGATGACATCACCAGACCATATGTGATTGGAAAGTTTTTGTTTTTCTTTATATTTCATTGTCAATAAATTTTAACAGTCATGCATAGATTCAAGTCATAGTATTAATGATTTGATTATTGCATGATACACCTCAGTAATTCAACACAAAATGTGTACAAGTGTTTCGGATTGATAGAAATAATAAGTAAAGAATATAAAGAAATGCATTAAAATTTTTGCTATCAGTGGTTATGTGACATCATTATTCGACTTACTCAAGTTGTTTTACATTCAACTTAGGCAAAAATGGCAGCACCCTTCTCTGAATTTCTAAAGTGTGTAACTTGGATAGGAAACAATATCTCTGAAATGAAACTTTGGGAAAACGTTTGTCAAACACTCCTGCTTCATTTTGATGAATATATTCCCAGGGTTTCCTTCTCCTTTAACATCGTACTTATCAAAATGGGTTGACTGCTAATCAATGCTAACATTGATTAGCAAAAATTGCTAATCAATTCGTTCACAATATTTCACCCCTTGTGTTGTAGGGACAATAAAGTACTGTAAATCTGATTTTCAGTACATCTGTAGTGTTTGATTCAGGGAACCATACATGTATCTATCCAAAATCTTGGAGAGAAATTTGTGGTTACGGTGATAAACGTAGCCTTTGTAATCATGTGTATGTATGCGTGTGTGTGTGTATGTATGTATGTCTGTGATGCCCTACCTTGTAAACACAATATCTCAAGAAGGGAAGCTTGGACAGATCTGATGGTTGGTATGTAGGTGTGCCACATTGAGTGGAAGAACCTTATTGTATTTGGTGTAGGCAAAGGTCAACAGGGATAAAATTGTGAAAACCTTGTAAACATGATATCTCAAGAAGGGAATCTTGGATATATCTGATATAAGGTTTGTAGGTGTACCATAGTAAGTAGAAGAACTATATTGTTTTTGGTGGAAATCAAATGTTATTTGCGATCAACACCGGTCAAATTGTGAAAGGAGGGAAGCTAGGACAGATCTCATATGTACTATGTAGGTGTACTACATTGAGTAGAAGAGCCTTATTGTTTTTTATGGTGGTCAAAGGTCATTTGGGGTCAGCAGGGGTAAATTGTAAAAACCTTGTAAACACAATATCTCAAGAAGGGAATCTTGGACAGATCTTATATTTGGAATGTAGGTGTACCACATTGAGTAGAAGAACCCCTGTGCTTTGAGTGTAGGTCAAGTTCATTTGGCGTCAACAGGAGTCAAATTTTGAAAACCTTGTAAGCACAATAGCTCAAGGATGGAAGCTTGGACAGATCTCATATGTAATGTGTATGGGATTACTTCACATTGAGTAAAAGAACCCTATTGATATTGGTGGAGTTCAAAGATCATTCGGTGTCAACAGGAGTCAAATTGTGAATACCTTGTAAACACGATATCTCAAGGAGAGAAACCTGGACAGATCTCATATGTAATGTGTAGGTATTGCATCACCCTAATATGCAGTTGTGCACGTTGAGACACGATACATATCAGTCATCATATTTCAAATTCATAAAAATCCTCATAATGAAGTCATCGAAACTGCATTGCGTTTGTGCATTCTGGTTATAATGAGGCAGTGAAGTGTGAGCTGCTTTTGCTTGGGTCCTTGTTCAACGAACCTTGTATTGCTTGCAAAACTGGCATTCCTTAAGTTTGTCTTTTTCATGTAGAGTGTTGGAGATCTTTCCATGGAGGGTAACTTGCAGATGAACTGCCTCCTCGGGGCCGATGCTTACCTGGTTCCGAAAAAGTCTTCCTATGAGCGAGATCTCCTCCCGAGAATGACCAGGCTTGCTGATCATTTGAGGTGGTTGCTTCCATTATTTGTGAAATTAATTTTGGTCAGTAAAACAGTGAAAATGAAATATGTGATACTGAACCTGAAACTCAATGCCAAACAGCAAGACCTTGCAATTCCTGTTCAGATGTTTTGCTCATGCTTTGGGAAGATGCTTTGCAGCCTAGGCCTTTGTCTGGTAGGTTTGGATTGGTGTAGGCATGAACCCTTCAGATTGCAAGATGGAGTCATGCAAGATGGAGTCATTTTCATTCCTACCATTCCTTTTGATAATTTTGCACAAATTCAGTGTAATTCTGTAGATTGAAAAACATGATCATGACGGTAGGCATTTGGAATATCTGAACCAACTTCTCTGTGGTCGGTCTTCAGACATTGCACCTGACTTAATGTCATTATAGTTTGCATGCTGCCAACGTTTCGTAACAACTCACTGAGAGTAACTAAACAAAGCAGCTCTGTGCTGTTTTGAATCCCAAGGACTCAAGGGGAACATTTTAAGGTGCCTGTCAATGAGTAGGCAAGGTTGTCTCTCTGAGCTCTCCCTCAGACTCTTAGAGTGGTAGTGTCTTCATTAAAATTGACAATGTACATTACTGGATTGCTGTTGTTTTCGCAGAAATAATGAGGAGATTACAATTTAAAATGAGCAAAATGAAAAGAAACGAAGAACATGAATTTATCCTAAGATGATGGATTTGGTCATGTGACTAAATGTCACTTTGGCATTTTGGATAAGTATAAACTCACCTACACCTGTTCCAAGTGGGCCAACTTTGTACAAGTAGTCAACATTGACCAGATTCCGAGAACTTCCTTTGGCCAACCAGTTGTACGACATTTTTCAGAAAAATCATTTAGTTGAGGTTAAGATGGAGTTTCTTAATGTTTCTGGTAACTTGATAGAGGACCATCCTCATAAGGAAAGGGTTTTGGAATCTATATTGTGGGATATTTAATGCCAGGAAACAATTGCTGTTGAGGTAACCTGTACCTGTCTGGATGGTAATTTCTGTTTGATCAATAAATTCACTGTTATGCTTCTGTTTAGATCAAACTGTAACATGTCCCCATATGTGATACCAATTGGAGGTACCAGCACCGTTGGACTCTTTGGACACATTGAATGCTTTGAGGAACTCAGACAGCAGGTACAGTTGACACTCTCTCCTGTGATCTTAGGATTTTGTTGAATCACGGACGGACGAATGTGCCGTGAATTACCACGAACGATGAAAAGAAACAATAAATTTTTGCCATCCTCTGGATAAAAGAAGTTGATATTGGTGATTGCATATAGTTGTATCTCACAAATGCCAGTCATGTAGATTAAAGGTAAGCATGCATCATAGAGACTGTTTTCTTTTTCCATCTTTTGTCACTGTCCAAGGGGGCTTTAGAAGACTTCACTGATTTAGTCTGCACGGCCGGCAGCGGAAGTACGTCCGCAGGCCTCTGCATCGGGAACTTCTTAAACGGAAGCAGACTCAAGTGAGTATCGTGCCTGGGAGGAAATACCTGACTGCACTATGATCATTTTACTAAAGAACTGTATGAACATGATGAGCATTATTAGGCCGTAGGTAGCCATACACCTAAGTAAATGTTTATGTGTGTTTGTATGTGTGTCAGCAGTTTTGTATGGCTTTGGCAAAAGTATCCTCAGTGATTGGTAATTTATGGAACAGCCATTCGATCAATTCTGATACCTTTTGTGGTCTGGATCATACATATGTTGTTGTAGGCTGCTGATCACATGAACTGTTTGAATGACCTCCTCCTGCCCACCTACCACACGTTCGTCCATCCCATGTAGCTACCGTCATCGCCAACCAATGTGCTAAGGTATGCAAAAAGTGGTCAAACGTGCTAACAAAATGACAGACATTTCAATTGTGCATCTTTGAGATGTTTTGAAACCGTTTGCTGTACTTTCCTGATAGTTTACAGAACATGCTCAAAATTGCAAAGACTCGACACTTTTTTTGTGGATTTGACAACAAGATGCTGTCCAAAGGGTCTTAACATTTCAAAACATTCCTCTGGTATTCAACAATACTTTCATCTGTGAATGCCCACCGAGTGGTGATATATGAATTGAACAATTAAAGAAAAGTACTAAGTGAGGGACATGATTTTCTGCATCGCTAGATTATGCTGTGGATTGTGGAGTCTTGCCAGTGGCTAGTAGTGTAATCTCGGAATTGTTATTTTATCTGTGTCCTACATTACCTCATCTCACTGTCGCCATGGACATGATCCATCTTTCCAGAGTGCACGCAATGGCAGTGTGCGATGACGCCAGGTATTTCCACGGCGAAATAAACAGTCTGCTCAGAAACGTCGGTCTGCAGAAGGAGGGTGGAAGTGGGGTCCTGTCGGAAGACTTGATTGATATAGTGGAAGGAGTGAAAGGTGTCGGTTATGGTCTGTCCACAGATGAAGAGCTTGGTAAGACACCAGCATTTGTAATTGTGCAGAGATCTTTCAGAACCTCATCAAGGTTTCACAACTTCCCTGTTAAATTCTATCAGCCGAAAACAGAAACAACATCCCTTTGATATGCTCTGTATTTTGTCACCTAAGTTTGCATTCATTTTTCATGATTCCAATAAACATCGTTGAAGGTATCTTAACGTTCTGATGTCATCAAACTCATTTTAGTATTACTGAAAATATTTGAGGAATTATGTATTGTCCTCATTTACTGTCAAACCCTGAACGTGTTTTCCTCATATGGAGGTGAAGGAACTGTCTATTCACAGCAAATCATTGTGACAATCCATTGATATTGTCTTCATTGGCCATGACCAAATTTTTTACAGTATCTGGTCTCAGTAGTGATCCGTGAAATGTTTTGTTTCAGAGTTTGTGTTGGAAACTGCCTCTTCAACTGGAATATTCTTAGACCCCACATACACTGGGAAAGCTGCCTTCCACATGGTGAAGCGGATAAATTCAACCCCAGAGAAATTCAAAGGGAAGAGGATATTGTTCTATAATTCTGGTAAGTTTTTTTTTCCCCTTTGGATCAACCTTGTTAGTCTGTTAGTTGATGTCAGTAGGATATCCCTCTCTACATCAACTTGGATTTTGCTATACCCCTTTGATATTGTCAAAACTAGTCACGTAGCTTCCTGAACATTTCTGAAAGAAAAAGTGAGTGCATCTGGAAATTGATGTATCTTCTTGTGACTTAAGGAGAAAAGGAGATTGACTGGAATTTGAGAGCTGGAACAAAACCGCTGGACTGAAAGTGTGATAATGACCCTGGTTCACAACGTCTGGACTTGGACTTTGAATTTAAGGTACACTGAAGTCGAACTTGCATGGACAATGACGTGTATGGTAGGGAACCTACGGCTTGACATTTGAAAACACTTTTTTGTTATCTCTCTCTCTCTTTCAAACAGGGTCAGTTCTGGGCCTCTTAGATGGGAGGATGAAGTCCGTACTGGAGAGACAGGAGACCAGTTATCACAATATCCATTCCTGGATGTCTGCAGACCATTTTCCACTAGAGTCATGAGAATACTTTTGCAGTCTGCACATCCTGACAGTTACTTCAAGGAAATAGTGCATTTTAAATTCACCAGCAGGCCATACAAAAAAAAATGGCTTAAATCATTGTTCCACCATTCAGTATCACCGAAAAAGATCAGCAGTAGGTTCATCTCCTCAAAACGTGGATAAGATAAGCTATGGAAGATGCGTCATATGAATGGGTGAACAAATTATTCTTGGGCAACAGATAACTGAATTTCTATCCATGAGAAACCTACATTCTTGCAAAGAAGGCAATCCTTTCTTATTTTGAAAAATCTTTCATCCTGTGCCCATCTACATTCGTTGTAAAGATTGTTTTCTCTGTAACACAAACATTTCCATTGAACATTCCCTGTAATTTTAGGCAAGATGGGAATTTCACCCTACAAAATATGTAAAAACTCCTCTTTTGCCAGATAGAAAATAATAAAACCATGTTAAAATGTTACTTGAATGAAGGCAGATGTTATGTGTTATAGTTTATATTTTCTCAGATAATATATTGACAAAAGTTATTTTAATTTCTTAAAGTCTTCATTTTCTTCCCTATTCTACCACCTCAAAGTACAAGCTTAATTGCTCATTCAGAAAGTAAGTCAGTACCTTTGGATTTAGCATGAGTTTTTGGTGATGAAAAGCATGCCCAAGGTTTGGGCTCTGCAACTCTGCAAGGTTAGGACCAAGCCATTAGGCAGTGTCACAGAAGCTATACTTCGTTCTTTCTGTAAGGAGCTGGGAGAATATCTTTGGAAGAAATATGATCATGTGTAAATTAACTTTGTGAATATATAATCATAAATTTTTTTATCTTTGCTTATCACATCAAATAAAAGGAATGAATTTTTCATCATGAGTCTTACAATTTTGTCTCTGTGTGTGTGTGTGTGTCTATAAACGACATAGCAAGACCCAACACAGGTTGAAGAGGTTGTTGACAAGTCTCACGATATTCAGGATGAGCCACAGTCAAACCAAGGAAACAGAATGGTCCTGATGGTAGTTTCGACCGACAGTCAACCAGTCAGCCAGCCAATCTAAAAACAGGCCCCTCTTAACATTTCCTGCGGCTAGTCAGGGGAGACACTAAACCAGGCAGTGATAAATCCACAGAAGCAACACATTCTGAAATTTGTGTCGTCCAGTGCATCTACCTATCCTCTGAAATCATTGATGGGAACACCCCCAAATGTGACTAAAGCATAAATTTGTGAAGCTTCCAAAAAGCCACATCATCTGCTAGTTTCATGTATGCTCATGGTCTCGTAAGCCACAAGGTGCCAAACGTACAACCTGAAATGCATCAAAAACTACTTGAAATTACTAGAAACATTGCATGGTGGTAGTGCTTTCATTAATTGGCATGTAGCAACAAAGCAATTAATGACAGTACTGGAGAAAAGAAAAATCAATAGATAAATTGATGTATTGTTTAGTGTATGGGTAGGTAATCCATCCTTTTAAAGATATTCACAGAAATCTGTAATTTTCCACTTTTCACAAAAGCTTACCATCTTGTCACATTTCCCATATTTTGTGCATCACTGATACTTGATAAGTACACACACGTAAAGAAAAACTTGCACATGAATAATTTACAGTTATGTCCACTTTTCTCATTCAGTGGTGAATATTGTTTACATGCAGTTGCAACTTTAATTTAAAGGTAACATAAAAATTTGAACTATTTGTCTTTCTGCTGCTTTTTTCTTTTGACATAGAAACATGGATTATCCCTAGTGAGTTGTAAAAACATTTTACTTAAAAAGCATTTTATACAAACAAGAAAATAGTCATTGCACAAATTAGTACACCATACTTTTCAGCTACATGTGAAAAAGGAGATAAATAAAATAGGAGAGTTTTCAAAATATTCTCCAAGTATAAAATGGATTTCATTCCATCTGAAAAATTGGAGTAAATGAGGTCCTGTTTGTAGCCTTGTCACATTTTGTCGTATCATAAATTCAAAGGCAGAGATTCATCAACTGCCTTTACTTAAAAATCTGCCAGTGATCCCTAGATGGAAAATGCTACAAAACTGTGTTCCTACAAAAAATGCAACAACATGTTTGGTATAAATCTGCTACAAAAAAAAAAATCACGTTTGAAGGAAACAAAGGTTTGTGACAAAGGTGCAGTGTTTACGTAAGGAAAATGGAATAATAAGATATGTAACTGCCAACAATGATAAATACTATGAAGAAGGATAAAAGGGAGAGAATTGGAGAACTCTTGTACAAATTCAAGATGTAAACTATACCATGTAAACAGCACGCGCAGACATGTCCTGGTTGTATTCAGTAGTTTAAAAGCACATGGAGGTGCCATGTATTTATTAACCTCTCCATGCATACATCACAAAGAAACTTCAAACCTGGACTGTTCTCTTTTTTTTTTTTCCTAGTTTCTGTTCCTGGTACATTGGAGTTCTTCTCCCTCCTACTGTATGAACTTGGTCCCAAATCTTGATATTCACTGCAACCGAAAGGTTTAACCTGTTTCATAAAAAAATTGATTAAATGTTCCTATAACACCTCTCCTTGACTTTTGATAAAAAGACAACAACATAAGAAACGTCGCAGTGGTCGCCAAACACTGTTTGATCAAAGCCTTGAGATTGTGCAGCTCATTCTTTTTCCAAAGAATGCCTTGCCAGTTTCATCTTGACTTCACTGGCTAAGGTACCCTATCTTCTCACTGAAACAGACCTAAGCATCTGTTGGTGTCAGACATTCTTTCCACCATTTCTAGCTGTCGCTTTGCAGCACCATTTCACTCGAGACAACAGTCTTCAGTACTTGAATGCACCCCATTTAGCAGCCCTCAGGATGAAGTCTTTGGTGTATGAATCTTCGAAGGACAGAAAGGACTCTGTCTGCACAACATCCGTCAGGTGAGTGACACAAAACTTGAAACAAAAATCATGAAGGTCCTGAAAATGTAAATTGACAAAAAAAAATAAAGTTTAATTCAAATTTTGTTGAAGATTTTTGAAGCTAATGGGAATATTAAATCCTGGAGACAACAAACTCTGGGAATATCAGGTAGACCCCCCAAGCACCAACAAATTTGGTGGTAATGTGGCTGCATCCTTCCTGAGGCAGGGGTGGCACCTGTCACGACATACATAATACCTTAAATTATGAAAAGACTAAGCAAAAGGGCCACCATCTGATGGCCCAGAGCATACAAGAAAATTTTTGGATGAAGATATCCCCTACATTGCCAGAAATCACCTTCCTAGGCTCTGCAGATGTCCTTTCAATTTTACAGTATCCCCAAGAATCTGCCGTTGGTGCCATGGTCCCCCTGAGCAAGCTGCCAGTATTTGAAATTGATAAATGACCAGAAACAAAATCAACAGAAACAAAACCTCTGATGAGAGATGATTGTGTGACCTACAAACTGTGAATCTATGAGAAAAAGATATACCCCACAAACACTAATCAAGACTGTGGGATTGCCACTGATACTCACATTGGCCTCATACTTGATGGCAGCCGCCAGTAGATGGAATGCATTGTTGGTAGTGATCCCCTGTTTGATGATGCGTTCACACAACTTCTTAAGGTGGGTTTCACAGTAGGCATTAGCTAAATCCATTAGACCTTTCAAAAAAAAAAGTTAGCACAGGGTTAAAATCATATGTGCAAAACTAATATACAACTCCATTGACACACTTCTATTATTTAGTTTGAATGCATTTGCAAGTTACATACTGCATATTAAAGCACCACAGGCCTTCACCCTTTTACAAGGTTTGTAGCAGTTGGAGCTTTTTATTGGGTCAACATAGTTCGTTTTGGGCCAGTTTCCTCTGGTATATTGGTTTGGTATTGTGTTTCTCCAAGCATGCATCAACAATTACCACACGTTCACCGAGCTTAGTATTACGATATAGAGTTTTCCACAGGTTTGCAAGAGACAAGAGGCCTTAACATGTGAAACATGAACACAATCACAAAGTGACCACCATGGAGGGGTTTCAACCTCATCTCCAGACACTTTTGATAATTGAGAAGCAAAATGATGTCAATTAGAGACTTATTCATGCTCAGCTATTTGATATGACACTAGTAGCATATTATCAACATTTTTCTGCTGAGTTGAGCTTTGTAGGGAGAGGAATTTTTTTTTTAGCAGCAGTCGTTATTCCAGTGAAGCAGTAACTTCCACTTGAGACGGGCTATCCCCATCCAAAAATCCCAGATAGAGAACACAAGTTTTGCTAACATGGTCCCTTTCCAATGCAGAAATTAGACAAGTCCATAGGATATTAAAGGATGTGAATCACATTATGCTAAGACACAGAGTATCCCTGACAGGTCTAAGCAGTGACCACCTCTTACCACTCCCTCTTTCTCCTCCCCCTCCTTACCCCTAGTTAATCTCGCCCACAGCGTTTTTCAAAGTTAATAACAAGTCAATGTGCCATTACTTCAGGGAGAGGGATGCTGAAGCTTTTTGACTTACTGATAGCCTCTTCTGGTGGGAGATCCACACTGTCTGTATACAAATACTGCAGGAATGCTCTATACACAGGATACGTAAACTGCGTTATTTCTATTTCACTGTAAGATGGAAAGGAAAATTTTATCATGTTAATTACAATCGGATGCAATACTGAAAGAGATGAAGTTTGATAACATAAACATACAATGCTGACAAAAACCGAAAGTAAACTGATGTGAATGCAAATGGTCTTTGGCAGCCAACAGTTCCTGATTAGTTTTGTTTTATTTCACCTCATGAGGAGAACCATGTCATGGACACCACAGTCTTCAATTCCTACCTGGATTTTTGTGAGATGGCAAACGTAAAACTGACGTGCACACTTGTCGTAATGAAGAACAGCTAGAACACTGTCCCAGAGGTTCGGAATGCACTCCGGGATGGAATGACTTGTAAATGTTTCACGCACTTATTCTGTCAGCTTGACTATCAGTCACAATATACAGTGCTTACCAGGATTTGTTACTCACAGGCTACAACTAAATGCAAACCAAACATAAAATATCAAGGGAAAGGTGATCCAAAAGCACTACATGCATTGCCACTGGATGAAATCTACAGCACTGATGTTGCCAAACTACAACATGGACACAAGCTGAAAATCAGCCCAATGATACTGGACTTTAGAAGGCTCACAAGAACTCAATAACAATGTCTGTAAAACAGTGCATTTAAATGTGAGCCCATTGAATATCGTTGGTGGGAATCTCATCTTACACACACGAGAATCAACTCCTGGGCGGTCACAATGCATGACCTCATGAATGGATAGATGAAGGACTACATTTAGCGATTTACATGGGCAAGTGAAAAGGAGATCAAAGCTTAATAACTTTCTATAAAGACTAACAATGGCACTGTTTTCATTTTTTCTTCCAAAAAGGGCATATCAGGCGCCGAAATTTCATCCGCAGCTTTATTGCGGCCAATCACTAGCATAAAAGGAGTAAGTGATGACAGAATATAATAGCCATTTCATCCTCCCTTTAATTGTAAATCCCATCTCCTATCCTAGTGTCAGATTTCAAAGAGAGAACGACCCAGTCATAGATACTCACGCTTTGCTGTCTTCCTTCCAACAGGACTGGAACATCGTTCGGAAGTAGTCACACCTACATTCAGAAAACACAGCCGAATCAATGGGATGGAGATGACCATTTAAAACATCTTTGAACCGATGCACAATCATGGCTGCTTAGTTTGTTTGATCATCCCTTTGAGAAGCATTCCAGCCAGGCCTCTGACAAAGAGCACTGTCTTACCATTGTTTATGTGCATACGTGCTTGCCTTGAAAGATTCTGGTACCATCGTTATACCACTAAACAATTACACAGCAAACAAGTTTACCAAATCTGTTTTTTCTTTGTTTGTTCTCTGTTTATCAAAATGAAGCAAAAGTATCTGAGAAACATCCTGCCCAAAGTTTCATTCAGAAATATTGTTTTCTATCCAAGTTACACACTTTTGAAATTCATAGAAGGGTGTTGCCATTTTTGCCTAAGTTGTTCAAATGTAAACCAACTTGAGTAAGTCGAATAATAAAGTCACATAACCACAGATAGCATGAATTTTACTGTATTTCTTTGTTTTCTTCACCTAAAATTACTACCAATCCACACACACTTGTGCACATTTTGTGTTGAATTACTGAGGTGTATCATGCAATAATCAATTCATTAATACTCTGATTGAATCTATGAACACCTGTTAAAAATATATTGACAACGAAATACAAAGAAAAATAAAAGCTTTTTAATCACATGTGGTCCGGCGATGTCATCACAATCTCAAAATGGCAGCTTCCTGATTAATTTTTTATGAACACTCAAATTGGAATACCTTGGAAAGTAAACAACATATCTGAATGAAATTTGGTGATGGTGTTCACCAAATATTAGTCCCTAACTTAAGAGTGTCAAATGTCCTGACTTTTCTTCTCCTTCAACATGTTATAAACATAGCTTCACAATTTGAAGTAAAATCAGTACAGACAACATTATCCCTTAATACCCTAATAAACCCACGAACACACATGAATGGCAGATGCCAAACAAAATTGTAGTTACACATGTAAACTCCTTGCAGAAAAGAATCTGTGTATCCCATAGACCACCAAAACACACAAATACTGTCAACACACAAATGCCTACATGTGGTGTAAAACAGCACGTAATACATTTACAGTTATACAGCATATTTTGCAGATAATTCACACCTACTTGTCCGGAATCTGAACAGAGATTCACAACACTGACAATAAAGATATCTGCATCAGAGATAAGGCGGTCACCATGGTATCTGAGACGCACAAAATCTATACAGGACAACTAAATTTTGCTACAAGGTTGTCATTCAGACAACCAAACTGGGTCAGTACTTGAATCAAATAATGGTTTTACTCACAAAATCTGAAACAAATTCACGAAAAGTAGGGGTAAATTTGGTATCAAACAGCACAACGCGTGTATATAATACAGCAACCTAGTGATACTTCATGAGAAAATATTTGGCCAAGGGATTAATGTTTGAAACGGACAGTCATATTTTACATGTTATATGTTCCTTGGACTTTAAGATGAAATTGATAAAATGTCAACCCTGTGCAAGTATTACAATGTGACACAGCCACATGAACTTACCTAATTTTCAGGAATGCTTTGTGTACATGAATGTGCTGGTCTTCGACAATAAACGAAAGGTCTGATGTGGTCTGCAGGAAGCAAAACAAGTATGATTTTGGACTACATGTGCAAATGTTGCCTCTGCTAAAATGTCCTATTGCAAATAGTTATGCCAAAAACTGGTCTGTGATTTCACAGGATTTGATAACTGGAATTTCGAAGTCAAACCATTGACCCCAATGATTGCAAAGCAAGTGCTCTATCAACTTAGCTATAAATGTAATAAATAATCACAAACACATAAATCAGGGTACTTTCTTATGAGTTTTCACAGAATACTGCTGCCACAATGTAAATAAATTATGACATTGTTTTAGGCAATACAAAATTCAAAATATGAAACAAGTATGAACCATTTCATGGTGTCATGCAGTTGAAAGCTTTCTCGCTAGGGCTTTGCAAGTATGGTCTCACTTCTAACCATAATTTGTGAAAACTTCACAAAGCACTTTTTATCATGACTTTAAGGCAAAGGAATTTTTGCTTTCATCACAAAATGGTAACCATCAGGAAAATGTGTTTTGTTCCTCTTTCCTTTAAATTGTGTCATTCAAAGTAACTGTATTCTAAATATTATCTATGAGTTAACAAACCTCATCATTAAAGGCATGCATTAGGCTCTCCTCCAAAACCCTCCTTCCAACAAAGTTTTCTGAATAGAGGAGAGAAAAAGGAAACAAAACTTAAGAGTCTGACCACCAGCTGAATAGGAGCAATCATGTGATCAAATGAGGAAAGACGGCATTTTGCCACAGTACTACCAAGTACTCAACCAATAGGAAGGGGAAATGCTCACCGAAGGTCAAGGGTCGCCATGTTACAGGAGGAGAGGAAAAGCAAGCAAATATGTCGTCCAAGCAGCTGAATTTTGTTTTCATCGGCGTGGTGGTAGACTGCCCTCTACACTGGCCCCACATATACACATCCCCGGACTGGAGCGTCGCAGCAGAGAGGTGGGAATAATGGATGGCCGCGATCGCAATGATCCTCCTGAAAGAAACAAGGACTGGTTTCAGAAATTTGGAAGTTATAAAGATCGATCAGAAAGTGTAAAGCGATAAAACTTTTCTTAGATGGATGGACTGAGGTATCTGTTATCAACCAGGCCAAAGTGGACTGCATGTCCAGCAGTCTTGATTTTTAAAAGACAGTATTTTACAAGGATACCATACCGTACCATAAACTTTGACATGAGATGGATTTTAATTCTTAAATTCAACTGTTGTCTTGCTCTGATTGAAATGTATCGATAATCTCATTTGAAACTCCAGAGTGCACAAAATGTGCAGGGTCGAGAGGGGTCATTAATACAAAAGTCGCAAACCATAAAATACCCAAAATATATCTGTTGGTTTGTCAGTCTTTTGCAGATGGAGTTCCTCATTTGCACTTTTATATCTGTCCCAGATTACTGCCAACTGACTTTTACTTACTTTCCTTGAACATCTACCAACGTAGCCGAAACTTGATTTGCTTTGTTCCCTGTACCCAGTTGTCCGTACGCGTTGGCTCCCCAGGCGTACAGTTTACCCTGATCTGACAAGGCAAGAGCATGGTTATATCCGCAGACAATCTGTCGAAAGACGAATGGAACAAGTTACCCGTTTGGTTGAAACCCTCGGTTTCACTTTCATAACATGGGAGCTGCCATCTTGTGACTGGTTGTAAGAGAATAACATAGCTTACCTTTGATCTAGTCAGTCTGACATTTGTACATTCAACTTCCACATCACACGTAGAACAATCCAGAAGGACCCAAAAAGAAGACAAGCATCACGTACAGAAATATTTGATGAATGCCGTCTCGGAACATTAAAAAAAATATTTCTAGTAGTGTAACATTCCAAACACCCAGTAGGGACCCTGAAACCTGGTCAAAATGTCGATTGTAAAGTTAAAACTGGTATTTTCACAGTACCGTAAATTAATGTTGAGGGACCACACTAGTGTACCACATACAACCACTGAGACCTCTTCAGTAATATGACCACCGATTTTCGCACAGAATACGAAGAATATTCTGTTATGAACTATTAGCAGTTGTTGTACAGCAGGCAAAATTCGGTAAGCTGATGCAGTGTGTCCACCCCTGCGGTTGTCATTTTTCACTTTACGGAGGAATCGAGTAGTAGTTTTGGATCTGAGTAGTAAAATACCAAGCGGGTACCCGTCGAACCTACGAAAACACAAATTTCTAGCCAGCCTGCTTTTGGTTACGAGTTTGAAATAAATGACGATAAATCTAACAGACCATGTGAAGCATCCCATTTCACACAAACATAGTTAACGTTACCTGTGAAACGATGGTGTTCTGTAAGCTGGAGACCCTGCAGGGACTCGGCTGGTTGACATTATTGCCCATTCCAAGTTGACCGTTACCGTTGTAACCCCAAGCATAGACCTGAGTAGACAAAGTGTGGAATTTCATCAGTAATAAACTGGATTTTAGAGACAAAATGAAAACAGGTCGTTCCTGTCGAGACTATAACCTAAAAATAGAAATAGAGCAAAGATCCTTACCTCACCATTTTCAACGAGAGCCATGGAAGAAGTCTGACCACAAGACACCGAAACAATTCTTTTTCCACCTGGAAAGATATCACAGTATGCACACTGTCTTGTAAACATTGAAATTATAACACACTTAACATGCAGACACTTCAAAAGGACCACAAAAGGACAGAGAAATAAGCATCTGAAAGAATATACGTCTATGTGCTACAAGTTCACTGTCTTTTATACAACTATGCTTGTTGATGTAACAGAGATATAATTGAAGGACGAACAAAACTGCTTCTTTCCAAATTCAAGATATTATCTTTTTACTTGCAATATTATCTAGCTTTTCAAAAGAAGAGCAAACCCATGGCTCATACATGTATGACTAGCTGGCAGTAAGATATAATTCATATTCCAAATGTTTGTGAATTTTAAGCGCACTTCTGATTTTACATTTATGTGAAACAATACTTCTTACCTACAGTATTGCAACAAATTTGGCAGGTGAACCAGTTGCACACACCAAGCAAAAGGTTTGATGAAACTGTCCATCATGGAAAGAGGCAATTTTGGGCAACTTTGACTGAGGTAAAAGCATATGTATGCAACTTTTATTTCCCTTTGAAATATTCCCCTTTGACCTCACTAGTTCTACGTATTAATACTGTTAAAAGAGTACAATAACTTCACTTCATGCAGCTTGGCAAAATCATGTAGGAATTTTCAGGGTCGCTATGTGACATCATGCTACTGCTGTGTCATTCAGAATCAAATGGAAGGTGCTGTTCTCCACGCATCAACAAGTATCTACCACGATTTCTACCAAAATTATTTTTCAAGCAGTGGGAGCGACCTCACTTGAATAAAGATTTGAGCATGTATTGATAGAAAAAACCTTCTTGGTCCGTGAAATGTCAAAAACAGTTGAGTCATTTCTCAACATTTATGAACAGATTGTTGATAATACAAAGTTAATAAATGATAAACCTGACTCTGGGGAAGCTCAAACAAGCTCAAAAAAAGTTTGCAGTATAAGCCCTATATTTTCTTTAAAAGGATTACTTTGTATGATCCTTTGAACATGGTGCTGGGTTTGAAAATGCCACATTTTAATTTACTTTATGCCCTCATTTACATTTTGATCAGCTCACACAACAGATGATACGTGGCCCCTTGGGGTGAATCCTGCAAAACATCCCAACGCAATGATGGAAATATAGATGCTGATTCAATCCTTCCAATAAACAATTCATTAAAGTTTTACAGGGTGAAAATCGTACAGAGCTCTCTCTCTCTCTCTGAATCTACAAACAGTAGATGGACTTACTCAAAACAGATGACCCCGAGACCCTCCTTGGATTGCTGATGTTAGATGTTGCACCAGATCCAACTTGACCGCAGTTGTTGTAGCCCCAGGCATATACCTGTTTGACGATCAAAAGAGAAAATTGCTACAATTGCTGGGGAAGTTTATAGCAGTGACGAACATATACAGTTTATGGAATATTCCTGTAAAATGTGTGTATAAGGAATGGAAAGCAAACAGTGAAAATTTATGTTATGGTCACCACCAAAAAAAAACATGGTACCTTGTCAGTTTGCTTTTGAAGGCAGTTTTTCATTCTAAGTAAACACTCAAATTTGCGTAAGGCATTGGTTGAGTGTTTGAGTACAGGGTTCAGAGTGACATGGGTAAAACGCACAATTTCTTGACCACTGCCACTAAAAGAGGTGACAAAAGAGTGTAGGCACAACACATGAGACAAAATTTTTGAGCACCATCAAACATAAAAGATGGGATGTGAATCAGTCACCCTGTACTGAAGTTGTTCTTTTCCTTGAAATATTGGTTGAAATGTTGAGTAATCAGACTTGCTACTAGTCTGTTACATTGTGTGTTGAGTAATCAGACTTGCTACAAATCTATCCCAATGTAAATAAAACTTTGTCACAAGAAAGGTCCACTCACCTCTCCTCTATCTGTTCTGATTAGAGTATGATGGCTGCCGCAAGAAACCTGAACAACTTTGCTTCCATTTAGTCCTGACGATATGGAGCAAGGAACCATGCCTTGTGTGGTACTGCCGTTACCGAGCTGGCAATAACCATTGTGGCCCCAACTGTGCACAAAGACATTGCTTATTAGTGACCCATATCAACATGGAATATCCTATGGTGTGGCTTAAAAAGTGATTTTAACTTTCCTTGAAAGAGAAACACGTAGAGCTGCAAAAGTCTACATGTACTGTGAGCACTGACAGTTACTATATCAGTCAATTTCTTTCAGATATCTGTCATGCTAAGTAAACAGAGGTAAATGTTTTGTGAGTACCAGAATGTAGAAAATCCATTGCTGATGAATTATCTGTCACACTGTATAGGGAAGGTGTTCAATGTTTGTAAACGTAATGGAAATACATGAGAAACCAATGACAACATGGGGGGTCACCTGGCTGAGCAGCCGAGCTTCCCTGATATCACGTTTACGAGGTAACAAAACGCTGCACACACAAACACACACCATCATCATTATCATCACTGCAATTGTCACAATTATCAAATTAATCACCAAAAGGAAAGAGCAGCTGGCCGTCAAGCAGTTTTAAAGAAATGAAACTCCCAACATAAAATTTTTCACATCCAGAGAAGGAATGCTATGACACCAAACAATATCAATTCAGATCAAATTTTGGAAACTCTTGACAGTAAATTTCACACACTGAAAGAAGGCGTATTTATCAGACATGGATCCAGGATTTTAAGAAGTGGGGTGCCAAAGCCACAAAGTCCGGAGAGAGGGGGTTTAGAGATCCTCATCCAAGAAAACTGGAATTCTAGTTGCACTTGGATGCAATTTCCCAGCATTTGGTAAGCATATTTTCCTTATCTATTCGCTCATTGTGGTAAAAAATTTTTGGTCATTGGAAAAAAGTGAAGGGGCATGCGACCGCTGTGCCCCCTTCTGAATCCGTGCCTGTTTATTATACTATTAAAGCAGAAACAATCGGCATTTTCTTAAGCAAGAGCAACAATCACCACCCACCTGTACAGTTCACCATCCTCAGTGGCAGCTATAACATGAGGCCCACTCCCACATGCAATGGAAGTTATGCCCTTTTTGCTTAGAGAGTCTATCTTTCTCGGTGTCAGAGTGCTTTGAACATCTCCCACACCTAAGCAACCGTTTACATTGCTCCCCATTGCAAAGACCTCATCGTCACAGGTCACGTAAATAGCTTCATTCCCAGAGGAACCGAAGACGCAGGCCAGCTTTATGTTGGCTAAAGTCCCGGAATCGAGTAATCCAAAGACAGGCCACTTGGCGACGTCGTATATGTTCGTCATCTTACCAATTCCCTGTGCTACAAAAAAAGGCAATCAAGAAAAGGAATGGTCACATACATGAAAAAGTCCACAATTTTCATCACTATTTCCTCATTTTTCCATCAGAACTCAGGATTGGAATAAAACACTGTTATATTAAGGAGGGTTTGTCACAAAGTACAGTACTTGTTTTATCGACAAGACTTAAAACATGCAGCAGTTTCATGCCAACTTTCATGGAACTGATTCATAGGCTTCAGTAACTACAGTACTGTATTTATAGACTACAGAGTCATTATAAGATGTTGTTTGTATAGATGAAAATGAAAAGGGAAATTTTGGCTTTACAAACTTCCCAGATGGCCAGAAACAGCACTCCCAGGGTGTTATAAGCTGTGTATGCACAGTCTTAAGACAGGGATCTCATGTTTACAATTTCTCAAATTAATGAGAGCAAAAGTTAATCTATGAAAATGCTAATACATATCAGACAGGTTGAGATGATGCAAATATCATAAATTAGGCAGCCTCTTTCATATATTCTTGGAGCACTTGGCAAATATTTCTGTGGGTTTGAACATTATCTAGTCTCACTTTCTTTTTTTTTTTCATTGGAAAGTGGAGTCACAGTGATTGTTTGCAGGAGGTCAAGAGATTTGAAGTATGTCCTGATAAGTGCAGATAGATTTGTTTTCTTGGTGAGCCTGGGACATGGGTGAGAGGACATCAGCGAGTGAGATACGGAAATACAGTTTGCGTCTGTTGCATTGGCACAGCCAGAACTTTTGATTAGGGGTGAACTGAAAATTGTTTAAAGACAATCCATGAGAAGCTCCAGCACCATTTCGAGCAAAATGTACCAGAAAAAATACAAAAAAAGTCACCCCCATCACTGATTATTGGAAATCGCCTTCTCAGGCTCTCTAAAGTTTTCTTTTAGCCGGAGTTTTTCAAATAAATTTGCCATTTACAAGGTATACAGTTAGGGGCCTTTTGTCAATTGTCAAGAGCGATGTCAGCAGCAAGAGTGCCTGGTTATTATATTAATCCATTCCTAATCATTGGTGCAAACAGCATACAGCAAGTAACAAACATTGGCTACGAAATCTGTCTTACACATGAATTGGCTGGTAACTAAGCACTGGTCTTCACCTGTGTAACAAAGGTTAATTTGTCCTTTACCTTATGCTCTTTGCACCCCCTGTATCAATAGCCAGAATGCAGACTGCGAACATTGCTCTGGGCAACCAACAAAATGGTTCCCAACCGTTTCCCTTGTAAATGGCAAACTCGTACGAATAACTCGATCTAAGATTGATTTTATGAATATATTTTAGGTCAAACTAAGGTGGGTATAGAGTGCTATTTAGTGTACCTTGATACATGTGATTCAGAGGGTTAGATAAGGTTCATAGTTGGCATAAGGATGTAAAAAATAGGAAGGTTTGTGAACGGTTAGCAGCTGTGTCTTACCTTGCAGATTATTATAAAAATGGCATAGCCTAGCACTAGCAGTATTACATGGGGATCCCTGTCTACCTTAATGCATTGTAGGCCTAGTCTAACTCAAGTTGATATCCATGCACTTAAACCTAGGCCTGAGTTGTCACTGTTTAAATTACTGTTAGTCTAACTTACTTAGTCATAAATTTAATACCGTTAGGCCTCAGAAGACAGAATTTAAGTCGTCATATAATAATAAGTCTGTGGGTAGGCCTAAACACACTGAGTTAGTGACTTACTTATTACGTTCTGACGTTACTTACAAATTTACGATTAGTGGTGACACTGACAGCGGGTTGTTCGATATGAGTTAACTACTTTTCTTTCTTGCATTGAGCAAATGCAGCCGAAACTACACAGATGTCAGGCCAATTCTCAACCTTGCAATTACAGTGTGAATCCTCATTTACAACGGCAGCAGAATTCTTTGTCTGTTTGTTTCAACCCAGTCAAGGCCTAGCCTCTCACTTTCGGGTGCCGAGGTCAGGTGTTTACGTAGGACGTCCTTAAACTTGACGTGGTTAACGTTTGTAATATCTTAGTAGATACCACTTTTATGTAGGTATGTTGTATTACATTTCTGAATTATTCAATTTGATAAGCGGATAAAGTTGCATTAATTTGCTAATTTGTAATTAAAATTTCTATTAAAATCAATCAACATTTCTTTCTAGGAATAAAACGCCAAAAGGTGTAAGCATTATGTAAACTATTCTTCCTTACATTGTTTGAAATTCACAACAAAGTGGTACGTTCCGTAGGGATTCCCCCCAATATCTATCCTTCTGTTTTCATGTTCGACAAAGATTTCTTGGCTGTATGGTTATACTAGTTCTACCGAAAGAACGCTGTGCTTCATTGTAAATTATTTGTTGAACACTTGTTTTGTTACATCACATTTACATCGAGCTTTTTTAAGCCAAAAGCTGTGTTCAAAAAGCGTTTTACAAATACTCAGTGGCGAACATGGTAAACCTGTTTGCAGGATTATGAAGGTTACGAAAGTAAAACTCAGAACTTGGTCAAAGAATAGTCGGCATCATAGAACATCAGACTACGTTAAAAGCATTACAAATCACATGACAGATTCTTACAATACGTTTTCAAATTCTTAAGAGGTTCAAGTTGTCTCCAGCACAATTAAACTACATGTATGTAGGCTCCCCATGGGTTATACGAGTGATTTAGTTAGGTGCATCGATGGCGGTTCAGTAAATAACGCTTGATGATGCTATTGCATCCCATTTTGCAGAAGCTGAGACTTGTTGGGACGTGGAGAATGGTGAATCGAATATATCACCAAGATGACGTAATGCCGAATTTGGTGTGTGCAAGAAAATCAAGGGACGTCCAATAAAGTGTTATTGAGCTCAGCTTTAGCTTATGATTCAGGATATTTTAAACGAACGTATTCGTGCGAATAAAACAATTATTTGGTACGGACGAGACTCCAGCCAATCAGCAATCGTTACTAAGGTTAAAGTTGAGGGTGGGATTAGGTTCGTGTGAAAAGCGAAGTTGACTAATCGCCGGTTGCTCGTGCGAATAGTTTCCCCATTAAATAATGTCGTTGCTGTGCATTCCATTTTGCAAAATTCAGAGTTCCATCATGGCAAACGGGGGACATCTCGAGGGACACCATCATGGGTTACCCATAATTAATATTCATGAGTACTGTGTTTTATGTCTCTTTTATCTTTGCAGCAAGGAACGTTTTTGGTGGGAGACCATCAATTTCTACCTGCAGAATCCAGGTGAACATTGACAGCCTTTGACCAAACAACATTTCATGTTCACGTTTGAGGGAGGCATAAAAGACATACTCATGAATATTATCTTGCAGGCCAAAACATGAGAAAAAAAAATGAAAATTTATTGTTTTTTTTTTTTTTTTTGGTGGGGCGCTTTCCAACAAAATGTACGACCTATAACACTGGAGAACCTGTAATTCCCTGTTTCAGAATCACTGGTTCAAACAAGTGATACCCAGTACCGCGGGTTGCAACTTGTTTGCCAACACAAAACAAAGGTATGTATAGGCCTATATAGGGATTGGATATTGGACATAAAGGGAAGAATGCGCCATCGCGTGTGCTACGGCACAGACTGAAATTTGTTGCGCTTTTTCAGTAGTTATTCTTCTATCAACTCAAACCACATGTATGACCATTTTTCATACATTGTGGTTTTTTTTTTGTAATTAATTGAGAAATTTGCAGCCATGAGATCCCTGTTTCGAGGTTGTAGCTTAGAGAATACTCCTCAGTAGAAGTGCCGTTTGAGGCTATCTGTTTGTAAAGCCAAACAATTTTCTTGAAAGCCCCGCTAACATAGTCGTGCCAACAGTCACCCCACCCCAAAAACTATTTTGGTTCTTCTCGTCAGCTGGAGTGGTGTTTGATGTGTGCCATGGTTGGCAAAACAAAACAAAAGATACCAGTTACAGCATATAATTGTTGAAGTTGATTTTTTTAAAATGCCTCTTCTTAGTACTAAAATGCCTAATAATTTAAACATAAAATAATATATGTTTCTGTCTAGGGGTTTAGGTGAGTTGCACTGTTGGAACTAAATGCCGCTTGTACCTTCAAATTGCTTCCTACACCTTTATTTCATTAATCACCTCCATTGCAATGGCCCCTGTGAGTGATTCCACGGTAGGAGCTTCCTCTTCAGTCCGCCCCCGTCGATGCATAGTACCAATTTTTACAGATATCAGTACTTCTAGTGAGACTGGGAAATATGCTGTAGAATATTCGGGACCCTCCTTCAATAACATCCTTCGAATCAGCTGCAAAGATTTTATGTCAAGCAAATCTATCAAGGTATCATCATATGTCTCGATAAGTTCAGGGCACTCAAGTTAACCTGTTGGCGGTTGATTCTATTACAAGCACCAGACTCCGGAATCGAATCACGATTTTTGAAGACTCAACTTGACTCGAGTCACTTGCGTCAAAAGACTCGACTCGACTCGAGTCTGTATATAGAATGGAGCCGTCTCGACTCGAGTCACTATGTTGGATGACTCTACTTGACTCAAGTCTTTTCGCAATGACTATAGAGTCAAACTATCAGCAAACAATATGATATACAATTCTGTTTTGGTGTACATTTACAGTGTGTGTTGGACTATTCTCGCTAAGTGAAGAACGTCGTTTTGTTCAGTCAGTTCCATGGTCGATAGTTTGTTAAGTAGTGGCGCTATTCTGAAGTGATTATCTTAATTACTTTCCACATTTTCTTGAACAGATGAGCATAATGGCATATATGTCTTACTTCCTTGAACAGTTACACAATTTTATATAGATCACATTGCTGTAGTTATTTTTGGAGTGTAAGGAACAAACCATTTATTTTAAGTATGATTAATTTGGTTATGCCCACCAACTTAAGAGTCTGTCTACGGAACATGGGTAGGCCTACATTTTGAATTGTTATTAATAGAAGAAATCATTTCTGTGTTTTGCACTCGGTTTGTACAATGGCATTGTTTTTACTGATTTTTTTTTCGTTTCTTTTAATATTTTTTAATTGTAAAAAAAGTTTGCTACATGAACACTTTTATTAAAACCTGGTGATTCGACATCAACACGAGCGTCTGATAGATTCCTGGATACAAAAATAGAAACGACATGTAATTCTTGAAAAAGGAATAAAAAAAAAATAGATGACTAATTTAAAAGAAATGGAGAGTGAAAGTGAGCTGGGCAAAGTAAAGGGGTTAAAAAATCTGTAATGGTAGAATTCTTCTTATTTCGATACTCGTTGACATATGGCGGCACAATTCTCGCTCCAACAACTATTTCAGGATCTGGGGTGACCAAGTCAGCATGTTTAACAATTTCGTACGTAACTTGCTTGTCTGATCTGGTATTACAGGTCAATTGTAGGTCAAAATGAGTCAAGTGACTCGCAATGACTCGAATAGACAAAGTGACTCGACTCGACTCGAGTGTGGTTGGGGACTCGATTCGACTCGACTCGAGTTTAGTTGATGACTCTACTAGACTCGACATGACTCGACTAGTGGGAGACTCGATTCGACTCGAACTTTAGTGACTCGATATTACGACACTGGATGAATAGTACAGGCTATTCTTAGAACTTTGAAACAGTGAATAAAAGTTTGTAACACGAGTAAAAGTAACTTTCTTAGATTGTATTCTTATATTCATATCTTCATAGTGTTACAACTTACAAATTATTGTTAACTTACAAATTTTTGTTCAAAATCGCACAGAATATGACTCTGCCATGTTTATTACGTTGAAGTTGCAAAACTATGTTCGATGGTAGCAACGTATACGGGACACAAAAAGTTGACTTTCAAGACCAGACACATTACAATTGTTTCTTCTGCAATATGTAAGGAATAAATTGTAATAATTTTATCGGATAAACTTACAGTAAATGCAATTTTGCGATTGAAGAGTCACAACACACGTACATGTACTTTCACACATTTTCTTACTTTATTTCATTAGCAACGTAGTGTTAAAATGAATAATACTACTAATCCCGCATTAAGTCTTTGTCAGCTAGACGGGGACAAAATAAGTGAGGCGCACAACATGAGTAGGGACTCAAAAAGGAATTTCGAAGGATACTTGTACATTTTTGTTCATTTTAAAGAGATTTCAGAAAAAATGGCAATTTTTATCATTTACAATGTCACGGTTCCCACCAAGTACAGCTTCAAAATTCTCTTTCTTTCTTCAAAACCGGTCAAACTGCCACCACAAGTAGCGTGGTCCACCATGGTCCTTAACCCCCCCCCCCCCACTCCACCCCCCTTTCCACATATAAGCTCCCCAAAAATAAATTGATCAGGTTAGACAATCGGGTCTACGTTAGTTAAACAGAAGGCTTAAATGAAATATCAACTGCCACTGCAAAATATTTCATTTTTTTATTTTGAGAACAATGACACAGTTCAAAATGCATTAACGTTTTGAGTAATTTACGCATTAAAAAAAAAAGACATTAAAAAACGATCATGATGTACAGTTTTGACTTTTAAGACGAGGAATATTCAAATTAAGCCTATTCTACTCAGCGGGAAATATGGTATTCGTCTTGCCAGGGCCTCCCTGACTTTTGCTGTTGGATTCACCAGGCTCCTGCTAAAAATTTTTCGCCTATTACCTCGAGCTTTGGTTTATAGGCCATAGCGGACGTATTCTGGTACAGTTGTGGTAGTAACTGGGTGAGGCATTTATGTAGGGGTATTTTCGGACGGACTATTTTTTTTGGGGGGGGGGGAGGGGATTGTACAGTGGTTACGTGTCGTGAGATAATTTTCCGGCGGGTAAGGTATTTTGAGGGTATTTGTCCTTGAGGGTTTATCTGATGGCAACAATCGAGGGAGGGGACTCTTATCCTAATTCCTTCCATCCGTCCTAGAGAGTTTCCTCGTGATTGGGGGTAGCTGTTCAGGTGGTATTTGACAGGGTGGTATAAGACCGGGGGCTTATATGTCCGAGGGTATTTGTCGAGGTACATATACACCCGGCAACCGCGATGTGGTAAGTCATAGCCTTCCTCTGGCAAATTCGAGCATATCCTCATGCATCCTAGTACCTATCCTGAATATTGTGTATGGTGTAGTCCAGAAGGACCCGTGCCAGGCCGTCTCGTAATGCACTAACGTGACTTCAACACCGGCGTTCTTCAGTTGTTGTGCATATAAGTAGCCTTCATCTCGCAGGGAATCGAGGCCAGTGGTGACGACGTAAGCCGTCGGCAAACCTGTCATATTTTTCCTGAAGTGGGGAGTGAAACGAGGATCCAGAAAAATGTCTTTCGCCGCCGCCCAAAACTCCTCCTCTCCTTCGTCTAACGGAGAGGGGCCTTCGTAAAAGGGGCTGGCACGATAGGTCGCAGGGAGTAGGTGGTGACCAAAGGTCTCCCTGTAGAGGGCGCTTTGCTTGAAGGACGGTCCAACGTGTCTGTTTTCCTTCAATTTTTGCATCAGTTTTGGGTCGGTACTGCCCCAGGCGTGCATCGTGCAAAACTTGACCATCGCTTCACGGTTGACGAGGCCTTCTCCGGGTCCGAATCTCTTCGTGTATTCTTGGTATGACGGAAAATAAAAATCGAGGCACTGTGTCCAAGGATAAATCAAAAATTGCATTTTGAGATTAGGGACCGATTGGTCGTCGTGAATGAGCTGGGAGACACTCGCGGCCAGAAACCCGCCGGAACTGTCTCCGCCTACGGCGACCCTCTCGCTGTCGACGCCGTAGTCCTTTCCGTGGAGCAGAAACCATTTCACGGCTGTGAAACATTGGTTAATCGGCACAGGGAACTTGACTCTTGGCGTCGTGTCGTAGCTGAAACAAAGACGAAAGAAATGTCAATGAGTGATTTAGAAAAGATGTGCACAAATAATAAGTAAAAGCAAAGAAAAAAGTAATGTTTTTAACAATGCGTTCTATATAATATATCATATCGGTTTCGGTTATAAGCGAGCTACCGATCTGGAATATGCGATTTAATTATTTCAGTGTGTAATGCGTTCTGGGTAAATCTGAAAATATTTGCAGTGAGTTTAGCCGGAAAAACAGAAAAAGAAGGAATAACAGCTTTTCATTAACAGTACTTACACAGTCTTCATCTACTAGAAGGAAGAGTGAAGACAGAGGTGGGCTGGACATGAGCGTGGATCATTAGGAGACGGGAGTACACCCCCCCGCCCCACCTCAATTTTTGTGAGAGCGGAAGTCTCTAATAAACTCCCCTCACATTTTCAAAATGATGAAACGTAAAACAATATCACACAGATTGCAAAATGGACACTACATTTTAATTGTTAAATTTTGACCAATTGTTGCACCATTTGCTATATGTATACATAAGTTCCAATTTTTTTTTTTTTTGGAAAGTAGGACACCCTCCCCTTACGGATCCCTCAGTCCCCAGGACGGCGATTGGTAAATGGTGTTAAGTCCCCCTCACTTTAGGAGACGGATCCATGCCCTGGGGGATGGAAACATGCAGAGGATAGGCTTAAGGGAGACAGGTTACTGGGCGAGGAAGAAAGTAACATGATGGAGAAACGTACTCAATGTTGACAACCACAGCTTTTAGTCTAAAGGAAATCATTCTTGCAATTCCATTGTGTGTTTCTGGTGGAGACATGTGGAGGGAAAGAAAAAAAGATAGGTTTTAACATTTTCTTTGTTTCTAGAAATCATACAAATGCGTATAAGATATAACAAAATACTTTACACGGAATTCGGGCGGTCAGTATGCCTTAATGATACTGACACATAGTGACTGAATTATTGCTGTCTTTTCTTTGAAAGCTCCTCACAGTTCAGGCTGCCTCACACTGCAAACCTATAAACAATTCCGGACAAACCAAAGTTGGGGCTATACGAATCGCTGCATTCACCATGAGATTACTGTCAGTACTGTTGATATATCATCTTCTATCCTTCATTACGAATTGGGAGACAGGCAGTGGAGAGGGAATCACTGCTTTTCGATATATATGACACTCACTTGCAGACCCGTAGGCAAGTCCCCCTCCGTGCATGTAGACGAAACCTGGCAATAGTCTATCAGCAGTCGCTAAAGGTGGCCGGTATATGATTATCTTGGTCCCGTTGAAATTGTCCTCCAGAGTGGTCACTCCTGGACCTAGATGGTCAGCAGATGAGCTCTCAAGAGCCCAAGTTGAAGCAGCTTTACTTCCTCCCGCCGTAGCCGTTTTCAACGAACCACTCTCAGCTGATGGAAATAAGTATTTCTTGCAAGTAACGACCCTGAATCATGAAAAATGAAAATGAGAAAACATTTTGAAGTTTCATTACACTAAATTCACTTAAAGCATATACACACATTCCTACCTGAACGCGGCCTAAACTGAGCGTGCAAAGAATTGATTCAATTTTTTTACACGTTGTAGCGGAGTATCGCTCTACTTTCCCAGTACTTCATCTGATCCAACTGGGAGTCAACGTTCAAGTCTGGATGGTTTAATGATTAGCATTATACAACACTATGATACCGAAATTTTCATGATGCAGTCAACATAAACGTCTACGACAGTTGCAAGGGAAATCTACGGCGGACATAGGGTGACATGCGAGATGTAAAATTATCGTGTACGAATAACTTGCTATCTCTGAGTCGACGAAATTTTCAAATTGTCAAGTTACCTACTTGCGCTAACTCCATACTTGTTATCTACACACTTTTTTTTTGGAAAATTACCGAAATACCGTCTCACAAATGACTTGCTATCTCGACGAAAACTTCCAAATTGTAGAGTTACGGACTTACGATCAGTTGACATCTTGGGAAAAGACTTGCGCACAGTTTGTCGAGATACCGTCTTACAAATGACTCGTCATCTCGACAAAGTTTTGCATATTGTCAAGTTGTCGAGTCAGCCTAATTCGACAACTCGACAATTTGTTAAATTTCGTCGAGACAACAAGATATGTGTAATGCGGTATCTCAACAATTTGAATTTTGTTGTTGTTGTTGAGATAACGAGTTATTCGACCACGATAATTTTACACCTCGCATGTCACCTCAGTTATGTTAGTCGTATAGGTTATGGTTTAACACTGCTAAGAGGGAGCCTCAGCATATAGCTAGCTATTAAAAAGTTGTGTATAAGGACCTATACATTACCCAGATTGCAGAAATGTATTGTGGTATCGATGATGTAACCACGTAACTACTATGGGCCTGCACAGGAAACTGATCTATGATAATGGGACATCGACGTAACACTTAAAAATTAGAGGTTTGTCCATGCATTGCTTGCCTTAATCATTAGAAACTGTTATTTTTTTTTTGTTTTCTCTGCAAAACATTTCGTCGCAATGTATTTTCTTATAATAAAATGTACCAATGTGTGACAGACTTCATGATTTTCATCAACAGTTTCTGATAATCCTAATCTAACATTCTCTTAATATGCCATATATACTTTCTCCCCTGCCGTAGCTTCCGTTCGTGAGTAGCCTACCTACGGTATACAAGGTTGTCAGAGTTTCGGCAGTTGCACATCAAACGGCTTAAAGAAAATAAATAAATAAATAAATAAAAAAGAACTACTTATCATAAGTCGTGTTTGATCAACATAGCGTAGGCCTATTATAAATAACATTACTTCAAAACTTCATATGATTTTGTTTTTAAAAAAATTCACATTTTGACCTCTGGTGACCTCAGATGACAGTTGACCTCCTTCAAAGGAAAAGGGTATTGTGATCAATATGGTAGGGCCTACATACTAAGTATGGGATTACTCCAAGCTTGCATTCTTGAGATTTCATGTTTACACGATTTTCAAAATCTGACCGTGTTAGCTTCAGGTGACCTTTGACCGCCAACAAAACAATTAATAGGGATCTTGAGCCTAATAAGTATGACTCATACCCTCACTAAATTAATATGGGATCAATCCCAAGCTTATGTTCTTGAAGTATTGAGTTTGTATGGTTCATTTACATTTTGACCTCTGCTGACCACGACGACCAATATTGGTCTTCACAAAAAAAAAAGGTCTCTCATACTTAATGTGGGAAATATGCATACCAAATAAAACGAAATCAGTCAAGACTGCGAACGTACGTTCTTGGAATTTTGTAAGTGCAAATTAAAGTTCACACAGTTTGACTCATGCTAATTATCTCAGTTGACCTTTGACCGCCATTTAAAGGCTGTATTGCATCACCCTAAGCTATATTTTTACCTCCCTGAAAGGAAAATTCTCAACTAGTTCTAAGTTACAGTACTCGTAGATTGCCAGCAAATTTAAAAGATGCAGAGCAGCTCGTATTACACAGCGTACACAGGTATCCATTGTTTTGATTACACATGTGGAGTAATGTAAGACAGGCTGAGGGAGGGACTAGATGTAGCTAGGTGGTTGGGAGAATTGAAACTGTTTGGGGTGATGCATTACAGCTTTTAATACCAATAGTATTCTTACACTCAATTTGATAGATACACTACGACACTCAATTTGATAGATACACTACGACACGTGCGAAAGAATCAATCTAAAGTTGCTGTAACGCATCACCCCAGACAGTTTCAATTCTCCCAACCACCTACCTCTAGTCCCTCCCTCAGCCTGTCTTAAATTCTGTCTCATCAATATGCATTACATTCAAGGGATTACGTGAGAGCGTGCTGCTGTGAAAACCTCATTTTATTATGAAATAAAATGTTAACTTGAATGTGGCAATTGTGTTTGTCTTCCTTTACGTGTCCACATCAGCTGCTTTGAAGTCTCACGTAATCCCTTGAATGTAATGCATATTGATGAGATAGAATCCTAAAATTAAACGAACTTTAGTGAAGTTTGATAGGGATTCTATCGAGTCAAATGCATGCATGAAAGGGGTTACGTCCCACCCAGTGTATTTACGAAACGAGAAGGTGGAAAGAATTGAAGTTGCTTGAACCCCTCCCTAGAGGAGTGCTGTGGTTACTGATGTGGCCACTTGCTTGGAATAATGAGGTTTTCACAGCAGCACGCTCTCACGTAACCCCTTTCATGCATTTGACTCGATAGAATCCCAATCAAACTTCACTAAAGTTCGTTTAATTTTAGGATTCATCCACATGTGTAGTCAAAACAATGGATCCCTGTGTACGCTGTGTAATACGAGCTGCTGTGCATCTTTCGAATTTGCTGTCAATCTAAGAGTACTGTAACTTAGAACCAGTTGAGAATTTTCCTTTCCGGGAGGTAAAAATATAGCTTAGGGTGATGCAATACACCCTTTAAAATCTTGAAATATTCGTCGAGCACATGAAATTTCATACATCACGTATGTGATATACGTACGGTTTTCTTTCCTGTATGTAATACTTGTGGTCTACTCGGTGTACCCAATGACGACATCACTATATCACACATCAACTAAATATGACGTGCAGGGGGTGCGAGAAGACACTCTCCCAGAAACGTTGGTCGAAATCTTAATACTTTGATAATTGCAATACGCATATGGGTAATTAGCTGCATGTTTTTGTACTGCATTGCATTCTGTTATATCTAACACTCACATACATGCGAATGATCTTCAAACAGGTCATCATTAATCCGTACTTCCATTTCTCTTCCAATTCGTCCGGAATCGAAGGGACTAACCGATAAGTGAGTAATGCGAAACCCAACACCAGAAGAACGGGAAGAATCCGGCCGACCATTTCCATTTAACTCTGGTCTCGGCGCTAATCATTCAAAGGGAGCCAACGACAAGCACGGTTCGTAATCCACTCTCCCTGTAACATTCACATACTTGTTACCTAACTCTTAGCCGGCCGTATCGGCCTGTATTGGCAGTCTATAGCTGTGGGCAGTCTACAACCGTACTCGACGGTTGACGATAGCCGTGAACGTCTCTGTTTCAACGTAATGTTTCACCTCAAAGGAATGCGTTCACATTCTATCATGTGACACCCCAGGATGTGTGGGTACAGGGTGGTTAAACGAACGTTTCATAATATTGTTTCGACAACAGTATTTGTGGTTCGTTGTAGAGGTCGTTAACTCAGAGACTTGTTGTCATGCTAGCCTGTATAGGCCTATACGAAACTCATTCAGATTACTGAATAGAACTTATAGGCGGTGCACTCAAACGTAGTATCTTTTACAGTATGGGCAAGTACGTTAAAAAGGTACCCATGATCGGGGTGCCTGCATTATGGCAAGATATACCGAAACCGCTGAACGCAGGCCTACAGTAAGGCAGGAGAACAGAGTTTTGTCATCTCCGTTAGGGGACGTGGGGGGGGGCATGTACAGGGGTTACAGGGGTTGAAATAAACTAGAATTAATGGGCTGATCCCAAAGACACGTGATGTAATGTCGTCACCCAAAAATTCTAGGAGGGAGTGTTTTTCTTTTCATTTTTGCCCCTCCTCATTCTGCCGCCCCCCCCCCCCCACCGAGATTGACATTACAACTGAGTGCCACTGATTTTCAGAAAACAAAGTGTAATATAGTGTACTTGGTATACATGTACCACTGGTGAACTTACAATTCATTCATCAGTTGTTTGCTTTATCTTCCAATTAAGTCTGGGGGCCCCTACTCGTCATTCAGTCATACCAATCTCCTTCGTTAATTCCATGAAAACCTCTACAAGAGAGGGTTGTGACTATGTTGCATGGGCGTCAATTTGAGAGGAAGGGACATAGACTAACACATTTGTCCCCCTTTCCCCAGTTTTTGTAACTTGAAAGTAAAAAACAAAAAAACAAAAATGTAAAAAATATCATCATTTTTAGCAAAAAGTGTTAATTTCCTAACTTGAGTTAAAAAAAAAATACTTAACTTTAGCTGAAATTAATTAGACCAGAGAGACTGAGGAGTACGTGCCTTTTGCTGCATGTAATTTTATGAAACAATATCCATATCCTACTGGCCAACTTATAGCAGTGCCTCATTTTGATAGAGTCCATGTAGAGAAATTATACAACCCTGATGGAGTCACGATTGCTTCCTCCATTTCAACCCCTTTGCTCAAAGTCTGCTTACGCCAGCAGGGACAGAATGGGAGGGCTGGGGGGTGGTATGTTCAGCCCCCAATATTTGCCACGTGCTTCACTGAGAAATAAATGAAAATATATGGGGTAAACATGGGGTTACATGGGATTAACCCATATGGGTATCATATTAGAATGGGCACACCCACATGGGTGTTCAAGAAATGTGATTCTTGCCACAATTCCTTCCTTAAATTCTGCCTGATTTGTAGAGGATGACCAGCCAATCAATATTTTTAGGGAATTTGTTGGTTTTGCATGGAATGGCATACATACAAATACGCGATTCATTACAAATGTTCCTTATAGAATAATTCTGAGATGAAGTATGCTTTTGTATATGCAAGTAATAAATTCCAGCGTAATTTTAAATTGATGCCGATGACTTAATTCACTTTCAGGCTCTGTACGACAGATTTCGAGGACTGGACAAACAATGCAAGATGAAGTGCAAAAGTTTGTTGTTTCATACCTGTACAATGCACGGGACATGAAAGGAGGATGGAAAAGGAGATCGAACGGGCAACAGGCCCTCCGAGATGAATTAGAAAGTGATCAGGATGAAAATGAACTGAACTAAGACTTCGCAAATTCAGCAAGATTAGGACACATTGAAACTCAGATTGCTATGTTTAAAAAAAAAAAAAAACTACATGTATAGAATTACCTATTACACGATATATCTTGAGGATAGACCACTACAATTGCAAGAGTCTGTATGCAAACTACCTCCATCAGCTGGACATGAGTTTAACCACTGTTAGAAGTAAGCATTATCAAATATGAAGAACAACTTGAAATTTACTTTTAATGTAAGAAGAATTGAGATCGTAGAAATAGATAAATCATAGTGTCTTCACTGTATTTACTCACACTCTTAGCAAATGAAGCCTTAGCGGAATAGGGAAGGGGCATCTTAAGCTGTAAGGCAAAACAGACCTGCCTTCAACACCTGCCATTTATAATGCTTGTAATAATTAATGAAATAATTTCTTCGTTCGATACCTAACTACTTCTTTGGGAAAAGCATAAGTAAATGATTTTTTATCTATCTATTTATTTATCTAGTTATTCATTTTATTTTTAGAAAACCTGAAAATATGCATTTTTGGTTATTGGATGTTATTTTTACGTAGCCTCACAGGCTACGTCTCTGGAATCGTCCTTCGGGTTTTCCGCGCCGGTTGACACACGATTCGTACCCTTGCAGAAAAAATAGATCCGTTAACCACACAGTCGGCGGACATTCGGATTAGTACACAATCTCAAGTACAGTTCCGGTCGCCCCGCCCCCACGATTCATCATAATAACCGTAAATGTTCGTGAGCGAAGGGAATAAAGCACCAATACAAGTATTATGTTTCAGCAATCAAGCCATAAATCAAGATTCTGGCTCTATGAAACTTCTCGAAATTTCACACCGGGGAAGACTGTTTATGAATTTTATACAAAGATTACAAATAAATTACATTCGCAGTCTAGGTTTGGTAGCTTCCTGAAAAGGATTCATGCGTGGAGTGATAGAGCACTGATGAATTCGTATATAGATAAGACATGACTAGAACAACGTCACTTTCACTATATTGATCACGTGGGCACACATTACGTCCTTTTGACTAGAGTCATTTGTAACCCTGTCTAGTCCGCATTATATATCAAAGATTTTTATATGGTATCGTCCCGAAGAAGGTACATTATTTACTATTTTTGTTATTTTTGTGTTAAATATCGGTGTATGTTTATGGCGGCATTGAGATACAAAATTAAAAGCGTAATATAATATCTAATCGATAGATTTTATTCCAAAAGTTTAAAAACATGTTTCTTTTTTTTTTTTCAATCAGTCAAGGCTTTGTACCCTTGTTTTCGTAGTATAAAATCCAATTTGGGGCACTAAACCCCACCCCAATCCAATTATAGCAGATTTGCCACAGCTTACTGAAGCTAGCCTGGTATGGCCAGGCTCGCGACCAAAGAAACTAGGAAAAGTTTCTCCGTACTTACACTGTGCATTCGTGCTAGAGCGCAAAGTTAATACAGTACGTGTTGTTAATATACGTACATGTATTAACATCGGTGTAAAATAGCTTTATCTATCGCCGCGCGGAGTAACTTTTCGTGGAGATGTCGTTGAAAGTTCACCTAGGGTTATCAAAACCACTGTTTATTGAGACCTCAAATATTTTTGGATGTATTCCAGTGAATTTTTCTTAGCGTAAACTGCTTTTGTTTGATTCATAGGCCTAATTCGTAAGCGAGGTAGATCCTACGCATCCTGCTAGTCCTAGACGTTATAGCTGAGTTTGTGTTTGATTAGCCTACTGAACATCAACCAGAAAGTGAGAGAAGAATTAAAAAAAAAAAAGTACTCATTTTCTATTTCTCCCTAAACCTGTACATGTGTACTGGTATATCTGCTGTATCTATTATACATACGCTACATACCGGTAGTGTGCTTGAAAAAGTTATGTAAGAATAGTTTCTGTTACCCACAGACGCTAGTTGAAAAACTCAATTTTGGTTATAAAGGTCTAAATTTATATGAGAATCACTTAGTAATAACATTTTTATGCACGTTATCTTGTCTTTTGTTAATTAGAGGCTTGGTCTTGAACAAACAAGCTTGACCTTAAGTCATATAACAATCATAACAATGAAGCATATGGCAATATCCTGAGCGGTTTAGGACTTTCAAAATCACCACAAAATCATAACCGGGCATTTTTTTTTCTCACAAAACATTGGACGTGGGGTAACAAAAATGATTTCGTTCACATAATTTATCACTTGAATGCTTTTGGAAGTTATCAATGTCCTCTACGATGTTTGACATCTGTGCCTGAAGTGAATAGGCTAATTATAGCAGGTTCCTGGACTATACTAAGAATTATCGGCGAGCATCATTAGAGCGATTTACCCAACTTAAGTTTTTATTTCAAGCCTGTCTCTGGCCGATCGTGGCTACGTCGAATTTGCCACACAAATTCAAATTTCTAGTTTAAATGTTTGCTTAATAATGATACATCTAAGGTTTTCATGCACTACTCTGATGAAACGTTTGGTTGTTAGTTACACATTCGTTTTTCTACCCAAATTCTGTCACAATTGAACAGCAAAAGAGAGATGCATACATGCACTGGACATTTTTGGTTATTATCTCATCACCTTATAGGGGTTAAGATGAGATATTGTAGTCATGCACTGGATGAGTAGCAACATCCCTGGGGTATCACTGGTAAAGTTACCTTGCTGCTTTAGTATTCTAGAATGGGTCATCAATTCCTATTGCATTTTTTTCTTTGGTTAAGTTGGAATAAAGTAACAACAATAAAGCATTTTTGCAACCTTGATTTATATGTCTTCCAGTGAGGTTTTCCTAAGATGTTCATTTTCGGAGTGTCTGTTCTGTCTATTGCTGCATCCCTAGGTGCATGGGCAAATTGAATTTACACTTAATTGATCCCAAAAATTGGTAGCATTCAGAAGACAGCCCCTGTAAAAAGCATGAAGTTCATGCATACATGGGATAGACCAATTTGGTCCACATACTTCTTCCCGACAACAGCACTGCAATACGGAGCCCATATGTCCCCCATATGGATTGCGCCATCTTCAGCTCACATTTTACCCACATATTGGGAACCTAGATAGAATCCATGTGTTGAGCATATGGAATTTCCCATACTGAGCCCACAAGCCATACCCATGCACATGTGCATCATATGCAAACCATATGGGCCACATTCAGCCCACGTATTATCACCCCAGATAAAACCCATGCATTGCCCATATGGGATTTTCAATGCCCCTATAGGCCCCATATGTAGCTCATGTGTTCCTCGTATGGATGGATAGCCAACACAGACACAACACATATATATCTCCCATATGAGATTTCCCATATTGAACCCAGCAGCTACTAATTCCCTCATGGGCCCCATATGGAGCCCATGTATCTTACATGAAGGACAGCCCTAATGCAACCCATATTTTACCCATATGTTACTAGCCCAAATGGGACCCTAATGGGCCCCTGATTGATCCCATCTGCTATATATGGGATAACCGATATGGGGATTGATCCAATTTGGTTAATATAGGATAACACATATGGGTATTGATCCCATTTGGTTAATATGGGATAACCCATATGGGGTCCACATAGGTGTTGGGTGCAAAACCTGCTGGGGCCCATGGGAGGTCCCATATGGGTCCCATATTGTAGTGGATCTCTGTCCCACATGGAACCTATATGGGAATGCTACCTGGGGTATTACTATCTTTTATAGATGCATTTTTTCCTCCTTATTGCAAAATGGCAGACATGACATTTCAAGACTGAGTGCCATATAGTGCAGAACATCCAGGAAGTGCCGTTTCCGACCTTCTGGGTGGGGGGGGGGGTTTGCAAAGCCAAAAATTGTCTTGTATGTTCTGCGCCAACGAATGGTGGCGCTCCTGTTAGAAAGTACCGTGTAAAGGAACCTTAATAGTACCTGTTGGCAGTCACTCCTCATCATATGTTTTTCTTCCTGCCACAATTAACTTAAGCCACTATTAGGTTAAAAAGTTTCAGACCTGATGTCCCCCCCCCCCCCTCACACACATACAATGAAATGGACGCCAATCGACGATGTGGTCTACTTAGTTAGATATTTCTCTATGTTCTTCCAGTAATGTTCAAAGACACTGCAGTTACCCTGGAAGACCATAGAGTTACATAAACGTGGTTAGTTCCCTGCATGCCAGAGAGTTCGGTGTAATATTAGTATATAGTAGTAATAACAAATAAGTATTGTAACATCTGAGAAAAAATGAGGTGAGCAGACCGAATGTCAGTTCTGAAGTGATGTGAATACTATCCAGAAAGAGATGGGGATTCCTTCTCCCAGAGATAACGTTTCCTAAGTAAACTCGTGCTCGAAATTGATTACTTAATAGTAAATGAGCAGTACTTATCAAATATGTTATATTTTCAATGTTCCCTACTCAAAAAAGACACTAGCTCCTGCACAATCATATGTTGACCTTGAACAATAAGGGTAGTTAAACTGAATGGTACGAAATGAGTCTATTTGTTTGAAAATATAATTTCCGATAAGTAAAGCAATTTTTGAGTTGCAGACTGCGATTTATGGCGACTTGAGTCATATGTTCCAGCACGGCCACGATATCAACTGCCGACTTGTAGCTCTCCGGCGTCATTTTAATAGTACCGGACGGTAAATCGGTAAATAGTGCACAGACAGCGTGCCATACGTGCTGAATGATCCCAGGTCATACAAACGTAAACAACACACGCACGCACGTACGTGTATGAATTTACCATCTAAGCTACAGTAGTAGCTACCTGTACGCTAACGCATAGACCAGAGCAGCTTTCCAACCTTCGTCCGAAGTCATTTTAGTGTTTACATTACAGAAAGCCAACCCAGAACAATTTCAGAGATGGAGAAAATTGATATGAGCCTTGGTAACTACTTGAATTTTTTTTTTACTTAGGCTGGAACATTGCCAAGAAGTTGAATAGGCCTATGGGCCCTACTGCAGTGTACTGTAGCCTTGTAGGCTAATAATACAGGCCTAGCCCACGTAAGTTTGTTACTGTACAGTGTACTGTACAGTAGCTAAGCTACTGACTTCTGCAGTGCTAGCCTACAACTTACATTGTATCTCTAGCATGGATTTATAAAACCTCACGCATCTAACGTGAAACCCTTTTTAGCATGACAATCATTCATCGCATGAAGAGTGTCCTTTTGAACAAATCCTAAGTGGAAACCTTCCACAATTCCCAGTATGAACAGGCTAGCAACAAAACAGGCATGAACAAGGCCACTGAGTGGTCAAAATCATGATTTGGAAAGTTGTAACGTTAGACGACAACTGCGAATAGGATGCTTTAGGCCTAGCCTACCTCTCCTGTGTAAACGCATTATACCTAAACAGACCCCTAGCTTCAATTCGGGATTGGAATGATCTCCCTGGCAGTCTTACTGAGAGGGCCGTTAGTCACCATAAGCCTGTGGAGTTATTATTAATTCGCTGAGGGTTTGACCGACCTCACGGCGCATACATGGTGTACTAATGTCCTTGTTTGGATGTCTCACCGTATTTAAAAGAAGAAGAAGAAGATGGGACAGGGGGGAGAAACAGAAAGGGGCAGAAATTGCATGCCACAAAACCAAGCAAGCCCCTCCATGGTTGGTTGGTCCCTGTGGGCTAGGGGTTGTAGAATATACCCAGGGTATTTCTCGCCTGTCGAAAGAGGCGACAAAAGGGGAGGACTTGCACCATATCTGAACATTGCTTGACACTATATAATACATTTGTGTTGGTCTTACCCCATGAACGTTCTGTTGTGTTCAACCCAGTTCCATACCTTAAATGATGGCACAACTGGCGTGTATGTATTCGCGGTATAACCATTGACATTTTTTTACTTAGCTATATAGTAAAACAAAGTGTCTCGAATAGCGATATGCCCCTGTGCACTATGAGTACATATGTAAACCTGTTTGAACTGGTCTATGGAGTGAAATAAAAAACTTCACTACTTCACGTCAAGTCAGTGCATACTATACTAACGCAAAGCTCGCGCGGCTTCCTGCAACTATCTCCCAGAAATCGTGTGTAGATAGCCACAGTAAATGTATGTTATAAATCTGCAGCAAACTTTTCATAAATGTGATATGCTCAGTTTAGCAAGTGCAGTTGAGAGACAATAGGCTTACCTACAGTACCTACAGCACGTGAGAAAGATCGCTAGGAAGCGAGAGATTGTCCCACACTGTATGTATGGAGATTTTTTGAAGGATGGTCATTGATATAGCCTGTGCACACAGACCTACTGTAATTCTTATACACAACATTGCCGTATTCCGAAGCTGTAAGCTGAACAAAACAATTTCTGGGTCGCATGGTAATGCATGGACGAGCCTTACGTTTCTGCAGGGAGTTGCTGGTTTCTGCAGTAAACACAACTGTGCATATAAACATACTGTAGCTGCAAGTGTTTAGCAATCTTCTGTACTGTCTGTGTCGTAACAAAATCTTGCAGGAACTTACAAGGACGGCTGAATAAAGGGGCAGGGTGACCGAATAAAGGGGCAGGGCGGGGAAGAGTTCAAAAGAGGGGGCAGGGTGGATGAATAGAGGGGTGGTCTGGGCCGCCCCTGTAAAACAACCTAGCTCGGGCACTGCCTAAAGTTGACTAATCAGGCAAAGGCAATTATGGTCTTTTGCCCTCCTTTGCCCTTAAACATGTGGCGCAGCTTTAGAATCCGTATCATATGAACGTGCTTGCTAGCTTCAATTCGATTGTTCGATTCGACCCACCGCCATTGTTGAATAGCAAATGATGAATGGATTGCCTAACTGGCATTGGTAAGCAGGGTTAGGGGATCGGGGTATGGGATTGGGTTTGGTGTCATGATTCAGGGTACGGGGATATGGTTAGGGGATAGATACTTGTATGTAGAATATGAATATATAAATACTTTCATATGACTACGTTGGATCACGCTTTTGTGTATTGTATACATTTTCAAACACTCAACCACCACATCCGCACTTGTATGGTAGTGGCTTATGCATTAGACTTATGATGTGTCAGTAATCGTGATATCCTCCTCTGACCTAATTCTCTTTCAGGAATAATCTATCACTTCTTCCACAGGTTTCACAATATGTTGTTCATTGCACAGAAAATCGGTAACTTTGAAAGTCTTAAAAGAGAGAGAAAAAAAAATAGGAAGATAAGATATAGACGCTATGCTAACTCTTTTAGTTATCTGATACCTTGTCCGATTGTTACAGATTCTAAATTAGTACCAAACTTGTCATGTTATGTTAGGTCCAGCCGTAATGTTAGGCCAGTTTTGTGAGATATTTAGATTAGCCTGACATTAGGCCTATATTCTCCCGAAAAGCAGGTCTAAGCTGGAAGTGCACTTTCATTGATGTTTCTTTTGCAACAATGCCTGGCCCCCCATAATTCGTTGGTGAAATGCCAAAGTAGCCCACTCCCGGACAAGCACTCCCAGACAGTTTGGCTTACACAGGAAATAATTCCCTTCACAGGCCAATTGTCTTGTTTTCCTGTCTGCACACGTATTCAGTTTTTAGTAAATTCCCTGCATTTTTTGGTGATTTGAGGTTTCTGCCCTAGCCATGGTATGATCATCCATGTTTTATGTGTGAGTGAACTTTATTTTTCTTCAGATTGACAGTAGCATAGGCCTAGGCTAACCTAGGTTAAGTTTCCAAATCTGTGATCTACTTAAGAAAGATACCAAGTTTTCCCACACATTTTTTTCATTTCTTGTGTGCATTGCTGCACACACGCACACACACCAGTGTTTGTACTAAGTAATTGAACCTGGGAGGGAAATTCCTCTCTAAAAAGTCGTTGGGAGAGATTTTCAAAATCAAGAAGGGAGTTGCCACTTGGTAAAGATTCTATTGTAATTTATTCTGTGTATTCATAATTGTAGCTACAACCTCGGTGGAAAAGTGTGTGGGATTTCGCCACATAAGATTTGTCTTTGTGCGGGAGTCAGGAGGCAAATGCGGGATTCATGCAATTCCGCACCTTTAGTGCCAACACTGACACATACAAAAAACAAGTTTACAGTCTGGAAAGCATGCAGCTTTTATGTAGGGTCCACCATCTGATTTTGCCGTGCTCCGAGAATTTGACCCAGAGGTTATGACCTTAAGTTACACAGTACACAGTTTTGATTACTGTGTTTGAATGCTACAGTAGTTAATTGGGTTTGCACACGCAAGACATTTTCCAGATTGTCTCTGACAAAATGATTTATTAGGTTGTTTGGTACATCAATGAAATTAACATTAATTCTTGGATGTCTGAACTTTGAATGTCTTGGATAACTCTTAACCTGTAAGTACTGTATGTGAAATGTGAATTTGTTGACTACATGTATAGCCTACAGGAACAGAAAAAGCAACTTACATTAGAATTGAGAAACAGTTCTGCATGTTGGAATAGGCACTGGTAATCGCCCAGTTGTGTAGCATGTAACCAAATCTATAATTGGTCATTTGTAAGTTTTTACCATTTTTGTGTGCCAATGAATCAATGCTACAAACCATATCACTAAGTGCACTGAATAATGCTCACATTTTTTTTATATTTAAAAGTTATTACTGTGGTTTTTAAGTTTTCATCTGTGCTTAGGCTACAGTAATTCAACTGTTTCCTGTATTCTTTTTGTTACTTTTATATTTGGTTTCTAGATGAAATTATTAAACAGCAGAGAAAGGAAAAAGTCAAGAAAACACAGCAAGAAAAGTTAAAACAAAAGAAAGGCAAGGGCATCAGTCCTTTGAATCGACCTGCGTTAAAACCATCCTCGGTTTTCAATGGACAGAGGGCTTACAGCGCGAGACATCTCAAGGTAAAAAAGGCTTAATGTTACCTCTAAAAATGGAAAATGTTTGTAGTCTGATGCCCACTGATGTATTGGAACATTCTCTGTCGAAGTTTGCAGAAAGGGGAACAGTTTGTGTAATAGAAATAAATTATAAAAGTGGAACAGATGTGTGTATTATAAAAAAGGAAATTGTAGCGTGTAAATCATTGTAGTGTGTGTATCCTCATAATGTGTAAATTATAACATAAGATACATTGTAATTTGGGAGACTTAATATTCCCAGTTTATCATTCAGTGATACATTACAGCACACTAATATACTTGTGATGGTATTCTGGACAGATGAATTACATTAATCACTTTTGACTAGGTTTTGAAACATTGGAATGTCCATTTGTAAACAATTGACTGTCCATTTATAATCAATTGATTCAGTGTAATACAAACGTATCAGACATTGTCTCTCTTTCTTTTCATCAAAGACAAACGCGTTTAAGAATAACCAGTTCGTAAATAACCAGAGGAAGCAAGGAAATGTGAGTATACGTATAAATGTTTAAGAAGTACTGTCGTAGTGTGGATAGACCCTACACAACGCCCTCCGCTATTGTCTTCTCGATTGCTGTACTCTTTTGAAACAATGAAATAGTGGTTTCGTACAAAAGTCATTGCTTTCGCATCCTCAGGTTAGCACACAGAAGAACAGAAACCAGTACACAGCCAACAACCAAAGAAGAAAACTCAATGTGAGTCAGCTAACTCAGATATTCTTATTCTTTTAAAATTTTGGTGGATATCCCCACTTTGTTGATCTCTCTGATGGGAGTGGGGGGGGGGGGGTTTATTGTTCAAAGCAATATTGTCAAGTAATGTCAGTCTTGCCAGCAACATTTGCTCAATGTGTTTTTTTTTGTGTCCTTTTTGCTTGACAGACAAATGCAATGAAGAAAAGGGCTCAGTTCAACTCAGGGAACCAAAAAAGACAAGGGAATGTAAGTTGATACCAGCATTCTCATTAAAGATTTCATTTTCATCTCAACTAGTTAAAAAGGGAGATGGGCATTCAACAATAAGGTTTTGGCTCTTATGTGCCAGATGAGTTGCAAGTGAGCCATATGATAGCATCTTTGTTTAAATCTGAGTCAGCATAAACTGTTTTTTTTTTTTTGTTTCTCCTCAGGTGAACTTTGTCAGACGGCGAGTCCAAAATGCGCAAGCCAACAACCAGGGCAGACAGTCCAATGTACGTAAATTCTACTTTCAGTGCACCAAGTGGTCAAGGCTCTCAGTGGGGTTTGGTTGAAAATGTAATATTGTAGAGATCTTACAATGGATGTTCAATGTAATTTGTATAAAGGCATTGTCTTAAACTGACTGTATATTGTAGATGGAAAGGGGAATTTGCTAAGTGTGCCTTCAGCAATTTCAATTGCTTGATCTCAACTAAGCTAATTGCAAGGGATGGCCAATTGTTGCGGTAAGATTTTAGCTCTTAAGTGCCTACTGAGTCGTAAGGGGGTTGCACCATACACCATCCCCGTTTAAATCTGAACCCTTCTGCTGTTCTTTTGGTACTCCTCAGGTGAACTTTGTCAAGAGACGAGTCCAAAATGCGCAAACCAACAACCAGGGCAGACAGTCCAATGTACGTAGTCCTATTTTCTGTGGTCAGGGCTTTTAGTTGGGTTTGTTTGGAAATCGTAAATTTACATCAATGTTACAGTTAACTTTTCTGCCATAGAAGTCTTATTTTGCACTGAATATACATGCACCCCTGCTGGAGGGGGTTTTGCTGTTAAACTGTGCCTTTGGCTGTGTCAAGTTGGTGCAGTCGTTAATAATCCTTTGTTCATTCCAAGTTTGTCATTATTATTAAGGATAATTACTCTCTGAGCTTTGTTCTTACTTGTAATCATGTGCCTCTAATCACAAGTTGCAGACCGGCCAGTCAGCATTTTATGTGGAAGAATTGCAGTCCCCAGGGTGGCTTTTTCCTACATGGCAGAAACAAACCATGCCAGTTGCCATCATGGATTTCCCATATGCACTTTTATAAATGTTTGAAAATGCAGAAGATGTATTCATGGATTTGTGTTAACAAGCAACTCTTGGAATTTCCAACACTCATTCAACTCTGACAAAAGTGATACAAACATCTTAGGTTTTGAAGGAAATTATTTCCTAGGGCGAAGCTCTATGCTGCCTTAACAGTACAAGGCTGGCAACCTACAGAGGAGACATACCATGTTATGTCGAATATCTGTGAATGTCTGACATATGGTTTGGTAATTCACAGAAGAGCATAGAGGAGGGGATCAGGAAGGAAGTAATTTGGGCAGAGACCGGTCAACTGCTGCTGCAATGAGAATGTTAGTTATGCTCAGCAAAGTCAGCATTCCAGGAAGCCTGTCTGTACTTTGCAGCCAGAATAAATGATGTTAATGCTACACAAACTTGCTGCCATTGACATTACAGCACCAACAGCGCATTCAGTCTTGATTTGAAATATCTAGTTTATTAGAACAGCACAGAACAGTATTGGTACAGTGCAGTAGCTACTGTATCAGGCTGCTGACTATAATAAAGGAGTGGTAGAGAGACGAGAAGTGCACAAAACTTTCATCAAGCAACAATTTGTTTTCTCTGCCGGAACAACATTTTCCGAATTTGTATGGCTTCTGCAATTCCCAGAAAATCAGAGAAAATGTGAAACATTGATTTCCCCGGCCCTGGAAAGTTGGGGAAAAATTATCTTTTTTTTCTCAAAAGTCTTGGAAAAAGGAAATTTTTAGAAAGCTCGTCTGTCTTCCCTGTATACTCATTTAAAAAAAAAAGATCGTAAAATTAAAGAATGTTCCATTACCTCTAAGCAAGTGGTATTTTACCCACATGCTCATTATGATGAATCGTGCAGCACAGAAATACTGTTCGCCCGTTGAGACCGCTGAGTGTTTCAGACTGTGGAGTAACAATCAGTCAAAATATTGCAATTGGCATCAAACAGCATGTATTGTAACCATAGATATACAGATGGATGACTGGAGAAAGAAGGTCCTGGCACTTTCATTTGAGGTCATTCAGAGCCAAGTCAGGGAACACCGGCATTTTGAATATGTATGAATCATGCTTTCAGGTCATGGTACAGGTTGTTGCCTATCCGAAAAGGTGACTTAAAGGCCTTTATTTAAAGTTGTTTAACAGACCCTTTACATCAGCTTGGCAGTGGTATTCTCCCTCTTATCCCTTTTGCAGTTCGTGGCAAATGCCTTTATTACTCTTCTATAAGAGACCACTATTAGATTGGCACAGTGGTGCAGAAAGTTAGTATAGGCCCTCCTTGCAGGTGCTGTATTTCTGTGTGTACTGTCACATGCATGCACATGTTTTATGGCAAGAATTACTGTAATTTACCTATGTTTTAACAGTTTGACCATACCTATTCAGCACGGATCATTTGGATATGTATATTGTATCGTGGCATGCTACAACTTAATCCCCTTGTGTAGTAACAATGGTCTCATTGCAAAAACACACCTTGCTTTGTATTGTCTGCTTCATTATTTCCTAACAGAAATAATATTGATATTTTCTCTTTGATCATTTCATCATTTGGTCTTATATTTGTGTTTCTGCATGTTTTTGTTAACAGGTAACCTTGGTGAGAAATATAAAACAAAACAGAAGCAAACAGTTCAACAGAAACAGAGGTCTAAATGTAAGTTTATAATAACAGATTGTCTGAAAGTTTCCCCCTTCCCTTTCTCTCTGCACATAACACAAGTTTGTTGTTATTGTTTTGGAATGCAAGGATTTCTGAGCTTTTCAAAACCTTTCACTAGTTCTGACATTGTGGCATTTGTGTCGCTTGGTGAGGGTAAAGTGAGTCTAAGGCTAGCATTATCCATCAGGCATTGACAATTTGGCTGAAGATGACCATATTTTGGCATCATTATTTTCTCATTCATTCATTCATTCATTCATTCATTCATTCATTCATGTTGAGACCTTTTCAGAACCTTTAATATTGTCAATTTTCAATCCTTTTTAAGACTTTGATTGTTGAGCAAATCTCCTGCTTGTGAAATGAAGATACAGGTATAAACTTAAGAGAATGTATTATTTAGCAGAATGGGGTTAGTTTTCCCAAACAGTGACACCCAGAAATCCATTGTGGCACACCATCCTAACCATCCCTTTTACACTCTCACTGCATGGTCTCATCTCACCTGCAGTCACTTACGTTCACAAATGAGAGAAAACAAGGGAAGAGACAATTATTCATTTCTAGATTAAACGTTTGAATTCTTCAAGGGCGGGCCCTGCAAATGTAGGTCTCTCAATGGCTTTTTGAGCAGTCATAAACTGAAGGGAAATTGGTTGAATGTGTCATGCTTAAACCACCGCCTGGAAACAGCGACATCAAACTCTAAAATTCTTGGAATTCTGAGGCCAGGGTGAGCCTGGATATATTTTGAGTCCAAATTTTTAGTATCTGATACTCTCATGGCTTTTGACTTGTGACTGTTATTCGTTTTGGTCCGATTTCGATATTGTTCTATTTGTACAACTTTTCTTCGAAGCTTCAGAACAATGCTGCACCAAAGAGAAGAAACCCGAAGAAAGTTCAGCAACCAGTTAAGGAGTAAGTACAGCTTTTTAGTTATCTCTCTCTCTCTCTTTTTTTGTTGTTGATGGGCACAAGGACCGGCGAAAGATGCATTTCAGCTTCCCTTGGCCCCATGTGTAGAATTCAAACTTTTCAAAACCTGTCCGCACACCATGATTGCAATTTTGGGATCTGTTCTCTGGTGTTGGTATTGTGAGCCATGTGTGCTACCTAGGACAGCCAGTTGTCTCCTCATCCCAAGAAGGTGGAACACTTCACGGATGAACAATGGATGAACGTGTCAATGGCTCACTGCCATTGGCAATATTGTGATCCCCATGATATTCTGTGATGCCCATGATATTCATGGGTCCATATAGGGTCGGGTGGTATCCCGGTACTGATGCGCTGCGAATACAGCACTGATTTTCCTGGTTACCGCCCAACCCTAGGTCCATATATGGTCTGAAACAGATGATTGCAACTCAAGTGGATTTGTTACATTTGTGTATTTAAGTTTATGCTGGCACAACAAATGTGACTGTACAGGAACTTGATGAAACCAACATTTTTTACCATTGATGGATAATCCACATTGTTTTTTTCCCTACCGTGAGTTAACCCTCACGAATCTTTGTTTCTGATCGGAAGAGTTTACATCCTCTGTGTTGTCCATACATCATCTCTTGTCTCCTAATTTACATCCCACCCCCTTTTGTTTCTACAAGGTAAAGTGGTATTGCCACAATTGGGAAAAAAGCCTTCATATGATATGTATGAAACATTCATTTCTGACGTCTTCTTTAGACTACCAAGGAAGGCCATGCTGAAGGTATCCATAACAACCAACAGCAGGTAACGTTTAGTAACCGCAGCTATCACTCTTTTTAAAAAGTTAACATCCCTTCCTGAATATATTTTGTGTACTTGTGTCAGCAATGCAGTAGTAAATTTTGCATTTGATTAAGTTGAACTAAGAATGTTTTTTTTTTTTGTAGGAGGGGAGGAAGCGGTATGCCATTATTTCATCTACAGGGCAGCTCATCCATTAGTTGGTTAACAATTGTTAGAAGAGAGGGGAGTTTAATTTTGAGGAGGGGTGGGGGTGTCTATCTAAATAATGGTATCTCGCACCCCTTTTAAAAATATAAGACGTCTTCTGAAATGCTACCCATTGTGACGCACATCTGAGGCCATGCTGTTGTAATTCTAGTTCGGGCCGTGTTCTCCTCAAAGATTACGTGACAATGGCCACACTATTCTTGTAAGCATGTAGTGTCAGAGACTATTGGGTGGAAGTTTGGACATTTTAGCACTGCCCATTGAAAGTTCATTTCAAACATCAAGAAGGTGAATGCAGATGGTTTGAATGGCTGAAATATGTCAGGAGACATGTTCCTTTGCCAGAGTTTCCCTCTAAATTCATTCGATTTCTCAAGTCTTCATCCTTTAATTTTGATTCTGTGTGAATGTTACATATGATGATGCTGAAAAATTTGTCAAAACTTTCCAAGCATAAAAAAGAAATTCTTTTTTTTTATTTGCTGTTTGATCTCTTACAGGAATGGAGCAAATAACAGAAGGAATGCCTTCATAAAGGTTGGTTTCTGCCTACTCCTTATCTTTGTCAGCCATTTGCAAACTCACATTTTGTCGTTTTGTTTGAAATTCTTTTTTAATTCATTGTGCCATTTGTGACATATTATTAGTGTACCGTACTTCTCTATATAAACAAAACTTCATGCTTCCATGCTACCTGGTTTGTTAAGCAATCTATTGAACTTAACGAGATTGTTTCTGAAATACCAGAAGCATTAAAACAAATCCAGACATTCACAGTTATCTAAAAATAGTTTGAAAAACAGTAGTACAACCAGTTTTTTTCCCATTTCCCAAGTCTCCTGCACATTGGTGAAAGGTTTAACAGATTGAAATTAAGTGCATGGATTAAGGCACTTCCTCTCAGTGTTGGAAACGGGGTCAACCAGGCTTTGCTTGTGTGTCAAGCTCACAGTTCATGCGAAGATTTCATCATACTCCGGTGTCGAAGCAACTGGCTGGGTTTTTCCCCGTTGAAAATCTCTACAGAAACATATGACATCACAGAAGGGAATGTACACTGAGCTTCAACTTGAAGGATGAGTTTTGCGATTACTTTTGATGTGAATTTTCCTTGGAAATTTTAGAAAACGTGACTGATTGAATTCAAAGTTGTCTGCATTTTTTTTTCAAACATTTGACTTTGGAATGGATGATTTTTGAAATGCTTCTTTGAAAGAAATCATTGCTGCAGGTATTATATTATTGATATCCATATCAGTACGCACTTTTAAATAAATGTAGCAAATGAAAATTTTGAGAGATTTACGGGGGTAAGTGTCACACCGTAAATTGTCCCACTCAAGGCAAATTTCGGTCTCAGATGTGCTGCTGTAGTATAGAATACTGTATAACAATGCAGAAAATACAATGTGGCAATTTCTTGCAGGTTGGTAATTTGCAACAAAAGGCGCTCATTGTCTTCACAAAGACAAAAGAATGATAAAGTGGACCTCTCTGGTAAACAATGTATAACTGGTGATATGTAATACCACTGTAGGCTTGGGCAACTTTACTCTACTCTGCTTTAAGAGTGGCAACTCCTGACGGGGGATCACGACCCGACTCCACTTTCCTCGGAGTTATGACTGCCGGTGGAATTATTTGACCATGACATAAACTCTCAGAAAGATCTTTTTTTGGTGTGATCAGCAGTTTGAATTTATCTGGAGTTTTTTGCGAGTTGCTTCAGAATGGCAACTGTTTGTCCGTAAGCACCCGACTCCAAAAATGTGGCAGTCGCACGAGCCTTATATTTACCAAATCTGTCGGAGTTTTAAGAGATTACTTTTTGACGTAGAACAGTCACGAAAAATTTGTCTTAAGCTATCGTTTCCACCCATCTCTCAATGTCAGAGACAACCGTCCTTCAACCAACGCAACAACACCACGATGGCTGCAACCGGCAAGAGGAAACAGAGGGTCCAACAAAATGTCACCCAGAGGACAGTCGTCTTTTGAGAGGAAAAAAAAATACTCGGGAAATTGCGTGTTATGCCAGGAGAAAGGGAACGGCCTCGTTGGACACTACTGCAAAAGATCAGAATTAGATCGATGTTGAAGTTTTGAGTAACTGACAAACATATGTTAAGGTCCCCCTCTCTGAAGTGGACAATGGAAAGATTTGAAGCATGGCTGCTTCCAAACTTTTACTTTCATCATAATTTCTCTTGACTGAAGGTACCAGTGAAAAGTTATCATTCAAACATCTTTGAGTTTAACTGTTTTACTAACTTCAAATGGATTGTTTTGTTGACTTATGGTATCAGTTGACGGAGTTGGATAACGATTACCTCAGAAAAGATAATTTCAATCGACTGAATGCACCTGTCTAGCAGCATGTACGCCTTAAATTTATCATTCTGTCGACTGAAGGTATCAGTCGCAATAACATCTACAGAAAATTTGGTCTCTTAAAACAGTTGCTTTAATTGCTCAATAGCAACCTGTGGTGTGCTTGTGATGCTCTCTCGGCAACATATGGTCCTGTGCTCTTCAAATGTGTTCCAAGTTTGCCTGCAGGTTTACCCTTGTTTTGCATCTGGAGGTCTAGATGTTTTACACCAGGATGGGAAAGGGGGGAATATCACATATCTTGTTCAAGGTGATCTAAAAGGGGATTCTGACGTGAATGTTTTATTGCAGCAGTTGCATAGGCAAAATTAAAAAGGAAAAGCCACACACTGTCATTTTTGCATTCCTCTGTATGCTATTCACTGTTGTGTAACTAATTTGGACATTATATCGCTCGACTGACCGTCCTCAATGAGTTTCGTTTAGCTTGGTCAGCATTATGTCAAGAGTCAGTATCATTGTCAAGAGATTTTAAGTACATCTAGACATGTGCTACATATTGAATCAAGTAACCATTATTGTCCAGACTCTTAATATTCAAAAATCTGGTGGATGTATTTTCGAAAGTTTAGCACAAACATTGGTCTTCATTTTGTCCCGACAAGTTGGCACTGTTGTCATTGTTAAAGTCACAAACACAGATGCAAAGTGCTTCAAAAATAGGAATTTTGTGGCTCTTAGAAGATGAGTCAGTGAAAGAAGACCACTTATGTTGTGTTTGTTTATTTTGGAGGCATTATGGTTGCTATGTGCAAATCATCTCTATGGCAACAAACCTGTCACGATTGAGAGCATGTGCAGATGCCACCTTCGGATGGACTGTGACACACCAGTCTGGCACACAGGAGCACTATACGAATACATTGCACATACCAAGCGTAGACATTGCCTGTTTACGTACATAGTGTGTACATTTTAGTTGCCAAGAGACAGAATTGCACTGTTGGTTGTAATACCTTGAATTCACTGATTATTATGAACTACTTGCTTTAACGTCTCAAAAACTGTCCGTGAACAAACCACTGTCGGTTGGTATACGTGCACTGAGTGCTGCCTGTTAGTACATGTAGTTTCACTTTGACCAAGAGGTCAACAAAGAACACTTTTGTGAACAAACCTTTGCCAATATTGGGGGGGGCGTCTGTCATATCAACACTTTTGTTACATTCATTAGTAGGACCCCGGAATAGCCATACAGTCATACACTGCCATTTAGTTTGGCGCCCTCAACAATTTGTCAGTCTCTCAAATCTGTAGGTGGCATGACATTATTACTTTGATCCTAAACCTGTGCCTGTGTATGCAGTGTCAGGAGCATCACTTTTCATATTTATGATATGTTAGATCTAGTTTTCTTTCAATTTCGTCAGTTCTTTGAAATATTTGGTAATTTTTCAGGTGGAAGTAAATATGTTAAATACAAACCAAATTTGATGCATTGATGGTATCCTACAGATTGATATGTTAACTATGATATGATAACAATATCATTTATTAACGGTGAAGATACTGACCAAAAATCAAACATGGACATTTGAGTTGTTTATGCAACTCTGTTGTGTCTTTGCTATCTTGAAAGTCTAAAGAGCAGTGCAGGTAAAAGGTATCACTTTTCATATTTTTTTTTATTAGCAAAATATTTGCATTGCTTTTCTCCTTTACTTTATCTTAGTCCTTTGGTTTTGGAAACCTGTTTTCATAAAATGAGCAGTGAATAGAATTGTGAAACCATTACTGGCAGTTTACATTCGATTTTCAAGTTTAAGATACCATGTTTGGTTTGAAAGGATGAGGCTTGACTTTTACGGTCACAATGTCTGCTACATTTTTGTGGCCTTTTTTTTTTCATTAGTGTTGGTATGAAAGTTCTCCAAAATGGAAGGGGGCTTATAACTTGTTTTGTTTCAATTGAGGGTAATTTGCTACTTTTAGTCATTATTAGTCTTGAAATCACTTTAACTCTGAAATGACTTAACTTTAGGGATCAGACGTACGTGCAAATCCTTTTTTTTTTTTATGAAGTTCTTTTTTTTCCAAATTTACCAAAAATGTCTTATCCTTCACTAGCACCTTACAGAAAATTTCATCATGCTGAGACTGCGAGTGCCCTGGCGCTGAGAGACCAGTGATATAAGAAATTAAATAACCAAGCTCTGTTTAGTTGGTAGACATGCATCAAGCTTGCAGACTTCAGTGATTCTCAGAAGTTTGCAATGAAAACAACAACAATAGCTCATTTCTTTCGAAAGTTGTTCAAAGTACTTTTACGCGGTTTAGTTAACAGTACTTCTCCATTGCACAGTACTGTTACATAAGGGAACGATGGATTCAGCATGCGATTTTGCTTGTGCAATTACGACTTTGCGTTTTTTCCTAAATTGTGGTGCACTTGTTGGTGACCAAAAATTGTGCATTTGTTTGACCCCTTCATTCAGGGTGTTTTCCCATTAGTATTCAAAGTTTTTTATAGTTTTGCTTCATTTTTGTCCTATACACAAAGTTTCAAACCATCAATAGATAAAGAATAGGCATTTGGGTACTCGAATGTTTTTTGTGAGAGAGATACTACACAGGAAAATATATTGTAATATGCTACAAGCGCACTTTATGCCTTTACATAATATTAATTAAGTACAATACACATGAAAAAGAAAGTGGGTAGGATGAAACAAGATATCAAAACAACGAAGAAGAGTCCAAACTATCAGTGTAGTTTGGCATGTTATTCTCATTATGAAGATGAGACAGTTTTAAGGATGCAATGATTTCTTTAAACTTCAAATGCAATAACAATTTGGGAGGGAAAAAAGTGTACAATTGAATGAGAAGTAGGAACAGAAGAGTGCGCTAAAATTACAAAGTTTCTCGCAATTCTCATTGCCGTTGGAGCAAAATGGTTTTTGGTTGTAAGTTTGTGGGTGTATGAAACAAAACCATAACTGAAGAGACGCATGCAGTCTCCCTGTTCTGCAATTCATATTTTAGAAGCTTTTTATGTTTTTCTCCTTTCTCATGATTCTTTTTTTTTTTTGTCTTTTTCAGCTCAGATTCCTTCTTCACAATGATCTGATTTCTTTTCAAATTACTGTTTTGGGGTTGTTTTATGAATGCAATTATTACTTTACACATTTACAACATCAAATCAATTAGTAGTAAAAAAGAAAAAGAAAGTGCATTTAATTGAATGGTAACCAAAGAGGTAGTGAAGTGAAATTTCAAAGTTGTAATTCTCACGTTAAACTCAAATGATTGTAATTTCGGAGTTTGATGAAATAAAACAAAAGGATAACAAACAGCATTTGATCTCCCTGTGCTGCAAGTTTTATTCTAGAAGCCTTCTAATGTCAATTTTTTTTTTCATGTTTTTATTCTTTTAAGTTTATTCCTTTCTTAGAATAATCTTATTTCTTTTCAAGTTAAAAGTTAGTTGTTGTGCCTTGCAGGATTTTTTTTTCAGGTCTATTTAAATATATGGAGTTTTTGATGACCCTGTACAGGGTGAAGCATGCAGCAGATTGATCACAGAGAATTGCATAATTATGTTACGAGTTTCGCAACTGAAAAAAAAAGGAATGGAAACGGAAAAAGCAGGATGTATTATGCATCCTTTCTATGTAATGCAGTTCGGCATCTGTAATTATTCCATTGTGCATTGTGTTAGAAATGCATTTTACTGCAGGTAAGCACCAGGAGCAAAACAAAGAAATGTATTCTTCTTTGCCCTGAAGTTCCTAATGCAGTTCAGTGTATGCATTTTACAATGATGCATTAAGTTGAAAATAGTAGTTAACTGCAGGTCATCACTTCAGGCCACGAACTCTTTTTTCATCCACATCCATTCTGAAATTTCATTGATTAATTAAATGCATTTTGGAATTTTTAGGCAGTTATTGGTAATAACCCATCCTGAAAAAAAAGGGAAAAAATCGTTGCAGATCAATAAACCTTGGAACTCAAGATGTTTCTATGTGTGAAGACAAACCAGGTGGTATGTTGGCAATGAGCTGATCCGTCAACTTTGAAAATTCATCTTGTCGAGAGTTGGCAGCTCTCAGAGGGTAAGCTGGTCGCCTGAAGTGGTTACCATCACATACTGTTAAAGTGTTTAACTTGAAGAATTGATGTAAAATAGTGGATACCATGTATGTGGTTCCCATTTCGTTTGAGTCTGACCTTGTCGTCTTAGCAGGAATTTTGGTTTGCTGCAATGGACAGAATGTCAGCCTCGATCACTTTGTCAATTTCCTTTCACAGGTTTGAGTTTGAACAGGTAGTGTGCTAATATTTCACTTACTATTTCCCCCATTTTGTACTTCTTTTGCTTCCTGTTTTCTATCCTTTGCATAGTGATTTAGAACTTTTTGCTTTTCTTCAAGTATTCATTTGATGAATTTGGGGTGCAGTCTAACTGTAATCGTGTCAGCGATATGTTTGAAGGCAACTGGTTGAGTGAGAAATCGTGGTTACATTACGACACTTTAAAGGCCAAATGCAGTCACCCCAAACTGATGTGTACCCCTTATGCTAATTCATAAATGGCTCTTGTGATTTGATGTCATTTTTGTTATTTTTCATAACACCTTGCTTATGCAGTTAACTGATTGATATTCAGCAACATCATGGAAATATGAAAAATGAGAAGAGGATTGCAAGATTTTGATCATATTTTCAAAATAAAGTAGGGATGACTCTCTATTACTATTAAATCATTTTTTTAAGTCACATGATGTTCTTGCAAAAGTTATGCAGGGGTGGTGGAGGGGTAGCTCACATCTCATGATAAACCCTTGCTCATATGAGATGAGTTGGTCAGCACCAGACTAAGTATCAAGTTAGAAAGTGCATGAAAGATGATCAAAGAATCCAAAGTTTACAGTTGCCAAACCAAGAATTTTTTTTTTCAATTCATTTCCTTCTCTGGATATTGTGGAACCAATTCAGTGATGCACAATTATTAAATGAGTTTGGGTGATGCATTTTTACCATCCTTCTGTTTTTTCTTTCTCTCTTCATCCAAGTTTTCTTTCTCTTTACTGTTGTTTATGCTTTGGTAGAGACTTTTATAAATTAAAATGTTGAAAAACTGCCTTTTCCTGAAGTTTCTTGAAATTTTTCCGACTTTCTTGAAAATTCTTTCTCGTGACAAAATTAATTTGCCACTTAAATAATTGGCTGCACTGGCATACAATGTAAACCAGTGATCTCCACAAATGTTTAAAGGGGGCACCAGCTCAGTCTGTACAGGATTAGATACGGGAGAAAGTTTTGATAAATGAGATGCTTATTGATGCAAAATGGTTGCACTTGTAAGACGACTTCTTTCTTCATTTGAGAAAGAAGTAGCCAATTGCCAACTTATTCAGAGGCTGGGTGGAACTTTTGTGGATGGACAGGGTTTTTTTTTTTTTTTTTGAGTGGGGTGGTCATATTTCAGGGGTGAAATTTAATTCTGGGGGAGGGCAGGGCACTGCCTAGAAACCCCCTCATGGATAACACTGAAACTGTCAGGGTAGTGCCAGTGCTCATCCCCACCTCACCATCTGAGCATGTCACTGAGTGATGTGGCTATGGTCAAGGCAGTGCGAGTTTGATTATTCCGTGGATCATTTGCGATGTCCTAACATCGAACAACAAAACAGGATCATTCCTTCCTGCAAATATTAAGCAACACTTATGCACAAAATATTAGCAATCTTAGCATTAAACTTTTGACACAGTGAGAATCCTCCAAACAACGTTAAGTGCGAATGTATGCCCTTTCGATGAACGTCAACGCGGGATAGCTGGCATGCTGCCAGAGACGAATTCAAAGGCAGTCGTTTAAAAATTGGTGATGCTTTCTACCTTTTCGCAACTGTGCAGAACGGTAGAAATTTTTTTGGAAAAAGAGGAGTGTCTATGCAATGGTGCGATTGTAAGCTACCCCTCAGCGACTGCAATGCCATCAGACAAAATCAGTGGTGGTGGCAATTTAATGAGCTAGAGAAATGAATGATCACGCAGCATATAGTTGCAGTCAGCCAACGTCTACTTGATACCATGCATTTTTTGCCTTCTCGAAGGAAGGAACACCCTCACCATTATGGTACAGTATGTCTGGATATCACATCATGTTCTATCATGCAGACAAGGTCCTCTCGAGACATGATACTAGCACGTAACAAGAATTCTGTGAGGACTGTGTTTTGAAGCAAATCCATCCCATCTGTTTTTCATGTGACCCCCTCATCTCAGTTTGGAAAAAGAAGAAATTGCTCTATGTAATTATAACATGACATTTGAAACAGTGAACTATTTTTAATACACAATACAGATAAACAGTTAGTTACTCCTAGTTGCAGTATGAAGATTCTCACGAGACAGGCGTGAACCAATGTAGGTGGGACATGAAGGGGGTGGGGGACATGGAGAGGGGGTGGGGGTTGACATTGTTCAGCTGAATACTCTGGTAGGTCCAAGGGGGACTGAAAAGGACCATGGCCCTACCCAAAGATTGACCAAAAAATTGTTTATAAAATTATACCTAGGGAAATGAAATCTATTAAAAGGAAGTTAACTTCATAATTGTGCACTTTGTCGCACCAAATTGCAGACATTCAATTTAAGGATATTTTTGGGGAAAGGGGACCTTAAGACTCCTTCCCCATATCACTTTATCACCACCTTCAATATTCCCTCCCAAAAATGGCCTTGGATCTGCCAGTGACTGAATTCGGGGCAAAATATATAGCATCCATCCATCCATCCATCCATCCATCTATCCATCGAGCCTTGGGGAAAATGTATTGACCAGTATGAAATGAAACATTAGGCCTAAATTTCACGATGGCCATCAAAATTTTATGCTCAGGGTACTGAAAGCTACCTACTGGATACAGAAGTGTGTAGTCCAGTTTGGAAAGCAACTTGATTTTACATCAAAAGGAAAAACAAATTCATGTTGACTGTCGATCTTTAATTCCCACAACATAACAGGATGATAGACAATGAGTTGACATTAGGTGACTGAAAAATGCTTCCAACGTAGCCTGTTGTGCTAGCTTTTTTGAAATACATTTTCTATGTAAAATGTTTTATGATTAGTACAGATACCCAAGAGACCACAGCTGTGTAAGAATAGTTTTCCAAAACAAATTAATGTTCAACATACAAATGCCTAAATTCTTGCTCAGAAATAAGCTTAGCCCAGTACTAAGATGTCCAACCTTTCAGCAACGGTTGACCACTCTGCAATGTTTCATAATGTCATCTACTGCATTAACTGACAAGGCCATGACATGCCAATTCTAAATTTTGGTAATCTCAATTTTTGAAGTATTACAGTCTGCTGTACAGACATCAAAGTCGGCAGAGAACCGCTGGGTCGTCTGCCGGAGAGTCGCAGACTCACATGGCCAGTCCATCTCGTCGTACCGGTGAGATGTGACCTATTACCACAGGATGCAAAAGGTGCTTGAGAGACCTACAACACTCTCCGTGGTTCAAGAAATACGCCTGACCTCAGGCTCACAGGTGCAAGGCTCTCCCAAAGGTGTTTCTACCGTAATGGAACACAGCAAGAAGGCCTCTTCCATGATCGAGTCACAAGAGATACTGCATATATATCTCAAGTATGATACACAGCAGCAATACTACTCCTTATTTAGGCTGGAGTGACTTGCTCAAAGTTCAGATTGTAGGGCTGAAGCTTTTAATAACTAATGAAAGCACTAAAGTGGCTACTATTGGTAAAGAAAAAAAAAAAACAATACTTGGAGGGATAGATTACGATAGTAGAGAAATTGATTAACAAAACTACAAAGTAGAATAATTTGTAAATAAATAAATAACTCTCTCATAAAAGAATGAAAAAGATAAATACAAAATGGACAAAATTCCCTGCAAACAAGAAAGTTTAGACACTGTGCAACAGTGTAGACAAAAAAAGACAAAAAAAAAAACCAGACATAATACAAAGTTGCAAAATGTTGCAGACTTTGTAAATCTTCAGTATAGTGTGGCCTTCCTGCATGTCAAGCCCACAATCCACCAATTATCATCTTTTTGTTCACTTTTTCTTTAAATTTATATTAGGATGGAGGGGGTTGGAGAGCAGGGGTAGCGGGGATTCTCGGATTTATGATCCGAAATTCAGAAGATTCGTTTTCTCATCGGACGAATGTTTCGGCTGAATGTCCTCGAAAAAGAGGCTATCAGAGGTGGCTCAAGGGAGCATCTGTTAACTTGTGCCCATCTGTGAATCCAATATGACGGAAAAGTGGACGAAACGCAAAAAAAATTTTCTTTCGAAGTAGAGGATATACACTCTGAATAATTTCTAATCTGACCAGTCCTACTGGCTACACTTGGCAAAATGACCAAAGCCAAATTGGTGCCCTAAAATCCCCACATACACTATAAAAACTTTCAGACTTATTTGAGAAATGTATGGTTCTTATTTCAGCACAAATACGTCATACAGAGTTGAAAAAAAAAAAGGGTAAGAGTTCCATTTCCGACACTACTTTATTTGTGATGGGGCCAAGTTTGCTTTTTAGAATTGTTAATACATCGAGACCTCACATGAGGGGTGGCACACCAAGGAGGTATATTCAAAGAACTCCCTGCATACACATTCAGAATTTTCAGCACTCCATTTACTATTTGTACAAGGATATAATTTAACTAAATATTACAATGTGCTCATCTTCTGGAAACATGACAGAAACATAAAACATAAGTTAGATAAACTTAAATAGGTTAAAAGAGAATTGCTTTACTCTAAACCAGAAATGTGTCAAATTGCAGTAAAATAAATTTAACAAATGAACATTTAACTTTCAATAGACAAAATATTTGCTTGGCAAAAAAACTATAGATGCAACTGAAAATTATTACAAATTATAAAATCTGATACTCTGACACACTTGAACATAAATAAGAACTGCATTTTTCGGTTACAGCCCCATGTTCCGACACCAATATATTCCGACACGCCTATGTTCCGACACTCCTATGTTACAACACATCCATTACGTCACACACCATTTTGGGGCTTGGCTATGATGTTAGTTACAATGCACTGATCACATTATGCAGGGCTTACTTTAAAGTTCCAACAAATGGTTTATGTGACTTAAGTGTTTAAATATAACAGCATCAATAAATAGCATGAAACAGTCAAGCACACAGTGTCATACCTTGCGCATTTGGTAATTTGAAAATATGTGCGCTAATAGCCGGAGAGAGCTTATAAAATTGAGATTGTGATATCACTGGTTTTGTGCCAAGAATTGCTCCTTATCCATGGGACCCAGGGGGTCTTACTAAGCCCATGCCGTTGGAAAATCAATATAGGGGTGTCTGAATGTAGGGCAGTCATCCATTTTTCAATATTCTTTTAAAACAACACCGAATGCAGGTCTCCTATTTGAACATTTCCATTGAATTTCATCTGTTCACTAACATTCACAAAATTTAACATTTCCATTGAATTTCTTTTGTTCAGTAACATTCATAACAACTAAATGTACAGAGATAGTGCATACAGAGAGACAGGAATATTCCATCACATTTTAATCGGTCATGTGAACTTTAGATCAACCCTTCACGCAGCTACTGACTTTTGAGTAAAATTGGGTGACACAGTCCTCTGACTGACAGAAAAAAAAAAAAATGTATCAATGAAGCAATGATCAAGACAACTTTTGGTATCCTACATGATAGATTTCTATGCAAATGAGTAGATACTGCTACTGATTCATTCATCCAATCATAAAGATGCAAACTACAATGCCTCTGTATTGGTTGCAAGTTGAGATGAAAATCTAGCTGACACACGATGCCGGATCAAACGCAAGAGGGCCTGCGACGTATGAGCCGGAAATTGAAAAAGCCCATTGTCATAAAACCAAAAGTGAACTTAAACAAGCAAGCAACGACAGCAGGTGGGATGGGGTGGGAAAGGGGGGGCGAGCGAAATCGATAGACAGACTGGAGATTTTGAGATCCTAAGAAGCTGGAAGGAGGTAAATTTTGCATAGGTTAAACTTTTCTACCACGAAAGAGCAAGAATGTCATCCCTACTATCTACAATATACACAAGTAAAATCCGAATCACGTTTTCAAGTTTGAGCTGGCGAAGCCAATTTCTCATGTTACAGCTATCCTCCTCCCCTCTGCTCCACATAAAATTCAGATTCACATCGTGGTAGCCTCACCCGTGGAATTCATTCACTAGTAGCGCAGGTTCTACGATGTATTGCACGTATGACACGACACCTCTTCATTTGTTGTGATTTTTTTGTGTGTGTTTTTTTGTTACAACAGTTTAAAGCTTGCAGATTATGCAAAGAATGACTTCTCTGAAAGAATTCTGTTGCATGGATGTAATCCTGGAAGTGGAATAGTACGAAAAACCCTTGTGGACGTCATTCCACCTTAAGAACAGTCTCCTGTGGTGGTTCTCGGGTGGAGTTCTCTCTTTGAAGGCTAAAAAGATGGCAAACAGTTGAGAGGAATATTTCTAAATGTGACTGCAAGAACTGGTTCATCTTGACAATGTACTAAACAATCCTGAGCCAAATTATAACAGACCTAAAATTCATTTTGGCAGAGTATCAAATGCTGTAGAGATTACTTTTGCTTCCCATCACAGCCCCCAGCACAACATAAAAAGCCAGCATTGCCAACACAGGAGTCTTGTAAAGTACATCCGTGCTCCTGCACCCCATTATATGATCCTTGAATGCCTATTTACAAGGCCACGTAAACTTTAGCCAACCCCTAATGCTAAAAACATTCTCCTGATCAGTCCTGTAACTGGCTCCTTTGTTCCACTGTTAAGTCAAACAATTTCAGCAGAACCAGGTCTTGCGGTAAATGCACCCATATAAATAACTGCAACAAATGCAAAAAAAAGTTTTATTTTCTAGCACGGTCATCGTCAAAGAGATCGCCATCTGGATCAGGTTTGGAATGGGTAGTACTTACAGGACTGGAAATTTAGTGCTGCTTGCTTTCTCTGGTCACAGATACCAGAAACTGGCTACAATCTAGTGCTAGTATTTAGCCTACAGGTATGCACAAAGATGAAGACACCAAATAGTACTGCCCTCTGCACAGTTTTGGCTCCATTAATGCGTAAGAATTTTGTTTTTCACATTTGTGTTCATTCATGGTGAGGTGAAGTCCTAACCTACACTTCACGCACTTTCACTTTAATAGAGAGAGAATGATTAATTTAGGACTTGAAGTACACATATTTAATTTTACAATGCTAACCAACCACACAAGTGTGGAGAAAGTCTGTTGCTTACATATCACAACTTCACACTGGATGACTAACTACTCAACAACTTTAGAATTTGGTATCTTTTTTCCCCGCAAGGTCTGTTCATATGTGAAAACCTTAGATTAGTTTTTAACCAAAAGACCCCTCTCAATGACCCAGCCCTGGGATCGAACTACGAACCTCTCAGTTCCTAAGCTTCATTTGCCAACATCTTTATCCACTCCGCCACTCATCCACAACAACATTTAAATACACTCATCCCCAGAAGTTTGGATGACATTTCAAAAACATTTTTCTTGTTTGGTCTCTACTGTATTAAACATGTCAGAGGTGGGTAGTAATGGCAAATGCTTCTTTTGATCAATGGGTGCTACCCTCGACTGCTACATTCGTTGACATGATAAAATTAAGATGTGATAGATATGCTAGATTTGATAAATTTGATAGACATGCTAATTTGATTGACATGCTAGGGTCCATTTAGCCATACACCAAGTGAAGGAAAACAAAAGAACTGATAAAAAAAAAAGAAACCCAGCTCAGTCAAAAGACCTGAAAGTTTGTGCTAAAAATGGAGGGAAAGCATTTGCTCAGCAGGTGGCATACATACGACCAGCATGCAATGGACAAGCAAACCATTTGACATCAAAATAAAAGCTGACATAACAAAGCAGCTTTAAGCTTGAGCAAAACTGATGAACTGAAAGTAGGCAAAACACACACATGCCAGACTTCCACACACATTCACATGTAACCTTTTGGCCACTTCACACCACAGGCATCCTTGCTACAATCATATATCTTTTAACATTTGATCGCAAGTTGAGCCGCATAGAGAATTTATGTATAAATGGGTCAACAATATCTACATATCGCGCATTGCATAAGTCATTGAGAGCATGTACTTTTTTTAAGAGCTCTACTCTCTTGCAAAATATGTCCTTCATCATTGCCCATTAATCGGGCAAAATAGGACACAATATTACATTGCTGTCGATGTAGTGGTAAACTTGTTTTCATTACTACTGCATGGTCATAAACAATAGAAGGGTTTTCGCTGAAGATTTGGTCGAACAATAAGAGATTCCTACGACCTGAATGACTCTGTCACTCTTCTCTCTATCAACTGCCCCTCATGTCTCTCTGTTAACTGCCCCTCATGTCTCTCAGTTAACTGCCTCTCATGTCTCTCTGTTAGCTGCCCCTCGTGCACCTAAATCTAATCTGGTCTTACCCTCGACCCCAAATATCAGGTATGAAAATACTTCATGAAACTGCTTTCAAAATCTGAAGAAAAACACTGGTTTTTTTTGTCTCCCACACAAGTCACATTTTTAACTCCAATTGGAACAAATTCACGTAAAAATCAAACTACGTGCGTGGACATCGCAGCTTCGTATGATGAACACGTCATCCATGCTCGGATTGCTCCGCCGCGCACGATGGCTTGTAACTCACCCACTTGTACTGAGAATACCAATCTGGCCCAGTAAATCAGAACATGAAACTGACTCGGTGGTTCACTGTCACAGTACGTGCCATGCAATCGTGTCCAAAATTTTTTTCCAAATTTTCTTGTAGTTTTTGTACCAGAAACAACTAAAAGCTTTGGGTCTTGCAGTATTGATTGATGTGTGGCTGTACCTCAACCAATGTTGATATCATCAGTGTTAAATTCTGCCCCAAAAATGGCTACCTTCAAAGAAACACTTCAATATGACTAAATTTATGTTGACTAACTCTTTGTCTTAACAAGGTTCTCCAACTTGAACTCTCTCTTGACCTTTGACCTTCATCAAAAGATCCCTTTCTCACAAAGGAATACATATATGAAGTCTGAAGCTCATGCAACTCTCATATAAGGATATGGCAGACTTTTCCCCACTTTGATCAAAAACTTTCCCCTACTTTGATCTCCCTGAAAACTGACAAAACTGACCTATTCATGCACTGACTTCTTTTGCTTGTATTCAGAGTGTTCCAGATAAAATTTTGAGAATTGCAAACAATTGCTATTTTTTAGACTATTTGTGAGAAAAACTGGTAATGCAACAACACCGTAAACTGCAAATCAGAATCTATTCTTCTGGATTAATTTCTTTCTCTTCACTGTCAGTGGTGCTGTTGCTTGGAATTTGCAAGCACTTATGAATAGCCATTTTTTAGCATGATCAATTTCCCATTCTTTTTGTGAGTCTGAGGAAAGCATGGAATGTAAAGCAAATTTGGAAAATTAGAAGGAAAATAAATCTCATCCTTGTGGCATGGTGACATCACAAGAACACGGTATCTACATTCATTACTGCAGCCTCTTTGGAAGGGCAGTAGCAGCTGTTCATACCTGATTCCTACGAGACAAAGACCAGTGGTTGCCATGGCAACATGCACATTATGAGATGGAATTGTCATAACATCACATCTTACATCAGTTTGAAGCTTCAACAGAAAGCCATGAGGAAGCAGCATGAAATATTCCCACAGTCTTTGAGAAGCCAACAGCAGGGGTCAAACCTTTTTATACCACCTGACATTTTGAAGGCTTCCAGAGGTCATGTTCGAGTGCTTCTTCTTTAGGAAACTCCTTGACATGTTTGTGGGCGAAGAGTCTGTTAGTCTGAGTTCGATAATGATAGGATGGAAAATAGCCGAGGATGAATTTACCTGAGGTATGAAGGAAGATAAAAGCAGGAGGACAGAAGAGCATGGTTGTGTCACCTTGGAGTGGAAGGGGCACTCCTGCTGGAGATGCGGTGTCGCTGCCAGAGGGTGAACCTCCAGAGGATGGGAGCCAGACAAAGGCTGAGAGTTGTGATACTGAGGATCAACAGGTAAACCTGTAAAGGGGAGATAAACAGATCAAGAAAAGTATCCGGGTTGCCGTTGATAAAAGCTGTCATGTCCCGAACTGGTGATCGAACGATTTAATCTTCAGAGGTTTTGAAAGCTTTGATGACGTTGACGTTGCTGCAAACCTCTCCACCAGACAGGAATGGGTATTTTAAAACATATGCCTGACCACTAGACGCAGTGAAGACTTTGTCATTAGCTGCTTGATATTACCAGCATGCGCAACAATATCAGGAAATAGCACGGTTTTACAAAATATTTCTCTTAAGGTTACACGTTTTTGTGGGAAAATTTTTGATCTTACACTGCCAATGAGAAGTGCAATTGAATTTACAAAACATACAATGAAACCATTTGAACGAAATCACAAACGGACAAAAAAATGCTGGGTCACAAGTAAAGCTTCTATTAGATCATGAAAATTACAAACAAGGTTGGCTACTTTTAAACATCAATAAAATTGGTGATGTGGCAAACTCTGACAAAATTTGGAAATAAAATCTGGCCCATTTTCACAAATGGTCCGAGATGAAGGTATGACTTACCTCTCTTGACAGCAGGCCTAGTCGTCTTCCTCTGCTTCCGAGTACAAAAGAGAATTCGCTGACTTGAGCAAGTCCAGCGGAGACCACCCACCTGATGTTATGGCTTCCCTGAGGCAGGAGACGACCAATCACAAACAACACTGTCATAAACTGTAAAGCAAGAGAAAATACACCACTGACTGGAAAGTTCAGTCCCCTCGTTTTGGTTAGCGTCTTAAATTTGAGTGATGATTTTGGAGGGATCATTTTGTGAAATGGACTGGAGTCAGAACAAAAAAGGTTGGAGGGAGTTCTGATGTAGAAAAAATCATCAAGGAGCAGAGAGGACGGTATTAAAAGTCATCAAGTGTCTGAGAAAACAACACTCGCACAATTCTAAAAGAGTGAAAATAACTTGCAACCAGAAAGCCAAAAGGCTTTGTGATTCCTTGCAACACACCAAGTATGACATCAGTCACAGTTACCCTTCTGGAGATATTGTGTTTACAATGTTTTTACAGTTTGACCTTTGGTGACCTCAAATGACCTTTGGCCTCGACGAAAAACAATAGGGACCTTCTGGACTTTATTACCAACCCACACACCAAGTATTACATCAGTCATGGTTACACTTTTGAAGATACTGTGTTAACAAGGTTTTTACAGTTTGACCTCTGGTGACCTAAAATGACCTTTGACCTCCACAAAAAACAATAGGGATCATCTACTCAATATGACCAACTCACATATCCAGTATGGCATCAGTCACAGTTACTGTTCTTGAGATATCGTGTTTACAAGGTTTTTGCATTTTGACCTCTGGTGACCTCAAATGACCTTTGACCTCCACCAAAAACAATAGGGATCATCTACTCAGTATGACCAACCCATACACCAAGTATCAGATAAGTCATGGTTACCCTCCTTTATGTATCGTGTTTACAAGCAAAGGGTCACATACATACTCACATACGCACACACGACATCACCATCACATAGATTCCTTGTCTGCCTTCGGCAAGGAATCAAAAATCTGTGGAACAGCTTTAATGGACAGCTGGTATTATTGATAAAGACAAAGTTTGTGCAGGACATAACTAGTCACTGGGTGTACAATACTGGAAGGGAAAAAAATTCTGTGATCCTGGGATGCCTTTGTCTTTCAGCTGATTATGAAAACATCACAAGGTTATTAGTTTTTGGTCATTTTTAGAATTTACCCACCTGTTAGGTGGGTAAGATGTTGTGGGAAATACTATAAAGAAAACCATAGACAACAATTTTAACACGGTTGAGAGCAGAGATGTACATACAAGAACATGATATAGTTCTGTGAAAAACGTCTACAACAAGAACCCCAAAACCATACGTCTTCTGTTCTCTTTGATATGGATGTGATCATTTGGGGTTTAACTACCTCGCTGTTAAGAAGGATGGCAATCCTGCCAACGCATATTGTCATAAACAGGGCATTACATTAGCCTAAGTACAAAACTTGGAAAACTGCCAATACATCAATTCATTTGAATGGCATTTGCCATAAAAATTTTGACAACTGAACCAACTGATTTATCCAATTTTTTTTGTCAGGAAACATACTCTACGTATGCTAAATTTAGGAGAGTTTTTGCAACAATTTTTTTTCTCCTTTAACTTTGAATTTGATAGTAAAAATCATGCCGCTTCAAAGTATGTATAAAAAAATGTGGACATGAGATGAAAAATGAGAAAAACCAGAAAGCCAAAAGACTTTGTGATTCCTTGCTACATGGTTATATTAGAAGAAATATGAATTATTCAAATGACAAGTGCAAGATCAACTGCAGTTATTTTTTTTGATACACCACAAGCCTTTAACCCAAAATGACCTTTATTTTGGTGACCTAAAATGACTGCGACAATTGATGTCCACCAAAAGCAATAGGGATCACCTACCCAGGCCATACAACCCACACATCAAGTACAGTATGAGTACGGTATGAAATCAGTCAACATTATCTCTGAGCTCCAAGAAACACACACGTAATCAATGCTGCTTCTAGTCTTGCCTGTTGTTAGTGGAATCAAATAACCTTACCTCAACTGAACTCAGCTTGTCTGCCATATTTACCTCAAAATTCTTCGCAAACCACCAGGATAATTTCTTCCTTGTTAAAAGTAGCTTTTAACACACTCAAAGTCCTCGTAAGTTGACCCTAAGTTATGATTCCTCCGCAATATTTTTGCTTCCTCCATCTTTTCCGACATTGTGAAAAATGATTGAAAGCACTCCAATTTGATTGTTAAGAAACCTTGTTCTGCTACCAGCTGTTCCTCTGGATATTGATATTATCCAAATAAATGACAGAACAGATGGCTTTTTTATTTTCTTCATTTTTTTCATAAACCCATTAACATTCCATTGCATTCCTTTTCTATCTGACCCCATGACCTCCTATACCAAGACTCTCTCTCTGGACAACTTATTAGCCCCCCACACTAGAAGTTACTCACTAAGTTACAAATGCAGTACTGTAGGGAGCAATCCCATCGAGTTAACTGTGTGCGAGAGAATAAACACTTGCTATTGCACAATGTAGATCAATATATATTTGTACGGTAGTTTATAATAACCACAGTAATGGTGTTTAGGCTATTATTATTGTTTTATAGTGAAAAATTATCCCCTCCTCTGTATTGATAAGCATTAAATTTCACAGGGTCGTGAACCTGTTAATAACAGACAACCTTATCAAGTTTAAAACAAATCTGACCCATGGATAAGGAACTATGGCAGTTTTAAATTTTTTTATGTTTTACCCCATAACCTCATTAATATGCAAGATTTGGACACCAAAAACAATAGGGATCATCTGCTCAATATGGGCAACCAACATGCCAAAAATGAAATTACTCAGAGTTACCCTTCTTGGGATAGAGTGTTTACGAGCAACCGTCACACACACACACACGCACCCACCCTCACACACACACACACACGTACATACCCACACACGACATCATGACTGCATAGATTCCCCTGCCTACGGCAAGGAATCAAAAAACAAACACTGGAATAAATGCTGATGAACTCATTAATTTGAAGGACATTTTGTCGCCAGCACGAGGTTTTTCACGAGTAATTTTTTTCGTACTCAGTTTGAAAACTGATAGAGAAATCATGCTGCTCTCAGCAGAAAGCAATATGGAACGACGAGTATCTGTTAGTTGTCTCAGAAATGATTAAGAATACCTTGATGAGTACGACCGATATAGTCAACCTCAACAAAATCGTCAGCTCATACGCCACGAAAGTAGGGAATATGTGCAACCCTGGGATGAAGAAAAAAGAAGTTGCAAGAAGTAGGTTTGAAACATGGGTATCTTGTTGAGAACTGATGGAGATTATATATGTAAAATCTAAATACTGAAATCATGCTGCGATGTGTTCGTCTTTTTTTGAATGATAATATAATCAAGGTTGAGGGGGTATCATATAAAGAAAGCCACATGAAAGACAAGTATAGTTCAAGTTTGAATTCAGTACAGTGAGTGAGAGTCAGTGGTGAATAAGAGAAAGAGTAAGGGGGGTATGACCATGGGGAGGTCATGATAAGGGTTGTGTCTCGTCAAGCTGCAGTCACTGGTCAGGGTCGGACAATCTGCAAATACTTAAAAATGATAAAAATGATGACTGCTCTGATACGTAAGAGTAATCACTACAAATGACATCCTTAAGATGTAATTCACGACATAATGAAGTTGTTGGAAGTTTTATTTTGTTTTAGTGCAATTCAGTTTTCTAATTCAAGTTTTGAAGAGCATGCCAATGGACCAAAGACTTCCCTTGAAGATTGGATCTTAATGATGTGACCAGGACTGGACTGTGAGTATTCAAATGATGCATAGGCGGTCGGTGGGCATGGCATTTTTCTGCACTTGGGTTTCCATATTCTGATTAGCAGCACTTGTACTGTCCATAAGCGTAAGGTCGCTAAAACACGTTTGTTCATTTTTTTGTCAGACATACGTTTATCAACTATGTCTCTTTGTATTACAGTTTCAGTGCTTTGAAGCAGAGTACAGGAGGACACTTTTAAAGCGGTTAAATCCGCAGGAAACTTGTCCTAGCTGGCTGTTGGTCGAGTTTTGGTGATGGCTCATGGATTTCTGTCGGCATTTGACTCAGAGAGCGACCTACCTATCGAAGTGAAGAAAATGCACCCCAGAAAATCTCGGATTGGCTCTACCAGGGTGATTATGTCTCCATGTCCAATGATACTGAGCATCACTCCAGCCAGGAAGCAACCCAACTCCATCGATATACCCAGGGCATCAGTAACCTACAGGCAAATTGGCAAAATTTAAGACGTTCAAAACGCAGATTGACAGAGAACTTTCGTCATTCATAAAACTCTTTGACTGGAGAGATTATGAAATTGCTCGTCCAAATTTTTCTTTGTTTAAGAAACTGCGGTTGAATGTAGATGGGCAGAGTTACGGGAAGGGTATTGTCGGGGGAGGGGGCAGGCAGGTAAATGTCCATTGCTAGACAGTCTTTGAAGTAGTATCTTAGGGGGGTCAAAAAGTTTTGAAACACCAATTAAAACACGAATTACTAAGCACATGACTTTAACACCAACGTCTACAAATGCCAGCACCAATTGTCACTTCATCCAGGAACAATTGGCAAATGAATGCTGGTAATTATTTGACTGATTCATAAATTGATTGATTAATTAACTGATTGATTAATTGATCCCTTTAAGATAACAAACATATGCTCACTTTGGTTACGAAGAAACCTTTTGAAATTCAACAGCAGGCATAGCATTTCATACGCTATTCAGTTTAGGGAAGATCTATGAAGGTATACCACCTCCCCTGAGATGTACTGAATACATGAGATGCTCATTACATGTGAAGTTGCTTTACATTTAGCTCAAAGTTTTGACTTAACACAGCAGTCAGATACTGGAACCTGTGGATTACTTTTCTTCCACAAAAATTAGACCTTGCCATTCATTTGTCTTGCGGGATATGATTAAAAAACTCTGTAAAAGCTTAAGTCGTCCTGTTTAGAAAGAATTTAGCTCATAAATGTTCTAGTATTGAAGTTGGCAGCCAAACATTTGAGCAAAACTGATACTTGTGACTAATTGTACATCACACAGAAGAAAGATTCATTTTCTCATTTTCCATCTTTTGAGTCACTGGTAACTTTCTTTGTTTTCTCTTTGTTTCATTTCTTCTCTTTATCAATGGCCACTGGCTTTGTTAACATATTTTTTGTTTTGTTTTTCTAGTGTCCTTGATCATTTCAATTAAAAATTGCTGCGCAAATTTGTCTGTCTCATGTTGTAGATACTTAAAATAAATTCGACATTAAATTAGAATTTGCAAACTTTGGCTCTGTCATGCAATAAAATGCCACAATGTGACATATTGCACTGTCCACATAGACATCACAAACACACGCCCATCACTGCTTCTAAGATCCTCCAAAATCTTTGCTTTCCTAGGGCTGACCTGATAGATAATTACCATTTTGCCAACCAACCTAAAGAGTGGGAGGAAGAGATGGTCTGTGAGAAATGCAGCTGCCATACTACCCTGCATATCATAGTTGATTTACCCATAAAGAAATAGGTATACATATGTCTTTGAATGCACCAGCTAAGACAAAAGACAGTGTACCACATACAAGAAAATTGGGCTACAGCAGCGGGGGGCAAACCTTTTTAAATCAAGGGGTCACAGAGTCAGATTTGAAATTTGTAGCAGACTGCACAGGTTGCAAGTTCACCCTCTACTACCTCTTTATGCTAGCCCTCTAGCTATTTGTATGGATAGAAGCAAACCTTTACAAATATATTATAGTAAGCTTTTGTGGTAGTTCCCCTTTCATTGGTTTTTCTTATTTTCTTTAATTTTTGTTGTGGTTCAAAAGAGGATTTGAGGCACCGTGATGCCCCTCCGTGGGCTGCATTTGGCCCCAGAATGCAGGTTTGCCACCCCTGGACTACAGGAGTACATACTGACAAAGCCTTTTAAAGAAATGCAATGGTGTTTCTTGCTGCTTCATGAGGAAACATCAGCAAATACAGTAGATTGACTGGTTGGAGCACTCACCGTCAACATGAAGAGGGCCAATGCCACAGCTGCCAAGACTTGAATCTCCTTGCTGCCACTAGCTTTGAGGTAGAGGAGCATCTTAGGAAGGACTAACCTGCAAAGGAGTAAAGACACCATGACAGCCACACCGAGAGCTGCACGGAGACAGAGCGGAGGAAAAAAACAGAGATGTGTAAAATCATATTTATGATTTCTGAGTTGCGCAGTTGTTAAAGCTTCAAACCCATCAAACTAATACCTGGATGGAAATATTTCGATGTTTTGCACCTGAAGTTTGCATCATGCCAGACATCGTGGTTTACCTTTGGCAATGACCTTAGACATTGTATTTATAAACTGCTGTCAACTTTTCACAGTACAGCAGAAATTCAATGATAATAATACTACAGGTAGAGTTATCAAAATGTTGTTTTGAGGGAAAATTTCAACTCTTAAGCAAATTCTTTTCCACTTGAACATCAATTGTGCAAAGTATGCTGCAATGTCTTCGACATTAGTGACATAACGACGAACTAACAACATGACAGGAGAATTGCAAAATGATTGTTGGTGAATTTGCAGAGTTACCTAATATGCCCCGTTCTGATAGGACAGAATTATCGCATTCACATTGTTTAACATTTCGATGGAAGGTGCGAAGAGAAGTGAGTTATGGAAGACGAAAATTAAAGAAACACACCTGCTGCCAGCTGCACTAAGGTCTGCAAGAGGTTGAAAATTACAACCAGGGAAGACCCCGACTTGAGACGGCTGGCGGGATCGGTCTCGGCCTCCGCCAGAGAGGGTAGTATTGCGATAATCAAGCCCAGCTGAACATCTTGCATGACCAGAATACCAAGCATCGTGGAACCGGCCTCTTCTACATCTGCAAGTGAAGGTGGAAAAGGTTATGAGCCAAAACTGAGGAAGAGATTGATACTGGTAACAAAAGTCTTGAATTTCTAGTGACCACTGTAAAAATACTTAAACCACAAATTCCCATATGGTGACATTTTTGGTTGCACTGTACAAATACTTTGGTTTAAACAAAGGTCAAAATGGTCAATAGCATGTCAAAAAATATCACAGTCATGTGGAAATTTCTAAGACTAATCACAAAACTGCTTTAATAAGAAATAATCTATGGTCCCTAGAAAGGACAATCATACCCAATGATTTGGTGGTTTTTATGTCTTCCAATATTTTCTGACACTTTTGTCTATGATGGCAGAAGATTCTCTAGTCTTTTTCACGGCCTTGTGTGCTTCGGCATTATCCCAAACTCGCACCCTAAACTCACCTTTTTCCATTTCTCTCTTGTTCCCGGACGAGCTCAGAAATTTGACGACGAGTGGAGTGCTGGAGAGCGAAAGACAAGTAGCCACGAATGCACTGTGCTTGGGAGTGATGTACAGGAAGGAACCACAGAGAACGCAAAACAAGATCATGATGACGCTCATGGACAGGCTGCCTATCACAGAGACACGCCAAACCTAGATGGGAAACAGGTTTGAGGAAATGCATTTTGTCTGAGTGGTTGGTAATGACTGCTGATCGAATGTGAAAAAAAAATAAAGAAGACAGTTAAATTTTCGGACATTTAGTCATGTAGTGATGGTGGCTTTCCTTTGGAAATAATCCTGGTAAGATTGCAATGCATGTGGGCATGGTAGGCACCAAATCAATAGAAACAACGGGTGAAATTTCTAGCAGAATATAGGAATTTGTAGGACATTTAATTGTGTGTATAAAGAGAGTAAGCATCTATATACTGCATGTGATGTTTGTCAAAACTGAAAGAAGGCACTCTAATAAACTGGATGAATAAGTTATGTGCCACATCTATCGACATAACCAGGCTCTGGAGGCAATAAGTCAGAGGTGGCTAATCTCTTATAATTATGGGGCAATATCAGAAATTCTTGGGTGCCCTCTGCCGTTTGTCTCTTTTACACTAGCTCCCTAGTGGTATGGAGAGAAGCAAACATTTGCCAACGGTGGCTAAAAACTTTTGGGTGTGGATGGAGGTGGGTAGGAGAGTCGGTGAAGCACAAATTACTAGTGGTTTTGAGCAATTGGGTTAGTTTCTGCAGTTTTACTAATTTTTTTTTTTATCAAGGATTAATTATCACATTTATCATTTTCTGTGGAGAGGTTCAATGGGATGAAATGATTTGTTGATAGGTTTCATGTCTCATCAAGATATCTTGTAATCTGTTGTTGGGTTTTGTTTCATCCTGTCTTTCTATTTAAAAGTTATCTTGGATGTCTGGATTGACCATGTGACCTTTTAAATTTCAACGCTGAATGCATGCAGTATAGAAGATCTATGGCAAATGCAGTAAAACTGTTTGCTTTGCCAGTCCAGCAACGACAGACTGTGGCTTCACCACTATTGCTGGATAAAGTATAACAATGTCAGCTGATGCCAGCATACAGCTGGCAGTAACTACAAATAACAACAGAACTTTTACATGCATAAATATCTCTGTTCTTCTCAAACTTTGAGCTTATGGATGACAGTGAAGTACGTACCCCAAGCATGAGAGATAAACACCCAAGAATCAACAGAATAAGTTCAGCGCAAACAACGACTGTTTAAACAAATTCAGAGAGGTTAGTGTCTGATTCAATAAACCTGCCATTTACATTTCTCAATTCTCCAAACAAATGCAGAGACGGTTTTAGTTCCGCCCCTATGGTGGTTGCAGTTTTGGTCCACACCGGAATGTTTGACCAGTGGAACGAATCCGCAGTAGGTTTTGATAGTTAGAGAGCACAGGCTCTAAATTTGGATCCTTAAAGGATAATGGAAAGAGAATCACAGTAACTGCAGCTACCATCAAATAAAATATGCAAAGAATTTGATTCAAGTTTTCTTTGTTGAACAATCCTCTTCAGTTTACAGTGACACCTCCTGTGGTTGATAAATTTTCATCGCACTCTCACCGAAGGGAAAAGCAGCGATGGAAGAAGGGAACTGTGGAGGGGAGTACAGAAACAAGGGCAGGGGAGGAATGTAAGGGGAGAATTTAATTGTTTTGTTTCAAAATGTTTACAGAAATTCAAATGTTGGATGTGACTCAGATAACCAGATGAAATTGTTAACATTTCAACACTGATTATGACAATGAGAAACAAAGCTTATGACTCATCTTTGACACTTACTCTTTCTCAAAATACAGGTACTGTTCTTTTCTATTTTTGTCACAACTATGGGAATGAATAAACTCTTCCACTGACTACAAACAAATGAGGCCATGTTCCTTTTCTCTTTTTCTTTTTTGTTCATTCAACATAACAATCAAAGTAATTCTTCCGTGGGCAAAAAACACAAATAAAGTTGAAGTCAGTGCCTCTTTTCACCGACTGTTTTCTCATGTAATGACAGTAAACTTGGGAAGTGATTCGGACTATTTCTTGTAGCGACTTTAGCTAATCCTCTGACATTAGACTTGAGTATTACATATTTTTGATATTCTAACATCTTCACATATTGTTTGAGTTCAACATATCTACATTAAAGTCAAACAAATTTCCCAAGACTTACCAGAGTCAGATATTTAGGAGTGATGATAGTAACTGGCCTTCATAATCCACCATAAACATACGACGCCTCTTACCAAGGAGCCTGAATACCCTTAATCCTGATGACCCCTTTTCATACCATCACACAAACAAGGCATCCTTTCACTACAGTACTTACAGTGTAGGCTTCACTGAAGCCAGTGTTAAAAGGATGGGCCAGACAATGTTCAAAATATTCTTGACATACCACTGCGCAACTTCTACGACATTGTGCTGTGATTATGAACTAAGCATTAAGCTGTCTCAAATGTTATTTCTTGTGAAATGCATTACAGTTTCAACACCTCTGTGGACCAAGAGATTGTTGTTTTACAGGAAAAAGGCTCGTACGAGCATTGCTGATTATCCCCCAATTGTGACATGAGTTTGGGGATCATCTAAACCAATTCTTTAAATGGTTACTAGTCCTTAATAGTTAGTTAATAGCGAGAAGTGTGACAGTTTTATGGGGACATGAAAGAAAGGGGAGAAGAGGTAAGAAAATACACAGGAGATTGTAGCGAAAAGTCCTGTCAAGGTTACAAGCCAACGGAAACTGATCGGGTGTAACATAGCTACATGTGTCTAGCTGTGAATTCTACTTTCTGTTAAAACATGTTTTGCACAGAGCAACTGTAAATACACCTGGTGTGCCACTTCCTTTAATTCTCACAGAAATCAATAAAAGTGTGTGGCAGAATTTCCACAATCACAAACATTGGTTCAATAATACAAAACACCAAATTTACAGGCACCTGCCTTTGTATTTGAGAAGACGTCCACAATACCTGTACTCTCCATTGCATTTATTGTAAAAGAATGGTATTCAGAGAGATATCGGATGTTCTCGTTAGTACATTTGAACTATGATAGAAATCAGTGAACAATTAAATTTCAACTGATGGGTTACGAATAACCAAAACCAAGGAATAACTTGATATGTTTTTTAGAAGGATTTGTAGGTTGATCTTACTCATAAACTACTGAACAAATCACAGTTCAGTGTGTTCAAAGATGTTGTACATAATTTTTTGTATAAATAAACTGGCCTGGCAATTTTTTTATCCTAGAAGGATTTTTGGAGACTAACAAAGAGACAACCAATTGCTTAAAATTTTGAAGCAAAGTCGAGACAGCTCGAGACTATTATACAGAGACAACAGCTACATGAAAAGGGGAGACTTCCAGTTTGGATTTCTAAACAAGCAGTCCAAAGGTTTCCTTATATGAAGAGAGATATTCTTCATGTAGCACTGACCTTGCGGATCTTCTCGGGAGAGAACTCCAGCCCGACGGAGAACAGGATCAGGAAGGCTCCGAATTCGCCGATGGTCTCAATCTGAACGACAGCCTGTAAATAAAACATCTAGACACTCATTGACCGGAAGATGACCAAAACAGCAATCGCACAATGTCTCAACTTGCTGTTGGTTGCCATGGTGATGCCATGGTTTATATAGGATTTGTTGGGACCCAACTCTATCCAATTTAACCTTCAAGATTAAGGCAGAATACATCTACAAATACTTGACCCATATGGTACAATAAGTTACAACCCTCTAAGCTTAAAGCAAATTTTAAAGTCTCTCCTGTTTAGGATACATCTCCATGTTGTGCAATAGTGACGGCATTTTTCAACATATATCGTGCAAATAACTCAATTATTTTAATAGTTCAATATTTGGCAAAACCATTTGTACTGTTTAGGTTTCTCTTTGATTTTCTTCTTTTGGAGGGGAAGAGGAGATTAATATCTGATACACATGGTTGCAGTACAGCATTACGTCAACCTGGGTTTAACTCTCTCCATTTCCGCGGTCCTGCACGTGCCGGACTACCACATTTTTAATTTCTTTAATGATTAAATGAAAATACTGCTAAACAGTTGTTAAATGACATGAACACAGACAAACTCTGTAGCCTGTACTAAGTGTCAGACATTTTCAGCGTCTGCCAACCTACCTTGACCAAGCTGAACCCATCAGAGCCGACAAGGACGCCAGCGATGATGTACCCAAACATGGCAGGGAGTCCGACGGCTACGCACATCCAGCCGATGGCAACGGCGAGAACAACCACCAGAATAATGTCCTGAATAGTCATAAAAAAAGTTCGTCCTGAATATTCATAAAAAAAGTTCGTGCAATCAAAACCTCCATGATGCAATCATGTGTGGTAACAACTAAAGCATTGCATGTGGCAAAATACGCCAAAGTCAATGCTTTTCTAGGATAAAGGACAACCGTACAGGCACACTATCATGCTGCAGGACTTGACAATATTAACTTGGACAAGGGCATTAAAGTAAGTACTGGTTGCAGAGAATTGGCAGTTTAATCTGCCAAGGTGTTGTGAGCCACATTAAACACTGAATTCTTTAGACTAGTGACTGCACTGTTCCAAACTTCAGACTCAGGTAATGTCTATGGTTGGTCATGTACCTCAGTCCCCCAAAAATATGGCTTCTCCTTAACTACTAGTATTTTATGGAGTCGTGATACCGCACTTTACTCTTTAATGTAAAATATTCATGCTGAATTTTGTACAATGAACCATGCAATGATTGAGTGTGCCCATTTAAAAGGCAAAATAGATGAGTGACATATTTTCTGGGTTTCACATCTTTTTCGTTTCACAGAATCTGGAAAAAACCAACCTGTGAGAAAGAAGTAACATTCTCTGTTATTTTTGTGACACGTACAGTGTGTAAAAAAATGTAATTGGGTGATATATGAATAAGGACTATAGGGTATATGAATAAGGACATATGAATGAGCACACACAAAGTAAAACTTTGAATCCAGGTAATGATTTTGTAACCTGGCCCTGATATCCTGCGTCAGGTACCCGGTACAAACACTGCTTAGGACATAAAGATACAAACGGTAAAACAGGATTTGACCTTTTGATACATTAGCAAGGGAATGGGTTAAGCTATAATTACAATGATAGCACCTTGGAAGCACATCTCTATATCTACCGAGCTGAAAAATCGTTAGTATTCCATCGGGCACCACGAAAAGCAAACATTTACACAAATGTTCAAAGTCGCCACTGAAAGCTTTCAGCACGTAGCAGAGTCTCTCATGGTGTGCTCTCTCTTCAGCTGCTATTGCTAAATCAAGTCCTGGAAAAAAAGAGGTCAAAGGCATTGACATCTTGTTGCTGTAACTGTGACTGAATCAGGCAGATATTCTATGATTTCCATCTGAAAAATGTAAACTAAACAGTAATCACCCACAAAAGATGGTGGTCCTCAAGGGGCATTGTCGTATCTTTTGGTTTGGTCAAGATGTACTGGTTGTTGTTCGTGTCCACCAGAATGCTCATCTCTCTGTCCTCCTCCTTCTCGGAGCGGTTCGAGCGGGTGAAACGGGACTTGTCGTCCAGCCTTATGACCGCCTCTATGTGGGACCCCGACACCTGACCAAAGGAAACAATCGGTGAGACTTTAACACAGCTTGATTGGGAAAGAAAGAAAAATGTAATTGGACAAATCAAAGTAGAAGGTGTAAGCCACACTGTCAAGTTTCACAGTTCTGCTTTCAAACCAAAATGGAGGAAAAAAAGCTCCCACCTTCTTTGATTCATCGAAAACGTGCTCCAAGATGCCACTCTCCAGTTTGTCGGCAGCAAACGCGACCTCTTCGAGCACTTCGTCCAGCATGGCCTCTAATTTGTTGTGACTGGCATTGGCCATTTTTAAGTGTTCCTTATACTGCTGCTGAAGCCTCACCACGGCTTGAAGGTCGTTGAACTCTTGCTCCTCCTTCAACGTAGCGATCTTCAGTGCCTCCAGCCGCTGACGGCTGCTCTCTTTCATGTTGTTTATGTCCTTGTAATTTCCCTTTCAGGAAGAGAAAAGTTCAACAAAATATTTAAGAATCAGAGCAAAACTTAAGGCGACTTGTAAGCTCTCTTTCGTAGGTTGGGATATCAAAAGACGACAATAGCACTGCAACAGGGACAGTTCTATGTGGGGAGGGGTTAAGTTTTCCAAATTTTCACTAGAACCCCAAAATTGTGCAAATAAAAAACTATCAGAAATATAGAGCCACTTTTCAAATTCCTGATTCACCTACAGTATATTTTTCAGAATGGTAAATTTCGGAACCACAAGATCTCAGAACAAAGGTTGTCTGGATGCAATTAACGAGACCTGAGAAGTGCCATTTTCTGCAATCTGGGAGGCTCTCTTGGCAAAAATTACTTGACCAGTACAGTATGCTACGTGCCAACCGATAGTGGTGCTCTGCTTAGATGGTAAAACATACATAAGCTCCTTGAACCACGCCTGCACCTAACCCACAGTGGGCAGCAAGTACAGTAGCATCTTACAAAATACTTCTGGAAGTTTAATCGGTCGGTTAGAACAAAGAGAAATGAAATGATTCAAATCTTTCCTTTTTTTTTTTGTTTTTATTTGTCTGTGGATGAGGTGTTGGGAAGAACTTGACAGAGAGTAAACAAAGATGCAGCACTCGATTTGGTTCTGACCAGTGCCTCATTGTCATGGTTTGCACTGAGCCAGGAGATGATACTTATAGTACTGCAGGTGAAAGCTCCAGATATTATGTAAGGGTACCAACAGCACACATCACAACTGACTTGAAGAACTACTAAAATCTGATGTTTCTGTCAGTATGACGCAGACATCTTATCAAAATTTGAACTCCTCCGACAAGAAAATTTATAGACCTACAGCCAGAGGTATTGTTAAATAGGGAGGAAACATGCACAGATAGAAAAAATGTTATTCAGGGCTACTTATTCTCCTTGAGGTACTGGATTTCACTTTCTCAATATGTTATTCTTCAAAAGAAAATGCAGTTCAAAATAATATGCAACTGCTGACCGGATGCTTGCACTTTGCATCAACTGCTCACTGCACTGCCAATGCAGTTGGACAAAGTTATGACAGGTCTGAAGTCTTCAATGCTTAGACAGCTACATACAAGCAAAAAGTAAATCATAGAAAATGGAAACAGGACTACTGTATAGCAGGAAAAGGAACATCATTTTGTGATATTTTATTCCAGTGGAAAACGCTTCCCTCAGTCCGATGTAACTAAAAGTTGCTAAGAATTCACTTATACACATGAGCAGGTAAAATAATTGACGAAGCTGCCTCTCCAAGAGCCACTTTGAATAAATTAATCGTGGCCTTTCCACTTGCCACAAGTTCGACAATTTGAGCATGGTTAGCATTTTAAGTCTAGCTGCAAAAACAATTTGAAAATTTTTATTTACTTCGAATCCATGGGAAAGACGTCCGTTTAAGAAATGGGTCTGAAATGTTTCAAAATACAAATCTATTGCAACACTTCAAAGTTAGCAGAGTAAATACAGAAACTATGTATGTGCTTCAAGAAATATTTGAGTTGGTAATGATCAGATAACAAATATGTATGGCTTTGGTTGCAGGAAATAAGCAAGGTTTCACAATTTCTATATAACATAAGAGGTTTCTGCAATCTGTTTTGCACTTAATTGAATAACCTAAGCAGAGTGCAGTTGGTGGGAAAATGCTCTCTACCACTTATTACTTGTAGCAAATTTTTCCAATTGTTAAGGTTACATATTTTGAACAGCTAATCAGATTGTTTCAATAGTTTCTTTGTAACATGTAAATCAGGCTTTCTGTCTCATGTCAAAATTATGTTGATGCATACACCACTAGATAGATACTCGATACATAATAATTTATTCAGTCAACTGCATAGCAACACAGATGGAAATCATGTGACCACAAAAGCTGTCTTAAATACATCATACACAAAAACAGATGGGCAAATGATACAAATGGATGAATGAAACAAACTGACTGCCATCATAGGGAGAAGTACAACCCCTTGATTTTTTTGGTGTTCCCTTTAAATTTTTTGTGCATCAGAAAAGTGTTCAGATGCAAAATGTTGTGGTTTTTCCAGAAAATGTAAATACTTTGGTAAATCATTTCAATTTTGGAGGCAACTTTTGAACAGGTCACCTTTTTTTTTTAAATACTTTTCAAGTCGATATTTCTCCAGGTAGGCATAAACTTTTTTTTTTTTTTGCACCGGGGAACCTGATGTACCTGTAAAGCATGAAGAGAACTTTTCTAGAAGACTTTGACCGTACTCTGATTGACTACACATTACACAGTGCACAAGACAAAATATCGAGCAAAAGGAAATTTGATTCCAGTAAATAAATTTGACGGCTGACTCACAGTTAGCGCCCTCTTCAAACTGCTAATTGAGGTGAATATCGAGTTCTCACTCTCATTCAGCTCCTTCTTGAAGATCTCGAACGTGTGGATTTGAAACGCCTTCATCTCCTCCGTCAAATCCTTGTCATTCCTCACTTTCTGGATAGACTGTTCCAACTTGTTGATGACTTTCGACTTGGTATGTATCAAGGTCACAAGATGGTGGCAAGAATGCATCAACCAGTGCATCATCTGGTTCCGAGAGTACTGCTGCCCGTCATTCTGTTTGACTGGAAGGGAATCCTTTTGGAGTTGCTTTGGACTTTGCTTGTCATTTGCGCCTGAGGCTGGAGCGACAATCGCCACGATTGTTAGGGCAGTTAGGAATGCTGACTTTGTGAAAGACATTCCAGTGTGAGATTTTATTCGTTGATGCAAACACCACAAATTTGCTTTTCTCTTCTTTAGAAATGTTCTGACACTTCCAAGTGAGAAAAGAAGGCAAGTCAGAAAAGCAATAATGAGGCAGGAAAGTTTCCAAAGATTGCACAATCACTTAACTATTTTAGGATTCGGTGTAATAAGAGGCTTGCAATGAGTTACATGGTCTAAAAAAAAATCATGTACTTTTAAAACAGCACAGTGCTAAAACAGTGGCTGTTAGTTGACACCACAAGTTTCCACCTTCTAAAGTTTGTTACATTCTCAGGCATGTTAATTGATGGTACTCCATCTTATAATGCTCTCTATTTAAAGTGTGCATGCATGTTGAATGACAGAGCACATGGCATCATCTTAGCCTCCTCCAGGTTCAAAGAATTGCAATACCTGAAAAGGAAAAGAAGTGAATATGCAAGCAATATCAAAGGATGAAGCACAGCATATATTTTTTGCTAAAAAAAAACACATAAAAGCAGGTGTACACTCTACTATACAACATTTTGAACCTTCATGTTCAGGCCTCCTAGCATGTTTGGAAAATACTGTAATTATTTACAAATTTATGCTCTTTTTACATAACTTTAATGATTATTTTATGCCACTCTTTGTGATTTTTATAGTAATTTTATACCATTTATGCAGCTGCTGTGAAAGTATGTTGATGAGACACAGGACATTTGTCAACTGGTCCCCACTGGTGTCACAGTGAATAAATTTGCAACATTTTTGTCATGAAGCGATGGTGGGAGGGAACTCACATACTGCCATACATCCACACCAGGATATAGCAGGTGCATGTCCAAGATATTTAATCACACAGGACGACATTACAAAGACAAAACTGTCTAAGCAGAGTGCCACCATTGGTTGCCACAGAGTGAAGAAAAACTCTGGCTTTACAAACCACAAAGATGGCTGGAAACGACACTTCCCACGAGTCCTAAGCAGAGCCACATATACCCAGCCGTGAATAAGGGTTCTCATGTGAGAAATTTCTCAATGAGAAAAACAACAATCAATGAAAATGATAATGATGTGGGAATATCGTATTTGCACAGCAGCACATTTTCACCTTTAAAATTGTTTTCTCTCATTTGAGGGCCACATCTTAAAGACAAAAACTCTTCACCCCAGACAGTTTCAATTCTCCCAACCACCCGTCTAGTCCCTCCCTCAGCCTGTCTTAAATTCCTCCACATGTGTAATCAAAACAATGGATCCCTGTGTACCCTGTGTAATAAGGGCTGCTCTGCATCTTTCGCATTTGCTGTTAATCGAAGAGTACTGTAACTTAGAACCAGTTGAGAATTTTGCTTTCCGGGAAGTAAAAAATATCACTGAGGGTGATGCCTTACAGCCTTTAACTTTTAAAACAATCTTAATGTCAGAGAGTGCAACCAATTTATAAGGTCACCTGCATACAATATCTACGCGAGCACGATCATAGGTTGGTGCATATCGTACAAGAAAAATTTAGGCTTTTGAGAACCCCCCAGATGGCCAGGAATGACTATTCCCGGGTGCCCTAAGCTGCATGTACCCAGCCTTGAAATAGGTATCTCATGTGTGCAATTTTTCAATGACATAATAAGGAAAACATCAAGCCACGAAAAAATTGTCATAATTTAAACTGATTTTTACCTAGAATGTTTTCAACTATTAAATTGCGGTCGCTTCTTCAGCACTTCCGAGTTAACCTTAAACCAGAATGCCAAAATGCATTGTGGTTTCAATGGTTCTAAATATTGAAATGTTATCTCATTTCTTTGTGCACAGGTAAATCTGAACATATTGGCAAAATATAGTTTTGTGTTGATCATGGAAATCATTGCACATCTACTTTATATTAGGTATAACATTCATCCCAAGGTTCCTGTCTCAAAATGTTAACAAGGTATTTGAGTTTCATTTCTGCTTTATTTATCTAAAGACATAATGTTAATGAGGTTCGAGGTTTTGACTCTAGTTTCTCAGATGACCTTGACCCCCACTGAAAACAGTAAGAATGCCTCCTGTGATGAAATACATCTACATTTGAAGTATGACATTTAGCAAAGTTTCTTGCTTGAAGATTTTGTGTTAATGTCGTTTTCGGCATTCGACCACAGCTGGTGACCCCTTTAAAACAATTCAGTTCTTCCTTTGATCATAATAAATCCATCTACAAAGTATGATATGTATCATTGGCTCAATCTAATCTGTGACACCATCCAGGCTGTGGTATGGTTAGGATATCTTTAACACTGTTACTACGTAAGTATTAACGTTAATCGTTAGTGTTGTGCTATGGATAGCTTCGGCAAATTTGTTAATGAAATATTTCTGTATCTTTGCCTGATTTCCTTCTGAATCTTTCCACAAATTAACTGAATAGATACATTTCAACCACGTATCTCGTTAGAATTGGTCTACTGTAATATCGCCAGGAATGTATGGGCAAAACACTTCATCTTCCTCCAGGAGCTCTGCTTTTTATGTTGACAAACCAATGTTTACATCCTGTATTACAGTATGCGCTCTTTAATTGGTTGAAAAAAGAGCAACCTACTGAAACGCTATGAGACAAAGAATCTGATTGGTTAAAATACTCAACTTTTTCAGTGAATAAGAACGTCAAGAGGCTTAGTGATTCCTTGCCACTAATACGTGCAATATACTGTAGTAACCACAGGCTACCAGATGAAGCCATTAATACTGTACATCATTTTCCAATACCTAATGTACGCATGTATTAAGATAACACTGGAGGCCAAGAATTTTCTAGCCTGCACAGTGGTACCCTAGGTACAGTACGAATTTTCCAGGAACAAGAGATATACTCTTATGACAGTTGAAATGATTGCTAATGATATAAACTACATAAATTCCTCCATTTACCCCATTATATGACCAAATAATAACTTATTTATCTCTATTGTACAATAAGACTTTTCCCTAAAAGAAATCTTTGATGTAAAACTATCTCCACTTCAGAAAACAAATCTATTCCACATTGTTTGATGACAGAAGGAGAGCTGTATTTCAGATAATGATCCCTCTGGGAAAGATAAGCAGATCAACCTTTTCTCCCCATTTTCAACAGAGGTCATAGGTCAATCACCATTTTCAGACAAAAAAAAATGTCTCAGATGGAATTAAAAGCCAATTATGGCTTTGGAAACTAAGTGCGCACTTTTAACTGTCAAAACAAGGACAATAAATAGAAGAAGCATGGTACCAAATACTGTACTGCTGATTCCTGGACTAAATACTGTAGCAACTTAAATGTGTACGGTACCTGTTGAAATTAATCAACCAAATTGGACTTTCAGATACTTTACAGATGCTTTCAGACATTTTTTATCAGAAACCAGCATAATGCCAGCTGAAGATGCATAGATAAATTTTTATCATAAAGACTTGTAAAATTAGTACAGCAACTACAATTTATAACCTGACTGACAGATAAAAGTATTCAAATTGGAACTTCCTAAATGTGCAAGCATTGCCAGCCTTTGCTTGGAAGGGAGCTCAAATACCTTCTACCCATAGGAAAAGACAGAAATGTGAAACAACACCAGCAAAGGTCTTAACATTTTGTACTCAAGGACCTCAGATTACCTTTGGCCCACATCAAAACCAAAACCAATAATAGTATTTAGATACTCCATCCAAAAAGAACAAGTTTAAAGTGTGAAATTGTCTCTCCTTTGTAAATAGTGAAATTATCTCCTCTTTGTAAATAGTGTGTTTACAAGTTTTTTGCATGTTATGACCTCTGATGACCCCACATGACCTCTGATCTCTAGAGACACCCTAATCTTATTTACTTAGAAAGTGCTACATACCCTCGAAGGTTAAAGTTTGTGCAATGTGTGGTTCATGAAATACTGCAAACTTGCTTTTGTCTATAGTCCGCCTGCAGATGACCTCAGCTAACATTAGATCTCCACCAAAATCAATCCAACCCAAGACCTTTAAATGTCCTACCCACATACTGACTTTGGACTGTCTTTCACATTCCCTTCAAAAGCTAGAGTGTTCACAAGCTTTTCACATTATGACTTCTGATGGCCCCAGATGACCTTTGACCAACAAGAAAACTCTCACACTCTCATTTACTTAAAGGGCAGTACATACAATCCAAGTTTGAAAATAATGCAGCTTGTCATGTCTGAGATATTGCCAACATAGTTTGTCCACATTCTGCCTGTTGGTGACCTCAGATGACCTTTGACCTACACCGAAACCAATCCTAGCTGAGATCTTCATATGTTCTATCAACACCCCAACTTTGATCCACCTTGCACTTTCCCTTCAAAAGCTAGAGCGTTCACAAGATTTTGTCTCACACACATACATACACGCATACACGCATATGCACGCACATATACCGCATCACCATTGCAAAGATTCCTTGCTTTAGTCCTCTAAAATCAGTATGCTTCTTTGTCTTGTCATTATGCAAGCACATACCAAGTTTCAAATAAATGTGATCTTCCTTCAATGAGCTACATATTGTCACAACAAACTAGTTTTCTGAGTTCTATCCCCAGTGACCTCAGATCATCTCTGATCCCAGCTTAAATGATACTCTTCTCCCCCTGTCATCATAATGCAAGTTTTAAAATCCATCCACGATTGCTACCTCCAGCATATTGAGTTAACAAGGTTTTAAGCTTGTTTGTCCCCATATGAACCCCAGATGACCTTTTGACCCCCACCAAACAACATTAGGGTTCTTCCTCACACTTTGATACATCAATATGCCAAGTTTGAAATATACCCTTCCTCGAAATATCATGTTAACAAGGTTTCCAGAGTTTGACCCCAGTTGACCGCAGATGACCTTCAACCCCCACAGAAAACGATTCCGTTCTTCCTTTGACCCACCTGCATCTACACACCAAGTATGACATGCATCCAAGTTTCCTATCTCAAGGTATTGTGTTAACAATGTTTTCAGAGTCTGACCGCCGGTGACCTCAAATGACCTTTGACCCCCACAAAAAACGATAGGTTTCTTCCTCTGACAATAACACATCTACATCCTCACTGTGACATTCATCCAAGTTTCCTTTCTCAAGATATCGTGTTAACGAAGTTTTCGGGGTCTCACCCGTTGACCTCAAATGACCTTTGAACCCCACCAAATACAATAGGGTTCTTCCTCTGATGATAATGCATCTACACACCAAGTATGACATTAATCCACATTTCCTATCTCAAGATATCGCGTTAACAAGGTTTTCAGAGTTTGACCCCTGGTGACCCCAAACAACCTTTGACCCCCACCAAAAATGATAGGGTTCTTCCTATCACTACGTGGCATCCATGTACCAAGTTTGTAAATATTCAGACCTTCCCTTCTTCAGATATCGTGTTAACAAGCAAAGTGTCACACGCACACATACACACATACACACGTACACACGCACATACACGCATACATACACGCCATCGTAAATGCATAGGTTTCTCTTTCATCAAAACCAAAAATCTTAAGATTAGCAGGGGCAGAAGGTCTTAAGGTCAGCTGGTGCAGCTCACCGGAAAATGTTTGGCCGAAAACACCACCCAGATCATCAGAAATGACATTTCTGAGCACATTTCCTCTATTTGTGCTAAGCTTTACCCCACCCTCCTACAAACAAATGAAGTTAACATCATGTCGATATCAATAGACAACAGAAGTAAAGTAAAAAGACTGAATAGCCCCTACTGGATAGGATTAGCACCTGTGTATCTATTCAAGTTGACCAGTTTGAGGTTGGCTTACATGAAGTATACATTATATACCCTAGAGTGATGCACCTACGGATTTAAATGATGATGATTATAAAATGGACAAAAACCAAACATATACTCATTTAAATGGGGGTTTTATTATGAGCAGTACATCACTATGCTGTCACTTCACACTTTCAAATTGAGCACAACTTGAACCCGAGATTTTTAAGGTCAAAAGTATTAGTATGTACCTGAATTAACACATTGTAACTTTGGTGGAGTCATAAACAAAGTCAACTGACAGAGAAGTGTTGTTATTACTAAAAACTTAAATCATTTTGACTGATTCGACTGATTGGAAAAATCACAAAAGTGGATCTTTTGCATGGAATTGTTTGTGTGAAATGTTTCAGATGTAGGCCTATGTAACTAGCTATGCACACTAAATACTCCAAGAGACCTCAGAAGTGGGCGTGGCACCTAAACTTTAAATGGATGTAACTCAAAAAGTACATGAACAACAATGCTCACATTTTGGATTTCCTCTTAATTTACATAAATGAGCCAACAATTAGCCAAATCCAAGAATCAATCAGGCAAAATATTTGATGATATTAAGTATGGGATGACCCAACACTTGGAAGTACGACATAATAAAACTTACCTATTGCTGTATGATTCTGCTTCACAATGTGCAATATCTTCAGAAGGTGATTCTTTGATGATTAAAAGATGATAATGTATAAGTAATTGTTACTTGTTGGGGGCCGGCCTAGGCCTTAGTAACAAAGTTAAGCGGTGGTAGGCCTATGAGGCTATACTATAGCAATTTACATGTATAACATTCACTTGTCTAAAGTTTCACCAAAAGTTGTGTAACTGATAAACTAATGGATAACAGAAATCATACAAAATTAGGAAGAATAAAAGTAAGTTAGGTAATACGTAGCAACTTTACAAAAACAGTTTAGCCTACATTAGCTTGATGGCTATACTTAGCACTCACTGTGCACTGACACTTACAAAGTTACACTGTACATTTACACTGATAGTGATACTGGCCTACATGAGTAAGCTTATGAAGTGCATAGACTTGAAAAAAAAAAGTGGAATTAGAGAAACAGTGATTACCACCGTAGTAAGTTACATTGAGGAACAAGAACGCATGAAACTGACCGTATTGCAATTGCACAGCATTTGGTTCCTTTAAGGTTTAGCCTAAGTGTCATCGACTTTGGTTTTTTAGCGGACTGTATAGTGATGTAAGCGCTTGAGTGGAGTGTTCATTGGAGCTCAGTTGTGCTTACAGTTTGTTGTTACTGTAGTGAGGTGGCAATCATTTCGCGGAAAGGGTTCATAATAGCTTTTAAAATTAACAATACGCAAGTTGTACTTACACGCAAGTTCAATTGACATGGCGCGAATAACTGTTAACAGTTCTGTACACAGCAGAAATCGACTTCTAGGCTAAGGTAGCAAATAGTACACCCAAATTTGTAAGAAGGACGGTTTCTACCAACTGCAATTGTTCCATTTATGTCAGCAGGAGCACAACCACTTGTAAGTACAGGGTAATCATGTACGGAATCCCCAGTTGTATGTCTCCAGATTAGCTGCACAGGCTAACGAGTAACAAGGTACAGTACAGACAGTACAGTACTGTAACTTAACGTTTAGGCCTAAGTTAATAGTGTCTTACCAATTGATACTAACAAAAACAGTAAAACTTTTGTTAGGTCTAAACGTGACTGTACTGACTGCTGTACCTATTACTAATTACTAGGCTATATGCCTATCTGAGTACGCTTAACTTTACCCTAACATTAACAGTACTCAGCAGCTAGTAAGTAGTATGCTACTATGGCTGGTATGCAGTTCAGCTAAGCCTAAACCAGTAATTATTTTAAGGCAGTTGGATTTGGGTCTAAGAAATGTTGATATGTGCTTAGGCCTACTTGCAAGAACTGTTCCTTTCAATAACTCTGTATACACTATAATTTCTGTTTATAATTAATGAATTACCTACATGAGTTAGGTCTTGGTTTACGGTCTTTTGCTCCCTTGCAGCTAGGTTTGACCCCAACCAGTTCACCCCAGAAAACCAGTTTGCTCCTAGCACTAGCAGTTAACCAGAGAGTTTGCTGTCAAGTCGTGGTGCAGATTAGTCTTCCCTATAGCCGTCCCTTTCAAGAAAGTGGTTGATCATGTGAAAATGGTATCAAGGAATTAAAGTGACTTTGTTTCAAGATGTTATCGAATAAGATTTTGCGTGTTTGAATTGAACATACACTGTACCAGGTAAAGCAAACCTTTTGTATTCTACTAACAACTTTAGGCTCATTTAGTGACAACCTTTTTTATTAAGGTTGTGTTTGTTAAGTCATCTCCCATAGATTTATGCTTTTCATTTTATTTGTCGTTTCGTTCATATGCCCCCTCCCTTTTTACCATACAGGTATTTTACAAATTTTGCAATAGCCATATATTGCTCAGCACATACATCATACATGAAAGACAATACTAGTATTGGTTACACGTTGTCCTGAAATGAGCACTTTCTTAAAGGGAAAAGTATTTTTTTCATTTTCCTTTTTTTTCACAACTTGCCAAATTTTCTTCAGCTGAAAACTATATCACAACAGCACTTAACATCAGTTAATTCAAGAGGGGAACTGGTAAATACTTTGTGGCAAAACAACTGTCACTTTAGGGTGAACTGGAAAGGGGACAAAACCACCTGCTACTGTGTATTTGGTGTGTAGTTAAATTTAGGCCTAGAAATAACAAGTAAGAGGAACAACAAAATGTCTCACACATGGCCTTTGTCCTCACACAAAAATCCCTAGTACCCATAAAATGTGTGAGGAACATTTATCAGGAATTGAAGTAATTTCATTTCTGTTGTAAAACAATGTAAAACTGTCCGTTATAAGAATATTGCAGCAACATATGAATTCACACAGCTCACAAGTGTGTTTGGAAAGTTTACAAATACAAGACAAATACTGCACTCATCACCCCAAACAGTTCCAATTTTCCAAGCCACTTACATCTAATCCCTCCCATGGTCTGTCTAAAATTCCTCCACATGTGTAAAAAACAATGGATCCCTGTTTATACTGTGCAATATGAGCTACTCTGCATCTTTTGAAATTTGCTCCTAGTCGAAGAGTAGAACCAGCCCAGAAGTCTGCTATCTGGAAGCCAAAAATATAGCTTGGGATGATGTTGTGATGAACTACTGCCTTAAAACTTGTCCGCAAACGACAGCCATATTGTAGTGCTTCCACAATTTGAGATCTAATTTCAGGAGAAAATAGCACTCCATGTCAACGGATCTCTTATGAGGACCCCATTGATTTCAGTAGTAATCAACAAAGAATTTAGGGAATTTATGGGATGATTTGAATGTCCCTTAAAAATCTACAAAGTCCTATACATTCTCTTTGGTCCCATTGTCATGTAAACGAATTCCCAGATGGCCAAAGTCCCCATTCATTCCCATAAGTAATTCTCAGAATTTCTTGGAATCCTTTTGAGGCAAGATTCCACTTATAATTGACAAACATTTTTCTCCAAAGTTGGAAAATGTGCATCTGTATGACATTCTGTATCCCTTTCCATGCTAACCTCGTTACAACTTTTTGCAAGACGTAACGTTTTTTTTATGTGTGATGGCATTGGCATTCAGAAATCTGGTAAGTTACTCAGTATCAAGGTCATATTTCACCTCCAAATCTTTGATACATTCTTGCTCCACTCTATATCAATTAAAGGCTGGTCAAGAGGCATACAGTAATGCGGTGAAGAAGACCTTCATGGAAATTATGTTAGTCAAACAATAGATGAATCTATGAAGCTGTGATTAATGACGGTCCAATTTATTTGTGACTGGCAAGGATCATGGTACGGAGTACAGTAGGTTTGGCACCATCGGTGCGGTACATGGTTCTCTAAGGACAAGGATGTACCAGGATTGTAGTAACGTCTGTATGAGTTGCGTGTAATCTGTGCACATTTACACCAATTTATCGTCACGTTCTGCCACTGACCTTTCTCGAGACTCATTTCTTTATCCTCTCTGTCTGTTGTACGTAGATGGCTTCGAACGGTTCCAGGGTGGAAAACAGCCCTGCAGCACTCTTGCATGACTTAGTGAAAGCAGTCCTAGGGAAAGATGACAGTAAGATATGCTTTGGTTTTTTTTTTTTCTGACAGTGAAATCAAATTTCCCGTAGAATAGTAATAACAAATGTTGTAAATTGTTCAGTCCACTTTTCTGTGTACTTGCGAAGGATTGAATAACTTTATTAAGTTTAAGTTGAAACTGTTTCTCTTTGCCTCTTGTTTTTAAAGCCAGGTGTGAATGATGTTTTGCTCTCTTGTTGAAGAGTGCGGTTGATCAGTCAAAAGTAGCGTCTTTTAATATCACATAAACCTGCCTCAATATGGATTATTTTGAAGAAAAGTCAGTATTTAGTTTTGCTTTGTTATCTTGTTTTAATACTTTGAGTTTGTTTGAAGGTGTTTGTTTTGAATTAAAAAATAATCTGTGAATGTGATGCAAGAGGTCTTTGTATTAGCTTCCAACAACCATTTTCCTTTTATAAATGATAACTATATATTCAGAGTCTTTCTTTTCACTGTTTAGGTAGTGATGTCACACAGCATTTCCAGTTTGCTTTGAGGATCATTAGCAGGTAAAGTAGTATTTAAGGCAAAGTTAATTCCTTGATCCCCAATTTGCATACTATTCCCATTACTTCCCCAGGTTGTATTTTTTGTCCTTTGCCTTTTATCATCAAATATTCTCTTTCCCTCAATGGAAAACTGACCAGTAACAGCTCCACTCTTACTTAATGAAATTGTCCAAGCTGTGAAAAGGCAGCCGCTGGAAATATTGACCACCACTGCAGACATTTCCAGGACTTTTATTGGAAATTGTACGAATTTGCACAAGAACTGCCAGAATTATTTCCTCTAAGCAGTTTCAAACTGCCTCAAAAATTTTTTCGGCCATGGTCAGTCTTAGAGTGTTACATGCAGCAGTTTTTAGTGACCTTTGACTGTATGACTAATTTGTGGTAAGATTGAGCATAAAAAATTCAACCCTATTGTTGTTTCATCGTCAAGGAATCATGTTGGTGTTCGTTTTATGATTGTTTCAGTAAAAAAGTGTAGCATAAGCCCTTGTACATCCTTGAGCTCAGTGTATCCATGTGAAAAAATTCAAGGAAGTGAGCACTTTCCCAATTGCAAAAAACAAACTTGAGGTTTTTCTGGTTTTTGATTCCTTGCCCTAGGCAGGGGAATCTATGCAGTCCTGATGTCATGTGTGTGTATGTGTGTGTGTATGTATGCGTGTGTGTGTGACGGTTGCTCGTAAACACTCTATCTCAATTCAATTCAATTCAAATTTATTTCACAAATGATTTCATAAACAGTACATAAACAACATTGATATAGATAACAAAGTAGCAATAAATCATTTGAAGGACACTAGAAAAACAGAAACCTGTTAACTAGGCTAGTGACCTTAATGACAAAAAAAAAAAGAAAAGAAAAGAAACATATAGGAAGGAATACATGTTAAGGAACAAAATAGTTAACCACATCTAAAGGAAAGAAAGGTATGTAAATACAGTTTCACTGTACAATAAATAGGTTACTTATTAAGTATATAATGTTTTAATCTATTTTGGAAAATGTTTAAGGATTTCGATGATTTTACGTCGGGCAGTATGTCTTGCCATAAACGGTAACAATAATTATTCAATAACAATCTACCATGTGGTGTATTATGATGAGACACTGTAGAAAGATTTTTGTTGCGGGTGCTTACAGATGTTGGCCTATTGTGAACTGAGTTACGTAGAGGAAAAATGGCAGAGGAAATTGAATTAGGTAACATATTATTACAGTATCTATAGATTATTTGACACATACAGTAAGAATGGATGTCACTTAACATTAATAAATTATACTCGTGATACAGCTGCTTGGTGGGGTGGCGTCTTGGTTTACCTGTTAATAACTTGAGTAGCTTATTTTGAAGAACTTGAACGGGCTTAAGAATTGATGCTTTTGCGGTACCATAAATTTCAATAGCGTAACGAAGTTTGGAAAAAACAAAGGCATAGTATATATGTAAAGCAGTTTTCTTGGGGAGCAAATCCTTTAGCTGATAGAAAATACCAGTGTACTTAACAAGTGAATTACAGAGATCTTTTGTGCGTTCTTCCCAAGAGAGCTTATCGTCAATAATTAAACCTAGGTACTTGGTGCTAGAGGACTTATTAATGGTACTATCCTTAAAAACAAAACTGTTACAACATGAGTGGGCCTTACTACTAGAATGAAATATGGAGTAAGTGGTTTTACCCAAATGCAAAGTGAGTTTATTTGAGTCAAACCAATCATGAAGTTTACTTAATGTATGAACACCTTTTTGGATTAAATTAGTACAATTTCTATGGGATAGGAAAATATTTGTATCATCGGCAAAGAGACGGGTAGAAGTATCAGGAACAGCATTGCATATGTCATTAATGTAAATGAGAAACAGTAAAGGTCCAAGAACGGAACCTTGGGGAACTCCAGTGGAGACTTCTGAATAACTAGAGAAGGTATTATTGACATAAACACATTGTTTACGGTGTTTTAAGTAGGATGAAATAATGCTATGGGCTTTTCCACGGATACCATAATGAAGTAATTTGTCTAATAAAATAGAATGGTCCACAGTATCAAAAGCCTTCTTAAGATCCAAATATAAACCCAGTACATTTTTACCATTATCAAGTTGGGATCGAATAGAGTTAACTGTTTCTAGTAAAGCAAAATTAGTAGAATGACCCTCCCTAAAACCAAATTGATAGTCATAGAAACACTTATCACTGTTAAGAAAGTGCCTGAGGCGTTTTTCAATTACCCTTTCCAAGAGTTTATTTATATAGGGTAATAAGCTAATTGGTCTATAGTTTTCCGGTGTTCCATCATCTCCCTTCTTAAATATAGGAATAACTTTTGCAATTTTTAAATCATCAGGATAAATACCACTGTGAAAAACGCAATTGAAAATATGAACTAGGGCCGGGGCCATTATATGCTTGGCTGCCTTTACAAGATTGGCGGAAATACCATCCAAGCCAGGTGCTTTACCTAGAGAAAGAGCATTGATACAATTAAGGACTTCACTAAGAGTAACGGGGTAAGGAAAATACTCTGAGAAATCGGATTACGAAGATAATAAAGGGGATTGATGGTAGAATGGATGTTATCGCTAAGTTTTTCACCAACTGTGGAGAAGTAATGATTAAATGTGTTAGCAATATCAAGATTATTAGAAAAGTTGGACCCATTGTGTAAGATATTCTGAACAACTTTTGGTTCACGATTCGTTTTACCTTTGATGAGGTCATTAATTACAGTCCACTGCTTTTTAGATGAATTATGTCTATTTGTTAAGATAGAGTGATAGTAAGATGACCGTGTGGATCTAATAATACGATTAAGAGTACGGCGATATGCAACCAACTTTTCTTTTAATACAGAAGTAGGGTTATTAATATATTTACGGTAGAGCCCATTCTTATAAGAAATCGATTTCTTAATACCAGGAGTTATCCAAGGTTTATCATTCATCTTTTTTCTGGACAATCTAACAAGAGGGAAGGAAGAATCATGAAGAGACTGCAATATGTTGCTAAGTAAAGTATAACAAACATTTACATCGTTACTGTCATACACTGGTGAGAAATCTGTAGCTTCTAGAGCAGAAACGAAGTAATTGAAATTTTTTGCACTGTAAAGTCTAACTAATGGTCTCTCCTTGGGGGGAGGCTTATTGCCGTGAATAATGCAAAAGTTGGGTAGATGGTCACTAACATCGGTAATAAAGTTACCAGAAGAGAGTTCATTGTCGATAAGGTCATTGGGAAGTCTAACAAAAATATTGTCAATGATTGTGGCACTATTGGAAGCTACTCTAGTAGGTAATGTAATGGAAGGCAAAAAATTATAACACATCATTAACTTAGCAAAATCACTGTAAGTAGGACATAATTCAACCTTTAACAGATCTATATTAAAATCGCCACCAATTATACAGAAGGGTGAGATAAAAGATGAGTCTAGAGTTTTTTCAAGAGAATGGAGAAAGTGATGGATATTACCTTTTGGGTGACGGTAACAAGCTGAAATAGAAAATGATTTACCCCCAAAGCTTAAATCCAACCACAGGTCTTCAACTTGGCAATTAATACACGAGCAACTAGCATTTGAAGGAATTAACTGTTTCTTAACATAAACTTTTGTGAAAAATGATCTGTAGAAGATACCAACCCCACCACATTTTGTGGAGGAAGGGACGTAATCAAAGCTATAATCTGTTAAAATGCTGCTAAGGTGATCAAGGTTACTATGTCCCACTTCGGTGAGAATTACAATATCAAACTTAAGACGAAGCATTTCAAGAAAGGCAATAAGTTGAGGGTAGTTTTTAGGCAAACTTCTGATATTAAGGTGGTAGACAGAGAGATACACATTTTTGTCGCAGATGAAATCATTGAAATCGGTTTCGTTGTAGTATTTGCTAAGGACTAAATTTGAAGCATAGCTATCATTTACCGTTTTTTCGAGATATTTTACAAAGGTGTTGTCATTACTAAAATGTTGGCTAGTGGTACCTAATATAATACTTTGTAAATCATCATTGGTAACATTATGAAATGGTGGCAGGAAACTAGTAGATTGTAAACAGTCATCATTCATAGTTAAATGTAATTAGGATAAGCAAGAATGACAAAGAAAAAAAATACACTCACGAAAACAAAGAAAAGTAACTGCTGAACAAACATGCAAATTTTAAGGCTCTATAGGAGAATGTAAAGGTAGGAATAAACCACTGTGAAACAAGAAAATAAACTCAGCATTCAAGGGAACATACTGTATGAAGGCTATACAGCAGGCATTTGTCAATGGGTATTATAACTTTTCCAAGTCTTTGGTGCTGGAGATACGGAATTTAATTTCTGTTCCATTTTGGGTCTTTTTGAGTCCATAGATGCGTCCATCAATTGACCAGGCTGATATGATTTTTTCATGAGAGAAGGGTAACTCTGAGTAATTTCATTTTTGGCATGAAGGTTGCCCATATTGAGTAGATGATCCCTATTGTTTTTGGTGTCCAAATCTTGCGTATTAATGAGGTTATGGGGTAAAACATAAAAAATGTTAAAACTGCCATAGTTCCTTATCCGTGGGTCAGATTTGTTTTAAACTTGATAAGGTTGTCTGTTATTAACAGGTTCACGACCCTGTGAAATTTAATGCTTATCAATAGAGAGGAAGGGATAATTTTTCACTATAAAACAATAATAATAGCCTAAACACCATTATTGTGGTTATTATAAACTACCGTACAAATGCATATGGGGCTACATTGTGCAATGGCAGTGTTTGATTCTGTCGCACACAGTTAACTCAATGGGATTGCTCCCTACAGTACTGCATTTGTACCTTTATAGTGAGTAACTTCTAGTGTGAGGGGCCTCCGATGATAAGTTGTCCAGAGAGATAGTCTTGGTATGGGGGGTCATGGGGTCAGATAGGCCCCATGCATTGGAATGTTAATAGGTTTATAAAAAAAATGAAGAAAATAAAAAAACCATCTGTTCTGTCATTTATTTGGATAATACCAATATTCAGAGGAACAGCTGGTAGCAGAACAAGGTTTCTTAACAATCAAGTTGGAGTGCTTTCAATCATATTTCACAATGTCGGAAAGGATGGAGGAAGCAAAAATGTTGAGGAGGAATCATAACTTAGGGTCAATTTACGAGGACTTTGAGTGTGTTAAAAGCTGCTTGTAACAAGGAAGAAATTATCACAGAGTCGATAAAGGAAAATTTGCAAAAGGCAGAGCACCAATTTGAGGCAATGGAAGAGGTTCATGCTGATCTGGCTGGGCTGTTGTCTGATGAAGCATTTGAGCAAGCAGAAAGCTGGATGTTGGAATGCCAAAAGCATTATACTTAGGAGTTAGTGAAATTGAGTTTAAAATTAGCGTTGGAATTACCTAAGGCAGAAATTCCACCATACGATGGAGACCCAAGAACATTCTGGTCGTTTATGAAGAATTTTGAGGTAAATATGGCAGACAAGCTGAGTTAAGATGAGGTAAGGTTGAGTTATTTGATTCAACTAACAACAGGCAAAAATTGGAAGCAGCATTGATTACTGTGTGTTTCTTGGCGCTCAGAGATAACGTTGACTGATGTCGTACTCATACTGTATTTGACGTGTGGGTTGTATGGCCTGGGTAGGTGATCGCTATTGCTTTTGGTGGACTTCAAATGTCGCGGTCATTTTAGGTCACCAAAATAAAGGTCATTTTGGGTTAAAGGCTTGTGGTGTATCAAGAAAAATAACTGCAGTTGATCTTATACTTGTCATGTGAATAATTCATGTTTGTTGTAATATAACCATGTAGCAAGGAATCACAAAGCCTTTTGGCTTTCTGGTTTAAATGTTCTCAGAGTAGCATTTAATTTCACTGCAACTTCTTTCACTATCTTGTGAAGAATATTCATGGCAAGATTCCATTCAGCTTATTTTCCCTAGAAAGGAAAATTTGGAATGTCTTATTTTGTGCTGTGCATTCTGGCACGTTCATTTTTTTTTTCAAATCGAACAAGTTGATAAACAGAGTTTTTGTCATATCCTCTCTGTTTCATCAACCAACTGCTTTCAACAACAGCAACTTTGCTCCATCCGTGGAAAGGGACGAATTTCATGTGGGTGAAAAGATAAAGAGAAAATGTGAGTATACTCTTTGCCCAGTTCACATACCCTTTGTTGGTGTATGCACTCACAGATAGATGTAACAAATTTGTCAAGATTGAAAAAAAAAATGAGAAAGGACAGAAAAGGAGACATTTTTACATGTAATTCTCAGTGTAGTAGATTCTTTACATAACTTCAAGGTATTGGTAAACAAACAACCCTGGAGTGACAAGTAGAGAAACAATATTGCATAAAAACACGAGCTGTACTGGCAGTGGAAACACTTAAACATGAAAAAAACAAATGAACGTAGGGTAGATGAAAAAAAAAAATAAAAAAGTGGCTTTAAAATGCACTATAAAATGAAATTAAGTCTTGAAAATGAATGCAAGAGTCAAAGCAATTGAGTGAAATGAAAGTGTGGGTTCATGTTTGCTCCATAGGTACAAGGCAACATGGATTGCCACGAAGAAAATGGTCAATGGGTAGAAATTATCATGAAGTCATATATATATAAGTTAATGAGAATTTGAAGGCCCAGCCTTCATTGCAAAGCTTCAACAGACTGCTCGTTGCAACTACCATTTTAAAATTGTGTTTGCGTTTTATTTTGTTTTGGATTCGATGGAGGAATGTCTTCGTTAAGTATCATGAATGATTTTCTTTTGACAGTGGCTAGGGAAGGTCGTGAAAGTGATGCAGCCTCCTTTTCAGAATTGCATAGAAAGCTGCAGTCGCAGGTAAGTACATAATCCTGGTTTAGATGTACATTACTTTACATTAAGGTAATTGACAATTTATTGATGTCATAGTCCTTTGCGTGACTCTCTTTTTCCAACCTTGTTGTCGATACGTAATTCACGATTGTAGAATCTCGATCCTGACAAAGGGGTGGCAGTGCCGAAAAGTCAGAACTTATTCAGCTTCAGGCATGATAGCTGGTAGAAAAGAGAAAAGAAAAATAAACATGTGGGAATATTTGCAAAGAATTTATCAGAAATTTAAAACCACAAGGTATCACACTCACCTTAAAGTGTTGTGTCTTCTTTTTCTTTTTTTTCGCAAGTGACAAGACTTTGGTATTGGGACATGAAACTCACTCTCTAAATTTATTAATTTGCATATTTTTCAGGGGAAGTTGGAAAATAGATGGGCAACTCTGTATTTGCTCTTGACTCTGGCGAGCAGTCAGAAAGATGAGAAAACAAAGGTACTGTAGGTATTGTTTTTTGTTTTGACTTCAGAAAACTGTACAAATATGAGACTTAGTGTGTACAGTATGAAAAAGGGTTATACCAGCTGTTTCCTGTTGAAAAAAAAAAGACAGAGAGAAACAGCTGTAGCAAATTGTTGATACTTGGATGATTTTTTGATTCCTTGCCATAGGCAGGGGAATCTATGCAGTCCTGATGTCGTGTGTATGTATGTATGCGTGTGTGTGTGTGACGGTCGCTCATAAACACTCTATCTCAAGAAGGGTAACTCTGAGTAATTTCATTTTTGGCATGTAGGTTGCCCATATTGAGTAGATGATCCCTATTGTTTTTGGTGTCCAAATCTGGCATATTAATGAGGTTATGGGGTAAAACATAAAATATGTTGAAACTGCCATAGTTCCTTATCCGTGGGTCAGATTTGTTTTAAACTTGATGAGGGTGTCTGTTATTAACAGGTTCACGACCCTGTGAAATTTAATGCTTATCAATAGAAAGGAAGGGATAATTTTTCACTATAAAACAATAATTATAGCCTAAACACCATTATTGTGGTTATTATAAACTACCGTACAAATGCATATGGGGCTTCATAGTGCAACATTACTATTGGCAGTGTTTGATTCCTTCGGACACAGTTAACTCAATGTCATTGCAAACTTATTCAGCCTATGGAAGCCAATCAGGACCATGTCATGTTTGAAATAGGATTTTCCCAGCCTCTGGAAGCCAATCAGGACCATGTCATGTTTGAAATAGCGTTTTCCATATACTGTACTGCATTTGTAAGTAGAGAAAAACTTTTATTTTTCAAACACTCCCTCAGAGGCCTCCATAGGTTGTCTCAGTAACTGGGAGGTCATGGGGTCAGATAGCTGTCACCTGCGCTTCATTTATCTCTTTGATAGAACAAAGACTCCTGCCCAGTTTACCACTGACTCTCCTGTGTATATTAAGGCATTCCATAAATATTTGATGTATTGGCCTTTATGATGAGAATAATCTGCAGTTATATATCATCAGAAATACAAGTAGCAAGATGCATTGCTGAGTCTACAGTGTGTTTTCTCAAAATCTTACAATGGGGATGAAGATGGGATCCTGGACTCTGTAAACCTTCAAGGAAGACCTTAATACTAGAAGAAAATCGATTAAATTCTGACAATTAAAATGGCCTATCCACATTTTCCTGAGTTCAGTCTCGGAGATAATTCGGATCACGCAAGTATTGGCATGCGGTGGGAGAAATGGCTACTTCGATTGGAAAACTTCTTCATTGCATTTGATATCAAGGATGAAGCTCGTAAAAGGGCAATGTTACTTCATTTTGGAGGGGAAAGCGTTACTGAAATATTTCAAACACTTAATGAAACTGGAGACTACACAGATTATGACAAAGCAAAAACCAAGCTGACGGAGTATTTTCAACTTATACAAAATACTGAATACGCGATTTTCAAGTTTCGTCAAGCGAAGCAAGGGGAAGGCGAAACGTTGGATGTGTTTACCACCAGGCTGAAGCAATTAGCAAATTATTGTCAGTTTATGGATATAGATAAAGAAATCAAATCACAGATAATTCAAAGTTGCAGTTCGTCACGATTGCGGCGAAGAGTGTTGAAGGAACCGAACCACAACTTAACTGAGATACTTGACTTAGGGAGAGCACTTATGATCTCGAATCAAAATGCTACAGAAATTGAAGGACCAAAAGTGGAAACAGTACAAAGTAAACCACCGAAAAACTGGGACAGTGCCAAAAAGAAATGGTACAAACAAAGCCCAGTGTTGGAAATGTGGTAGTGACTTTCCAGAAGGGTAATGTTGACTGATATCATACTGTACTTGATGTGTGGGTTGGCCATACTGGGTAGGTGATCCCTATTACTTTTGGTGGACGTCAAATATCACGGTCATGTCAGGTTACCCAAAATAAAGATCATTTTGAGTTAAAGGCTTGTGGTGTATCAAGAAAAATAACTGCAGTTGATCTCATACTTGTCATGTGGATAATTCAACTTTGTTATAATATAACCATGTGGCAAGGAATCACAAAGCCTTTTGGCTGTCTGGTGAAAGCATGGTTTTCATGTAAGAATAAGGAATCAGGGTGTGGAGGCTCTGAATTACGATTCGGTCCCAGATTTTTGCACGTCTCGTTGCTTTGAATATGTATGATCTTGTTGGATGAGACTGCATAACATCTCCATCAGTCTTTCGTGCCGTGAATCGTCTCAATGAAGCAGAATTCAGACCGTTTCTTTGCTTGCATTGAATACGCTCACCAAACTTTTTCGCAGAACTGGTACGTGTCAAAGCAATCAAATATGATATTGCAGGCACTTTCATTTGCTTTATTTTTCATCACCTAGACGATTTACCTGGTTACTTTTGTCACAACTTATGAGTCTGTGATACATTGTCACATGATGTATTACATTGCACTCTTAGGATCGGTATTCTACTTACAAAAATGCCAGAAAATTAATGCTGATTGCTGCATTTAACATGCAGTGATAGATTCTGATCCAAGTATGGTATCATATGAGAAACACCACTGCTGCTTTTACATAGAGAAAACTTTCCCAAAGTTGAACAGGAAACGATTCTCTGTATGTGTCATTCTCAAACTCAGAACCAATTATTTTTCAAATCATTTCAGCCTTCAAACGCAAGCATTTTCGGGAAGGGTCTGCCGAACGTGGCGACATCCACTCCTTTCGTCCCACGTAATGCTCAGCAGACCCCAGGGGTATCGGAAGTGGGATCAGCGTCAAATGCCTTGACCCAGAGTAGTGGTATAGGTAAGGTCAAAGTTCGCACAGACACATGTAAATTTTCAGTGTTTGGAATTCACACCCAATTTTGTGTTGAGATACAGTGTGAGACCTGAAGTGGTATCTCAAGTGTTCCACAAGCATGGAGTTGCTGGGAGTAGCGTGTGTCGATTTTCCAACAAAAACTCAAAGGATTTGTGGAGGCATGGTATTTGTCTTTTGTTGTATCCTTTACGTATCTCTCTTATCACCCCCTGGCCATTGTACACATCAGTCATTCCATTAATATATATGTGTTACTTTGGTGAGGTTGGTAACGTTCTGCCCGACCTTTGGTACCACATATTAAACATCTCCGTTTTCTAGCATTCACTGTAAAATCAAAACCATTGTGGATATCTTTGTTTCTTGCTTTGGTTTTATCAGCTGTAGTCCTTTTTCTCATTTTTTTTTGTCCAGGAAGTGGCATCAGCAGTATTTCTGGAGTTACGCCGACACCCTACTCTTATGGCCCGGGGTGAGAAATCTTTTGTTTTTCGCTTACCACTACCGTCCCTGTTACTCGTAGTTGCTGTCATGCAGGACTTGTCTGATACTTCTTGAAATCAGTCTATGAGAATAGGAAAGGGTTAATTTTGTTTAGACATTAAAAGGGTTTAAACTGTACACCAAACATTTTACTCAAGACGTAAATGTAGTTCTTCAGATACAGGATCAGAGGGTATACATCAGTGTCCGACTATTGCAAAGCTTACATGAAAATGGATGACAACTGGGGCTTCATGGGTCTCACAAATTGCAATGTGGACATGGTTCTTTCATTCCTATGCTGCATAATTAGGAGACCTTTCTGGCATTGACACACCATGTAAATATAGCCACCCTAGCACATCTTTAGATAAGTGATGGAATAACTCATCAGAAAGTATGTGAAACACTGTATGTGCACAAGGACTTGACAGGATGCTGCCCCTGAATAACAGGAGTCACACAAAGCAGAATGCTAAATACAAGACCACATCTGGAAAACAGTTCATAGACTTATTATTTCCACTTAATTTGAATTCCTGTTTGCATTGATGCATTGATTCCACAGTTACCTCACCACCCCCGGGAACACCCTGGCACAGAATCCTCAGTCGGTCGGCAGCAGACTCGCTCAGATGCTCATGGGGGACACTGGACCTAACTCCAACCGGTCGAACGTGCGTTCCTCTTTCAAAAATCAAGGGGCAAATGTCACCAGGCAGGGGGCCTCGTCATTGCCAACCTCAGAGAACAGTGAGTTTCTGTCAATAATCCGTCATGATAAACAGACAGTGTTTGGGCAGAGATGTATCGTCAAAATCGCACCATTCCAACATCAATGTCCTAACTGTTCTCTTTTAATTTCTTCATCTCCTTTAATCATCCCATATTTTATGTTTGCTAAATGTAACATTCAGCTTTTAATCAATGATAAAGGGTACCTGAGATTTACCAAAAAAAAAAAAAAAAAGTTGTTACTTTTTTGGTATTTTTTCTCTGAGACGAAACCTTTCCGGCAGATGTTACATCGTCTGGATGGTGGAAGGCTACCTTATTGGTCTTCCCCCTGATTTAACCAATTATTTGTCCTGTTGCATTTAAATTATGATAGTAATAGCAGTGAAGTGTTGGACACCAAAAAGCTATTGTGCAACATGTCTTGTTTTTTTGTGTTGTTATTCCTTGTCGAAGGCAGGCCCCAGTTGCCAGCAAGTCCCTGTCAAGATTGACAAAGTCCTTTGTTTTAGTCCCCTTAATGACTCCCTAGAGAAGTGTGCAAGAAGAATCCTTCAAGGTTGCTTTTGTGATTTGGCTGCTGTATGTGGGCCGTATGTGGCTTACATTCTTTTGTTCTATCTATCATTTTGTCCATTGCTTCTCCATCGGTTGCTTTTGTTTAGAGTGGCTGTGTGTGTTTGGTAAAAGGAGGTATTGGCATGGAATCACAAAGTCATTTGACTCTCTTGTTTTTGGACTAGACTTAAATTTAAATAAACTTCAGGTTGGACATATTTGTATGTCATGACGAATTATGATCTGAAATCCTGATCTTAGCATACACAATGCTTATCACCTAATCTTTAATTTGATAAATTGTTTCACAAATTAGGTATTTCTGCAGCATTTCTGTGCTCAGTATGTTAAATGTAATTCAACTTCATTTTGTCACAGCATCCTTTGAGGTCACCGAAGAGGTCATAGTTCGAGACCTGGTGTACGTCTTCCAAGGCATTGAAGGGAAATATATCAAGTACAGCCACAGTGAAGATGCATTCAGGCTGGACTCACAGGTTCGTAGGTTCAACCACTGCTAGTTTTTAAATCGATATGTGCATGCTTTTTCGAGTTATGGCAAGTAGGAGTCATTAGTCTTTCTCCCTTATTTGGAATGCACATCTGGGTGAAAGGTTTCATGAAGGTGCTAACTGCACATGTGGTTTAGACCAAATCTTCCGCATTGAAGGTACCGGTTTCACGAAAGTTGGTGATCGTTGGTATCTCGTTATATATCCATTTCACTATGAGGATTTCAGAGACACTGTCATGCCACATGCTAATAGGGGATTTGTATGATATTTTCTGTTGCAATTTCTTCCCACCAGCTAAGTCATTGTTCCTATGAAAATAAATAAAAGACCTTTCTTCACATTTTGCTTTGAACAAATATACCTTTTTTAAGTTTCCTTTACCAGTTGAGCATTCTTAGTTGTTTGCTTCACCTAACAGGTTCACAATATTTTGTTAAGCACAAGTCTCAGCAATTTCAAATTTCTAGACAGACATCTTCCCACGGTCGGTCTCCACCAGCACTTCAAAATGTAGCGAGGGGAGGGGATGTGTTAGTGATACGTATCATCTTCGCAATTTTGCAATACTGTATGTCACAGTCACACTGTCACAGATAGTTCACCTTTGTGTCACAGAGAGTGACCCGGCCCAAGTGTGTATGTTTTTCCCATGTTACTTAAAGATGCAAATGTTCAGTGAAGAGAAACAGAATACAGTCAACAGTAGCTAGCTGTAGGTCTGTGATAAAAACCCCTCAGTGAAGATCACACAGCCCTTGTGCTTGGTCAGTGGACACAAAAATCATGTGATTAACTGTGACCCTCATGAGCCAGATTGGGAGATACAAGAGCTATTAATTACATCAATCTGGAAGAGCTTTAGGGTTAGAGAAACCCCCACGTACATTACAACTTTCTCCAATTCGTGAAGGAGTAAACTTTATGTTTGAAGATCTCTAATGTGCTGCCAGTACTTTCTGATTGTGTACAAGAGCTGTTAGAAGTAATGTTACCTTTGCTTACTTGCTGTGTCCAGCTAATGAAAGGTATGACATGAAATAGGATTTTGCATGCCAAACTAGCATTACATGGCACTGTGTCCCACTTTCAAGGGTGACCTTGTACTGATGTTATCCCAAAGGGATTCCTCCACATTCTCACCACCAAGAGGGAATCCTCTGTTTTTCTCCCCTCAGATTGGTATTCCACGTCCGATGAGGGATCTTGTTCACAAGCTGGCGGAACTCGGCTGGCTCTTCCTGAAAGTAAAGAATTACATGGAGAAGAAACGTCAGGACAAGGCCTTTGGTCTGGTTGGACAGAGCTTCACGGCAGCTCTGCAGCAGGAGCTGACAGAATATTACAAATTATTGGCTGTACTAGAGGCCAAGGTATGCAAAGGAAACAGACATATTCGAGTTTTCATCCATTGAACCTTAGACAAGCTGTTTTGGTTACTTCATTACTGTATGTTTTACTGGCAAGAAATTAAAAAAGAAAATATTCTCTCCTCCAACACTCCATTCATTCATGTTAAAATGAACTCAGCACAAAGCAGAGTCAGCGGTGTTTTTTGTTACGGAACAGAAAAAGTGTTACTTTGCTTGAAAATTTTTTAATAACTTGTCTCTAGTTGAAACATGTGAGAAATGGTTTGGTGTCATCAGCACATATAGAGGTGCTTGGGATTTTCAGTAAAATTTGTGAAGTGTTTTGTCTACTACGGTCTTCGTTTCTCTTGCATCGTGTTGGACGCGTTGATACCGTTAGGATCTTCTGCCGATGATGAGCTAATGTAGTTGCAGAGTATATTGCAAATTATGCATGTCAACATAGAGACTTGTATGTGTTTCTAACAAGTTTTATTTGTTTTGCTGAAGGCCTAAGTTAGTGGGCACTTACATATCAGGATATCAGAAGTGGGGAATTCTGTGAGGTGCCATTTTGTAGCAAGGATGGAGACATTCAAACACAACTTCAGACACCATGTCTTGCTGACCTTCATTGTTGTTAAATTTAAGTGGGGTTTGTTACCTGCAGTTGCCTGAATTCTGAAATTTCTAGTCAATTCAACACATTTCGATGATTCGTTATGCATATTTCTTTTCTATTAAGAAACGGCAGATTCTCTCTGTTCAAAGGTAGAAATTTTCGCTTCATTTAGAGGTGAAACAAAAGAAGGAGTGTGGTTCATATTATTCGTTAAGATTTGTAGCGCTACTCTGTTTCAACAGCAACAAGAACCTGAAGAAGGGATAGATCAGATGTCCAGCAGTGCCCTCACTCTTCTCCAGCTTAACCTTTGGACCTATGAACCCTTGAATAAAATGAAGTGGCTGGCTATTCTAGTTGATGGATGCAAAAGTGAGTCTACCAGAAATGTATTGAACATGAAAAATGCACTCCATGCATTGATGACAGAAGTCTTAGGGAAGCCACACAAATCTAGCCTAAGATCATTTGAGGTCCACAAAGCTTCACACTGCTGCCCTTTCTGCAGCCTGCATATTTCACATGCTTGAGTACACACAGCCTCTTCATGGGCTCTGTGAAACCAGTACATATGTGTGCTAGAGCATAACTCATTACCCTATGGTTGCTATCCTTATTACAATGGGTAGCAACGGCTGGCTCTGAGATGATCTCGGGTTAGATTTGTGAGGCTTCCCATAGAAAGTTGGTTGCAAATACCAATCTCTCTGACTGTAGATTTCTCCATGTGCTACAGGGATTAGCTATTTGGATTGATTTCTTACACCCTGAACTCCTATCTTAAATTTTCACTTCACAAAGATCTCCCCTCCACCACTCCTTCCATCGCATGTCTCCAGACGGGTCGAATTACAACATTTTTTACTTTTTCAGATAAGAAAGGAGGAGCCTTGGCATCTGCCATTCACTCGTACACCTTCCACGGTGATGTTACGGTCCAGAAGCTGGTCAACCACGTTCTGAAACTTGTGGCCTTCCCATTGAGACAGATGATGGACAAATGGATTTATGATGGCCTCCTGGAAGACAAGTATCATGAGGTAAATCATGAATATTCAGCAAAAAATTGCACAAGAAAATACATTGGTACTTGCAGAGTTCTGTGCAGTGGCGTAATTGCATCAAAAAGTGTTTTTTCCTCACTGTCTAGCATCAGAAAGTATGTTTCACTGTCTTAACTGGCTCATTGACAAATTCTATGAGGTACTCCTAAATATTGATAAAGTTGATAAGTGAGGAATTCTTTTAATCCTTTACAATTTAAAACTTCCTTGATAATAAATTCATTCATGTGTTCATCAACGTTTACACAATCGACATTCAAAGTTGTGATCTCTGAGGATCTCCATGATTTGGTTATAGACATTGATACATACGGCAAATTTTATGTGATCATGAATCATTCATACATTCATGTGTTTTTTTGTATGCATCACTACCGTAGTACAATGCCATGTTCTGCGATGTAGGCTGCTTGATCTGTAACAGGCACTGCACAGTAATGGCTGATAGTGGATACATGGATCACAGACTCTGTATGGATCATAACCTATAGATGGATCAGTGAATCACAGACTCTTTGTGGATCATAACCTATAGATGGATCAGTGGATCACTGACTCTATATGGATCATAACCCATAGATGGATCAGTTGATCACTGACTCTATATGGATCATAGCCTATAGATGGATCAGTTGATCACTGGCTCTATATGGATCATAACCTATAGATGGATCAGTTGATCACTGACTCTATATGGATCATAACCTATAGATGGATTAGTGGATCACTGACTCTATATGGATCATAACCTATAGATGGATTAGTGGATCACTGACTCTATATGGATCATAACCTATAGATGGATCAGTGGATCACTGACTCTATATGGATCATAACCTATAGATGGATTAGTGGATCACTGACTCTATATGGATCATAACCTATAGATGGATCAGTGGATCACTGACTCTATATGGATCATAACCTATAAATCGATCACATCAGCTCTATTCTGAAAATCGTTGAAGTACTGAAACATTTTTCTCTTTCATTGCATCGCCAAAACGCTTTAATATAAGTGCAGAATGTAGGAAAATGGCTCTAAGCACAAACCACTTTGATGTGTAGTACTTGTAAACCTGTTACTACAATTTTAGCTTTGTAGTCTTGGTACATCTGTGCAAAGCATCATGTTGCGATTTATAAACGTTCATTTCTGGACCGTAAATTCTTTGTGCCATCAGTTTTTTGTAGCGGCTGATCCTTCAGTGAAAGAGGAGAAACTTTGGCACGAGAAGTACACCCTCAGGAAGTCCATGATACCTTCTTTTATCTCGATGGATCAGGCCAGACAGGTAAGATCAACAAGTGTAAATGATCCTGACTGTCTTCACACATTTGATGTGGATCAGTTGAAAGATTCATTCAAAGAAGTTTTGATCTAACATTGGTTCGTAGTTGGATTATACTCCTTAGTGGATCAGCTAGCCGTTCCAAAATTTGTACATGATCCCTGATTCCCTCATTAATGATCTTAAAGCATCTGGTAAGAGTAAAATATGCAGTACTCTGATAGACCTTACCTTTTTTTATTATTTTCTTTTTTTATCTGAGAAGGCTGTTTTTTTTTAACTCTATAAAGGTGCATTTTGCTCTCTTTCCACTCAATTTCACTTGCAGTGTTATTGCTGTTTACTGACCATCATGAAACAGTTTACCTTGTTTCTAGTAATGGTATGGGTCTTTGCTGTCATTTCATAATATTTCAGTGGCTCAGATCATGGTGCAAATTTTCTTGCCTTTCTTTTATATACCTTCATTTTTTTTTTCAGTGTACCATACAAGCATCTATCTTCTTAGAATTACATTTTTCAATGATTCATTTGTGTCCTCGTTTTATAAGTCAATGGATCAGGTCTGGTGTGATGTGCTTGTATACTCGTGCTCATCCACAGCAACTTTTGTCGCAGTGAATCGACTTAGTACTTTTTGCCAAACATTTTTTATAAACTATGACTGCCAGATACCGTTGTTCTTCAATGCAATGAATCATGCATAGGTGCAGATTCTTAACTGGGACTGATCAGTTCCTTGTTTGGCCTCAGTGGATCAGGTGGTATCAAGACATTTTGCATGATCCCTGATACATAATGTTATTAATGTTGGTGGACCAGATCTAGATAAGCATCTTGGACAGGTCTGTCAATCTGTGAGTCTTCCTCATTGGATCAGGTAGGTATACGGCTGCCTTTTTTTGAGAATGGCAGACTTTGCACTAGTCCCGATGAATGATCTGGATCCATCAGGTTGTTTTGTTTGGTAATTTCAGATTCTCCTGATCGGTAAATCCATCAACTTTCTGAAACAAGTCTGTAAGGATAACTCTCCAATCACAGGAAAAGGCTCAGATGAATTGGTGGAGAAATACAGCAAGTACGAAAACAGTGAGTAGTTTCAGTTTTGCTTAAATCTGCAAGTGTCGTATGTGGTGATAAAAAGATTAAGCATCGTAGTATCCATGGTCGTTAGGGTCAGTTTGTGATTTGTCTTTTGTCCTTTGATTTACATCAACTAAATTGGTTTTTCTCAACATCCATTAATTTTCGATGAGAACTGATTCATGCTGTGGTTGCTTTCAGCGGAAATATTCTTGGACAAAGACTTTGACGGCAGGTTCCAGAAAGTCATCGACGATGCTTACCAGGACACGAGCAAGAAACTGTTGGAGGTCCTCCATCAGAGATTCAAGTTTCTGGACCATCTGAAGGTTAGTGAACTTTTTTCCATTACCTGCCGTGATCTTCATAGCAGCCCCCTTATCAGGCTTCCCTGTCCATAGTGGAAATTTCCTGACAGTACACCCATGCATGGACTAGTGTTTAATCACAGACCACTTTTCCTTGGTCTCCTCACTTCAAGACCGTTTTGTTCAATGTAAAGAATTAAAAAATGCAAAGCATCATCACAACTTTGAAGTCGATACACTTGCTGATTTACCTAGCTTCAGAATCCTAGCAGTACAAAAAATATCCTTCACTCAGTACATTACATAATCATTCACCTTGGCAGTCAAAACATGATCGTTTGGTTGTGTCTTAGGTTACCCCTCAAAGTACATGCTGAATGATTGTCTGTAAAGTAAATTTGAGATAGAGGGGCAAAAGACTTACTTCATGGCCATGTTATGTTCAATGTTCATCTTGTCGAGAGTTGAAAGAACATTCTTTTATCAAACTGCATCACCTTGAGATGTCAGTGGTAGCGAGCCTGTCCTTTGGCCTGTAGAAATGGTGCATGAGAAGGACATGGGTATTTGATTCAAGTAGTGACATTTTGCAGAAGTAATTTATGTATGGACACAGTTTTTATGATCGCCTGTCAACTGCGCTAGTTTGTGTCTTTGCATTCATTTTTTTTTGTGCCTGAACTGTTATGATCTCATTTGAATGCATGGCCAAGACATCACGGTAGTACTGACAGGTACATTACATTACATTTCATTTTATTTAGTGGTTCAGTTCCAACTACGAGATTCGCCAATGGTCCATTGAACTTGTGCAATGGAATTTCCATCCATGCTCTCTTTGTCATGAACGTGTCGCATCCATGTTTATTTTGTAACCAAATTGTAGCATCATGGTAACCACAAATGTTTGCTCATATGTTTGAATCCATTGTGATCTAAGAGTTGTTTTGGTCAGACAATTCTATGGCAGTGTTTTTTGTTCCACCAGGCGATGAGGAGATACCTTCTTCTCGGACAGGGTGACTTTATCAAACATCTTATGGATTTACTTCAGTGAGTATTAAAACCATTAAACAGCTGCGTTATCCCATTCCTGTGATTGGCATGCCATTATATATTCATTACACGTGAAGTTGTATTTATTCTCCAAATTGCAACTGCCTCTCACAATCCATAATGAGAAACTATGAGTCAGTATTTTATCAGTTTTTCTGTCCTTTTTGCTTGGGGGTGGTGGGGGAGACATCAGAGAGGGAGAAGGTGCCTCTTTGGCCTTAGAAGTAAAGTGATATAAAAACTTCTTCTCGTCTTAATATGTATAATTCCATCTAAAAATAAAAGTTTGGTTTTCGGGATATATTTGTCAACTTTTGAGGTTCACTTCAAAGGTGTTTGACTGTTTGAGAGTCTTCTTAAATCCCTTTGTGGTCTTCGTGGTTATTCGACTGTCATCAGGTACAACTTTTTGTCATTGTTGCAGTTTCAAGAGAATTCTGACATGGAATCTATTTTGCTTTCACAGGTCAGATCTGGTCAAACCAGCACAATTTTTGTATCTTCACAACCTCACAGGAGTCTTGGAGACGGCGATCAGAGCCACCAACGCCCAGTACGATGATTCCGAGATACTGGAAAGGTTGGATGTCAGATTGCTAGAGGTTTGTCAATGTTTCAAAGATTTAATGACAGGCAATGTCCAATAAGGTCATATTTCAAATGTCATTTGGGGTCATCTAAAGGACATTTCAAGAAATACATTCTCACTGGTATATATTCATGTGTCATAAATGAATTTGAAACAAAAGTGGTGACATTTAGGAACAGAAATTCTTCCTGAAGGACTTAACCTCTCAATCAAATCAGAGAAAAGTTGTCTTTGTAAGACTCCTGCTGCCCTATTTCCAAACTAGAAATTAAGATGTTACACCAATTTTATTTTCTGGTAGCTGTCTCCCGGGGACACGGGATGGGACGTCTTCAGTTTAGACTACCATGTGGACGGACCAATCAGCACAGTCTTCACCCCGCAGTGTAAAATACTTTACCTGAGGGTCTTTAACTTCCTCTGGAGGGCCAAACGAATGGAATACATACTGACTCAAGTTTGGAAGGATCAGATGTGTAATGCGAGATTACTAATGAAAGAAATACCTGGTAAGTTATGGCGTACCGAATTGTTGAATTCTATCAAATCAAGTAATTTTTAAATGCCAGATGAAATTTAGTTGCTATTCCATGTGAACTCTGTTGTGAACTTTGAAATACTGGGTGAAGAATGAAACTATGTCGGACAGACATTGGCATTCAACGAATGGTCTCAGTCCCGATGGGTTTGTGGTTGAATCCTGTAATGACAACTAAAGAAATTTTGTCCTGTGATTCCTGTACGTTTGATTGGTCAGTTTGAAGGTAAACATGTGTTTGTTTTACGGAAAAAAATCATATTTTTAAGACCAATATTTATGGACCCACTATGATATTCAGAATAAGTCAGGTTGGCAGTCATCTTTTCAATAAATAAGTTTCTCACAGACAGAAATTCAGTTACTTGTTGCTCAAGAATAATTTGTTCATCCAAAATTTCAAAAGCTGCATCTCCCATTACTGATGCATAATGTGTTGAGGAGATGAAGCTTTCACTGATGTCTTGTAGACATCATGAATGCATTAATGATGATTATCTTAAGCTACATTCTTTCTATACCACATTGGTGCATTTTGAGCACTATGTTCCCCTTCAAGGTTTTCACTTTAAGACAATCTATTTATCCTTAGTTTGACCTTTTCTCAATTTAGGGGGGGGATTCAATCTTCCCTTTTATAGATTTAGAAGATTTCATTTTATGTGTGAAACTAAATTGGTCAGAAACTGTTTTGATTTGGTCCAAGAAGCAGGAATTTTGTAATATTCTCGTTCAGTTTTGACAAATTTGACTCTACTGGTGTCAGTTACCTAATGCTCTTTGGTTTCTCAACCCCCCCCCCCTTCCCACCTCATAGCCCATTTGGTTTCTGATTTATCGCTCTGGGTTTGACATTCATGTCAAATAACTTAATGTTTATCGTGGTCCTCATTTTAGTCGTAGCTTGCTATCATCCATCTCGTTTTTACTTGCAGAGCTCTCACCTCTTCTCCATCACATGCACACCCTTGCCTCTGAAATGGTCCATTTCATTCATCAGATGCAGTACTACATCAATTTTGAGGTATGTCAAAAGTATTTTCTTTGAGGATATTATCGTCTGTTGCTGTGACGTCTATTTTCCATATGCTTGAAAGCTGTGTTTGTGTGTGTGTGCTTGCGTGTGCATGTGTGTGTGAGGATTGGGACATGATTGCGGTGAGATGTTGATTCTGCCTCTCATGTGTGAACTAATGTGAAGTCCTGTCAATTAGTGCTTGCACCAGGTTCAAAATTTGGACCTGGTTACCCACAGTCCACAGTTGGTCAGGCACCTGAAAGTACAACTTTTGTTAGGTTCCAAGTTCTTTATGTAGTCATAACACAGCATTTTGCTTTGCATGCTAATTAAAACAACATGAATCTCACCCACAGACACGATTGTTCTTCATTGCACGTATGCTCATATACGATGTACGTTAGTTGAACTTTAGATCTGGGTAGCTATTTCAGAACCAGGACCTGACATTGGATACCAGGTCGACCCCGATGCCAAACGCTACTTTTAATCTTGTTATTTGCTTTACATCTCTCTGGGTAGGTCATGGAGTGTTCTTACGACGAACTGTGGAAGCAAGTCAACAAAGCCACAGATCTGGATAAAATCATCGCAGCTCACGAAACCTTCCTGGACACGATCCTGCAGCGGTCGCTGCTGGACAATGAATCTCAGGTAGGGAGTTGGTTCAAGGAGCTTTGACCTCTGTGAGTGGTAGCAGTTACCTCCCATAATCATCAGGCAAGAATGAAGCAAGTTCCTTTTATCAGAAATCCACTTGGGTGTAAATTTCAGTAAAATTCTCATCACAGATGTTGTAGTTAAAAAGTTTATGTTTGTCCAAAAGGATTAGGATAAAAAGGTGGTCATAATGCCTTTGCTCATCAGTCACGAAATTTAGCAAAGATATTCAATCACAGGTGTCATGTTGGTATCATGTCTTCGAGCACAATGAAAACTGGCATTTTGAAAATCGAAAGACGCCCAAGTGAAGTGGTCACACGTCATTGGTCGATGCATAAATATGTGTCTCATAAAGTTTAAGGGGATTACTCGGTGAGCGGCTTTTAAGAGGCAAGAACGGGGTTGCTGAAATTGGCCCTAATATGATAGTGACAAAATTGTCAACATCTTTCGATGTAGATTCACATTCTGATTTGCATTCATACTCTGAAAGATAGAACTTATACACATAGTAATAACAATGGAGGGAAGAAGGAAAGTTGGTGAATGTGAATTAAGGAGAAGTGTTGGTGGGTACCCAGAACAAAGGGCTCTACATGACAAACCAACACTGTGTAATAATGTTGCCAAGACAATTAACTGCAATGATCTTGATTAGATTGGAAAGCCTAGGCTGTGAGAAGGCTACCTTCAGTTGCGCTGATGGCACTCTTGTGCTTGCAACATACGTGGGAGAATATATGCGCCTTCGCTAACGCTCCTCGGGGTAAAAAATTGCGTTGCCTTCTATTTCCGCACTTCCTCCGCAGAAACTTCTGACGCAGCTTCGAGTCATTTTCGACCTTGTGGTGCAGTTTGAGGGGATGCAAGAGGAGTTCTTCAAGGTCAGCTTGGAGGAGCTGGAGAGACGGAAAAAGGATGAGGAGACAATCAAGCAGAGAACGGAAGAGGTGAGGAATTTGGTTTTCTTTGAGTATTACTAAATCGGTGGAAACTACTGGTAAGGTAGATGGGTTTTTTTTTACTGTGTTTGTCTACATATTACGGATGCGTATGGCTGTCACCTTAGATTTTTTTTCAACTTTACAAACATACGAAAATATTTCCAAACATTTGAAAAAACTTCGAACGTTTGAAAAACTTTCAAACATTCGAAAAAACTTTTTGAACGTTCGGAAACTTTTCGTATGAAAGAAAATATTTTCGAACGTTCGAAAAAATTTAGGAAAGTTCGAAAAATTTTTCGTACGTACGGAAAGTTTTTCCAACATTTGAAAAGTTTTTTGAAATGTTCGAAAAGTTTTTGGTACGTTTAAAAAGTTTTTTCAAACGTTCGAAAGATTTTCGAACGTACAAAAAGTTGAAAAAAAAGAATCTTTGGTGACAGCAATACGCTTCCGTAACATATACATAGTGATCTGGCAGGATTTTGACTTTCTTTTGTTTCAAGTAGCTCTGGCACGTAATGAAAACAGAGAAATCAAAGTTTCTCATGATATCAGACGATTTCATGGGTCCCCTTCTCTTTTCAGGGTGAGTGGGGAACGACACAGCTAGAGGAGGAAGAAAAAGAGAGGTTGCAACATGAGTTCAAAAGGAATTTCATCCCATCTCAGAGAGCTAAATTGAAAGTTCTTGCTCAGACTCTCCAGGTAAAGAAACCATCATTTGGAATTTGAATTCCCCTGTGAACTTAGCATGATAGTGCATACAGGTTAGCAAGGTGTTTGCCTATCTACCAGCTCGCATTGCCTCTGATTTGTCTCACCTTTTGTTTTCATTTCTCACCAAAAAATATTGGAAAGTGATTAGACATCTTTTACCCACAGCCTGAACTTAGGGTAAATACGCTTCCAGTGTTCACTACAGGATTTTTAGAGGGGAAAGAGGGTGGCAACCATGTGTGAAGTGTGTGCATAGTTGTGAAGATTGTTTTACAATTGAGACACATAATAATGACATTGCTATCACTTAAAAGATGATTTCTCGCTCTTCTCGAAAAGGTAGCAGCCTGTCGCCCATTTCTTTTGTTGGCAAAGCAGAGCTTTTGTAAGTGGGGCAGGATTCTTTTTTTAGAGTGCAAGTAGCTATGTCAGGTGGGTGGTTATCTTCACTTGGAGTAGACCAACCCCCTAAACCCCCCCCCCCCACTCCTTTGAGAACATTTCCATTACTATGATGAACTAGAGTCATTTAGTCAGATCACCGAACTGAAGGATGTGGCCTATTTTGAGTTCATTGCCTGTCTTTTGTCCAATAGCAGAAAGCCACTGATGGATCTCAATGGTTCCTGGTCTCATCAAACTCTTATAAACTCTACAAGACTCTTTCGCAACTAGAGTAGACAAAAACAAAAACGTAAATCTAGTCGCAAAGGGTCAAGTAGATGTTGTCCAATATAGAATTTCTAATCCACAGGAGCTCTTGAACTGTGTCTGATGGGATTTTGTTGATGTAAACTACGTGAGCTGTGAACAGAATTTAGGCTCATAGACAGATTTAGACATGTCACAAAACCACATTATGTCACATCGATTTTCTCCTACAGGACATGGTGCAAAAGTTCTTGGTGATGCTTACCACCCACTCTGATGACAGCCTCAGGCTGCTTGCCGTGCGTCTGGACTTCAACGAGGTCTACAAAGTGAGAGAGCCAAAGCTGAGAAGTCCAGAGGTGTACCAGAAAAGAAAGAAGAGGGTTTTCTAAGTGCTTATCATTTCATATCAGGTGCCGAAGTAGACAGGCATCCAACAGAGGTCATAGGTGACAAATTATAGGATGTCCATTGCCACGGCAACTCTCCATGACATGACAGTGCTTCTTCATATTTGTGTGAATTACAGAAGATAGGGAGTCTGATAGTCAGCAGCAAACTTGCAAGAGCTCATTTTGTTGCGACAAACTTGTAACTGATGCATCTCTAATCAGCAGGTCAGACCATGAGAAATCTTTATGCAGTATTGTCTTCAGATTTTTAAGAGAGTGGGCAGCCAGGCATGAAGTACATATGCAGTATCCTGGAGGGAGTCGAGGCAAGGGGTGTTCCTCCTCACAGCTAGAATTTTTTTTTTGGATACATGTGTAAAATGATAAAAAAAACCATGCGACTTAGACATGATTTATTGCTCTATTTGAAATTGCAGTAGCCTATCATCAACTTTTATATGCAGGTGGGGGGTTTAGAGGGACAGTCACTATTTCACTGAAGCAGGGGGTAAAGTCAGTCTGAGGGTGGTCTGCCTGCCTCCTTAAAAACCTTGTGGAGAACACTGTAATGGTATTAAAATGACAACCCTGAAAAGTTTTTAACAAAAGAAATGTTTCATTGTAAATAATGATTAACTTTTGAAATTGAGTGCCTTAGAGTGAATAATAGCTCTCAAAAGGAGATTAAGACTTATCAATTCTAGCTGCAAAGAGTCTTGTAGAGTGTGATAATGTTAGTATACTGACCTACATTTCAGTGCATTGCTGATTTGTTGAAACAGTTCCCCTGATGAGATGTTAGCTCTGGTTTAGTTAGGATCAGAAAATCACAAAATTTAGGAAAGGCTGATAGTCATTCGTGGAGTCTCCGGCAGCATCTCTTTCACAGAGCTCTTATCATGTCTTTTTCAAGGACACAAAGATGTTGCTTGGTGGTTGGGTGGGTGAGGGGGATTCAAGTTCCAGATTGTTTTCCTAGGGCGATATAATAAGGGTCTCCCATATCCTGTTGAAAACGTTCGGTTTTTCGAAGGGGCTCAGATGCCACGTGGTGCTATCATTACCATACTATTAACTATTAACATACAAGTTTTCATTTTTCTGTGCCCGTATACTGCATAGAGAAGTGGATCCCCCCATGCCCACACCCCCCGCTACGGCCTTGCAAAGCTGACATGGAACCTCTCTCACACCATATCAACCTTTACACAATGAGTCTTTAAACTCAGTTGCCAAAATGAAGAAAGTTGTTCACCAATGTTCAAACTGATCAGTTTTCAGTGTAAAACATTTGGTCTGATGGATTTTTTAAAAAGCTGATACCAGTATTTTCAGTGTTAAAGAAAGTTTGACCAGTAACCTTACTTGCTCCACACTGAATCAAATTCAGTTTTTTTTACTTGTTAAGGCTGATACCTTTAGAACGCTATAAAATAATACCTAAAATTCTTTTGTTCATGATCAAAACTGGTCCTTGAAGGTGAAGCCCAACATTTAGAAGTGATCAATCCTCACAATAAAAGGACAAGTTAAATTTTACCACTACCTTTTGTTGCCAGATGACACAAAGTTAACTCCATGCAGCCAAGTCAGCATGCTTTTCTGAATGTATTTGTTAAAAATATTACAAGGGATGAACATGGATTTTGGGAAATGTGTAAAGGCCAATATCACCATTTAATTAATTGCTTTTAAAGTCCAGGTTCAGTCATGGGTATCACCCAGACTGACTTGAAGATAACCACCAACACAACACGGACATTCATTTTGTCATTCAAAACTATTTTTGGCAATGCTGCTCTGTGTGTATGATGTACATAAATACAAGTAAATAAAACTTGCATTCTAGAGAAAATTGTATTGCATCAATCTATGATTTTATTTTGCTATAAATTTCCCCACACCTGACAGTATGTATTGAGGGTACATTCTTAAACAAGAAATGAATGAGAATTTCACTTTGCTGTAACAAAAATGTGTCAACACAATCAGCTGACAACTGATGACACCAATTCATTTTTCAATTTCCTGTTCAAAATTCTTCTTGATTCAAATAAACACTTGCATGAAAAGGATTGATAAAACCATTAGAAAGGAAAGATAAAATGTAATGTGATTATATTCCATATTTCTCACAGATTAAAATGAATGAGCAAAGTGGATTCACCAGTAAGTAGTGTTTCCTGTACCCTAGTTGGGAGGGGGGGAGACACATCTGCATCATAACAGCTGTTTTATGTAGAAATGGCTGTTTCATGTAATAATCATTTGTCATCTTCAAAATCAATGTACTCCTTGCAATATCCACCATCAGCAAATTTCATCTTTGATTTTCTAATTCTGCTTTCTGTTTTTTGTTTATTGAGATTGCTTTGACATTGTAGGACATCTTAGAACCCAATTTAGGCTACGTTAGAAATGTGCATACATGTAGCCTTCGGCCAAGAAGCAAGTAAAAAGTAGCCTGGACTCATTGCATTTTCTCAAAAGACTGAACAGCCCCTAGGGACTGATCATTTTCCAACTTTGTTGCATGAAATTGTTGCAAGAAAAACAGTTCAAAATTAAGCAGCAAATTCCATTTTCACACTGCAAGAAAGACATGACAGGGGTATTTACCAAAAAGTCCTTCTGCCTGACTTACCCTGGATATCACAATCCCCAAACCCAGTGTTACTTGCAATTAGTCCCAGTTTTAGTTGCACCATTCTACCAGCAGGCAGTAAAATGTTGAGCTTATGCAAACAAAGTGAAAGAAAAAATTGTTCATTTTACTTTTGTATTTAAAGAGACTGGCAAGTCAACTGTAACAATGCCCAGAACTAAACATCTTGCACATCATTACTGTTTATTACATCATTCACATACAAAGAAAAGGAACATTGTGTAGTAAATTTGCTCCTTCAACATTGACAACCAGAAAGCCAAAAGGCTATGTGATTCCTTGCCACATGGTTATATTATACCAAGCATGAATTATTCACATGACAAGTATGAGATCAACTGCAGTTACTGGTCTTGAAACACCACATTAATAAGCCTTTAACCCAAATAACCTTTATTTTGGTGACCTCAAATGACATTTGATGTCCACTAAAAGCAATAGGGATCACCTACCCAGTATGGGGAACCTACACATCAAATATGACATCAGTCAACATTACTCTTCTGGAGATAATGTGCTAGAAAATTTTCACCTCGGGGGACTTCAAACGACCTTTGACCTCCACAAAAACAATAGGAGTCATCTACTCAATATGACTAACCCACACACCAAGTATGACATCAGTCACACTTACCCTTCTAGAGATACTGTGTTTACAATGTGTTTACAGTTTGACTCAGGGTGACCTCAAGTGACCTTTATCTCCACCAAAAACAATAGGGATCATCTACTCAATTTGACCAACAAACACACCAAGTATGGCATCAGTCGCAGTTACCGTTCTTGAGATATCATGTTTACAAGGTTTTCACATTTTGACCTCTGGTGACCTCAAATGACCTTTGACCTCCACCAAAAGCAATAGGGATCATCTACTTAATATGACCAACCCACACAGTAAGTATGACATCAGTCACAGTTACTCTTCTGCTGATACTGTTTACAAGGTTTTTCCAGTTTGACCTCCATTAACCTCAAATGACCTTTGACTGCCACCAAAAATGATAGGGATCATCTACTCAATATGTCTAACCCACACACCAGGTATAATATCAGACACAGTTACCGTTCTTGAGATATCGTGTCTACAAGGTTTTCACATTTTGACCTCTGGTGACCTCAAATGACCTTTGACCTCCACTAAAAACAATAGGGATCATCTACTCAATATGAACAACTCACACACTAAGTATGACATCAGTCACAGTTACCGTTCTTGAGATATCGTGTTTACAAGGTTTTCACATTTTGACCTTTGGTGACCCCAAATGACCTCCACCAAAAACAATAGGGATCATCTACTCAATATGACCAACCCACACACCAAGTATGACATCAGTCATGGTTACCCTTCTTGAGATATCCTGTTTACAAGAAGTGTCACATACACACACACACACATCACCATTGCATAGATTCCTTCTGCCTTTGGCAAGGAATCAAAAACGTGTGGCGCTGCATAGCAGAAATTGCACTACATGCATTCCTTCTCCCCCCGCATTATCCTCCATTCCTGGGTGTCACATCGCACTCCTGCCCATGTCATCCTAGATGCCATGCAGCGATCCAAAGCTCTCCCTGTTCCTTAAATTTTGCTCCATTTGAATTTGCACCGTTGCACCATGCTACATCGTAACAAGCCTGAAGACCAAAGATGTTTTAACTGTCCAAAAACCTGGATTTCATAATTTTTGGTGGGATTTTTCAGTGGGATTTTTTCCCTTTCTGTTTGTCAATGTAGGACTTTGTTGCACTCCAGTAGTAGACCACTTGGAAGAGTATGATACTGTTGGCTGCGGCGGAAATGATGTACACCCATGTGGTGAGGGTGTCCCCCGTCTCCTGTATCGTGGTGAAGATTCGGGCGTACGCGCCTGCCGTCAAGAGGAAGACGGTGATCGCAGACAGTTGGCCCGTGTGTCCATTCTGGTAGTTTGCTCTTGCTTGGATCAGCTGGATTTGAATTATAGGAAATAACATTTACATTGGTGGTTTAAAGGTCTGGAAACTTTCTTTCAAGATACAACAAAAATTTATGCAAACTTTTGACAATTCATTGAAGAAGACAGCCAGCCCCAATGCCTAATGTGACAAAAAAAGTGAATTTAACTGAGAGAAAACACCTATTGTTCAATTGACTGACCTTGCAAGGTTCAATCCTTTCTCAGAACCATTACCCATTGTTTGCTTTTTGGGAAAAGAAACGACACACTAAATTCTCCTATCATATCATTTGAGGCATTCAACACGTTGTGACAATATCCCATCTGTCGTTAGGAAATTGTGTACTTTTTGTTTAGCTCAAGTCTACAGTATGTGTATTGAGTTGACATTTGCAAGAAAAATTTCTGTACCATACTTAGTTAAGAAAAAGTCACTCAAACAAATACAAAAAGAAATTAGAAGTGGAATGTCAATCAAGCTGAAACAAAGTCTGATGTTGGTCTCCCCACCAATAATTTTACTAAGCAGGCCTAGTATTGCAGAAATTGATGATTTAACCCTTCATACTGCCATGATGATCTGATACTTACCTTGCCTGAGATCACCAAGAAGATATTGGAAGCCTGAAGCGATGACAGGACGCCCATGGGGGTCAACCCAGACAGCAGGTACCACATGACGGCAGCATAGGCTGCTATATAACCGAATGCTAGCGGCTGCTTTCCTCCATAGAGCAGACACAAGAATCCTATGAGCGATGTCTGCACAGCTAGAAATAAAGTTTCCCCCCATGCGCTGTGATCAATGAAACAAAAAGAAGAGAAACCGTTTTTCAAGATGTAAACCAACAAAACATTTGCTTCATTACAAGATTGGATAACACAAAATCAATGTTGAAGAAAAATATATCAAAGGACTAAGGGGTGGAAAGAAGGGAAATGGTAGAGTGAGGGAGATAGGGTGCAAGGTGTGATATGAGGACATCCAATGCAATGAGGAAAGACACTTCCAATCCTGCAACTAGTAGCATTGGCACTCTCTCCAGAAAACATACAGTAAAACTCATAAGAGAGAAGTTGCAAAGATCAAGCACATGAAGCTACATACAGTATAAAAAAAAAAACTTCAAAATGACTTGTGTAAAAACGAACTTTCCTCACAAATTTCATCGGTTACAATTAAAAACCTGAACAACCAATCCCAACCACGTTTTACACTAGAGCACCAATGGTGCAGAGGCTCACACCTGAACGTCCTGAAGGAACCATTCACATATCACTATGTCACATCACAATCATAGGAACCACGAATGGGGTATCATCAACATTGTACAAGAGGCCCTGTGGCACTGCACAATTTGATAGATAGGCAGACAGATAAACAGACAGAAAGAGAGAGATAGATAGACAGATAGATAGACACATAGACATGACACACAGAATTAAACACATCTTTGATACAGCTGAAACACAGAGCATAATCATTTGAACAAAAATGCGAGAGGCAGGACTATGAATAATGACAACAAAGTAAAGGCCTGCACTTCTGTGCAAGACTGCCACAGTAGTGCCATAAGCAATGTGGTTGTCATTCTCTCAAAGTAAACATCTCCTAGCTGTAGATCATAATTGCAATCTTCTAAGATTGTGTGCAAAGATAAACTACTTTGGTCAAGCTGGTAAATGTTGTCATCGTGCTGGGTGGTTCAATGTGACAGAAATACCTAGCAAGCTTCAATCATGAAGGAAAAAGCAAATCAAGCAGAGACCACTTACGAAAATGGATAAGAATTGGCCACAGAATACGCCCAACTCGCTGATATCGCTGTGAGCTCGAGAGTTACTCCCAGCAGGCTGATACCTTCAGCACTCCTTGAGGCAATAATTTTGACAATTTGGGGAATTTTAACTGTAACAAGAGAAAAATTTTAACATTCAAGGAGAATTTGTTTTGGGAAAATATCTTATTGCTCAGGCTTAAACTACATAGTCTGTACATCTCGAGAAGGTAATTTTCAGTGAACACCTTCATTTTCCATGATGTACTGTATATACCACTCCTTTATCGTACTTAAGATTTCACGAAGTACCAGGAATCACGCAATCCGCAGGTAAACAGGTAGGGAGAGTTTAAGAAGAAGGCACATAGCAATCAGTCTATGCTTTAAGTCACAGAGTAAATACTGTAGATGTATTATTGACGATTCAAAAAAAAAAAAAAATGAACTCCGTACACAGTAACTTAAATATTTCACATGGGCAGACTTGGTACAAATATGGTTTACTTACAGGACAAAACCTGCGAATGTGACAATCAACGGTCTCATGCTGCTGATTTTCTCCGCAATTGTTGGTTCAGCTGGATCACATACTTTTTGACTCAACATGACTGTACTAAGACAATGCTGACATGAGCAGGGAAGGAAAAAAAAAAACCAAAATGTCACGTTTGACTCACCGAGCACGGATCCCAATATAATTCCAACACCTAATCCTTTACTAATGGCAATCTTCAGGCAAGGAACTGTAGAATGAAAAAATGACAGAAAAGATGTTTCAAAAAGTATAAACTGGGCCACTGTATGTGCCCACAATATGGTAATTATTTAAGATACAACATTCAAAGTTCATGCCAAGCTAAATACATGAATTGCAGACTTCCATAACCTTTGAAGCAGATGTGGGTAGATTATGTACTGTTTTTGTAATACACACACACTATGACACCTGCAAACAACTGCAGATTTTGTCTGATCTAAGAGCCAAGGTCTATAAGTCTTACTTCATGTGTGATGATTGGTTAAGAAAACATGAATATTTACATCTTAATGAGAAGCAGTATTGAGTGTTACTGAGTGTAACTGATTACGTTGGTATACATTTTAATAGCATACAATCTGTACACAAATCAAGTCGGAATCCAAGCGATAGTTTGCAGATGTTGGTATTATGAATGCAGACAGCTGTTGCATCAGTAAAGTTATGAAGCACAGTAATACAGGTCCATTGTGCTGGCACATACTTCCTGGGCTTTGAAATGGACCAAACATACATATTTGAGATTTCTTCATCCAGAAACTATCAATCCAAATATTACAACAAAGATTTTATATTCAGGTTGCTTTGAGGAGATTTCACAATTTTGTTAATTTTTATGCACTTTCCTGAGGCTCAACAAAATGGAAGATAACTTGTTATTCTTATTTGTTTACAACTGCTAGCTGTGGTAGTGAAATCAATCATACCAATTTTGTCTGTGTCCGCGAAAGAAATGGAAAACTAATGACTGAAGTGTGGTGTTGTTTGAAAAATGGTCTGTTTCATGCAGCGATCAGACAGCCTTCAATTAATTTACAGTCAGTGCTTGTATAAAGCTACCATTCATTCTGCAAAAGTGCTCAGCTACTGTTGCACCACATCTTACGATCGCCAACCAAAAGTTGATTTAATACTGGGCAGCTGTCCTTGAATTGCTTGGATTGAAAAACATCCTGTGTACTGTGTTGGCCCCTTTTCAAGAAGGTGAGCCTGAAATGCCCTGGAAATTACAGGCCAGTTTCACAAACATCCATTCCCTACATGTTACTGAAACGTATTATTCATCACGTGATGAACAAATTGGACAATCAATACCGGCCTATGACAAATATTCAGCATGGCTTAAGGGAAGTTTATTCCGATGAAATACAGCCAGGTATAAACGTTAATGACCTTGCCAGGGATATCTCTGCTCCGATTCTTTCTTTTTCCTTTTCCGAGATATCTTTCCCTCTGTATTGTCATCGATGAAGCTAATCATTGCTCGGTGCTGTTTCATCAGGGACTAAGGAGTAAGATATACCCCAGGGTAGACTACTTAGAACAGCTGCTATCTTCTCTCTGTACTATTTGTTAATGATCTGCTGATATGCATATGTACAGTGAAATCCATCACAAGAATGTTTGCTGATGACTGCATTTTGTACCAAACTATCAAAGACAGTCTCAGGCTCCAACCAGACCTGGATGAGTGTTTGTCATGGAGTGAGACATCGTAGATTGATCTGTACTAAGTAGATATTGATGACTATAACCAATCAAAAGAGAGTGACACAGTTCCAATATGTGAACGATGAAGCTCGTCTCTAACTCGCAGTAAAAGAACATGTGCACGGTATCTTGGGGTTGCCATAAAAAAAAAGTCTTCCCTGGTCTTCATGTACAAACACCATCACCTGTGAGTTCAGGTTACTGGAATGCCTTATCTAAGCAAAATGACTGTGGTATTCAAACCAAGATTACAGTTTATATTTAAATCTTTGGTTCTTCCCTGTATGGAATATATAGCATCTTCAGTTTGAGATCTATACAAAGCACATATAAATCATGTAAAATTACGCTGGTCATTTTGTTTGCAAAGACAACCCTCCTTCGACAAATTGGCTGGCATACATTCCAGGAGAGGACGGATGATTCACATCTCAAGCTGTTCTGGCACAAAAACAATTTAACAATCTGAATGATCTCCAGTCCCTAATTTCATTGAATTATTTGCCACTAATTCACAATAGCCAATGGTTCTAGCCACAGACAATTCACGCAGATGCTTCAATCAAATGGTTGTTTTGGCTAAGAAAAAAATCCAGATCTATTGGAACAGTTCCCCTTCTACAAAGCCAATCAAGCAGATTGTAACTACCGTGTTGTCTGATCGCTGGTGGAGATCTGATGTACCATCTGGTACAAGGAGGAGTTTCAGACAGGCTGAGGAAGGGACTAGAGGTAAGTAGGGAGAACTTTCTGGAGTGATGAGTCACTGTCATTAAACATTCAGTGGTTTTTGTCTTCATCTTTCACCCCAGATTGGAAAGTTTGCTGTGTGTGGGGGATGAATTTCCCGTGCAAAGATTTCAGCATTATTGCCCAGTTGTGATACAAATCCCTCCTGCACAAGCTTCCCAACATGGCTTGCACCCTCTCTCTATCCTGCCCAGTAGTAAATAATCCTTTGTGAAATTTGCATGTATAATGGGTAACACTGACAGTTCAACGTTTGAAAGGCAAAACATTTTATTATGAATCAGTATTGTCTCAAATGAAAATGTATTCATTGACACAAAAAATTGTGTCACCGAAGGTGAAATTACTCCGCCTTCTTTACGACAACCCAAACAAAATTAGCTCCGCCCAAGATATACAGTGAGTGCTCCTGCTGTTGACTTATTATGAAAATGACAAAAAATGGTGGTGTGCTCCACTATTTCAATCTGCCTAACCTAAGCTTTCAAAAGTTGTGCCTTGTGAATGGTACCCTAGGTGCACTCGATGGGCAGGCGCAGTCTATGGCTACCGTATCTTTCTAATCTATGATCAAAATGTATGTTAGGTGACCATCTCATGATACCCCAGTCTGCATTTCGTGCACTCAGAACTGAAGATCTTCGGCGTGGAGCTGGCATTTTCCTTATGTTTTCTATTGTTTTCTTGGAAAAAACTTTGGCGTGGCCCTGACATGGAATGCAGTTTGGATGATACCCCTAGCACACTCCATTCTCACTTCAAAATGTAATACTGGATAAATGAAATGGATCATGGTTGGATTTGCAATGCAAAATTGGAGGATACATGTGAGTGTGACTAAAGTTAAGTTTCCAATGTTGTTGGTATTACTGCAGTGTGGCACACTACAGTAAGTTACAGTACTGTAGGTAGGATGTAATTTTAGTATGAATTGAGTTGATACAGTACTGATACAAAACAGACAGTCAATACAGTGACGTTACAGAATGAATACTGTGTAGGACGGTGTGACCTTACCGTCGAGGAAATTGAAATTCTCGAAGAACTCTACGTAGCAAGTCTCTGGTAGTAGTAACATAACAAGCCATGCAAACATGGAATCTCGGACGACCTCCTCTTCTGCCATTGTCCTCATGGATTTTGGTCGGCAGCTGGCTCTTAAATTCTAGTTGGAATACAATACTCGATAGTTAAAATGTACAGGAGCAGTAATAATACTTCAGTTTGTAACTACCCATGAGCGAGCGAGGCAAGCTAGCTAGCTAAATCCGAACGCTCCAATATTTGACCAGACCAGAATAGAGGGTGACAAATAGATAGTTAAGGTAGCAATAGCATCCATTCGTCGGTGCTTATGTCAAAAGTTTGGAAAGCCTTTCAAAATTGGGAAAACATCCAAAAGAGAGGAAAAGGCAGCGATTAAGGCGGACCGTCAGGTTGTTTCGCTTTTACAGGACTGTGCATATTTATTTTATTTTTCTTGTTTTACATTATTTACAGTGAAAGTAGTGGGCAACGACGAGAGATTGTGTTTCTGAAATGATATAGCTAGTTTAATTATCCTGAAAATAACCAGCCCCCATAAACAATTGCGAAATAAAAATTTGTACAGAGAAGTTTAGTGAATAGAATGCTGCCATGAAACAATAAGTAAAACTGGGTGTAAAAGACAACGAAGCAAGTAAGGAAGTCAGTTTAAGAAATGATGAAACTTAAAGTCGATGCTAGACCTATTTCTTGTTACTTTATCATTGGTATTCTACGAAATTTTATTTCAATATTAGTACAAAAACCTGCAATGGAACGTACAGGCATCTATACGTTACCGTTGCTATGCCAAAACAATGACATTTTTCCGTAGTCTTCAAGCAGTGTGTGCAGCTCCATATATCCTCGTAAGTACAGTATATCATACGTACGCATATACACTACAGTTACCCTACTGTGAAAGAAGACGATACGATTGTTTGATATTGGCTTGTTGAGGTGATGAACAATCTTTCACTTTATTTCCCTTATCCCTAATGTGAAGGGCAATTAAAATTATGCGAATCCAAGTCTTGCTATATTATCTGTGTTCATAACTGAACGTCTAAAGACTAAAGCAAGGCAAAATCGACTTAGGCCTAGCCAATGCCTAACTAGTGTCACTGTCAGTTGAGCCTAAGTAACAAACATTATGGGCTAGCCTAACATAAAATAGAATCGACTACTAACGTTAAGGCTGGCCTAAAGTAAAGTATACAACAGGCATAGCCTAGGCCTAAATTATGTGTAGGCCTGACTGTAAGGTCTGCAGCCTAGGATGGAATAGATGTGTAGGCCTAGCCTATCATATTGTAGTATGTAATTAAAATTTACGGCATAACAAAGTTGATAAGGTTAGTAAATAGTATGGAAGCTAACCTAGCCTGTTAGCCATACAGGAAAGAACAAGCTCTCACAAAAGGATCTTTGGTACATAAGGAAATGTATGCCAACAAATTACTACACTTCTACTATATTATACATGGTGCAGTGCATTATCAATTAAAATTTTCTGGTATACACGTCACTATGTAGCATTGGCAGCAACAGGTAGTAGTTCTCCACATGGGCAGCATGGAGAACAAATAGAGAATAGATTCAGATCTACCTCAATGTAATGTTAATTCTTTGGTGTATGCTGAACATACTTTTTGCATGGACTATTAGTGTTAGACTCAACTTTAACTAGTCCTACGTAGGCAGTTAGGCCTGGACCTAATTGTTCTGTTCCCTGTGAATTGTTATTGTCATAGGCTATACTACTACATATGAATATGGATTATCTTTTTATAATTTTCTTAAGATTAACATTCCTCTTTATGGGAGAAAAGAAATAGCCTAAGCAAAGTAACATGGATGAGGCATCAAATGGCTTTAAAGAATCACAGTGTGAATGGCACAGGGAGTAACAATGGAATGCAGGGCCACTGGAGGGTTGTATCTAAGCATCCAGATAAGGCCATGCAAATTAAAAATCTCAGTTTATACTCAGTGTAACTGTTTTTGAAAATGTTTATTAAAAGTCCATTTCAAGCATTCCCTGTGTAGGTGTTCAGACGCGGAATCAAAATTTTGACCGAGATCACTGAGGGCGTGTGTCTTATTAGTATGGATGATGTTTTAGAACAACAATAAGTGAGTCCTATTAACGTCTGTTCTGTGCATCCAGATGCAAGGTATAGGTCAAGGGTGGCTCTGCATTTTATAGTAGTACCTGGGGCCACCTGGCACACCCCTGAAATAGACAAGTTTTTATCGAATGTATTAAGTTTGCTTGTTAAAGTTGATGGTGACCACAGAGACATTGCTACAGCAAAGGTGTAGGATGGCATAGTAGTGGCAAACCTACATATATGTCAGTTACTCTATATAAGTACCCCATTAGTTACAGGATAATCCAAATACTTCAAAAAACAGTAAATAAGTTTACTTTTTCATTTATTTTTTACCTTATGGTTTACACAGGATCGTTTTGGGGTGTTTACCATTCTTGTTTACTTAATTAGGAAAATTGGTAGAATTTACCATGGCAGTCATTGTTTGCCACTTACATTCCTCTTTCAACGGAACGATGACCAGGGTTTTGATTTTCCTTCCAGTTCTGTTATTCTCCGTGTCCTAGATCAAGAACACAGGCTTTCAGAATGAGTGTTAAAAGTGTCCTCAGTGGCATGGACTGGGATGAGGGTCTTCAGGTCCCTGTTGCTAATGAAAGCAACAAGCAGCTTGAATCTCTGGTAAGTAAATTCAGTCAGTGCAAATCTGCCATGCTACCTTAAAATTGATTACAGATCGGTGAAAGTTGTGAAAAATATCCCAGTTGTGTCTTGTTCGTGCAGCTTCTACGTAAATACATTGTTTCAAATAGTCAATTTTTTCATATTTCGTTTTATCATGTATGCTCTGTAATTTTTTTTTATATTGTCTCAAAGTGTTCCCCTTTTTGTCATTTCAAGAGAAGAAGTCAGCAAGATTTGACTGAAGTCTTTTCAAATTTACTTTCATGTCAATATAGCTTCAGCGAAACCAGCAGGAAATGACCAAACTTCAGCTGGAGCTAGGACAGACGGAGGATCGTCTCTTTGCTTTGACAGAGCACATGAGAAATGTCCAGCAGGAACTGAACCACACTCAGGTTTGAAAACTCTTCTGAAATTTAGGTAACGTTTACTTTTTCCCAATCTGATGTTGAAAGACCATTGTGATTGTGTGGAATTTCTTAGATTGTGTTGACCAAAAGACAAAGGCATGAAATAGTGTAGACAAAGGGGGGGTTGCTTTGTTAAAACTGATGAGTTTAAAGATTCGTTATGATACTTTGTCCTTGCTTTTCACTTTGCTTTCATGGCCATTGTTAGTCTGTAAAGCTCAATTTTCAAGTGCAGATGTCGGAGGTCATTTTCTTCAACATTGGTCCTGTGCCATTTGCTAATTTTTGTCACTTTGAATTTGCCTTCCACTTCTGTATGATTTGAAGGAATTGCATGGGAGTTACATCGAACAGAAATTTTGGGCTTGATTGTGAAATTGGTCACAAAGGTTGGTCAAACTGACTTTTTCCATTGGATGGACAGAAGACACCCCTTTTAAGTGTCACCTTTCTTGAAAATGAAACATTCTTGTTGATGGGCCTCATCAGATTCTTCCTCCTGTTCTGCAGGGAGTCAGCCGTGCGAGAGAAAAGGAAATAGAGACTGAAAGTCACATGACACTGCTGGCGCAAAGAGAGGACGGCCGTCTCAAGCAGGAAATCAAAAAGCTGGAAAATGACTTGGCAGAACTGCAAGAAAGGAAAAATATTCACGAGGTAGGTCAGTCAACCAGTGCAAACGTCAGAACCACATCGCCGTTTACAAGTGTTAAATAGATGGATTGGACGGTAGCACTGACATTTGATTATGTCCGGCAGAGCTCTTCGAAAATGATGTGCATACAAACATGAACATTCTATGATATCACATTTAAATTCATACTTTTGTCTTATTTTAATTGAAAACATATCACAGACTTACATTATTTTACTGTTTTTAAGCTTCCATGTTTTTGTAGGTAGGATGTTGAGAGCGTATCACTGAAGGTGTCTCTGTTTCCAAAGCTGATTGCAAATGGTGGTCTCGAGGCAATAGATAACTAAAACATGTGCGTCATTTCGATAAATTATACTGCATCCTTGTACAAGCCATCTTTGTTTTTAAAATCGCTGTACTATGATCTCTCATACATTGTGAAAGGGCAACGACTTTGAAAAAAAAAAAAGAGATCACCTAAATGTGAAAATGTTTATTAAATGCCTCAGAGAATGTTGATTTTATTATCACAGTGAAAAGTATTCATTTTCAAGCTTCTTTGATCTCACGGGCTGTGGTGGATATTAATAATTGGGTAATGGAAAGTCATTCTCTCACACAGTAATGAATGCATGTGAACATCATTGCATTGCATAGATTTTTTACAGTCTAGTTATCATGGAAATCAGAGTCTCTCTCTCTTTTTTTTTTCATTCGACCGTGAACTCATCGACTGAATTTTTCTCTCTGTGAAAGAGTAATACTACAAGTCTTCTGTGAATACAAAATGATTCAAGTATGTTATCACTCTGTGCATGTAACGCAGACCTCTTGACATGCTGAAAAACTACTAAAGGATAAATGAAGACTTTTGTTTTGTATTTTCTGTTTGGTTCTCTGCTTGCAGAATGCCATATTTAAGAACACACAGAAACTGGAGGAGATGAAAGCACAATTGAAGTGGGACCAGCAAGCCCTGGAGGCATGGCTGGAGGAGTCTGCCCGTAAAGATGAAGATGCGATGACTCTGCTCAAGTATTCCCAGATAGACGATGCTAAAATCAAGGTGAGATGAGATCGGTGCCCATGTGTAGTGTAGCAGGTGCCCCTCGTATGCTTGGGTATGACCCTCAGTGTTTGTATATTACATTACCTCAGAAACAAGAAAGACACCCAGCAATGATGTTATCGTTGCTGATGTTTCATCGCAAAGCATGCTATCATGGGACTTATTTGAAATTGTGGGATTGTTTAGTCAAGTAGTTTGTTTTGTTTTGTATCTGTTTGTGATAAGTGTTATCACTCTAGGTGCATCAGGTGCATGTAAAGGGATCTCCTTGTCATGTCAGTATGTTGCAGTTATGGGCAGAACAAACATTTAACCCAGCAAGTACCATAGCTTGTTCACTGGGCAGGCAGAATCTTTGAGGGCATGTTGGACCTCCGTCAACCATATTATTGGTAAGGTCGTTAATGTGATCAGCTTTCCAAAGGTGTAGTCTGAGATTAGTTTGGAAATTGCAGGATAGCCTGCAGTTCAACTCTCTCTCGTTTGCTCGCTACGTTTGCCAAAGCTGTCTCTACATCACATCAGTGTAGAATTTCTTGAACCGTGTAATCGTTGAAAAGTTTGACATGCGGTCGCAGAAACTTAAACATAGACAAAGATGTTGTAAAGATGTGGTGAGAACATCTCTTTGGGATTACGCTAAACGCTGATTATCCTCCAGCTCTGATATTAGACGAAATAGGATTTTAAGCAGACATCTTGAACACATCTTTTTCGGGGTCGTGCTGAGTGCAGATTGTTCTCCAGAGGAGACAAATGGGATCGATGCGTCTCCCACTTCGATGGTTGTAGTTGAGAATCACCATCGTGGCTTTATGATGACTTGCAGGGCATCTGGTACCTTTGGAATTTACTTTTCCTCCTTATGGATTACTCTTACAGGAGTTGGCCCTGAGAATGGAGAAGATGACAGAGGATGCTCAGAAGAAACGGAAGAACTTGAATCATGAGATGACAGAAACTCTCACGGCTCAGGTAAGAGTTATGAACAGGACAAGAAGAGTGTCAAAGGGGGAGGGGGGGGAATTCTGAGATAGAGGGGCATTTATTTCCTATTTGGGAAAACTTTTTCACTGGTGACAAAAAGATGGTCATAAACCTAATCCGGCAATGACTCCTTGCCCTCTTTAGCAGAAAGCCAGATTCTGTCAGGTAAAAGGATGTACCACAGAGGTGCAAAGTTTTTTACTTATTGTGTTTATTTGTTCAAAACTATCTAATCACAACAGAACTAAGGATGCTCTCTGATGGGCACCTTGGGAATTCCTTGCTTGGCTTCATAACGCCAAAGCCATTTATTCACAGAAGATGGTAGATTAAAGTTGGTAAATCTGCACTGAAAAAAAAAATATATTTTCATAAAGTTGTGAAGTTTACATCGAGAGCAAAGCAAACGTTTAAAACATTTGAAGACAAGGTAATTAAAAGATTGTTTGCCTGAGGAAAGTAACGATTTTGACAACCTGCCTACTGTGATCATTTTCCTATAGTACTGTGGGTTTACTCTGAAAGACTTGGTCTGAAACAACTATACTAACAAAGTATTGAGATTAGATGTAAGACCAACGTTGTGTGTTCATTATGTAGGCGCTTATAGTAAGAACCATTACATGTCAAATATGATTTCTGTTTTTTTACTGTTTTTACATCAATCACATTGCTTTTCAAAGCAGTTACTGTCACTTTCCTTCATTGGAAGATGGAGTCCGTCCATGTACAACCTCGCGTGTACATTTAAAAATAAAGACAAAGTTAAGATCGAACATAATCTTGTCTTTCTGTTTTTTCAGTACGCACGCAATCACTTTAAGCTCAAGCTTCTAGGAGATCCTTAGGGGGGGTGATTTTTGGTAAACCTTCCTTTGAAGTCCTTACAGTGGTAAGAGACATTTAGTCTTTTTGTCTTTAAAAGTGGCAGTAAGATGCAGCTTTTGTTTTGGTGTTTCTCCCTCAGCTGGAGCTGGACAAGACCGCAGAGGAGTTCCGAAAGGCTCACAATGACAGGCAGGAGCTGATTGCTCAGTGGGAGGCGACCATAGAGCAGATGCAGAAAAGAGACAGAGAGATGGACAGACTGGCCCTGGTATGTCAAGAAAATAAACTCAATTCTTGACCAATTAATAACTGCGGTTTTCTTCTTTGGATGTCTTCCTTTTCTTTCTTTCGACTGTTCGATGGAGACAGCAAGGGTCACGATGATCTTTGTGTTTGTATCTGAAGAAAGAACAGCCCTTGCTGTATAACTGCAAGTGCATAATTTTTGGCCACTATTTTGCACCTACTGAGTCCCAGTCCTGATGTTTTTTGTTAAATTAGCCAAGTTCCTTTGCATGAGGAATGACATGTGGCAAAGGTACCGTATGGAACCTTTTAGCCGTAAAATGTGTGTAGTATTAACGTGGAAAGTGCATGTGTTATGCAATGTTGAGATCTAGTGAAGTCTCCACTTAAGTGACAGCAGAAATTCATGTAAAAGGAAAAAAGGATGAATGTCTTTTTTTGTAACAATGAATTTTTGCGTTGGAAAGTTTGAGAAATTCCAAGACTTATTTAAGTACACAGTTGCATTTGTGAAGGAACTCCTTTATCCATGGTGTAACAGTTTTCTGTGATCAAGTTGAGACTTTGATTCTAAACACAACAGTTGCACCTCTCCCAACAAGTTTTAATATCGACTTCTGTATTTCCATTTTGTCTTCATCTATCACTGCGATCACAATGGAATAATACATGATCCAGGTTTTGATGTTCTTGTTTTTAAAATGCTATGATTGGTATCATTTCCAACTGTTTCTTTGAGTCTTCTTTATTCACAACTTCTCCTTGTCTGTTATATTTGCCCAGCAATTAGCCGAGGCCAAGGCAGAGCTCAGGGGGAACGAGGACCAAGTCAGCGAGAAGAGGCAATTCCTGGAGAACGAGATGGAGAACAACCAGGAGCAGCAGAAACAGATCCAACAGACAGACCGTCTGGCAGCAAGGCTCCGCCAGGACCACCAACAGAATGAGAACCAGAGGATCCAGTTTCAGGATGAGGTATGCCAAAATCCAGCAGCTTTACAGCTCGCCTCTTTCAAGTAATTTTCTCTCTGGACAGGTTCCAGGTCTCACGGTGAACCTTGAAAACCCTGTATTTTGTCTTGGGAGCCTATTTATTTTCAAAAATAGCATATAAAACATAAAAACCTAAATTTTTAATTTGTCTGACAACTTTCTCCTGGACCTGTTGAACTCCCCCTCTGATGTCGAATCTCATTCATTTCTCCCTCTGATCTCTCCTGTCCTAGATGGAGACCCTCAAGTTTACCGTCGAGAGAACCGCCACCGATCTGGAAGCTATGAGGAGGCAGGTCAATGAACTGAAAAAAGAGGTGGAAGAGAAAAAGAGAAGGTATGTCATGGTGCAGATAAAGAGATTGTTCCACGTCCTCCTTTTTAAATGCTTGGTCTGTTTCCCAGGAGAGGTCCATTTGCAATGATGTTTTCCTTGTTTCCACAATGTTGTTAATATATTGGGATTGTTCACAGTATGTTCCAGTGCCAACATAAGCTCGTGAAATTAAGGGTTTAAAAGAATCCATTGCCAAACAGTTATATTTGCAAATCTCATTTGTCTTTTACCAACCCTAATTAGGGTGGAGGTGGCAAAGGCCAACCGTGCCTCATTGATGGAGAAGTTAAAGGCCGCCAGTGATGCGACCATTTCTGCTGAGGAGAAAGCTGCCATAATGGACAACATGCTACAGAACGAAGAGGACGACATGAAATTAATGGAACAAGAGCTGAAACGGCTGAGAGATGTGCAGTACAAAAAATCGCAGGTGAGTCAAAAAAACGAGGATGCTTTTTACCTTCCTCCTCCCCTGCCCTTTATCTCTTCCTACCATCCTTCCTAAAATAAGCGTCTTGCATCCATTTTTATCCTGTTAGCTGTATTGATGGTGTTAGTCCAATTTTCATCGCATTTGAAAGGAACTGGTCACCAACCATGGAGTTTCAGGTGATGCCTGCCAATTCGCATCCCTGGAGTTCATCCCACATAGCTTTCATTGAGGCTGATATATGCCAGGATGCTTCCCTTCTGATGCAATATTGAACATTAAGAATTAATTGCCTTCTGTGACCATCTGACATCATGTTCAAGAAACCTGATTTCAGGAAGTCTGGTCACGTTACATTTTAACTGGTTAACTGTAAAATTAAAATAGCTTAGCTTGTATCCCACTGCGGCGTTAATTTCCCTCAAAAATGCCTTTTTTTGTAAATTTCACCTCGGCACAAGAAAAATAATACACTGTAAATATTTAACACAAAAACATGTCATCATGTGATTTTATGAAGCAAGTAAATGCCAAAGACAGTGTTTTTATCTTATTTTTACAAGTTTTTTGCTAAATCACAAGGTCCACTGAAAAATCCTGCTGTTCGTCATTTTCTGAGTAACTACTGGACTCCAAATTATAGTCAAATAAACCATGCAAAGCCTTCAAAAATCCTACTTTTCTCAAATTCAGGGGGCCATTGCAATATTGAAATTGGAAAAGAAAATACACCATGTGGTCCTTGCAGAATAGAATTTCAACCAATGCAGGGAGCTCAAGAACACTTCCAGGTTGTTTTTAGATGATCAATGTCAAATAGCAAACAGATAATAGGACAAGAACGTTCGCTGTGCACAGTGAATGATTGTTCGAAGCTGTATTGTTGATTAGCTAGGGGTTATGTGACAGTTTTGTGCATATATTTCAGGACGTATATATCCGTCTTATGCAGTAATGTGTAGTTAGCACAGGACAGATATAAATATTGTATGCATGGTAACTGGTTAAATGGTAAACATGAAAAGTGAAAAACAGACTGAGAGTGTCCTATTCCTTCTAATTACAATGTCTCCTTTCCAAAACCACACCAAAGAATTTGGATACATTGGTAACTTTGTACTGTAGCACAAAACTACCAAACAGGAAAACAATAATTACCTTACATGATTGTTGTGCAATGATAGTATTAAATGCATTTTCTTCTATCTTGGTCCTGTGTCCCTAAAATGAACAAATGAGCAAAGCTCAATACAAGTGGAGATAAATTTTTCTCAACTTCTCTTCATTAAACCCTTTATCACCTGAAACCTGTTTTCAACAGGAACTTTACGAGGCCAAGACGGTGGAGAAGAATTCAGCAGCAGAAATCCAGGGTGCCAGGGCGGCTAGTCGCAACCTCACCAGTCGAATCAGCAAGCTGGACCATGACTCACTGAAACAGCAAGAAATCATTTACAATCAGGTGAACAATGTTCTCTTTGTTTGTGCAGGATTAACCTCTTTTCTAGGAGATTTAGGGATATCACTCGAAAATATCATTGTCAAAGGCCCGTTCTACAATTTTCCTGATTCAAATACTGTCTTTTGTATTTCAATGTAGAAGAAAACAAGAATGCGTACCAATCTCTCTATAAAAGCTGTACTGCAATATTTCTTAGCTCCATTTTAGCAAAAGATTTTTGCAAATGTAGTGCCATGTCTTACAATTGTTTTATTTTCGGTTTTATTAATCTTCTTTTTTTTTTTAATTCTGGAACTTGAAAACAGGATTTTGCCATCCAGCAGCTTGAGAGGAAGATCGCTCGACTTCAGGGAGAGAGGAGCACGGAAGAGATGGATGCCCTCAACGCAAAGATCAAGGAATTGACCGCTGCCCTGGACGAGAGAAACAACACACATTCCCTTCTGAACACACAGTTGAAGAGACTGCAGGTCAGTTTGAAACACAGAAAGTGTAAAAGCCATTTTCCCTCATCCCAAACCCGTTGGAAAGTCTGCAGCTGTGGTCAGCTTGGTTTTACGCATGGCACCTGTGATGCCAAAGAACTAAGTGACCCAGTCATGAACTCGTGAGAAAAGGAAACAGCAGCATGTCAAAGTGGTCATGTGTGGAAGCTAGGTTTTCAAACAGAACCACAAAGTATAATAATCATGTTCAAATGTTACCAGTGTTTCAAAGAAACTTTTCAAGCATGTACTCTTCCATTGCTGAGAGGTATCAATATGAGTGTGCTTGATTGTCCTTTCCAGTTGGCTATTTTAGGTATTTAGAAATAACCTATTCCCTAGAATAACCCAATAAAAGAAATTGATCATATGGGTAATGGAAAAAGAAAAAGTATGCACATTGATCATGTTGATTTTCCAAATGAGTGACTGGCTGCAAAATGTGTACTTCATGTGACAGCCAATATATGGAATGATTACGTGTTGATATATAGATGTGTGCATGTGGTTGAGAATTTCTGAATAGTATGAGGGATTTTCCATTGAGGTGCCATTTTGACATTTTGTGTCCATTGTCCCCTCCTGTCATGAGGAACCGGTGGTGTCAGTGACTGACTAGCTTCACCATGTAGAGGGTTCTTCACATAACAGTCAATGTTTTGGAAGGAATTGTGTGTATTTTAGGTTTTTTATGTGGGAGCCAGTGGGTTGATAGGAAGTTTTCTAAAGGAGTAGGTGGTTGTGAAAGGAGCCCTTTGGACAAGGTTTTGTTTTAACAAAATTTCTCCTTGTCTCGATGGTATAAAATTCCTGGTATCCGTGACTAACTAGCCTCCATCACATAGAGGTTACTTCATGTAACAGTCAGTGTTTTAAACAAGTACCTACATTTTTATTTTCTAATGTATTATTTTGGTAAGTATTCCCCAGTAATCTTTCCTGTTATGATTGTAAGGACTCATTTTTAACTGTTGATAGTACAACAACTTTGAACTCTGGCCTCAGGGACAAATAGACTGCTTTAGTAAACCATCTAAAAAAAAACCATGTGCAGTTTAGTGCTTTCAAGGTGATAGACTGCATAATTCACAGTTAGATCAATATTTAAGTCGTGCTATTTTCAGCGTCCTTTTACATCTCGTTTGTTGTCTTTTGGTTGGCAGGATGACATCAGGAGGGTGAAACGGGAACTGGAGAAAGGAGGTGCCGAAAAAGATGACCTGACCAGTAAGATTGAGGAGTTGAATCTTCACAATGATAGCTCACAGAGAGAGCTCAGGAGAATTGTTAATGCTAAACAGGTAAGATCAATAACGATGGAGAATGATTAAACTCACATGTTATAACTATGTTGACTTGTAACATGATGTTGATAGGTAATGATGATGTTGACCTGTAACAGTTATACATGTTGTAATGATGTTGACATGTAGCATGATCTTGGTATATAATGATTTTGACTTGTGATGGTGATATTTGCATGGTGTAATAAGGTTGATTTGTAGCATGATGTTGGTATTTGATGATAATATTGACTTGTTAATGTGATGGCCCGTGTTGTAATGTTGTTTTGCCATGTAACATGGTGTTGATACATAATGTTGATGTTGACACGAAATGATGATACTCACATGTTATAACGTGCAAAGTGCCTTCTACAAGGATTAAAGTTGTTCATCCAACGATTGTCTTGATCCTTCCACAGGATCTCATGGTCGATGACAACATCTTGAAGTTGGAGATAAAACGGCTTCGCGATATGCTGAACACGAAAGCAGATGACGTATTTTCCCTGGAGAAGAGGAGGCTACAGTTGGAAACGGTGACTACATCTCCCTGTGATGTCACTACTGTTAATGTTGACCACTATGTTGATTTTTCAAATTGTAGTTTATTGTCACTCTTCAAGTATGTTTGTCTTTATCTGCAAACTTATGTTCATTTATCCTTCTGTGACTGTGTTCATTGTTGCTAATTCCCTGTAAAGATGGCTGATGCAAACTCCAAAAACATGAAATTAAAATTGTCATTCCTACATGACCGTTGCTTTAAGTGGTAGGGGGGAATGTTGGTTGGTAATTTTAAGGAGAATAACCAGAGCCACATTTAAAAATATTTGTTTGACATTGTTAGATCTGAGCTAAGTTCATCGACCTTGAATATAATTAATTTCATCCATATTTAAATTTGCAAATACTTTTCAGTTTTACCATCCTATTTATTTCTAATTGACTTGCCTCATGCAGTCAGCATGTGGACCCGTACTACGGCACTTAAAGTCTGTTTCATTTTTGTGTGTGACCTTTGGTGGAAATGTTCGCGTCTTGTCTATCACATCCAGGCCATGAAAGAACGCCACCACGAGATCGGTATCCACAAGGACATGTTGAAGGCCCAGCTTAAGACTGCGGAGGAAGAGAGGGCCACGGTCAGCACCGAACTCCACGAAAGGATCAGCAAGATCGAAAAGTTGAGGAAAAGGTGAGAAGCCATTCTAACCAAAAATTAATGGCCCTATTGAAGGTAAGCTGCATTGAGCCCAGAGTGTAGTGTCATACTCTTAAAGGAGGATGTGCTGTTTAATGAGAAAAAAATAAGACTTTATCATTAATCTTCTTTCTTGCTCTTCTATTTGATACCGACGTGGAAAGCAACATCTGCAACACACTTTTCTCAGAAATTCCACTAATTGAAGTGTTAATTATATCAAACAATAGCCAATGGATAGCATTATTGAGTCGACAAAACTGAACGAAATCTCGAGGTAGGGTTCATCAAGTTAAAACAGCATCTGGGCTGTATGCAAAGTTTGATTTTATCTGAACAAACTTTAATATTTGAATCAAAAGCCACGATGCCTCGTATCCCATCACACAAGGGATTAAATAACTTGTTCATTTTGCAATTGGCCTCGAAAGCTCAGTCTTGCAATTCAGTGGCATGTGTGCGTCTCGATAGCTGTGAATCGATATTTCATCTTGTCCTCTGAATTTCTGTCACAGGATTTGTAAGTAAATAAAGACCGAGTGGCATTTTGAAACTTTACAAAAGGTTATGTCTTTTGTATTATTGAATTTCACTTTAAATTATAGATTGTTTCTATAGCTTATATGGCACTTCTTTGAGTGAGTTAAGTTTTCAGCTTATTCACGTTGCAGTGATTGTTTAATGTCTGCTAGTCAAAATTTTTTTGACTGCTAACCAATTCAAACATCGATTAGCAAAACTTTCTGATCAATTTGTTCACAACACTGTCATATCACCTAAACACTTCTGAAAGTGATTGCGTTCATAGGCAAAAAGTAAAAAAACATGAGTATGGTAAGGCTTTTAATTGCACCATTCTGACAATCTGGGAAAATAAATAGGTTTCAGGTGGTTAATTCTCCCATATGATTTCAAATTCTTCTGACATGACAACAAAAAGTTTAACTCACAATAATAGTTCACAGATTTCACACACACTGGTTCGCAGTTTTCATTCCAATCAAGCGTATGCTTCTTTGAATAAGCCAGTGGGAAGTATACTAGTATTGAATATTCAGTTGGTCAAAACAACACAGGATCACTGATGCCACAATGATGTGATCAGTTTGTAGGTTATTTGCAAATCAAATTCTACAATTCCGGATACCAACCAAGGAGCGATGACTTGAGTGGTATGTTTTTGATACATTAGTGAAACCTGTGCTGTCGCATATTCATTATGTAGGTGCCTATAGTAAGAACTGTTAATTGTCAAATATGATTTCTGTTTTTGACTCTCTTTATGCCAGTCCTGTTGCTTTTCAAAGTAGGAGTTAAGATTAGACATAATTTTATCCTTCTGGTTTTGCAGTACACATGCAATCACTTTAAGTCAGTTTTTTGTTTTCTCTTTTTCGATGCCTTTGTTTTGTGAAGGTACGAAATACTGATGGTGTCTATGGCCCCACCAGAAGGAGAAGCTGAAGGAGAAGAAGTGTCCCAGGCATACTATGTAATAAAGGTAAGCACAATGCCAGCAGATAACAATACCCTGATTGTGCTGGTCGTCTCTGTGACTCCAGAACACTTTCTTGAGTGAACAATGCATCCAGGTTACACCATTTTCTTTTGTCACGTAGGAGTGAAGTAATTTTTTTAAGTTTTGGTTGAGACCAGTTGATGAGAGTGGTTTTTCTGTGCAGATTGCAGGCACAATTTGACAGAAAGTTCCTGCAATTTGACAGAACATTCCTATCTCTCAGTAGTAGCTCTATGTAATATATTTATACATATTCAAGGTACATTTTGCATACATTTCAATGATAGTGTTGTTGTACAGGTGGACTAAACTTTTTGCATGCATATGGTGCAAAACATGTTCAGTATGTAACATCAGTTATGTTCTTATAAGGCTGAAGGCAGATTCTGCTTCTTTCTGTGTACTGGTAGAACTTACCATCATTCCTTGTTACTGAAACGGGTCACTTCCAGTGTCATGCAGCTTGGTTTAATGAATGCCAGCTCTAGTGCAAGGTATCACTGAGCGACCCACTGTATTACGTGTCCTACAGCAGAAGGATGTGCTGTGTAACGTACTGTAGGTGTAAACATGTTAGACATTTTACATGCAGACAGGAACTCTAGGACACCTTAATGTCTTGTATTGTTTGTTGTTTTGTTGTTATCTTTACATATAAATTAAATTTGTGCTATAGAATATCATTTCAGTGTATGGTGCTATATACATGTCTTTAAATAAAAGGAATAAATCAATCGGTCGGTCAGTCAGTCAATCAAAATGTCTATTAGCGTTACTGTTAGACAACACAAAACAGTTGTGCAAAATCATTAGTATTTTATCAGCATCGGTCTGTTCTGACTGTGAAAGCATCCTGGATGAAGTATTCCAGTGGTCACCTAAGCTCTTTTCCCATCCTCAGAAAACGCCTTGTCGTCATTGGTTTTGAGTAAGTTGAAGCTTTTATAACATGTCAGTGTACAAAGTGAAGAATATTTTCCCCTGCTTGCAATCTTCTTTCTCTGTAAAGGGAAGAATTTATGAGACTTTTGTGGAAAATGTTAAGTTGTAAAATATCCAAAGAATTGATCCATGTTACAATGGTTTACACTTGATGGGATTTGCTATTAATTGCCTAATAGTTCACACCCAGTTTAAAGGTTGGTTTTAAAGAACCAATATTAGCCACAAACTATTTTTGTGACAGGCCGCTCAAGAGAAAGAACAGCTCCAGCGAAAGGGTGACGAGTTGGATGCCCGGATACGGAAGGCGGAGAAGGAGATCAAAGCCCTAGAAAACACACTCCGTCTGATGAATGGACGGAACGAACAATATAGGAAGAGCTTCAACAGGGTCACTGAAACAAGTAGGTGTCATCATTGTAAAAACAGAATGCTTTTGTGAACTTCTGTCGAACGAAAAAACAATCTCATAAATTGTCTGAGTAGAAATGTCGACCACGACCCTGATTGTCCGTGACTTCTCAACAGACACGAACTACAATTTTGTTTGGGTGAGCTGAATGGGCAACCATGGATGTATGCATGTAGAGCAAACAGCTTAATAATTTTTGCTCTATGCCTGTGTGTAACAGTGCACAATTCTTTCGAAAGTATGTGAGGCCAGCCAATTTGAGCCGATTCTGCAGGTTCACGTATCATATTTCTGTTCGGGCAAATTTACATAATGAAGGAGGTTGCATTTTACCAATGGCAGGAATTGTGAATACATTGGCAGGCATGGCAACCATGTATAAATAAGACCTCCTCTCTGGACTGTTAGGATCAAATTTACCTTCCACGTAAGTTACTAACACAATGTACAAATAATAGCAATGCGTATATATCATAAAACAGCTAAATAGTTTCATGATCAAATGGGCGATCATATCTACACAAGTGCAAGTATGTTGACACAGTTATGTGAACTAGCATATACTTAACTATGAGCATTTTATGATATAAACAAAAATTTCTGAAGTCTCAAAGTACCTGGACAAAATTTGCAGTACCCTCCTCATTCAACAATACTGTGAGCCGTTTGAGCTCAGGGTACATTATTGAGGACTATGACCATTTCATGCTCATTCAATAATAGACATGCAAAGTTTGATAGACGCAAACATCTGCATTTGCTTTGAATAGTCATTCCATGGCACTGTGGCTGCTCTGCTCACTCCTCATCAGTTACCTTGGTTACCATATGCATGTTCTCTGTCTCATCCAGGTGAAGAATACGAGGAGAAGCAACGTCTCGACGAGCAGCTCCGTGCTGCGATGGATAAGTACAAATACAAGAGACGGCAGATCAGGGAGTTTCAAGACGACTTGCAAACCATGTCAAACACCATGGAGAACTTGACCAGGGATGAGAGGGCTTATGAGGACATGGTGGAGGAGAAACAGGTCAGTATCCTCCCCTTCCTGCACCTCCCCCCCCCCGTCCATCTCAGGAATGTAAGGTCATGTCCTTTGTAAAAATGTTCACCTCTTGATGTAATGGGTCAGAATACAACTTTTGAACTGAACTTTCAGACTTATTTCGGTTAGCTATTCAGTTGCAGCAATGAGTCTTCTGCCTCCTCCTTCTACCACTTATTCCTGCCCTGACACACTTCATTTCTCCTTCTCTTTTTTACCTCTGAATCTACCACTGCTGCATCTCTGATTAAAATCTTTACCATATCCGAGTGTAAAACAGTGTTTTCAAGATGAGCTCCTTCAATCCCCAGACTTGCTAACTCTAACAGTTTCTCACAGTTTTAGGCATCGTCTTACAGTTAACATGCCAGATATCACAGCGCGAATTACCATTGATTCAATGTGAGACGTTCCCTTTTCAGACCAAGATCTGTGGCCAGTTTATGTATTATTGAATTGCAGATATATTGTTGTCAGCAAAGTGGCCAATTTAGCGATGATTTTCTGTGAGGAATAATGTATAAACTTACTCGGACAAACAAAATTTCTAAATCTTCCTAGTTTTGAAACACTTTTACAATAAATGTAGCAGCTTTTTTTTTTTTTTAGGTTGGAAATGTGATTTCCAGGTTTTGTTTGAAGCATCTGGATTTGTATTTTGCTCAAATTGGGGTTTGGTGAGTTTGGGGTGCAAAGCCGATACATGAGATTATGAATTGATGTTTGATCATATCTTGTAAATAATTGTCTAACATGTTCAGTCTCGGACAAAGTCAGAAGGTTGAACTGAAACGATCAACCAGCATTTACAAAAAGTCATGTATGAAAATGAGCTCTTCACCGTTTTTGTTTGCAGAATAAAACCAGTCAGCTCTCAAAAGAAATTGATGAACAGAAAGCAAAGTTGGAGAGAGCCTCCAAGTTAGTGGTCAAGTACGCCCGCGATGTAAGAAGTGCTAAGAAGAGCAAAGGGGAGACCCATGAAGAGGTTCGCCTTTGTTTGATTACCTTTGTTTTGTAAATAGTTTAGTATTATTACTTTCATCTTCTGTGTGCCAAAGAGCAATTGGGGTGATACAACAGGAAATTAAGACTGTGGTTGATTTAGAGTTTCAAAATCACTGGGAGAATTGTTGAGCAATTCCCAGAAATTTACAAGTTGGCGATAACTGCCAGATGTGAAACAAACACCCTGTAAATTGTTTGATCAAGCCTGCATTGTAATGAAAATCTTTGGTAGGAGAGAAATTCACTACTAAGTACAAATTTTACTCACTAAGTGCGTACATGAGAGTTCCTTCTTGAACAAACTGAGAAATCTTGAAGAAACTTATTTCTCAATGGCAGTCAGTTGACCTGTTTTATTGGTTTGTGCGAAACTGGCAGTTGCAGTGAACAGTCACAAAGGGTTAAAGTGATTGCATGTGTACTGAAAAACCAGAAGGATAAGATTATGTTACATCTTAACTTTTTCTTTATTTTTAAATGTACATACCATGTTGTACATGGATGGACTACATTTTTCAATGAAGGAAAATGGCAGTAACTGCTTTGAAAAGCAACAGAATTGGCATTAGCACAGTAAAAAACAGAACTTATATTTGAAATCAGCAGTTTTTACTAAAAACGCCTACACAATGAATATGCAACATTACACGTTTCACTTGTGTAACAAAAACATACTACAAGTCATCGCTCCTTGGTCAGTATCGGGAATCGTAGTATTTTGTGAAAGGAAGCAAATAACCTACGAACTGATTACAACATTGCTGCATCTGTGATCCTGAGTGTTTTGACTCACTGAATATTTAATACTAGTATTCTTCCCATTGACTTGTTCAAAGAAGCATACCATTGATTTGAATGAAAACTGTCAACCACTACATTATCGTATTAAACACTTTTTGTCATTGTGTTAGAAGAATTTGAAATCACATGGCAGAATTAACCAACTGAAACCTATTTATTTTCCTGGGTTGTCTGAATGGTGCAATTAAAAGTGGTACCAAACTTTTAGAGATGAAATTTCAATATTTTTACTTTTTGACTACACTCGCAATCACTTTAATACTCTCAGACCTATCAATATTCTTTGACGTAACCCTGTCACATACAAGAATTATGAAGTCTATTGAGCAAGCCCCAGGAAGTGCCATTGTATTCAACATAGCCAAAGCTTAGCTACAGTAGCCTAAGACGAAAGGCACGTTAACTAAAAGTCTCACAATCAGGTCAGGTGGATTAATGTCTTTACGTGACACTTACGTAAGTAGATCATAGTTACAAGATGGTTCTTTTGTTTTTGGTGATGATATCATGTGCAGTAATGAGAGATCAATGCTTGAATAAAAAAATCTCGCCAATGTAAATGTATAAGCCAGTCTTCATTTTGCATCATCAAACCTTACATTCCCTCCGGTTTAATAAAGATATGCTGCCCAAACCTTTGTCACAAACATCCACCATGTTTTTTTGTTTTTTTGTGTGCATAAGATGATCTCTGATACGTTCTTTGGCCTTGTAAAGTCGTGGCTGTCACTCCTCTCTTCGCAGAAAGACTTTGATTTGCGTGAAATGCGAGACTTCAACAAGAATGTGATGAAGCAGGTGGGAGGAGTCATCCATCAGAATGCGGATGTGGCACCAACCGCACATATGCTCTTCTCTCAAGTAAGCAAAGTAATGTTTGATGATCCCGATCCCTGCCCCCACCTCCCCACCCCCCATGCATTCCTCTTCAGTGGTGGTGTCACTGAAGCAAAGTCCAAAGGCTGAGCCTGACAAGGAAAGCGAAAGCTGGAATATGAAGCACAAATCTGTCAGCGAAAGTCAAATTCTGCAGAATGTGTCATAGCCGCTACAAACTGACATCGTTTAAGCCCCGTTTTTGCATAGGTGAATATTCATATCCATTCAAAATTAATCTGCTTGATTTCAAGAAACAGTGATTGACAGCTGTTCTTTCTTGGAGAGTCTGAATGTCGCAGGGCCAACGAAAACATCTAGATGATTTTCACATTCAGATATTTGGAAGATTGTTGAACAGTTCTCTTTCAGATTTTGTGACAGGTGATCTTTTCCTCTACTTTTCTTCCCCAAAACACTGACGAAGGACACAGGTAGATGACCAGGCGTATAGCAGTACAAACTCAAATTGCAGCGTGAACAGGATGTCAATTTCAGTATTTAAGGGTTTTTAGACTGGTATCGCTCATTTATTCTGTGGCTGTTCAAAGTTGTTTACTATCTATTTGTTGATGAATTAGCTCTTGGCATTGTCCTGTCATGAGATGGATACAATTGTAGTCTTTGTTTGGAAGTTGTCCTTTTACATCACTGATGAACCCTCTTGATGACTGTCCTGACAGTCCATTCCAGAAAATAAAATCACCCCTTAAGAAGAACTTATACCCATCCAAACACCTTCTAAAAGGACCAAAAATAACCTAAAACAGAGTTTTCACCCACCTTTTATCCCCCTCCCCCAACCCATTGCAAGTATCGTTATGAGACACTTGTGTGGGGTTTTTTTGGGGGGTTTACATTTACTAACAACACAAAATGAAAATGACAATTCCAGATAGTTGTAATATCAAAGACACATAAATTCAAGGCTGTGCAAAGTGACTCTGTATCCAAATATTTCCATCAGTCTGTGCGTCATTCAAACCATCCTCTCCCTCTCTTCACACAGGCCAGCCTTCCGGTTCCTCCTCCTCCCAGTGCAACTGGCATGCATACATCTCGTTCGGGATCCTCAATCAGTGCGAGAAGCGTCCTATCACCAAAGTGAGTTTCGATCTTTGTGGACACCTTCCGCAGTTTATAGTGTGCCATCAGACACAAAGTCAACTGTTAAAATCTTTTTAACGCAACGTTGCATAATTATAAAGAAGGGCAGGTACTTATTGAACTTGACGCTCTTTGCCGTTTTCCTCTCCAAAGTATCCAAGACAGCAAACCTTCCTAACAGTCCACCAAATTCTGGAGTGAGGTAGTCCCACAAACCTGGTGGAGAGACTGAAACTTAAGTTCACACTTCTTCTAGAAATATCATCAATATCTTAAAAAAATTATTTCACAATTTCTGCCCCAAAATGTCACTGCAAGTGTGTCCATGTTGCAGTATGAAAACCTCGCATACAAAGTTTACTGGGCGTTTGAATTACCCAGAAATTTGATGTGACCTCTTTAACTTCCGAAAGGGCGGTCGAGTAACTCTTGTGAGTTGTCCGTTCAACACACCATTTGAAATTGCACAGTTTCAACGTTGTCGTCATGCTTGAGGATTTCCTCAAGTGTCTGTCCTCATTTTTAAGTCTGTCTCGCAGAGTTTTGACCTTTGACATGGCAGCACATGCAGAAACAAATCATCCGTCTGACCATCAGCACGACTCATGGAGTTATGAAGACCTGCAAGGGGCACTTTTGTGACAAGGGATTTAATTACCAAGGTCTTTAGAAGCTGAAGTTTTTGTCTTAAAAGATAAAACCCACGTAGTCCCAAACTAAACTGAAAGGTTTGCAGGGACAAAAACAAAAACCCTTTTATGTTTCATTTGAAATATGAAGAGTTGTTTTGCTCTCTAGAGGTAAATTTTCTGCCAATGCCGAGACTTAAGCAACATGCAAAAGTTCCTACCATGGCAACAATACCACATTCATAATACTGCACTGATCTGCACCCCATGAACTGATTCCTTCATTCATATTTTGTGTGACATGTGCAAACACGTTTCAAGCGCACTAGTAACCTGACAGTTTTCGAGCAATATCAATGGAAAACTTTCGTAGCTATGCTTCGACCTTTGTTGACATTTTAATTTTCCTATCGATTCACAGGACCCCCTCCACTGGCAGGAGCGCTGCCTCCAGCAGAGCCGGCAGCACAACGGCAATCAAGACGATGGACCTTTCAGGACTCTCAGGAAGCAGGTCAGGATCTCCCAAAGAGGTGCGATCCCCCACGGGATCAGCCTCGAGGCTCTCTACCGGTGGCAGGCGGGACTCCCGACCGGCCAGCGCCGCCAGTAGCAAGGGAAGCGCGAGGAGCTTGAAGGACTAACAGGAGATTGAGCTCTGCTTGATGGCTCCACTGCATTGCATCAGAAGTGAATGACATTGTCCACTTGTTTGCATTCCCGTACTGCAGTTTTACTGCACTTTCGACACTCCTGATGTATGCATGTGGCTTTAACTTATTTGCAAATGTTTTAATTTTCTCCACCGTTCCGTGTGCATTCAGGATTCATACAGAGCTCACTAAAAAAAAAAAAAAAACGTCTCAGAGCGCTCTTGTTTCTCGTGTTTGTCTTTCTTCTCTGTTCTTTTGTTGGCGGCCCTGTTTCCTTCGAATAAAAAGAGGAAAGTTTGTGGAGATCTTTTCTAGCTGGAAGTCCCTGGTGATCCGTTTAATCCCCACAGAGAGATTAAAAAGTGAATAATTTATCGAAGTCGCTGTGTCAAGCTGATCCTGTGACCATTCGGTGTCGTTGTTGTCATAAACTTGAATGCACAGGAAGTGAAACTTTGAATGTTCAAGAAAAGAAAAGGAACTTTGAAAAGAATGAATAAGGCAGGTTATTGTTTAGATAAATTTGTTTTGTTGTCGGTAGGTTAAGGTACTATGGTGTTGACTGTATACCCTGGATGGAATGCAAGGTTCTTTCCAGCCCAGAGGGGGAAAAAAGAAATCTGGTGCACCTTTAATACATAAGAGATAAAAACACTTTCAGCGCCACTGTCGGCTCTCAAAAATTGATGAAAAGGTGATGGGAGGAGAAGGGAGAGAGGGAAGGGCTTTTTAATCCACAGGTACAGTGGGGTGACGGGGAAGGAAGGAGTTTATTAGAGCATGTACACAAGGCAGTTTGTATATATATATCTGTATTTTAATATATTGCATATACTTGAAGAGTGTCAGAAGCTGCCTTTCAAGGGTTGGTGATGGACACACATATGTACACTTACATTCCATGTTTCTCATCTTTGGCTTTTTTTTATACCATTCTGTCATCATTTGTATTCCACAAAGACTTCACCTTGATGGAAGAAAAAGCATGGTATCACCTTGACAACACATTTATAACCAAAAAGCTTAACTCTGGCAGTCTGTTTTGAGTATGAATTTACACCACCCAAGAACCTTTGAAAAAGGAATCAATGTTGTATTGTATCTGTATTTAGAATTCTGTATCTGTAGAAGATGTTTTCATATATTTCAACATGCACTTCCTAAGTAAACCAACATAGTATCAACTCTTTTTCTCTTTTTTTTTTTCTTTGTCATCAGGTAATTTCATTGTAATTTTTAAAATCCTGACAAACTGTTCTGTTTGTGTGTGTGTGGGTTTCTTTTCCTGTAATTTTTTACGAATAGCACATCTACAAAGTCAAAGCAGGTAAGATGAGGATTATGAGAGAAGGAAAAGTGAATAAGGGGTGAGGAAAATCAAACCCAGAATTATCTCTGTCATCGTAGTTGCAAGTTACTTTTAAAGCTGGAATATGAGTTGAAAATTTATCAGTGAAATTCAAATTCTGTGAAATATGTAATAACCTCTATAAGACAAACGTTGTTTCAGCCCCATTTTTGCTCATATGAATATTCATATCCATTCCCATCGGTCTGTTTGATTTCAAGAAATGGTGATGGACTGCTACTGTATGCTTTCTTGAGAGTTAGAATTTTGGAGGGCCAACAAAAATGTCAGACGATTGGGTATTTAATGACAACTGAGTGTAACTGAGTTTAATGACAACTGGGTATTTAATGACAGACAAGAAATGTAAAGGCAATGTGGGGACTAACTTAGATTATATAGCATTAACTCCACACACAGAACAGTTACATTCAATCCTCTCTCACCAAGTTCCCCCCTGTTTCCCTCCTTCCCCCCCCCCCTCCTTTTAGCAATGACTAAAACAAGCTCCAAGCCTGGCAGATCTGGGAGAGCAAGTAATGGCCCCACCTAAAGGTGAGCCTATACAATTGTTTCTGAAAATTCACTGAATTGACTGGAATATACCTAGGAAAAGGAAATTAATAAAACTTCACAATTGTACACTTTTTATTGCACCCACCATACTCAGTTACAAAAAAAAATCTTCCAAATGAGAGGGGTACAACCCTCCCCTTATACTCCTCATATCACTGTGCCACCAGTTTGGCTCCTCCCCTCAAAAGAACTTGATCTACCAGTGCCCTATACTATGCCCACCCAAACCAAAACCACACACAAAGCCACATACAACATATAAACACCAGTCCAAGCCACATCCTGACACCTCTGTAACAAGCAAACGAAAGCACCTGAATGTCGATGGCAATATGCCTTGTTTACATAATCACATGTCCTAATGGCAGACCTATGCATGTCTCTGCCTGTTGGAGAGGAGAATTAAATATCCACATTATCCAAACATTTCAGCAAAATAATTTACAAGTTCTGATACCATCATTACGAACAAATATTACACGATGGTTAAATATTACTTAAAGGTTAAATCTTACACATTGTGAACACATCTGCCCTGTTTTTGTCCACCCAAAATCAGGCTAGTCGTCTAACAGCAGCATGCTAACATGAGTCCAGGCACACAGAAACAAATTTGCAACGATGTTGCCGTAATGAGGTCAAGCGACAAGGTGACAACAAAATCATAAGCGCACTCAGATTCACAGTATTGTTAACATAAAGTGCTGCAAGCCTGAAAAGTGAGGGCGGTGTCCGTTTGCTACTTTCATATGACTCTGGCTACGTTGAGTACTTCCTTTCATAAGCAGAATTCTCTCTGTGCTTCAATAGATGGTCTTGTGCTTTGAATGTGAGTGGACATGAATATTAATATTAATAATATGCCATAGATGTAGAGCATGTTTTGTGTGCAAGATGTGCCATGCTTTTAGAGCAGCTCCTCCGTAAAATTGTGGATAGCGTCCTCACTTTACAATACTTCAGAAAAACAACAGTCTGGTACATTTCAGATGTGGGTACAGATCTTGACTTGCTGACACTTTTGGACTTCGCTTTGTGTTGATATTGCCACTTTCGCTCATATAGCTTTGACAGATTTATCATGTACCACATTTGCCGTTTTTTTTTTGGCTAGTAATGAAGATATCCATTATTACTACACTAGAAATTCAAGGAATGTACAACAGTATGGCATGAACTCTACAATTGATACACAGTCTCCAAAACAATCAAACTCTGGAATTCCACTCCTGATGTGATTCAATCAAAATCGCCGGTTCAGTCATCCAGAAGTTTATTTCAAGAAATCATTCAAACACATTGATTTGTTTGCACATTGTTTTACTTAAACAATACATCAAATGGATAATAAACAAATTTTTAAAGTTCCTTTAGGCACCTTGTGATATTGACAAGTAAAAGATTAAACTTGTAATAATCTCTCTTCTTTTCAGTGAGTTTTCTGCATTGCTAAGCCTCCTGTGGCTATTTGTTATGGGGGAACTTCCTTTCATATTGTATGTTCTTTCCATTACAAACAAAATAAATTACATTTGCAATTATTTTTTGTTCATAATTACTTTTGGTCACTAAGAGTGAAATCTGAACTAATTTGGTCCCATTTGCCTTGGTCTGTTGAGCTAAATACAAAAATGTATCCAGACCAACTGAAAGAAATGTCAAGGTGTAAAATTATTCGAATAATTTCAAAGTAAAGATTTCTTAACTCATGCTACAAAATAAGGAGTCTCTTTCTCGACAGAAAAGAGGTATGAACTGATCGAGAAACACAGGGATCAACAAAAGGGCTGCTTGCAACATGAGTTATCTACAAAAGACAAAATATGAGACATCTGTCCAGGCAAATTCCTTAGAATTTCTGCATTATGAACCAAAGTTGCTTATGCGCCACCACCACCATCACAGCACCCGATGCAATCCACCTTCGGGTGGACAGTGCACGAAGGGTAGAAATATTAGAATCGTGGTACTCTCTTACTGGACAAATCTGATACAAGTAGAAGCTGTTTAGGAAGATGCATATAATACAATAGGATGTTCGGCCAAAACAGGACGGAGGTGGAAAAACGATGCAAGAATTTAAGATGAAACTGAGGCATTTGCAAAGCTCCAAGTCTCTGAGGCTTGGAAACCAGTTCATTCCTCGGAGGTTTATGTGGAGGAAGTTCGCGATTTGATTTCCATAGAGAGACCGAGGTGGCAGACCTCCAAATTTACTCCCCATCTTGTCTCAGAGTTTGGAAATGGCTCCAGGGTAACGTCATCACCTGAAGAGGAATAAAAAAGCATTGTTCAGCATTGTCAAGGGCAGAGTCTAGATAACACAATACCAAATAGATTATAAAATACACATTCAAATATTTACAAATGGAGCTTTTGAGGAAAGGTTCATTTCAAAAAAAAGAGATCAGAAACATTTTTAACAAGTTTCTGGAACCTAGAGAAAAGTCATGTGACACATTGACTGTAAAAAAGTCACGTTTTGACTTTAACATGAAAAAAAAATGGGCTTTTCAGGTGCCACACACAGGCAGGTACCAACCACTATACTTCAAAAGCTTTGTGACAGCTGTTATTCTGTACAAAGCCAGGGAATCATGTATATTGTCTTAAAGTTCTTAGGAGTTCACTGCTCTTGAATAGATTACATCTGAACTTAGTTGCAAAGAGAAATCTTTACCAGAATGATGAAGTTCGATACTTCCTGACCTGTTGAAGAAGTGATGAAAGTTGGTCTCCCTGAAATGATCTTCTTTTTCTGAAAATGTCATACGCATATAAGGCAAGAAAGGAGGGTTCAGGAGGTCAGTTGGGCATAGCCTCAAATCTGGGCAAAAATGGTTGAAAAATTCAGGCAAATGAGACAGCCAAGAGGGAAAAGTGTCTTTTGGGTAGGCATGGCTACCCTTGCTGAGCATTGGAAAGGTGTTTTCTAAGGATCTAGGAGATATTTCCATCAAAAGTTCTCGGGGGGGGTTCCACACCAACCCACAGTGGTGATCCGCTTGGTCTTCAACAAGTCCCATCCCCCCCTAGCCCAAAATCCTGGGTGCCACATTGTAGTGGAGGTATGATGTACTTCTGTATCACACTGTGACTTAGTCCGCTCCGACCCTGGAAACATCATCATTAATCCACTGCAGGCAGCATATAGAGGCAGAGTCTCGAAATTTGGGCAACTCAATAAAAAAAAAATCGAAATCCATGATCCTAGAAACATTGACCACCCGTAAGTCTACACATCTTGTCTTCCATTTGTCAGCATTGATGCTGACATATTTGTCTTACAAAATGTCTTTTGAAACTTAAGCCCTGGATAAATACGGTCAATGATCATAACTGGGCAGAGCGCCATGGCTGCGCTCCAAAGGGGTGTCAGAAAGTATCGGATGAGTTGCAACATAGGGGTGGAGGAATATAGGGCTGTAACAAGACAGGCAGGGGCGATAGTTAAGTACCCCTGGCCTGGGTCATCACAACTCTGAGGCTGCTCCTACTTGGTACTGGTTTTGATGATGTCATGACAGCCAGGTACACATGTATCAAATTACATTTTGAGCAGGAATTATCGCACAGACAATATAGGGCCCCAACCACTATTGGCGGTTTAGAACTGGGCTTCCTACTAATAACATAATGAAAACTGCCAGACTTAAGCCAGGCCTAATTGAGAAATAAGAATAAAAAAAGCTGTACAATTTTTAACACTATAATTTTATATCAAACTTTCAGAAGAACTTTTAATTCAAAGAATTAAGTACACAAAAAACAATCTAAAAAAAATTTTTTTTCTTGTTTACAGTTTTCAACAATTCTACAGAAATTATGGCCAAGCTCAGTACCACAAACTTACTGCAAAATGTTTGCACAGTACTGCAGATGCTTGACCATGATCAAAGGAAGTAGCCCAGTGGCTAATTCCTAGACAAATGAGGTAATTAATTTCATGACTGTGTCATGACAACTAATGGACTACAAAATCAAGGAGTCGTCCTGCTCGGGTGTTATAAGCTGCCATTGGACACAAACAAATATGGCAGATATTTCTACATCACTGTTATTGGCATTTGTACTTTTTTTTTTTTTCTATTGTCAATTTGGTACAAACCAAGAGATTTTGCTTTGCTTCTGCTTCACCTTTACTTCTGCCAGGAAACATAAAGCTTTTTCAATTACAAAAAAAAAGGGCTATTTGCCAGAAAACCATGCATTACCGCCCAGTTTGACGAAGCTTGAAGACATCCTTGAAAAAGTGGACGTGCTAGAGAAGGCAGCTTTAACACAATATCGTAATCATCATGATCTCAATTCAGCAGGAACTATCTGCGATCACAACCAAGTGAGAAGTTCGGCACCCGCCATTTGTTGTTTTCATCAGGGGAAACACACTCCATCTTGACCCCAGAGGGAGGTTCACGACCGGCGATGTGTTTCCACGGAGACAAATGAAACATCCACATCACTGCACGCCCGCGCTCCCATGATTGTACAGGATATACCAAAGAAATGATAACAGCCTAATCAAATGCGTCAAAACAGGGGGAAAAAAAAAGATTTACCCGTCGAAGGTTTAACGAGGCGTAAAAATATTATCCTGCTAGTTTGCATCATTATCCTTCGTTTGGATTTCACTTCTGATCGATGAAATGAGCTTTGAATAATTCTTAAGCAATTTACACGGTTGGTTTGATTGCCGCTGTGGCTATTACAGGCTTTTATTCTTGAGTCTTTTCATTCTCCTGCCCATCACAGCTGCCAAAGGAGAAATCTTGTTACTCTTCTCCCCAAGAATTATGATATATCCTGCTCCCTCCATCAATTCTTGATTCCAAAATAGGATTTTATTTTATTTTTTTCATCTTCAATTTTGTTTTGCTCATCTGTATCTTTCTTTCCCTCATACCGTCTTTTTCGAATATTTTTTCCCCCCCCCTTTCTGTTCGTTTCATTTTGACCGTTATTATTCTTCCGTGATAAATAATTTTCTCAGCGCCGATTATGATTAAATCATGCGAGGTCTCCTTAAATGCTAATCGATAGACGGCTCAGGGATCGCCATCCTCGTTCACACAAGAAAATGATTCCCCTAATCGAATCAGCCGTCGAAACTCAAGCTCCACGACTCGTCGATGCTAACTTGATAAGGTTCACCATTTTCTCTCGCTGATTGGCATTGACAACTAGCATGCACAATATCCGGTATCCCCTTATCCCTCGGAATCCCGTCCACAAATTCTTACATCCCCCCACACCTAATCAAATTCTGTCACCAGTCTCCCTCTATGCCTGCACAAAAGTTTTCAAATCCACTTACGGGAGGGTGATGGCTATTGACTTAATCCTTTTACAACCAGTCATATGGAGCTTTGTTTCATTGTATTTTGAGTCACTTGAGGATAAACATCTGATCTTCACCTTTAATTGGCTATTTTTTTCCCCAATCTTTACCTGATGGTAAATTTAATGCCCTTAGCAAGGAAACAGGCGATACATGATACTGGGGGAAGTCTGACGTGTGCCCACTTTGAAGACCGATTAGACGTGAATATTTGCCGCTCTCTGAAATGTCCTTTACCAGTCAAAACTGGCGATTTCTGCCGGTGATTTCTCTCTGAGGTTCAATTTTGTTTTTCTGGTCCACGTGCAGAAAACATCACACTCCATAAAAATATATGTCTAAAGTGAGGTGAGAGCTTGGTCATTAAGATCCATCAACTCTTTTCTCTCTTCTTTCAAGAAAAGTATTGTCAAGCTTTTACCTTTGATGCTTGCAGAAAAGGGTTCTTAATTTCGACAAATTCGAAGGAAAATTGGCAGTGCTTTCCCCACTCCTACCACGTAAAAGATGGCAGAATGGGAAGTGCTCTTGGCACAGTGGATGGGAGTGCATTTGTTGTGTTGAGAGAGGTAAGTGAGGAGTGATGTAAGTTCTTAGACACCTGACTATTTGTCACTATTGAACTGATTTTCAGTAATCTTTTCAAAAGTTGCTCATAATTCTCAAGCATGGACATCCATGTGAAGTGAGACTGCACCTGCCCATTTTACAGAATCAGTTTGAACAATATTTTGAGAACTCTGACTTGCACAAAAAAGCACAAGTCTACACACAAGTGAGTCTACTGTAACCAGTTAAGAGTTTTCGGTTTCAAGATTCCTTGTAATTACGCACATTGTCAGTCACATTGAGCACTTTATACAATGAAAGTGATATCAAATCTGTATGATTAAAATAAAACTTTTCTTTCCTTTTTTATCCACTTGTAAAAAAACAAAACCGCCTCAATTAGCTACAAAGAAAAAAACAAAGAACAAAATCAAGGATTCCAAGGAGAAAACAATAAAGCAGAGCATTGTTGACGCTCTGCCAATCAGACAAAGAGGGTGTTCATCATTGTCATGGTAACCTCCATAACATAGAGCAATGAAACTGCTCAATCTTGATCCTGCTATATTGTCACTAAATTTAAACTGAGCATGAGTTGCTTGGTACTGTATATGAATTACCACATGGATTATGTCATCAGTTCACTAAAAGATTTTACACCGCTCTTTTCCACACAGTGATTCTTCAATCTAAATTCAGTCTCATAATACTGTTTATATGCACTTCATCAAAATGCATTTTTCGTAGATCTCCTCCTGGGCAAACATATCTCAGACGTGCCTGTCGATGGCAACGTTTTAGGTTGAGTTTGGCAGGTGTGTGGCATGCATGGCCTACGTCCACATCAGGATTACGCAAGCCCAATAGCAACTGCAGTGAATAGAACATTGCAGATTAATTAATGATAAACTTTGTCCTTTTGAATGTATACTTTTCTTGGTGCTGAGCTCTCTTCAGCAAGGTTCATTTTCCTTTTTGTACCGTTCTTTCTTTTGTGTTGTTTCATTGTAAATTTAATGGGGCATCTACATTGGGCACTGGCTGGCAAAGCGATCCCTTTTGGTTCACTTTTCAAAGAAAATCCGTGGTTGCTAAGCGACATATTCTGACCACTCAAGAGAGATACATTTCAATTTAGACAAAGAGTTGTATACACCTGTAAATACCATAAAAATTATAACAGATATGATCTTATAACAGTGATCTGATAAAAAAATCCAGGTGGCTACACATATTATGATTTTAGTTGTCATTGAGATATTTGGCAATGAACTGTGGCTCTGACAGGCATCACCCCCAATCGATCGTCCACATTCATAGGGGGTAGCTCAGAACACAATCCTGAGGTTAACTTTTCAATTCCCCTCTCCATGCATTTAAAGCTTTCACTTGTAACCTTCATGGTTAGTATTGCTCAAATTTATTTTTTAGTGAGTGCAAAAGTAGAGTGGCAACAATTGAGCATGCTATCAAGATACAACAACACATTACTAAGAGCAAAATCACTGACACATTGAAGAAATTGTTTTCTCTTTAGTAAGCCTGTGCTTCAGTGTGGACAGCATGCACTTAACTCTTTTCACAATCTTGACTGCACATACGCACGCCCCAAAAAACGGAAGGTAAACCAACTCACGGTCGTGCAGTACCTGGAACAGGTGCCAAGAAACTGAGATTCTTGCAGATGGTATAACAAACCTTTATAAAAACAAGTGTAAATATTCAGAGGGCTCCTACCTGTAGTTATGTCTCTTGCACATCATACAAAAAAATTGAGGTACAATTGGTCGAAAGTGTGTGCATTTTCATGCTATTTGTGGTTGTCTCTGTTTGCCTCCCGTGCACGACAGCGTCTCCAAATTTTAAAATGGGTAGCGAATTTTGGAATCTCTCCGTCACAATTTTGGCATTTGCATCAGACTCTACCCGAAACACTTCCAGAATACATGCTTTTGGGAGGCGGGTATTTTGACAGTGTTCAGAGACCTCCATGGAAAGGTTGGGAAACTTTTTCTGCCAACTAGTGCAGGTTACCACTCCTGACTTTAATATCCCCCAAAATATTGAAGAAATAGTGAAGGGAAAGATAACAGTCCATAGACGTTGAAGAGATATTCAGATATATTCAGAACAGATATGACAGTCCATAGCTATGGTTAGACATTCCTGATATAAATACATAAATTCCAGATTAAACAGATTTCCACAGCCAAAAATCAATTTAGATATTCATCAACAAATGGAGTCCAGCTCCATTCTGACAGTTTCTTGTTTGAAAAGAGAGAAAAGGTGTTAAGTACCGATACAAACAGATTTTTAAAGTTTTCATAGACAGCGAATATGTCAAAACAATTCCACTATAAAGTAGCACTGTTGGCTATAGTAGACAAAGAATGAAAAGCAGCGATGCTTTGAAAGTATCGACCATCAAGCGCGGCATTATGTCAACTACAAAGGGAACAAAGACAATGGATTCCACTCTGGACTGGAACAATTGACTGCTTCAAAATAGGTGTAAGGCAGAGTCAGCCCAGCAGGGCGAGCAAAAAGCTGTTACAAAACTCTGTTTGCTACAAAGGAACAACAAAAACACAGCTATTTGTAGCAAAAAATGTGGGTGTCTTCTTAACGCTGTAAATAAAGCTAATAAGGTCCCGATCTGAAAACAACGGACAAACGACATCGAGGCAAACGCTCTATTCACTGGATCCTGAGATGCCCATGTCTTCCATGAGTTGATACGCTGAATGCTATTGTTAAGAGGAGGGAGTAGAGAGAAAGGGGGGGGGGAGGAAAAGAGAAGAAGAATCAAGATGAGAAGTTTGGCATAAAACTTAGCATTTAGAAAGCAATACAACAAACAAACAAAAAAATTCAGCAACAGGCACAAGCATACACAGCGACTGATGGAAACTTCTGTACAGTGCAGGACATTACACACACACACACACACACTGACAAGATGCAACTCAATGCAATCAGAGGAACTTCATCACGATCTCCACAGCCCTCCAGAGGCTTGTGACCACCGAGCCCTGCCCTGCCACAATTCTAATGTTAGACGTCTTCCCCATAATATTTACTGGGTTTGACAAATGTGGTTTTACTATACATTCTTTTAAATTCAAGCTTTGCCAATTCCCAAAATCTTCCAAAACTTTAAAGACAGTCGAAAAAAAGCACTCAAAATTGAGGAAGAGACCCTGGGTGAATGAATTCAGGAGGGCCTTTTTCTCAACGTTTTCAGATGGAAAAAAAGTCCTCACAAGGCATTTCTTAATTCCTACCACGGTGTGCAGACTAGTACGACCTCCAGTGCTAATATATCTATAGGTCGCCGAAGATCGGCGAAGGGAATTTTGTCAATTTTGTGGATCCGATCTTTTACTGACAGTGTGTAATAAACATCGGCCCAATATGACATCTGATCAGATTTACAAGGTGACCCCTAACACTGACCTCATCATTTCATCAAATCTTTACATAGAGAATAAACACGAACACAGACACAATGGCAGGTAAATCAGAATCATTGGCATAAACTGATTCTTGAAGTCTCTGCTGAACCAAGTCCAAAATTGGAATCAAACCATCAGACAAACGACGACAATAGAACCAGTTTCACACAACGAGATGGAGTCGAGATGCCGTATTTACTCAACGTCTGTGTGAGACAAGAACAGAGACATGTGGTCCAGGTTCACTGAAGACAGCTGGCGATTCTATCATACCTAATCAATTGATGATCGGTAAATGGTAGTGAGGGCGCAATTGTGGTGGTTGTGAAGGCAGTTGTGACTGAATAATTCCCTGGGGTGATTACAGTGGCAACAGTGATGGCGAGACCATCACAAGGACAATTAGACAGGCTGCAAATGGTATTTCTTGGAGAGAGGGTTCGAGCAGTTACAATTTAACAAAAAGCAGAGAACTACTGGATCAATTTCTATCCAGAAAATGACCAATATATCAACATAGCACTTTGCCGGTTTAAGTGAACCAGAAATCAAGCCTTGAGTTGTCACATTTCCAGAGAAAAACAGGACAAAACCTCACACCATGACCTTTTTGCACTGACTTGGACCATACACTACATGAAGTTTCACGGAAGTCATCTGGGGTTGTGTGATGCTATTTAGTGATATTAGTGACCATGCCACCCATAAATATCAAAATACTAAAATTTTCAACTTTAAATATGAATGTTGTCTTAACAGTAGTCTTTTTTTCGGAGGGGGAGGGTTTCTTCAATAATTTACGCCAAAAATTTTGAGAACAAAAGATCCAAACACTTTGAGTATGATGAGATTGCTGACTTCAAATCAGTTCCTGTACTGAATTTGCGGTGACTTCTTTTGTAATGAAGCGTTCTGTTTTGATAAATTTCAGAGAAAACTGCAAGTATTATTTGTAGAGAGACTGACATTTAGTTCAAAGATGAAGAAACCCATAATTGCAGGGAGGGAGCCCTTTCTATTTTTCATTTCATGAACCGATCGACTGCCGTTGCAGAGTAAAAAATTCCGATGCTGTTGCAAACATTCCACAGGGACGTGCAACTTTGCCGCAAACTTAGTTTCGCCCTGAACGTTCGGAAGTTTGCAATGATGTAATAATCACCTGGGGGGTGAGCTGAGTGGAGAAATTTATGTGAAATGACGAATGGCACACATTCGTCTCTCTGAGAGAGGCTATCAGATTCCAGGGACAAATTGATGAAAAATAGTACGCAATTGAATTTACAAAGAGTAAAAAAAAAAGGAAGGAACCAAAAAGTAAAAGAAAAAAAAAACCTTCAATATACTTGCCGTTTGGGGCAGGATTGATATAACATGATTTCTACAATTTTTAAAAAGGTCAACCATTCGATCCCGTTTGTCAACTTTTTTTGTCGAGAGCTTGCGGAAACCAAGGACCGCATTCTTTAGAAAGTAAATATTCTCCGTGATTTGATTAAGCCAGAGATTTGCGCCTCCAATTCCCTGGCAATCAGCAACAATTCGATTAGTGGAAAACAATTGCCAAAAGCATCCTATTGATGGGAAAATCAGGAATTATTCGATACGACAGCCAATCAGTCTTGGGGACTATATTGTCGGTTACGGCCGGCATAGAGCAATTGACTTAATCGAATCAACGCGAACAAGCATCAGGTGCGACTGAGGGACAAGAGACATGCAGCTGTGGCAGCCGAATCGGATGAGGAAAAAGTTTACAACCAAACCTGCATGGAGGGTACGTGATTGGATTAAAGCATGGGGTAGCACAAGAGGGGGGGGGGGGGAGAAGAGCAAGAGGGCGATGCAACAGCATTCATTTTGAGTCGGCAGAGGGCTTTTCGATCAATCAAGGGGTGACTTTGATTCAACTGCAAGCAGTTTCAGCACACCATCATTGAATAAAGAGGACAGATGATGACAGGCCGAAAAAGACAGAAAAACGAAGGTTTGCAAAAGTCTTATCAGTCCAGGGCAGAAACTGCAAATAGACCATAAATGGAACGCTGTCAGGTACACGGCTGCTCGTTCAGGGAACCGACCATGCCAGCGACACCAGCATTTAGGACGGCAATGCAACTAAGGGTAGGCTAGCTACAAAGACGAATCAATTTTCCATCACGGCTTCAACTGATTCATTTACTGTAACCTCTTATTTGGTTTGAAACCACTGTCAGCAAGTCCTATTGTAAACAGATCAGGTCACATCAAACATATCTCCCTCTTTTCCTGAAATTTAGATGAATAACCAAGGACTCCATTTTCATGCCTTGATTGTGATATGACCAAAGTGAGAGACTCACAGACTAGCATATCAGGCTGAGGGTTTCCAAATTTTCAAAAGTTGCGAAAAGTCGTGCTGTAGCGGCAGTCCTGATTACACAGTGCGGTGCAAACCAGCCGGGCAAGGTTTCCCATGTCCAAGGTGGTCTGAAAATTTGGACTTTGGAAAACTTATGCAAGGGGCCCTTTTGTCAATATATTTTTATGGACTACCTAATGTCCTATGAGTGCACAGAAGTACAGTTTAACAGATGCTATGTGGAGATAGATTGAGAAATGATAAATGAATGGTAATATTCTCTGGTAAATATGAAGCACGTCGATCATGTCATTTGTGCCCGTGTTTCAACACACGATTTATCATGAAGGGGTGCCGACTTCCAACTGGATCGATATAAATGTAAATATGCCCGAGTGTATGCCTGAGTATATGACCAAATTTTGAGGGAAAAAAAAAAGTGCATGCACAAATTCGAGTAACGGTAATTTCGATGCAGAGTCAACTAACCAAATTAATTTTCTGTGTAAATGGAAGTGCGCAACACACGGTGTGTCTGCTGCCAACAAAGCCGTAGTATTACACAATTCTCATATAACCTTGCCAGTGAGAGTATCTTTATGCAGAGAGAGGTTTTCATCATGGGTATATTTCATACTTGGCCAACAGCTGACTCCTGTGAACACAACTCTGTCTGCTGCAGGGTCGGAATCTACTGGTTTAAAAGAAAAGTGGATGGTGCTTTGCTCCACGCAGCACGCATCCTGTGTGCACCTCATATCAGCAGTTTCAAGAAAGAGTTTTCAGTTTTTAAACCTCTCCACGTCATTTTTACCATCCTCTGTAGGCATTCTGAAGCACAGCACGACGAAGGTTGGGTCACATGACCAGGATCAAGGCACTGGGGACTGTGCCTTCCAGCAGTACAGTAGTGTAGAACTCACCAGTGGTTTAAAAAAAAAAAAAATCAAGGTCAACAGCCAGAGGGGATGCTCCTGCAACTTCATTACGTAATTACTTTGCAAAGAATTACAAATGAGACCAGTGTGACAACTTTGTGGGCAAAGATCAGATTTCACCCCTAGTAACGCTCACTACCCTGGGGGCAAGCGAACCCCAGGATGTTTGGGCTGCCGAAGGGTGGCTTTTCTAAATGATTAAAACATTGTCTACATAGTTGTCTAGAACGGTAAACATTTCTCATGAAGCCTCTTAGCATTTGCTGCTTATAATTGACTACGAGAACAGTGGATTGTTGCCGGTTGCAGCGTTCTGTTGTTAAACTTTTGGTCACTGAAGTTTTGTCATCAAAGTCGATGGAAAACTTGGAAAAACTGGTTTCTTTTTTCCTTTACACCCAGGGAGATTGCCACCAGAAGATATGAAAAGCAACAGAGGAAGACTGCATGTGCTCTAGGGCTGCCACGATTACTATGTGCTGAAGGCACATCTCCCAGAGCACATACCTGTGGTTTTATTTTAGGTTAGTATGTCAACCACTTCCACCATGGTGTGTCCAAGGAAAGATGCCCCTGTGAAAGTAAGATATGAATCTTCGTCAGGTATACGTACACGTTTCAATTTAAAACTGGCGCCACTCTGCTGGCCGTAGTGTGACTATCAGTGTCAAAGAGCTTAGTGGGGTCCCATGGCAACACATGGAATTACAGTTTGTAGGATGAACGGAACAAGCATACATAGCTAGGTTACGTAAGACAGACCGTCGAACAGGGGATGTGAAGAATCGGATAACACTTTCATACGTGGACCTAAAGATGAACTGCATGCATTCAGACAGAGGCACTGAGGCTAATCGACATGTGACAAGTACAAATATAAAGATATTTAGTCGTAACTCTCGCTTTCTGGTAGAACCACTTCAAGACCAAGTCCCTCTCACAGGAGGTGAGCATTTACGATGACTTTTCCAGGTGTTTCAAAAAAAGAAAATCCATAAAATCTGATGCCTAATACAATAGTAATAGTACAACTGTCTTTCCATACATTGTCTCTGTAGGCTGAACTTCTATGGGAAGAGTGACCATCGACAAATGCTTGATAGCTGTCGCTGTGGATTTCATGGTGCTGGTAAAATCCTCAGTCGACCCTAATCACCACCTTTGACAAGCAACTAGCAAACATTAGACAAATTTGAAAGTTTTGAGAGAGGACTTTTATCCTAACTTAAAAAAAATAATTATGAAAAAATGCAACCAGCCATCAAAATTGAGCAAAGTACAAATAAAAGACATCAGTGCTCGATGAACAACAGTCCTTTGTTTCAAAAATATGAGAGACACTGCCCTGGTTTGTCCATGTTCTCTTATCGACAGGGGTGTAGACAATTTTCTGGAATACCTGAACTATGCAGGAAGAACTGGTTTCTGAAATATTCTTTTGAAAGCCTTTTAAACATTCGTATCAGGGCTGAAAAATTTGGGATTGAAAGTGATGATTGACAAGTCACCATCAAAGCAAATGGTAAAACCTCCAACTGAATTCCACGTTGACACACGCCTAACTTCAAATCACTTTTCACAGGGGTCGTACTTGCCTCTACGACAGTCCGCCACAAAAGCCATCCGTGTCGTCCTGTGATGACGAGCGTGATGGAAGTAACAGCATCAGAACTTCTTGAGTGCTGGTTTTACGAGGGCTGTAAGAGTCTTTAGAGGCCTCTTCAGTACCCCAGTTTATGAAAGCACCCCCTGCTTGCCGGCAGAAAGATGACCCGCTGCTAGACAATGAGCGTCTCTCTGTGACAAACAAAAAGAAAAGAGAAGATAGACAAGTGACATATCAAAACTTGTTTCAGAGGCATTCAGTGCTATGCCTGTGATTAAGCGTAAATTTGGCTGAATTAACACCTAGCAACCAGTCTGAGATGATGAGGTTGCCAGATGCCTTTAACATAGCTCAGCCTTGGATTGAGCGCTGACACATATAAAATAAAAAAGGAAAAAGAAAAACAAGAATGCAGTCTTTTCAAAAATTGATGACCAGTTTGAAAGAACTGGAATTTTGGTTGATTTGCCACATGTTGAGGAGGGCATGGGCTTCAGACTATCACCTTTGACAGATTGGTTACGATTTGAGTCATAAATGAGCGAAGAAAGAAGAACAGGGGGAAAAAAAATGATGTTTCAAGAACAATTTATGGCGTACAGTCCTAGGTATCATGCAGCCAACAGAACGAAGCTTGGATGTAAGTTCAAGCTTTCAGAAATTGTCTCAGAACTTTGAAGTTGATGTTGCAATATGATCCTAGATATGAAAATGTGTTCACATCAGGGTATTTGGGTTGGCAAGAGACAAGAAGTTTTGGCCAAAATTTTCCTGTGCACCCCTTGCTGACTGATGGTGCCGCTACACTTTATAGTCATTCCATATATTTGCATCCCTAATTCAAATCTTTGTAACTACAACCTACCCTGGTTCAGATGTTATAAGGCAAAACAAGTCACAGGACCATGTCACACTGGAAAAAAAAAAAAACTCGTCAAATATTTGGAAATATTATCAAAACAAAACTTTGCAATGGCAAACAGGATGCACGATGTATTCAATTAACCTTATTTCTCTGTGAAATTATTGAATGAAGATTGAATGGCATAACAACTGAATCAAACGGCTGGACAATAAGTCTAACACACACGGAGACCACTGGCAGGCACACGCCTGCAGCAGTAATGCATTGACTTGATAGAGACAGAAATAGAATAGAGAATGAAATGAAAATTTAAAAAAAAAAATGAAGCGATGGTAGAAAAATACATGACAGATATAGCACATGGCTAGTTAAATATTGCTTTCTTTGATGTTCTGAAAGGTGTAAAAACAAAGAGTAAATGTTTTCGGATGTTTGTGACTCATATAGGTAACAAGAACTTCCAAGTGTAAACAATTGCATTAGAGTGACAGGGCACACTGTTCTTGAACAGAAGTACAACCTCAGTGGTGTTGCGTGCGTTAAGCGTGTTCTCAAACCTTTCGCACCATCGTGCGTTTCCTTCTACGTCAAAAGCACAACAAACTATCAGTCGAGGTGCATGAAGGAAAAGAAAGCTTATCCGATAAATTGAAAAAGATGTTTCTCAAATGATAATTCAATTTAAAAAAAAAAAAATTCAGTATTTATAGTAAGTCAATGGAGGATTTTAAAAGGAAAAAAAATGGAACAAGGATCTTTTACCAAATTAAAAAAAAAAAAATTTAATGGAGGTCAATCCAGATCTCTGACACAAACAGAATGACAAAACAATCCTCTTTACCAGTGCCCCTCCTGCAGAGTGACTTCATGTTAATGTGGCAGTTGGGAGATGATACAGCAATGAAAGAAAATCAAATGAACTTGCATGGACTGAGATTCGATTGGATAGAGACGTAGGTGTTCTGAGGGATGGAAACGGCTCCAAGACTCGGTTACAATGCAGACACACCACATAATAGGTAACCTTTCATTCTTGATGACCTACAAAGAGGCCGTGAATACCGATGCAGACAACGTCACGGGGTGCCCCGCTGCTAGACGAACTGTGATGAACTTCTCCTCCCCCCCTCTTAATGACCAAAACTTCAGGACATCGCAAATTAATAGTTTACTTGTGAACCTCACCGATTCCAACCGAGCAATAATCGCAAGAAAAAAAAAACCACATCCCTATGACCCAGGTTAGAATTATGACTGGCTTTAAAAAAACTGCTTTGCAGTTTGCATCATATGACATTTGACTTGATCCCAGCTTTGGGAGAAAGAATCACTGACCACAGTTATGTCATCAGTCAGGCAAAAAAAAAAAAACCTGAAGCTCTGCTGATGTTAGCTGGCTATTGAAAGAAAGGTATAGTGAGTCTGTTAATGGGGAAGGTACATGGTAGAAGGATTCAGCAGGGGACTTCTTCTGTCCCATACGATATGGTAAAGATCCTGTGCTTAGTCATCACACGTCGCCGGCTTTTCAAAGGGCGGGGGGGATACAGTAGCAATCAAGTGAGCTTCAAGTTATCACTTTGGTTTTTTTTTTAAATTCTCAAGATGGTAAATTTGACCGGAGAAAAATAAAAACTCTCACCAAACAGCATTTTGACACTTCTTTATTTGTTTTTATATACTTTTTGAGTTTCCTGAAAAGGACATACGACAATTTAAAGAATAAAGTTGGCATTTCTCACCTTCCCTTTAAAGTGCTACTGTAAAACTTGGGACTTTCCAAAGTACATGCACCACTGATTAAAATGATAGTGTGATAAGGGCCTGTATTTCAAGATATGAGTTAGTGACAGTAACAAAACTTACAAAACAAAACTATGCCAAGACTACACTATTGTGAACTTCTCATTGTTGCTACGTATACACAGGATCAAATTTCACGAAAATATGTGCAAATTTACATTTAGCATTTTAATCACCCAATTTGGTCGGAAATTTGGCACGTCGCATTACAGAAAAACCGGCAACCCTTGTGAGAGAACTAACATAATAATCAAGAAAAGAAAAACACAAAGTTCGCTCTATTTACAATTCAGATTCTTACAAACAGTTTCAATTAACAAGCCAGTTTAAAGTCTGACTTTATAATGTGTACCTAAATACTGCAGAATGAGTAAAGAGTACTCGCTTTGCCATGTGTTACGAATAAACTGTTCAATGTCTTACGAGGTCAGATAGGAAAAAATAATATTTTTCATGCTCAGCATCTTCCCTGAGGCACAATCACAAACTTGTTGATCATATATTCACATTATCAATCTTATATACACATGAGAACCTCGATCCACACTCGGGAAAAAAAAAAAAGAGAGACCAATGTTAGATTGATTCTTCAAACCGCTTCTTTGAAGTCATTTACGCTTGACTAGTGTTTCTATGGGCAACCAAGGCAACCAAGGCAACCCGGGTACCCGCCCAACATTCGTTATCGAACAAGTTCCAAAAACACTACCTGGTTCCGTCATAATGTACACGAACAAAAACAATTTTTAGCTCAATGTTGGACGTTATCTTTTGTTTTTTTACATAAATGATTCAATGAAGCTATGAAGTAATACGTACCATGTTTTATTTGAGACGAAAAGAGTGAATTGAAATATAAGGTAATAGGGCAAAATGACCTGATGATAAGGAAAGTGAACTTATTACACTAAGTAAGACTTCGCCACACCAATTATGAGGTATGAAGGTACTGTTGAAATGCAAACGTTAAGCTAGGTTCCGCAATTTTTATGGGATACCCAGGTATCCGACAGGTACGGGTCAGAAACTGTCCAGTTCCAATTTTAGGAACCACGATGAAAAAACATTACATTGAACTTTTAATTTTTTTTCAAAAACTTTCCACTCACTCAAACTTTCCACACACTGAGTTCTTGTGAGGAACGTCTCCAGTAAGCGCCAATGAAAACTACATACTGATGTGCATCAATGGATGGCTTGAGCTGCGAGGATTTTGGCTGACATTTTGTCCAGGGCAAGGTGTGATGTTCACCCCTAGCGAGAAACTCATCTGAAACTATAGCCTACGGTTCAAAGGTACTGCATTCCTGGTGTCGCTCAAAACACCAAAGCTCATGCCCTTGCAACATTGGTTTACCCGAGTTTCCCTCGCCTGGAGAAAATTCATTCTGCTTTTGCTCATAAGACAGATGAAAATGTTCAACGCAAAGTGACAGCAACCCCCTCACTTTTGATCACACTTTCTGATGCAACATTCGAGGTAGCACCATGACAGTAGGCCTGACATATTGATCTTAAAGGGGGTAACCAGTAGCGTTTTCTCCCTTAATCCGGGTACCCGCCCCACGTTTACTACCCGGATCAATAATTACTCCCGTTGAAAGTAATTCAAATCTTAATTCTCGCTTTTTCTTCGCTGAAAATCGGTGGCCCTATTGATGGGTATGTTAAGTGTAGCTGGGTGTAAGTCGTACACTAATAAGATCCCTTCACACCAGCTTACAGTATAATGTACAATAATGTCAAAGTTAATGATGCAGACATCGTCTTGGTCGGACACCCGACGGATATGAGTAAAAATTGCCAGACTCTGATTTGTAGAAATCTATGAAAACACTAGTAATCAGGTTTTGGGATCCTCCAAAATACACATTGTAACATCCTACATCTTACTGTGATGCACGACAGCTCTGCTGACCAAAAGGAACATTATTGCAATTCATCATAATTAGGCCAAGCTAAAAACATCGATATACAGGACTCCTAGATTTTCAGAAAATTTGAGTGTGCTGGCCTTTTTCTCCCCCTGGAGTGGACAGGATCACGAAAATCTCGCCAGTTGGCAGCACAGCAATCTTGTTTTCATGTGCCGCATCACCATCATCCATGTTGCTATGTTGCAAAGTTGTCAGAATTTCTCAGGTTGGGACAAAGCATTTTTGGCGAAGCATTCTACTTTTGAAAATTAAAAATCCATGTGGCTGTATAAAAAAGCATTGGAGCAGGGACAAGAAACTAATTTTTTTACACTTGGCCTTAACACTGACTCCTCCTCCTCCTCTTCAGATGGCAAGTGGCAACAAAGAAAACGCAAAACAGCAGAGACTCACTGGTAATTTATTGAGGGTGCATGCATGGTCCCTTTAAGTTGATTGGAGCCGCCAGTTCTGGCGAACCATGTTCATGCACAGTGGGAGTAAATTGGAGAGGATTTCCTAGAAGGAAGTAGCAGGCTGACATAACGAGATGCTCTTGCCGATGATATCATTAAACCCATTCAGGTAAATTAATTAAGTGATGTAAAGAACACAATTAAAAGTCCACAGTTCCTGCTGAACGCACACGAGCAAACCCCGAAGAGGGGATCAAACTGTACGATGGGTGGTATCACTTTGAGCATGAGAACGCGTTTGACCTAAATCGAACAGTCAACGTCGAAGTGGATGCACACTCTGCCACGGATGAACGACTGGGAATCCCGCTTTGCGCGGGGACAGTGAACGACATTCAAGGGGAAGTTTTGACTTCAAACAATGACCACAGAAGGATCCAAATGTTCGCTTAAGAGAGGATGATACATCACATATGAAGATCTTTTACTATATACTCGATATTCAAGTAACATTTTATACTTAATACAACACTACATCTAGATAGCTGACAACGAAATATAGGTTGAACATAATGTCTGAAGTTTCTGCTGTTTCAGTCTTAAACTGCCAGATGTTACATTACGTTAATCAAGTACTTCATTTTCAAATTTCGATAACAACGAAACCACAAGACTGAATGACAGAGGAAGGGGTGGCAAACTAGTACTTGAGTTAATTGGGTCCAATATTCTGGACCATGGTACCTACAGAACATAGTCGCGTCCACTCTGTTGAGCTATGAGTTTGTTGTGAAGTCATAATACAACATTTTGCTTTCCACATAAATGTACAACAATGTTTCTTACATAGGAGCATGACAAATGCATTGTTCTTATAGGCACACACGGAACGTGAAAAGTACCACGGCCTGCGGGGAAAAGCATTTTTAATAATCTTTTGGTTTGTTACACATACAATGTACGTCACTGAAACTTTGAAGCACCAGGGGGCAGTTACTTTCAGATCCAGGTACTAACACTGTTGGTCTGGTACAAACACCAGGGAAATTCCTGCTAAAGTATCCTCAGAAACAAGGGCCAATATATTTTATGGGCTATGTAGCATGTAATAAAAGATCTTCCTCTCTGGCACAGGGGAGAATTTCAAATGGCTCAGGTCACCTGATTCTGTATTGGTCAATTGGTGCAAAAAAAAATGTGCAATATGTGATGTATGTATTAAAAACAATTTCTGCCAGATTCAGAATTAAAAACAGAAAATAGACTAACTTTGACATACGGACTCACAAGCAAACCGAAGCCTGATTAATGACAAGGTTGCGGAGACTTCATCAACGTGTGATTTTTATTAAACCGGATCACAAACCACTGTACCAAGGATCGTCATCGGCCTCTTAATTACCTCAACTTATTTACGTCTTTGTGCATCTCTCAGAAAAAAGAAAGGTCATATTAACACAAAATAATCTATCCTGGGAATTGGGAAAAGTTTAATCCAGTAATTCTACAAAACGCAAAAAATGTAAAAGATGAATTAAGGATTGCCCTGCAGCATGCTTCAATTTACAAACTGTTTTTTTTTTCTAGTTTGGAAGGGGGTATAAGAGAATAAACTTAATGTTCTTATCACAAACTGCACAATACATTAAACACATGATCATATTTCTTCCACAAGACAAAGCACACAGATATACCAACAACAAAAAAATTTCAGAGAACAAACGATAAAAAGCATTTTAAAAGAGAAAAAGAAATTAATTTTAAATGGCAATCTGGAGACCCTGGACAAGTTGCACATTTCAAGGTCATAGCCACAATGGAAACTATCAGAAGAACATTGTGGATGACGAGTGCTGCATAAGGTGCCAATTAACAGAGATATACTTTATCCTTGTGATGAACTCATCCAAGGAGGCAGTTTTAAAGAATACAGAGTGCATGAACAAATGAGGGCAATACCCCATAGCGTAATGCGCAGAATCTCAAGCGACACCCAGCGATGTTTCTAAAACCTCTCCATCTGGGCATGGCACCTTAAAAGTTTACGAGTCAAAGATGATACGGAGCTTCTTTGCAATCACTCATGGAGTTTTCTCTTTTATTTATCTTAAGTTTCTTGAAAATGGAAATTTTACAAAATCTGTGCAGTATCTGCAGGAAAAGAAGTTGGCGCCCTCTGTTGTGCCATGGTCTCCAGCATAATTGACAACTATAACGAAAAAGCCTTTGCCATCCAGCTGGAGTATGCTCACACATTTTACTCCACAACGATTCGCTGCCATTTGAACCAAATTTATGCATATCCGATTTGTGCAAGTGAAATGTAAGTGACGACTGAGGGCCAGAAATCATCAGGTGCAACATTGAATGTAATACTCTCTTCACACAAGTACTGAAACAAGTACTTGTCGACAGGTTTCATTACCCTCTAATCCAAGAATACTGTTACAAATGAAGAAAAGACTGGAGCTGTAACATAGACATATCCCTGCCAGTTATACACAAATCTCTTTCCAGTTTATAGAGACCGATTCTGTTCCAATTTCCCTCTCCGACAAAGTCAATGCACTTTTCCAAAATCTACGACAAAATATCCCAATAAAACAACAAGAAAAAATACAACAAAAGAAGAAAATGCTTACGCAAAAGTCTATCCCCTTATTTGTTCATTCTATAGGCGATAACTGCTGTAAGTGCTACAAAGAACAAAATGTGATAAGGCAGAGAAAAACGTGATTCCATAATCCCAGGCAACCTCTGAGCGTCAACCTTTGACTATCACCATCACTTCATCACCTCTATCATACACCTGACTTCCTTCTGATGTATCTGTTGTTACCTCCATTTCTCCATCTCACATCGCAATTGAAGAAGACTCAATGTAGATCACAAGTTGTTACTTGCAAAGTCATATTGAATCGGTAACAACTTTTGTTCTCATCTAATTTCCTCCTTTTCAATTTTTTTCTTGTTTTTATCATCATCCCCTTTTCTGCTTTTTTTTTTATTTTTCGATGCCTATTGAGAAACGAAACTAATCCTCCAAAATCTAATTCGGGCTGTCAAAAGTTTGTGACCGAGTTGCATCAGTTTATCTTGTGTCACTTTCAAAGGACATTGCAAGATGGCAAACGCATCTGATGAGAACCAACGTCGAGAGGAGAAAAGGAAGGGGAAAGAAGGGGGGAAAAAAAAGAGGAAAAATAAGGCAATGAATATCACAATCCAAATATAGGATTAGCGACGCATGAGAAAACATGACCTTCTTTGGTGTGATTCAATAAGGAGTGCGTTCAGTCAATGGCTTAACAAATTTTTATCAATAGCAGCTAAAATGGATTATCAAATTTGAAATGATTTTTCTTTCTGCGACATTAGCCTCCCACAGAGAGCAGAGACCCATCCCTTTTATTTTTTTGTTTGATTGTTTCATTTTAATACTTGGAGGGTTGAAATGAAAAAATCCTTGTCTGACACAAAAAGACTTTTATGCGGTAATTGAATTAATTTTTTTAGGTCACAAGGAAATGCGGGGAGAATTACGCCGAGGAGAAAGATGAGGCTGTGTTTCAAACTTTTTATGCTTGTTGTGTAAAATGGTGTCTTGATGTACTTATTGGATGGAAATGGGGAAAAGTATCATGCGGACTATACATTTCACAATTTGACCCGGCTTCTTTATAAGTCTATCAAGGTGTTCCTTATGAAAACTGGATAATGGTGGCATCACTTGCCGGATGAATGCATTTCACAAAAAAGCATCACAGGATGCTGTGCTACATCCTCTGATATGTATCAGAAGATGTTCTTCATCTTGTGAGAAAAAAAAAAAGATAGCGAGGTCTTGATTATAAGTGGAAATGATATTACATGAAAATTTATTGGCAAATTAATGCGTGGATAACAATAACGCGGTGACTTTAATCAAGAGTTTGCGGTCTGCACGTGGTAGTAAGTGCACCTTCGGCACAGCTCATAGGAACTGGTATAAGGACACGAGCACAAGGATTATTTTCTTATGTTTCATGTCCGCCGATTACTTCAACAGAATCCGGTGTATTAAGGTGGAAATGTACGATAAATTGACCTACCTTGTAAGTTAAAAGTTACTGCATCTTAAATACATATAGGTAGAGAGATTATTTTATTTATTGAAGGTACCTGGGTATCTACCTGAGAAAAGCTAGGCCAGATCTCCCTCGGCAGTATAAATGATGTTGGGGGCATCTTTCCCTAAAATCCTTGAAAATGAATAGGAAGGTTTCTCCAATACTTATCAAGTCTTTTTCCAAATGCGGCCACAAAATAGGGACATTTATAACAATATTTGCTTGGAGTTATAACCTAGATTCCACCACTCTGCGTGTAAAACTGTTCTTATGTCAGTTAAACTACTTTGAACTAGTTTTTATAAAGTTTGCACTGATGTCCAAATGCAAAACACAATACATGAAAGGAAATAATTTACTTACAGTCGTATCCTACTCACAGCTTACTACTTTACAGACTTCACTCATATTTCCTCTTAACCAGTGAAAACTAATGGAGGGGTTTCATTTTCAAAGAGGGGAAGCATTTAAAGGCAAAGTAACTGATGCCTTTAACTCTGATGTGTTATGTTTTGATTGTTTATAGGCACCAGTTGAGAGAAAGGTTTGTGGCCATATCCAATGCTGTCTGCACAGTTCAGATCTAAAATTCCTCTCAAATAGGATGACTTCTGGTGTGAATGATATGTAGAGATGTTTATATCATACATCCAACAGGATGATTAAAAGAACAAAAATTTTGTGAAGAAAAAAAGAGAGAAGCACTTCTTTACAGATCCCAAAACCTGACTGTTGTTGTATTACATTCACTCATTCTGCTGAATACACATCTAAGAGTACTGCTTCATGTCAGTGAATAAAATTGGTACCTCAGTCCATGGAGATTTTCTCATCTCTCTACAAGTTCCATTATTTGAAGTTGGAGATAACGGTGAGTCAGCAAATAAGTGGTACATATTTCGGCACTGATGCTTTCTAAATTCCCTTTTCATGGATGGAAAGCCCACTTTCTTTTTTAAATCCCACCAAGTGAGAAAGCTGATAGACAAAAATGTAGGTTGCAGCCATAGGGGTACACACAAGGCCAGCAGATGATACTGCTCATGCTTTGGCATAATATCTCTTTTCAACTATCTCCTCCTACCTAGGGATGACACACCCGTATACCAGTTTAACACCTTAGCATAAAACATATTTACAGGATTTTGCAATTTGACTTGGTTCTGCTAATCCCAAATGTACCATATCAGTACCGCGGTCATGGCTGGGAGAAACGGTTGTGGGGGTATCCTGCTATGCGCCAATGCAGAACAAAAGATCGATATCGAAGGACGGAGAATCGGACAGACGCGCCTGCTGCACTGACTTGCTACAAGGAGGGCTACGGTTCCAGAGGAGTGTGATCCGCAAGCAAACGTTCAAGTAGGTTTTTTTGGCCAAGTACCGACTCCCGCCCGACTTGCAGAGACTGGCGACGGGCGGCGTTGGAAGTCCCGATCCCCAGATGAAGGGGATGAGTCCAACCAAAAACCCTGGCGATCTGCAACACATTTTCAAGTTCTTCGCAACTCCTATCCCTAGGCATTGGGAGAAGCCCTCAAAAGCTCTCAAAGTGTTCAGGGTCTGCCTAGAATAAGACTCTGAACTTCAAGCAAAAAGGCCAAGGACTGCGTGGTCCTCCACCAAGGGATCCCCAGGAGAGGGATCCTTGGGCAAGGCCGGAACTGCCTCCTGGGGAATGGGTCTGGCAGGTACGGCTCCCTGACACCAGCTCACGGGCATGGCTTTCGGCTGTCTGCTCTCGGGCACGGCTTGAATCCCAGGTGTGGCTCTCTGTTGCCAGCTTTCAGACATGGCTCACATCCTAGGTACGGCTCAAATCCTGGGTACATCTCAAATCCTGGGTACGGCTCAAATCCTGGGTAAGGCTTTCGAAACCCAGGAGAGACTCGGCTCTCAAACGAGCAGAAGCTACGGCTTTCTTCTTTTACGCTTTAGGGGCAGCCTTGTCCCGCTGTTCCTCATGTTTGCAGAGCCAGTGTGACATAGAGGTCCAATGTTCAGGAGAACAGGAATGGCAGACAGAGCATGGATGGCCTTCTTCGCAAGGCCGGCACCTGGGGCATTGGGGTTGGCTGTCCCATGCGCTTAAGGGTCGAAACCTCTCACACGAAGAACAAACATCCGTCCTGAGATCTCTCCATACCTGAAGGAGAGGCTAAGGAAATGAAGAACCTATACAAGTACCAATGTTGGCCCAGAACCAGTGCAAAGGAAAACAAATCCCAACACTAGGTTCCCTGGCCTTAACAACTCTGAAAAACGAAGGCCCAAGCACCCTGAGAGATGGAGGACAACCCAATCTTGGGATTTAAAGGCAAGCAGAAAGGCTGAAAGACACACACAAGACGAACGCTAGCATGAAAGCCTAAATACCATTTTGTGAATAACAACGAACTTACGCACGTAACATGCAATGCTACCAACTTCTGGGTTAGAACTTAGTCCAAACCCAAACACACACGTGTGAAAAAGGAATTCACAACAACAAGCAAATGCAAAAGATAGTCATCCAAAAACATCCAAGAAAGGTGGTATGGATGAATCCAAGTCAGGCGTGTTATGGATCCTCAAAAGGATGAAAAAAGCAGAAGACGAGAAAGGATGCAGATGCACAGTCAAAACTTGGCAGGAAAACGATGGCAATTACGGAAGGGCGATGGCCACATATGCACACACACCCAATTGCCTGATGCTAGAACGTGGTCAGTACGGTAATGCATGGGTTATATGAGGTGCGTGCGTACGGTCGGTGAATTCTGAGAGATTCAACCCAGTTTCTGTTTTTTTTTTTTGATTATCAAGTTAACAAGTGACCATTTCACAAATTGACTTATGTCCCATGTGCATGCAACACTTCATTTGATCTGCAGGAAAACTGATGAGGTAATCTGTATTCATTGTGGTACACACAGTGCAACTGCTATACATGTGCATCTTTCCTGATGGACCTGAGGCTTATGTGGCGCCCATCACAACGTACATGCTAATCAGGAATTATTTTAATAAGTGCAGTGCCCCCATCAGTTGGTGTGGGGAGTACCAGGAAATTTTTGATAAAAATACCCCTAGATTGCTGGAAACTGCCTTCCCTGCAGGATCCACAGGTGCCCTTTATCTCTTGTGGTACCCCCAAAATACCACTGCTAGGGGGTTGTGGGCCCCTGTCCACCAACCTTGCCACCACTGAATGTATGATGGTCAGATGCTTTAAAGTCTACAACTCTTGAAATATCCTTTCATCAGCTGGATGTTGTCAAACACATTGACAAAAACACACGTACACTAGGATTCGTTCAATCATCAACATAATTTTAGAAGAGAATTATTAAATTTAAAAGAGGATTATCACCAAGAACCCATACAAATATGACTAATCATTCTACATCAAGATAGGTGAGAGGTTTTCACCATTTTTTTCAATTCCGTGTCAATTTTCATCTAATGTCATGAATTGGGCAAATACCAGTCCAAATTCCCACACCCCATCGTCAATTCCTCATCTTATAAGACAATTAACGGCTCAAGCCACTTGAACTTCTTAATACTTTCTAAGACCCCATAAATTTTGTACCTCCCAATTTCCTTTCCAATATCCACGATCCTTCCATAGCATTTATTCACAATTCCACAACAAGTCCATGCAAACCATGATCTGTCTTTGAATTCACAGTATGTTTTAAACATTAAAACATATTTTTTTTTTGTTAACTTTTCAAAAATATACTGCAGGAGAGGTGAGGAGTAACCTGCTTACTGTTTGCATTCTCTTCCATTTTGAAAGGTACAAAGATTTTGGTCCACTTTTAACCCACCGCGTACAGAAAAAGATGTCCTTAAGTTGACATACCTAATTACCTTTAGGTTGACATCAATATATTTTCAGGACAGTGCTTACACAAGAAGTGTCAACTTAATAATCAAAACGTCACAAACCAAATTATGTAACACACACAGCTATATTTATATGCCAATAACAACCATCCATGACAAAATAATAATAATAATAAAAAAGAAAAGAAAAAAGAGTCAAGACCATCTGATACTGGTTAGCTAGAAACCCCCAAAAAAGTACAGTGATCCCTTCAGTTGTAGTAATCTGTTTACCAGATAAGAAGTCTTTTGAAAAGTAACAACAAATCTGTGCTGAACAGTTTTCCACAAATAAGCCCCATTGAGAGGGTAAATGGGTCCTATTGTTACCTCTCTAGTACCAATGAAAACCCACAATTAACATCGGACAAAAGCCCTAAGGGTTAATAGCTATTCCACAACAAAAGGAACACATCAGCGGATCACCCTTGTATCTGTTTCCCAGACCAAAGGCGGTTCTCTTTTTGAAAAGTGTTTTGGTGAAGTCCAAGTCTATACAGTGTGTATTGCCTAACTCTGAATGACGAAAAAAGAAAAATACATATTGCAGGTTCGTGACACCAAACAGCAAGAACAAAGTGACATTTTGTTGGCTTTTGTCTCGAAGCTTCTTCGTGGCATGGACATTCCAAGAATGATAGTAACAACAAAAGGAAAAAAGAACTGCTGAAATGGTGAATAATAAATAGTCAACGAGTAAACAAGGAACTCATCGGAGAAACAACTGTTGTTGAACGATGGCCAACCATGCTTAAAGTTGCTTGCGACCTTCAATCACGAACTATAAGAGAAATTATCTTGAATGGACAACTTTACTAAGTGCACTAGTGGGTCCATTTCTGCCACTGTTTCTGTCTCAACATCCCTGTCCTTTCCCTACAAATACACCCACTGTTCACCAATTTGCTTAAATTCTCCCATTGGCTTGAAAAACATGAAGTCATCTGTGACAGAGTTACACTGCTCGGAGGGACAAAATGCCTTTCGACATGAATATAGCACCGTGCAACATCCCCCTATACTTCATACAACCCCCCTCACCAATTCCCTCACCACAGGTTTCTTCTCACATAAATACATGAAAAAGAACAAACAAGTGACTGAGCTGCACAAGAGAGGTGCTGTAAATGCAGAATCCTTTCAAATACACAAAACAGGTGTAGTGCCCACCAACTGCTATGGACACCTCAACCTGTCAGGCTAAAGTCTTTCGAAATCTGGATGCGACAATCCATACATATTTGTTGATGATTTATTAATATTTTAATCAAAACATATTCAAACACACCTAATGACAAGGAAAAAAAAACTGGAAAAAAAGTGTGGAAAATTAGAAAACCCTGATAAAACACCAAAAGCACAAACATCAGTTGCAAGACATTTGGTTAGCCCATCTGTTCTTTTTTCTTTCTTTGATCAACTTTTCAATTGCAAACAAATTAGCCTGCCTGGAAATTGCGTCGAATTTGGCACCAGCGGTTTGCCAGGTGGCTTAGAATTCACACAGGTGTATACAAATGTTCCCTCTGTCATTTACGAGGGGGGGAAAACAATGAAGGAGAGAAAAACGTAATTCTCCACGATCTCTGCAAAACTCACCTGCATAATTGCGAGGACAGACTCGACAGACGGTACGCAACGACCACCCGTCACAGCTCTGTGGCTCGCTAACAACGTATAATACCAATTTTTCATCAGCTGAATTTCCTTGCAGGAAGAATTTCAAAGAGGAAAATGTTGCTAGTGTACAAGACAAGAATTAAGCATCTCAATTACTTTTGTAAGCATCTCAATCTTTTCATTCTCTAATTCTAGTCTATAAAAAAAAACAATTTCCATATCTGATTCTTTGTGTCCCTGTATGTTTGTCATTGTTTTTCTGCTTTCTTTCCTTTGGATTGTCAAAGTTACACAAGCTCTCTGCAAACCATCTCACTACAACATTACCCAAAATCCCCATCCCAACCCTTTAGCCTCCTGATCGAGTCAATGTTTGTCATCTTTCCTTTCTTTTGAATTGTATACATATATAAACTACAAATGTCTCACCTGCCAATTGAAATAAAGAAACCAACAAAGCAAATAAACTCTTTTAATTTCCAATTGTAACAACACCCTAAATTTCGACCATTTCCAATGATGGCGGGTCTCTCTCGAAGGAACACATACTAGTGTGCTTAACACTTTTAATTGTTAACAAAACAAAAACAACATTTGCACAGCTCAGTTTATACATTGGATGTTTTACCCAAGACAAAGTTGCAGCATCCTTTGTTACACCTAATCCTTATCACGCCTCCTGGTTAGGATACATACAAGGGAAACCGTAATTTCCCCGTGTTTGATCGTTTCAGTTCACCGCATTAGCGCATTTGCCATTTTTCAGGGAGCTGGTATACTTATCTATCTTGACATTTCTGGGAATCAGAGATAGGTAATAAAGACATGCAATGTCTAAACCCTTCCTAATGCAACTCTTCTTTTGTCAACTGGCATTACCAAACTCAAAAACAAAACAAAAAGAAAAGAAAAAAACCACTGGATTTGTCTTTCCTGTGAAAGCATCCAAGGTTTAAACACAGAACACTGAAGGCCCCCTGTCTCTGTTCTTACTCTCCTAGATCTTTTGCTATCCTTCCCGATGATCAATAAGCATCAATTATGCCGCTTACTGCTCGACAAGAAACAGTCGCTCTAAAAATCAACACACCTCGCTTTCAGAGAACTCACAACTGGCAGGTGCGATATCTCAATTGTTGTTTTAAAAAGGGTCTGTGTAATCTGCTGCCAATTGTTTCACGGACAAACATCGATTGTCTCGGGTGCTGTTTTGGTCCGTCTCTCCCGGAATCAATGAACAGGTAATTGCCGCCATACAGCAATCCCGAGCGGGCAGAAAGATCGTAAGACGGGGAGAGGAGATGGAGAGAGATGCCTGTGTGCATGTATTGAATCAGGCGGATGAAGCGTAACGTCTTTACTTTTCGTGACGAGAAAATACGTAATCCTATTGTGCATTACTCGTCGCCGTCCGTCACTCGGACATTAAGATTCATTTAGCTACTGTGTTGAAAATCAATAGCTGCAAAGGACAGCTGAACTTTTTCTTCTCCCCAGCTTTGCCATGCGGTGACCAAGAGATGATGCATATCTGTCAGACTAACAATTGCCACAGAAACGGAGGTCTGTTTTTCTTCCTGTTCCCTTTTCCTTTCCCCATAAACAGGGGAACTTAAGTAGCAAAAAAGCTCATACGTGATACGTAAGAACATGTGACTGGCTTTATATTTTTACACCTCACAAATTCTGTTTCGTGAAAGGGGGCAACTCAGTAGATTTGTCAAATGATGTAGGGCAGTTATAAAGTAATGGAAACAAAGCAACTTTAAAAAATGTCAATTAGTTTAAGCAGTAAAATGGGAGGATTTAAAATATGGTAATGATGAGGTCCTGCGCATCTTCTGCTATATTATATTGTGGTTCCATGCATATCCCCAACTAAAAATGGAAAGACTGCCTTTTGTTGGAAATTATGAATCTCTCTTACAATTATTTAAATTATAATAACTGACTGTGATGACTGAAGCTTTCTGCAAACACAAATGTGATAATAACAACGTTTCCGCTTGAGTAGTTTGCTATGTCAAACTACTTCACTGAGTAAACAACCCTGTATCCATGACAACAAGTCAGTTAAAAGCAGATAATACTGACCCTTTTACAGTAACAAAATGCAAAACTATGAAAATAACTTCAGACAAGCATTACACAGCAACAATAATAATACTTTGATGGTATACATTACACATTCTGGAAATTTTAGCCTATGAACAGTGCTGCTAACTGTACAGTATGGAAGTAAGACTTCCATGATGTAAGATCATCCATTAATCAATAGTGTTTCCCCCTTTGATTGCCACATCTTCAGCACAAGAATATCTCAATTTTTTTTCTGTATTTGAAACTCCTTTCATCTGTTTCATCTGAGAATATTTTCTCTGCTGTCGTGAGATGCAGATCCGCTTCCACAGAACGGACGTAACTCCCAGCCAGCTAATGTCTTCTTCACTTGTTGGCCCTGTACTTTTTGGTAACCGGGAGTAACAGCACTTCTTACACAGTTCACAGTAGCTTATTCAATTCCATTTCACACCGACTAGAGAGAGTAACTTTCAAGACCAAACCATAAAAGACTAAGCCAGGTTGTTTTGACTCATGACTTGCCTGAAAAACAAAACACGTTGCCTTGTGATAGCTAGCAGCAGAAACTGTTACCTAGTCAAAATACCACTCAATAGGGCAAACTTCCCTCCGTGTCATTTTAATTCTACCCTGGGTCACTAAAATATCACATGCCACCTAATAGTTTTCAGAATTAATTTCTTCTCCAAGCCATTTCCTTGGGAAACGACCAAGAAAACAACACCCCATCCAGTTTATTTCTCGCAAACTGAAAGCAAAATACCATGAATGGATAAGCATTATTGCCTTTCTTCTATTTTTGTATCTAACTTCAACCCCTCATTCTCGTTTCTTAGTTCTTTCCTCGTCTATAGTCTTGAAGAAAGAAAAATAATGTACACTTTTGATGAAAAACTCAGTGCTTTAGGGACCACGTTAATCAGATCAAAGGAGAGTTTTAATACAATTTCAAAGCTGCCACAAAACAATCTGTGACAAAAGGCCCACAAAAGTCCTCTTTAAAGGGATTTGGTAAATTTGACAACCGAGATCGCCGCTGGTTTTAAATTTCAATTGTCACAGTGCCGGAATGCCTTAAGTACAACGCTCCATTACCATGATTACACACAAATCAATTTTCTCCACTTGTGGTTGCTCTTTCGTTTGTTCTCTTCACGAGCTGGCAGCGGTGTCTCTCATCCTCTGGTGGAGTGAGCAGACACGGGAGGGAGGGAGGGAGAGAGGGATGCATGGATGGATGTATGATGATGTGACATCAACGAGACTTTGTGATGGCAATGGTAGATGAACAAATTTCCTTTTAATATGCTATGACATTGTGCACATTGCCTCAAAGTGAAAGGAAATTTGAACAAACCAATGCAGCCTTAGATGCATTCTACCTTTACTTGAGAGATGTACAAGTAAATTAAAGACAGTCTGGATGTAGTCACATGGTGTAGGAGTGAAAAAAAAAAACTTCTACCCTAGGGCAAAAATGTTTAGGAGTACTCTTTAGACCAAGTACTGTATGATCCTTGTATACATTCATATATACATCCATTTCCTTTAACAGAAGTTGACAAATAAGGGTACAAAAGGTGCGTCATTAAAGTTCAACAGTAATTGTGGGCCCAAAGTTTCATTCAGTTCACTGTACTGTCAAATTTTGCTCATCCCAAAATGAATCACCGCATTGAAAAAGCTTTTCTAAAAACCAGTGACATAAAATAAATCATACTCTATTTGAAAGAACCTTGTTTTATGGAAGATTGCACGTGATCTTTCCTTTGTTTTTATCATATTCTGAACCAGACATCAAGTCCAAGTTTCAGTCACATATGACAAGAGGAGGGCTGCAAGTAGGGCAAATTGATAATTGTTTACACGAGCAGCGCAGGAGGTTGCGGGCTGCATCTGGCCCATGGATCACGGGTTGTTAACCATTGATCTAGGTCTGACTTCCAGGATCCCCTCCACCAACCTGTACTAACTCACAAGCTAATATTTACCAAAGGTCATGTAAACTAAGGCACATGTTTCCATGTGTTTTGCACAATATAAAACAACCGAGTTTGGGTTGTAAATATATCATGCAAGGTTATGCAATCAAAACCTTGGTGAATAAATCCCATTTAATATGCCAGGAGAAGATATCAACGACAAAGAAATGTCGCCTCAGGATGTTCTTCTAGCGTCCTGCCTGTTATTGTATTTCACTTTATATTTGTGTGGACGAAATAAAATGAATGAACGAAGGAATGAATGTAGGGTAATGTGTATTGATTTTACGTAGTTTCATGTTTTGCCAATGTACAAAAAATGGAAGGCTAGATGTGTACAGTACAGGGCTAGGTTTACATAGTCACACGGATGCATCAAACGCAAAAAAATTTCTCACACAGAAAAAAGATTCTTTCCAGTGCTGTAAACAAAAAGTGCATACTAATATACTAAATACAAAGTATCAAATTTGCACACTCTTCATTGGAAAGTTAATTGGCATAGTTCATGATTACTTGTGAAATTTACTACCTCGGACCATTCCCAACCCTGTGAAGCCATCGGCAGGGGGGGTGGAAGAAGAGACAAAATTGTTACGCTGCACTTTTTAATGTTAAAACATGCATTGCTCAATGCAGAGACTCAATCTGTTAATACAGTAAGTATGAACTTCTCTACCGTATTTTTCTGAGTTGCCTTTCCTTCATGCCAGCCTACAAGTTCCCTTGAAACACTTTTTAATTGCTGCAAACATTATTGTAAACACAACAATCACGTTTTGTGTATGTGTGTGTGCCATTGGCTTCTACATGTTTGAATCAAAAGATAATGCAGAACATTTAAACAGCGCCACGGATATTTGCAAGGTAGGCGGGTGGCTTTTCATTAGAAGGACGAAAACAACTTTAATTGGTTTTCAAGACCATTCTTCTACCTTCTTTGACAACGGCTAGCTCCCTTTTTATCTTCCTTTATTAAAAATTCTGGTCCATTCATTCAAAAAAAGGTATGGTAGTCTATGCCTGGTACAACAATCTATAGCAATTGCTACCTTGAATGACTTATTGACGTCCGCGCTCTGTGTTTGGCGCAAAATAGACCCTTTCTCCTTAAATCGGTGAGCACAAACATCTATTGTGCTACTTTCTTTTGATCCCATTCAGTGTAGCTTATTCAAACAGGCAAAACCCAGTGGCATCTGCAACAAGCCAAACAAAGCAAAACAAAAGAAAAAAAATGGCAAAGGGAAGTGAATGGAAAGAGAGAAAAAAATCCTTACCAGAGATATATCCTTCAAAATATTCTAACCAAAGGCGGTATCGTTCGCTTATCCCATTCACCACGGGGTGGGGCTTTTTTTTTTCTTTCAATGCCAAGTCATATGGAGACGGCAACAAAGGATATTTGTCACTAAATACATCAGTTATCCCCTTTTTGGGACAAAAGCGTCAATGAGACTTTAGAGGTATTGCATTCATTGTTTATAATCACCCATTGTAGTAGGGTGGGATGAACAAACAGCTGAGTAGAATGGCTGTGAATGCAGAAATATGCAGAGGACAATGAAAACCATCAACACCCATTGTACTGGAATCTCGGATTTTAGGGGGAATCAATCGGAAAGAATGCCCGTGAGCAAAAACAGTTGTCTAAAGGGGGGGGGGCAGGATGAAAGGTTCCTATCCAGAGAATAAAAGGCCACTTTATGGAAGTGTTTTGGTTGGTATTCTTGTCATTCAATGAATAGCTGAAAAAAGTTTGGTTTCTGTCGTGTTATGTGTAAATATGGCTTTGAACTCTGGCTGTACTTTCTGAAAGGGGGTAGATGTACTTTATACCAAAACTTCAAAAACAAAAATGTGTTATTGTACCTTAGTGAAATGATGGCCCACATACGATTTGCTCCGATGAAAAATGGTTTCAGCGTTGTGGTAGTTGTGGGTTTTGTTTGTAGAAATCTTGCCAAAGTTTTCTGCATGTAAGACTAAAGATGCACATACATAAAATATTATTTCTATGCCCACACCAGCCTTTACCTCACCCGACATGACAGAGCAACACATATCTGTCAAAACGTTGCAAAAGCAAACCAGGTTGTAACTCTGAACTGAAAAACTGCTTGCAATAAAACGGTAGACCTTAAAAAGTGGTTCTCAAACATTTTTTGACTTATGTTCCCTTTTTGACCATCTTAAACAGACCAATCTCCTCAGTTAACATTTTCTATTTGCAAAGCACAACAAGAAAAAAAATTTGTGGTAGACAGACATGTTGTGAAACTTTTAGAGAGTCCAAATCTAGCCCATTCAGTGTGAAGGGTGAGTCTGGTTTGGTATAATGTTGCCCTAAATCGTTCATGATGTGCTGTAATTGCCTGGGACCCCCTAAATCAGAGCCAATGCCCCCCATTCCCCATGCAATCTGTAGCACAAACCGAAGACTTCTGAACACCCCGGGGGGGGGTGGTAGGGGCAGAGCCACTGAAATAACAGATGAGAGGACAATTAGTACACAGAATTCAGATACAAGAATACTTTACGCTTTGTATGGTCAGTTCTACACTGGCAAGGAAATACTATGAGCAATTGAACATTGAGCAATATCCATTTGAAGCCGGCCCGGAAACAGCATCATTACCAGCAGCAGCATGACTGGGGGACTAGGAGGCCACAGCCCGACGCCCCAACAAGCAGCTTTTGGGGGGGGACCACAAGAGTGAAAGGGGGCCGAATGTGGTTCATGGATGGCAGACACCGACAGAAACTGACATTAGATGGTCTTGCCTGGGTGAATCAGTTAAAAATTGAAATGAATATCAGAGGTTTTTATTCATGAAGTCATCACTCACTTTCTAGCTAGCATGGGCACTACCTGAGCCTTAAAATGTTAAAAAATAAAGTTACAGACACATACAGACTCGTATGGAGGGGAAGAAATAAAAATGAAAACAAAACTCAGGAAAGGAACATTAAAGACTATGGATCATCTCATGAATCGAGCACCTCAGGATCTGTTGCGTCACTTACGCCTTTGAACTTTGTCGTACATAGTGGTGGTCACAACGAACCTATGGAGGTTTCAATAACTGCTGCCTTGTTCAAACAAGCAACATTCATGTAGTGCATGGTACATGCACGGTGCATGCAGTACAACGCTACGCTCAGAGGCCCATGAGGTTATGAGACGATCCGTTGTCTTAGCCATAAGAAGGGTTAGGAATAACATAAAGTTTGCAGACTGTTCTCTCTTCATTTTACGAACATGGTAGGTCAAATGATGTCCTCAGAAATTTTCCTTGCTTCTTTTGGGCTACAAATTTAGGTCCAGTCCAGCACATGCTCTGTTAATTCAAACTGAATTACAAATTACACCTGCAATGAAGAACTAACAAACAAAAAAAGTTTCCCCAAAAGTGTATCCTGGAGTGGTCTCTGAGAATAGCCAGAACACACCCACATATGCAACACCAAGAGGGCGAGCTTACATTGTTGTTCAACTTACTTTGTTGCTTAACTTACTTTGTTGCTTAAACTTATGTTGTTTTAACTAACATTGTTCTTCAACGTTTACAAAAGCTATACTGGTGTGGAAAGAATGCGAAACACAAGAGGAATGGAACAAATATTATCACTATAAATGTAAACAGAAATGAATGCACAATCCAGATGTCTTTGTTTTAATGATTTAAAACAATGGTCAAAAACAAGCACTCGAGCACAATCATGGAAATACCAAGCAAATAAATAAAACAAGTTTTTGGTACGAGTCGAAAGACTTTGTCTTGTCAATGCCAGAAACAGTTGCCATGTATTTTACCACCACCACCACCACTACCACAGATGTTGTGAAGTTGGCAATCTTCCCTTAGCTTGTACAAGCTAGAGAATTTTGGCCATGTGATGGGGATGGAAGGAATGGCATAATTTCATGGTACATACCATTCTCTACATTCAGTGAAAAGAAGAGCCTAGTGATTTTCAAAAAATTATGTAAGCTGTTCCTGTATTTCAGTTGAATAAAGCTTACAAGGAATTCACTGCTTCCTGAATGAGGAACCAACATACAACATGAAAAAAAAAAGAAGAAAATTTCCTGAAGGAGATTTGGGCTCCAGACAAGATCAAATTATTAGCAATCATCTGTTGTTTAATCGGCAAATGGAATACGTCGCTCACGGCAGGTTGCTTTTATCCCAAAAATTCTTTCACTGCCACATCTTTTCTTCCAACTGTTATTACACGCTCGGGGTCTAGCAACCCCTGACCTGAAGATGGTCTTATACAAAAAGATCCAGCAGCTGGGATTCTCATTAAGATGGTCACACTTTTCATTGACAACTGAATGCCTCCTGGGTAGGGGGTCACGCGTCCTGACCCCCAATACAATACGACCGCAGCACGCTACAAATAACATCAGACTGCGGCGCAATCACCAGTTGATTGCGCGATTGGTTTTCCAATCATATCTTTACGACCCTAATGTCGTTAGTGTGTCCGTAAATTAAAACTTTGTTGACAGATGTCAAAAGAGGCAAAACTTTTTTTTTTCAAAAAAAAGGAACCCAGTTTTTAGTCATCCTCATTTATTTTTCTCCTTTCTTTCCCTTCTTTTATATTTTTGCTTTTAAAAGAAAAAGATGCCACAAATCTCCCCAAGGGTGGCCTAACATATCAGAGGATCCTACAGAAAACAAAACTGACTGACCTTTGACCTGAGCAGTACTTTCTCTTTCTCCTCAGAATCCAAAATAATTGCTTTTGGCGTCTAGAGGCCCAGATGCAGAAGCCATTAGTGGTCGAAGTATGAAACCTTGGTGTCATATCTGGCAAAACCATGAAAGGAAAATAATATTCATTTTTCACTCTTTTCTTCTTTCTGCTCCTGTTTTTTCATCTTTCTTCTCCCTCTTTTTTTCTCTATTTCCTTCATTTAACTGTCAGTATCTCATGAAAACTACTTTTTTTTTTGACAAAAAGTACATCTGAACTTTACAAAAAACATGGTTCTGTAACAGTCTGCTGTAAATAACATGCAATTATCACAGACCTGAGGTCGTCGAGGACAAAGTTAAATTTGTTTGACATGGAATACCAAAAGAGGAAAAGTACTTTTGATTTTTGTTTTATTTATTAGACTTGGCTGGGGTCAAAGGAAAAAAGAGTTACTGGATGGGCAGACAATGTCTACATGCCATAAAGCTAGAGAAAGGAAAATGAACACAAAAAAAATAGCAGCAAGACAAGAATGTAATTCAATGTTCGCTTGTTTTGTTTCATGAAAGGTACAGATGGATGTGTTGGCGAGAATTTCAAAGCGAGCCACAGCAAATCACACAGTATCAACAAAAACACCGCAGTGCCTTTGTGATGCTTAAATTCAAACAATGCCTATGAAAAGATTAAACAACGTTTTCATTATTCGCTGGCGAGGGGATTCCAATCGAGGTAAGAGACATGTTTGCCTAAGGGGTCATCCAAAAGCAGGATATTCTACACAACCAGGAATAAAGGTTTAAACCCGGCGGAGGAGAGGATTACCTGGAGGTGTCTATGCACGGAGGGCAAAACATGGAAGTATGGTGCCTACGTAATGGAAAGCAAATTAGGTCGTTGGTGCCACAGCCAGGATTAGAAAAAAATCTTCTTTACTTAGAGCAAATGAAACATCCAATACTTGCAGTTGCTGCAGCTCTAACAGTAAACAAAAATCATGATCACTTATCAGATCTACACCATATGGGTGCCCATCAGTAACTCAGATATGAGGGTGGCATCCATACCATTTGGTTGCCCATCAGACACTCAGATATGTGGTTGATATCCATCAGATATATATATCATTTTGGTGCCCATCAGATATTTAGATATGGGGTTGGTATCCATCAGATCTATACCATTTTGGTGCCTATCAGACACTCAGATATATGACTGTTGGCATCCACGTCACATTGTCACACAGAAAACACAAAATAATAAGGCTGAGTCAGGCCATGACTGATCAATACATCATGCATCCTCTGCTTGGAAACTTTCGTGACTGGTTGCGCCACAAACAAATAAGTGCAAGCTACAATGAAGAGACTGTGTCTCACAGCCTCACTGCTCATAACGTCCGCTCAAAAGCAGAACTGGTTGTTCCTTTTTCTAATTGTTATGCTTTTCTATTTGAGTACGACCATTCACTGCGAGGCAACCAGCATTCATACAAGGTGTAATGGCACAAATGCAGATTTTCAAGTGGACCCAATCAAAAAAAAAAGATAAAAATGAGGTGATAATTCTCAATAGAATAGGAGAAAAGTAGGATTATACAGAATGAAAAAAATAGGACAAAAGTAGGTCAGGCTTACAGTCCTAGCTTTCATCAATATATCTACGGCCAGTGTTGATGTGCTATGATCCATTGCAATATTGTCCACGCATATTACTTTATTACTCACAAAATTGATCACCATCCACAAGTTCTTCCATCATAAATGTTAATAGTGTTGTCATCGCTGTCGATGAGTTTCGTTTACGTATTTCTTTCAGGGTATTTTCCAGTGACCCAGGTCTTTTATTTTGCTCATTCATGGGTCAAGGGTTAGGTCTTTATTTTGGTTTACCCTGTGGAATTTGAGGTGTGGCATGCTGGCCCGTGGTTGGCTGTCTTCCTGTTCGACTAGCATGCGGTTTCCTGTCCAGGTAGTCGTTCGGGAGTGGTCGCCACACATATTATTATTTTTTTTTTTCTACCGTTTATCCCTGTAAGCCGTGGTGTAAATACCTGTAGACTCAGAGTACCGCCGAATTAACCCTGTAGACCCAGAGTGCCGCCGAATACCGTGATTTTATAGGTGGTTCCTGCCCGGCAACGTTTTTTTACCGTGGTTCGTATACCACGCGTGAAATAAAGGCTAATAAACCACCTCTCTGGCTACTGTCTCGTCTTTGGAGGTTCGTCCCGGTGACAAGTGTACTATTCGAAAAAAAAAACAAAGTTTACAATTTCTGTTGTTGTTGTGTTTTTTTTTTGGTTGTTTTTTTTTGAGTTGTGGAACCTCAAAAAGGTAGGACAATGTAGGATTTTGAAGAGAAAAATTAGGAGAAGTAGAAGGTCCTAACAACTAGGGGAATGTAGGATAGGTAGGAGCCACTTGAAAGCCTGCAAATGTGATTCTGCGTATGTTGAGCATCAACATTGAAATAGATGGTTTGCTCTTTTGAATGATACCTCATCTACTTTAGACTCATTCCCAGCCGTTTGCTGATGCAGTTTGCAAGACAAGCTCAGTTACAGAGCAGAAAATTTGTTATCCCGAATGATTCTCCGATAAGGTCGATTCAATGAAGACTAGCTCTCATAATCCAGGAAAAAAGTTCTTCTCTTGGTTGCCAAAATTCTGGCATGAACAAACCAATGTAGAATCACTATGACAACCCGTTTCCAACACAATATAGTCATATACTTCAACAAGTGGTCAACAGGTGAGTAAGCCATACATTTTTTTCCGTTTCTTTTTGGTTTCATCCAACTGTATTTCAATCTCTCTCATAGAAATAATGTAAGTATAAAAAACAAGATAAAATGATTGAGGAAAGAGACTGAGGTGGTAGCAACAAGAAGCTCCAGAGAGCTTGTAAACGTTCCCACCCCTTAGAACCAACAGAGAACATAAACCAATGAAAACAAAATTAGAAGAGAACAAGCACAACAACAAGGAAAGAGACAAAATTGACGGGAAAAGACAAAAAGCCATACAATCAATGAATAGTTTGTTGTGACATGGTGTTTGAGAAGTTTTTTTCAAAAGTGGGCAAAGAGTGGCATTCCTTAATATTATCAGGTAAAGATTCTGGAATTTTGCACCGACGAAACAAATACTGCAATGTGAGGATTTGAGTTTACAGTATGGGATCGAAAAATGATTAAAGGAACGAACAGGATATGCATAATCTCTGCTATAATTGAAAGAGTTATTAAGAATTGTCTGAGTATTACGATGCGACCAGTTATGCATGGAAATGCCAACGAAATAACGATTAACGTCATAAATATTAAGCTTATTAAGGATTACAAAAAGGAGTCCTATGATGGAGGTAGTCCTCATATTACAAACATAACTAACGGGTCTTTTCTGAAGTACAAAAAGAGGCGGAAGTCTGGTAGGGTAAGTAGTACCCAAAACAATATTACAATAAGAGAAATACAGGAATACAAGACTGTTATATAGAGTAACAGGAATACGCCTCAGGACAATGTGGCAAAGTCGGTTGATGATACCAACTCTCTTTGATACTTTTTGAGCAATGTGCTCAATATGCTTACACCAAGGAAGATGATTATCGATGAATACCCCGAGAAAACTGGTAAAAGTAGAACGCTTAATATTAACACCATTGAGACGGATACTCATAACAGCAGGATGCACTGGTCTCTACTGCAATTTTCGTATCAAATTAGATTTGCTTGGCGCAATTCCGGTGGGAAGGGCTTGCAGGTGTTGAATCCTATAACTAGAAAACTTGCAGAGTTTTTTTAACCTTTGGGAACTGACTTTAAGCTAAGAAGTTTTAACCCCGGCAATATCAAGGACGAAAGTGAACTCATTAACCTTAAATTTAGGCAGGGGGATGGGATTTTTGACCCACATGCGACCATCCCGAGCGGCTGGAGTAAATTTCAGCTGTGCAAACGAAGAATGCAACTCTGAGCTTGTGCTGTAAATCCGACCAACAGGGAGACACAACTTGCTCTCAATACACATCATATTCACAAGTAAAGTACAGTCATATGGCTCGGTCATCACAGAAACGAAACTGACATAAAGTGCTGCCTTGGAGCATTGCTGTGCATCCCTCCAGTGAATACGAGGTAAAAGTGACAAGAAGCTCTGGTTGTACGGCAAAAGCTGGATAAATTTTTGTCAATGTTAACACAACCGTCGGTGTGCAATACTTGTGACGTTCTGTACAATGTAGGTTGATGTGTTGTATATATGCTTGTCTTGCTTGACATACCAGGGGTTCCTGCATTATGGAAGAAAAAAAAAAAAAAATTCTTGACTTTTCCATGACAAGATCACGACCTTTACATGAATGTTTCATAACCAAATTTGGTCACTGAATAATGGTGTAACAAAAGCCACAGAGTGAATGCTTTTAATTTGCAAGAAAGTAGTAATTGCTGTTCTAAAAATTTCCATGACTTCTACATGATGACTGCCATTTTTTACAACATTCAATGACTTTTCCAATCCTGGAGAGGGGAAATTTTGTGATATTTAGAAAGGATTTTGTCCATGTCACATGCAGAAACCCTGCCACACCATAAGTTACAGTATCCTGTGTAGCTTCTGGTCGGGTAACATACAGCCTACTCCATCCATTTCTAGACGGGTCATTCCATTAGCAATGTTTGTCTTGACCTGACGCTCTGAGTTTACATAAAAGCCCAATCAAGCACTTCATTGAACCAAGTCAACCAGCTAAGGGATTGATAAAAACAAATGTCATAGATTGCTCACCCATTTTCAAAAAGTATAAAAAATTGTTGGCATGGCAACAGTTCTGTGACTGGTTGCCTGGACTTTAGTTCACAGAATGTTAATGTGTCCTTCAAGAGTTATAACACCAGGTTACAGCTTGGCTAGCACAGCATGGCATTCATTCATTTCATATACATACAGCATGGTACAGAGTTTACTCTGCTTACTTTACAGTATTATGTCACTGATGATGTAAACTACCACTTTACGCTGTGTTGTGTAACCAGGTTCATTCACATGAAAGTCAAACAATTTTATCCAGCCATGATCACTTAACGAGTATTCCATCCCCCTCTCCCCCACAATAGATTCGAGCTTTCTACCTGTTCCTTTGGTCAACTAAATTGCACTTCTCTATCCAGTACCTTAACCAGAGGGCCAAAGGGTTTGTGATTCGTTGCCAGTATGGATAAATTGTAGCAAACATGAACCGCCCCCATGACACGCAGGAGAAAAATTTACAATTACTCTACGTGAAACATGATGTTGACAAGATTTTGACCAATGAGAGCTTTTGACCCAAAAGAGCAGTTCACCTCCTCCTAAAACAATGGGGTCACCTACCGTCTATGGCCATATACATACTCAACATGAAAATTGCTTGAATAATCCACAGGTTAAGTATGAAATCGATCACAGTTATCCTTTATAGAATGTCATATTTATGAGCTTTTGACCTCTAGCAACCCCAAATTACCGCTGACAACCACAAAAATATCATTAAGGGATAATGTCCGCTCAATATTAGCTATCTACACATTGGCTCCCCACAACTCACTGGTGTGGGTATTAACCAGTGACTATACTTACCCCTTGCTTACTCATGCATTCAGTTTCACCTAGCTTTAAGTGCAATCCAGATCTAATCTGACATTGCGCCCTATAGCCCTAGGCTCGCCCACCTCATTGACAATGAGATCTGTCACAAAAATACTTCTGGAGAAAAAGTGAATACAAGATTCTGATGTGTGATGACCTCAAATGACCTTAAACCTCCAACACAAAACAATCAGGAACAACTCCTTTATGAGAAATAAACATGCAAAGTGTAAGATCTCTTACAATTCCTCTTTCTAAGACATGAGTTTTACATGATATTGACGTTGCGACATCTGATGACCTCAAATGAGTTTTGACCACTGCAAAATTCAACAGGGATCATTTAGTCAATATAGACAATCTACATGGTACGTGTGAGATGGCCCGTATAGTGTTTACAAGGCTTTTCACAGCTGGACCTCTGGTGACCTCAAATGACTTTTGACTTCCACCAACAAAAATGGAGATCATCTTTTCCATACGAGCAACCACCACAAACACACAAATGAGATTATTAAAGGCAACCTTTCTGAAGATAGCATGTTTACAAGGTTTTCACAGTTTGACCTCTGGTGACCTCAAATGACTTTTGAATTTCACCAACAAAAATGGATTCCACCAACAAAAATAGAGATCATCTTTTGCCATATGGGCCACCCACACACACACACAAAAATGAGATTATTAAAGGCAACCTTTCTGATGATAGCGTGTTTACAAGGTTTTCACAGGTTGACCTCTGGTGACCTCAAATGACTTCTATTCTGTTTCTATTCAGTATTACAAGCATTGCTTATCTTGAATATGCCATGTGTACTATCATGTTTGCTATCAGTTACAACATTTTAGAACATATTGTATTTTGGGTAAAATTCATGGTCGTTGACCCCATGGTTCTTATCAAAACCTGAAAATCAAGTTCGCCACCCACTACACGTCCATATTGTTTTTTTGTTTTTTGGGGGGTAATAACCGACACCCATACCGGTCACAATCAGTTGCAATTGGCTTCTTTGCAACTTCATTCAAAAAATATAGGTAAGTTTGGGATACTAACAAGCAGATATAGCACCAGACTTTGGATAAATTTGGGTGTTGGCTGATGTGAGACAAGGCTAAAAATTGTTCAACCTCCCAGGGATAAAACGATTGTGAGCAATTTTCAGTTTCTACTTTTTCAACCTCAAAAACACACACAAGAAAAAATAAGGTTGAGGAAAAAATTAGTGCTTTGACTGGAAACCAACCCGTCTTCCTTGATGTACAAAACATAAACAATAATGCCTAGTGATTGGAGAATGTAATTAATCCTCAATTAAAGCACAAATGAAATTTTAACATAAACCCACCTCTGTGCATTGAACAGCGAAGGAGCAAACAAACGACAAAAAAAAAAACTGCAAAAAAAAAATGATGAAACTTTCAGTCTTATTAAAAACAATGCAATTCCCAACAGAACAAAAAAAGAGACAAAATAAAATAGTGGCATATGTGAAAAGATTGGAAAGATTCATTCACCGGTCCTTTCAGAAATAAGTGCACACAGTAACCCGATGAGGACACATGACTTTACACATGGAGGATATACATTTGTCGAATCAAAACATCAGATCCAGCGGGAAAATTTCCTCGACATTCTCGGGTTTCTCCGAGTGATCAGATAGTGTTACCAGCAGAATTCTTGTCAAAATACTACATACAAACCAACATTGAGGGATGATCCACAAGGAAAGGAAAGCAGTGTTATATCCCGATGTTCTAGGGACTCAGAATTTTTTGTGATTAAGTTTCTCCTTCAAATGCAAATTACATCTAATTGCTCAACAAGCTATTAATTGCAAGCATGATTTTCTTTTTTTCTTTCAATTCTTTTTTCTCAAAGAAATTGCTATCAAGGTGTATGGGATGGAAAAAGGGGGGAAATGTTAAACAGTTCCTCTTGTTTGGCGCTACGACTGATCAACGATGCTCTTTCGAAGGTGGTACAACCCTCTAATCAATTTTTCCCCTGACCCTTCTCCCTTTAAACAATGCAATCCCCACCCAAACCAAATTCCAACACCCACCTCAAGGCTAGCCTCAGTCATTTGCAAAAAAAAAATTTAAAAAAAATCATCTGGTGGACTTTCATCATCGGTGATGCATGTCTTTTAACTTGAAGGTAAGTTCCATATTCTCGTGAGTTTTCCGTCACACAACGAAAACTGAGTACCACGTAAAACACGTAACAGTCACATGATCGGGGAGAACGTTCAAACTGGATTTCAAAACAAACTTTTGATTTTCCCATTGTGACAGCAGACAAAAGGCGGCTGTGGGTAAAGTGCAGACAGGCAGAGATAAACACACTTTAATGGAAACTTCACAATCCGTAACTCGACACTCCAGTTACTCGACATTAGGCACTGACCTTTAATATGCACGAGTAAAAGTCCTTGCCTCTTCCTCGGGATATTAAATCGACCACAGCCTGATAGGTGCAACCGTTGCATTTCCTCCTCTTTCTTTTATTGTTATTTTGCTCTCTTTCCCAAAAAGTGCTTTCACATATATCTCACTACATCACTATTTCTTCATCCTCTCTCTCTCTCAAAAATATTTCCATCCTCTGAGTAAAAAAAAAAAAAATGTTGCACTGTTTTCAAAACACGGAAAACTGGGTCTGGGTTAACCACGGATAAAATCCACTTCTTCCTTTGTTCCCAAACATCCCACTGTTGGAGGCAATACCTTGAAGATGGCTTAAGCTCAAGTATCTTTTGATCCAATTTTTTACGCTTTTTCTCTCGTGCCCTTGTGGAGAATTGTGGAGACGGAATCTCTGCATCAGCCCCAATTGAATCGAGTCCCTTTTGGATGACGTCCTATCTACCCGCGTCCGTGGCGTTCTTTGTAGCCGTGTGGCAAACTACACAATACGTGAATAAAATAGCACAGAAAGGAAACCATGTAACTGTTACAATTTTCGATAAAATGTCTGAAAGGAGAAGAAAATGTCGCACACAAGCTGCTACATATGTCTGAGGCCAGAACACCCTCGCTCCACTTTCTTCCACTCAGCTGGCATCCTTGAAGGACAGTCGATTACCGTTAACGACACAATACCGGAGAAGTGGAGGAATGAAAGGAATGAGACACTCGTGGTTTTTTTGGGCCAAACCTCTCGCGCTGCATATGTGAAGCCACCTCAGTGTTGGTACGGCCTTGACGAAGGGATTTAGTGGGTCTACCATGACCTGAGGAGCATTGATGATTGCTAATTAGCGGCAAGCCACAAGTGTAGCGACATTGTTTCAAGGCGTGCCTGAGAAGCCTTTATCTCAGTGGGGTGTAGCGGCTCTGACATTCAGCCAATCATTCACAAGAGAATTGCCCTCGACGGAAGAGCGCGGTCAAGTAAGATACATTCAGTCTCAGCCTTCTGCCCGATTTGTTTCGAATCGTACAGCATGAACAATTCCTGAGCCGTCAGAAATAAAAAGAAGTTTCCTTATAATTAATCAAATTGTTCTTCTTTGAGCACTGGTGCAGAAAAGATATCACAGAGATGACATTTGTGGGTTCCCAAGTTTGTTTTTGTGAAGAAACACACAAAAGCTTTTGGTAAAGCTCCAAGCAAAATGAGTACAATCTTTTTTTTTTTTCTGTATATTTTTTTGTTGTTGCTTTCATTGAATTTTTAATTTCTTTGACTGTTCAATGAATTAATGTTTACTTCCATATACCTTTGTCTAATTACGCTTTCAACGACCAGTGCTACAAATCTGACAATTCCTTCTATAGCATCTTTGTACAAATATATAAATTTTCTTTTTTTTTTCAGGCCAAAGAACTTGGATTTCAGTTTCAAATGTTGCCATATGCTCAGACTTTCTTCCTGACGCATTTCCAGTCTTCACTGCCTTTTGCAAATCTTGCGAAGGGGAATAATTTTGGCCTTGGTATACAGTTTGCATTGACACTGGACTGTATACCACAAAAACTCTGTGTGATACAAGTTCCCCAACAGACTCCATAATATGTAACACTACACCTCCTCTGATTGACGGCTCAATGTGCGATAGACAAAAACAGTTGGAAAAATAATCACTTTTGTTCTCCACACAATCAAAGGGAAGATACTCCACCACAACACAACGACCTACTGTGACACGAATCTGACAACCGAAGAAATGCTTGTCTGTCTGGGAAGACAATTGAACGTGATGGCGGAATGGGGACTGTTCTTTGAAAGCCAAGTCCCGGATGAAATCCGAGAGGTTGTGTTTTCTTTTTTTTTTCAAATGATGGAAACTGATAGACAATCAGAGCAAACAGATGGAGAAAGAGCGAAAACGACAAAAAGAAAACAAGAACAACGAAAACGTGCTGAGGTGTCACCGCATTAACACCTTCGGAATACAAACTGACGTCAACTCGCTTGGCCAACATCATGAATAAGTAAATATTTTCCAGCAAATTCAAATTGTATTTCCAGTTGTAATTTTTGGGTATTTTTTTTTCTTTGTAGCGAGAGGACTTCTGACACAACATGGACTATAAAGGGAAAAGACAGGATATTGTAGATGGTGAGGCAATGGCAGAGTCTTCAAGTGGTATGGCTATATGCAATGCCTATGGTGCGATGTCAAATATAGCAAACATTTTAGGGAAGCCTCACAAATCTAACCTAAGATCAGCTGAGGTCCACAAAATTTCACACTGCTTTTCATGATGTAGCCTGCATATCCCACATGCTTGAGTGCACACAGCTGGCATCTGTGTGGCCAGGCGAGATATGTGAACTGGAGCATGACTCGATACTCTTTGGTTGCTATCCAATATTACACCAGGTAGCAACAACTCACTCTGAGATGATTGTAGGTTATTACTGAGAGGCTTTCCTTATGCATCCTACACTCTGCCTGCAGTCTCTAATACTACCTAGACCATGTTTAACAGATGGTATTTAAGATCTGAATTCCCAATTTTCAGCAGAGACATTGCAAAAGGTGTCGACACTGCCCCTAACATTGCATCGGGTTCTTCTGCTGCCAGATCACCTGACCAACAAGCTCGTGACTAAAACTTGAAATTGCTATCCAGATACAAAGTTCCACTTTACGTGTACTGTGAAAAAAAGAAATTGAATGAAATTCAGCCTATTTAGCTATGAACACTTTCATTGTGATGTCAGTACTTAAGATAGATGGTGGTACACATGCATGGGAAGAAAAAAGGTTGTGTTATCGATTCCCGGACAACTTATCCCCCCCCCCCGACAAATGCTCCCAGAACAGTTTTTATGTACAACTCCCACCCGGACAACTTACCCACAGACAGTCACCACCTGGTCAATTCCCAAATACGACATTTCCCACCCACCCCAAATTAAACCATAACCCTTTTCATGAAGGAATTGTCAGGGGGGAGTTTTCCGAGGGGGAACTGTGATAGGTTGGAGACTGGCCGGGTGGGAATTGCAAGGGGATAGATTGTCCGGTCAAGGTGTTCTAAACTCCTCGTCTGCAAGAAACCACATTTTCGGACACGCGGATGTGACCCTACTGCAGACTAAAGGTACCTAGGTGAGGAAGATCTGGACCAGCTCTGTGCAAACGCTACGGTTTTTCCTGATCGCAAAGCAATATGCCAATCAATAGTCACTCAGTCCTTCAAACTTGCAAAACTGAAAGCTGTGTGCAGAGAGTGAGGGCAGAAAATAAAGGGTGGTAATCATGCAGGAGCCGATTCGGGATTTTTGTTTGAAGGGTGCACAAGATTGTGGGCAAGTGTCTTTCAACTGAAGAATTTTCAAAAAAAAAAAAAAAGGTTTCTTCATGTTGTACAAGTTTCTGTGCCAATACCACAATGAGAAAAGCAAAAGTGAGATGTCTGGGATACAATATTATAAGTCATAAATGATCATTTTTTTATTAAATTTGAGAATTTGGGGCAGCTTTGGTTCCATTTGGAATGAAATGTAACCTTAAAAAGCTAACCTTCGGTGACCTTCTGATCTGCACCTCAAAACGTTTCTCACGAGCAAAATTCTAAAATTAGCTCTGGAAAAGCATTTGACTTGTTTTGGAATAATCTGCATTGTACAACAATCAGTAATTAATTTTTCCATCACTGAGGAAAATACCATCTTAAAAGTTGTTTCAGATATAATCGTCAGCCTAAAACTTGTTTTTATCCATACCTAGATCCACCATGTTAAACGATGACGTCTGCATTCCCCGTCCGCGAAAATGGTACAGGCAGAAATTACCTCTTCTGACGGCGTCAAAAATACTAGGGCGTATTGCAGGTCAAATACTTAACTGTCCTACACGAACAATTCTTGTGACATTCAAAACAACGTTACATTTTACAAGCCCTCCTGCAGAGATCTGGGCACCGCTTAATGGACAAAGACAGAATCTATTTAAAGTTCAAATGAAAGTTGTATTGGTTTTAATTTTCCCAATAACCCACTGCCTGTGAAAGAGGAAAACACAAAAATTTAATTTACATGATTAATCAAAAAGGCCCACGCTCTAATCAGTTTCTGGCTGCTTAAGAGGATATTTAAAGCAATCAATCCCTTGATCCAATTTGTTAAACATTGGCTGAATAGGATAAACCATTTTTCAAAATCAAATAAGGGTAAGAATCACTTTGAAACGTTTACTGGCCGCAACCATGAAGTCATGTCAAAAAGCGGTTGTTCTGAGACAAAGTTTACGAAGGACAATTGCAAATTCCGCATCGAATCCCAGCCGCTCTTGGCAGTGGTAGTGCTTGATCACATGTTATTCAATGAGTGACAGAGCAGCATAAACTTTAAACAGACCAAGGTGGAAAAATCTACATTGCAAGTAAAGTAACAAATAGTAAATTGCTTTGTGAACAGATCTGAATAACAAGTCAGGCTGCTAACTGCTTATGCAATTGATTGATTGATTGACTGGTTGATTGATCGATTGACTGACTGGTTGACTGACTGATTGAGTGGCTTACTGACTGACTGACCACTTCATTAGCTGGTTGGTTGGTTGATTGATTGATTGAGAGAAAAAAAGAGACAAAAATTGGATGATTTGTCTGACAAAAGAACGAGTTGAGTCTCAGTGTTGCTCACCTGAGTATTGTGCAAAGGAAAAAATGTACATGCTGCCAATTGTATTCCTGTAGCCAACATTGAAAGGGAAGGAACGTCCAGAGAAGTCTTGTCCAACATTGTAGAGTCGACGCCCAGGATGCATGCTCGCATGCACACATGTAGCAGGACTTTAACAAGGAAAATAAATCGTTTCCATCATGCTTACAAAACTGTCCCAAAGACATGACTACTCACCTTTTGGTCATCTTGTGACCATCATATCTTTAATGTGCTTTATATTGTTGTAATCTGTGTATACGGCTAGTAGTCCGTGATGATTCGTCCCCTGAATATCTCACTTCGTTGTCATGTTTACAAAGAACAATGTGTAACTGCTTAAACACAGGAGGCTTCCAATGAAAAAACATTGTACATTTTCTACCTACGGTATATGCTGCTGAGGCCAAAACTGCAATACAATTCTAACTGAGCTTGATGTATGAACAACCTTCACTTTGTGGCATTTGTATGGAGATGGGCATTTCAACTTAAACTGGGAGCGTCACTGTATGATTAATTTCCCTTCTAGCCTTTTTCATTCAATTCTATGTCAAGGGTCATGATTTAGACCCTGCCTACAAACAAACATGAGCAATACTGTATTCAACAGAAACTAGTGACAAGGGGCACCATACAGATTTCAAAGCACCCCCAATGCCCAATTACTATTTCTACACACTGTTAACATGAAAAGTCTACAAAAGGATTGAGTTGCAACTATTGATAAATGCCCTCACCAGTTTCCTCTGAAAATAGCTAGATTAACACAGTGTAATGCCTTTTGTGAGGCCTGTGATTGTTATAACAAGAGCAAATTTGGTCCTGACAGCTCTCAAAATTGAGCACCTGTTTCACAGCAGATGACACGTACTATTTCCGAATCACACCTCTCCGGATACCCTGCCGTGTTCTCGCATGCGTGATTATCTCTCTGGTTATAGTTCTTACCATCAAATGGAGAAATCTACATTGATCAATCTGTTGCCTGTTCCTCTTTTCAACACTGTTTCATCTCCTTGACAGACTTTGTCAAAGTATTGCACTCATCTTAGGTCGAAAGCTCGGTATAAACATTGACAGACATTTTCCGAAAAAGTTTGGAATGCCAATGTGACTACATGCAAAAGTGCGCTTGAAGAGACTTTCACTTCTGGGCAGCTAACATGACCTTGCAAGAAGGGGAAGAATGTCATCTGCTGATACTCAGGGAGGTGGGAAGCTCTGGGTGACTATGTCTTTGTATGAGAGAAATATTTATGCAACAGCAAAGTGATATGAAATGAGCGGGAAGGACATGTCCATAGAGACACTTTCCGACTTGAAGGTTGATCACATCACAATTAGTTTGATCAGATCTGTATCAGATCAATGTCCCACATGTCAAGTGTACTGCCGCCACATATGATCCACAGTGGTGAATTGAATCACCCTGAGCAGGTGACCAAAATGTAAAGAGTAAGGAGAAGATGCACGAAAATAAGTTGTCATGACGACTAGTTCCTCCTTGCAATTCAAAGATGTACATGCGCAGTTCCAATTGAGGGCATGATCTCATTTTCACTTTGATCCACTGACCAATGCACACACTGCCTTTTAGTTCAACATACTGAACACGATTTGATCCAGCCTGTTCATTGGTTGGATCAAACTCTCAAGATAAGACAGACATCCCAGGGAGCTAAGGAAGTTCATTTTAATAGAGTACTTTAGTCCTGCAGACGTCTGCTTGATCAGCTGCTCAAGGTCAAATGTAGCATGACAGCAATCTGCATTTGATCCCACTGATCTTGTTTTTGAGAGAAAGTAGGTGCAATATAGTTGAAATATACTACTTAAACGCAATATCTCAAAATAAGCAACAAACATGCACACATCCTGAAAAGAGTAACACAGACAGTGCCCCATCAACCACCCCTCTCCCACAATGAAATACAGTAAAAAAAAACTATCAAAATTGACAGAAAAATGTTTATAACATTAAATCTTATCATAACTGAGGGTGTAGTCATAAGGAGAAGTACCCATGTACAATAAGCTGTTTTCTGTCGGGTCATGGATTTTTAATCCAAATTTTTGCCATCGAGACATTTTGCATCTAACTCACAAACCACATTTTCCGGATCTGCATTATTTACTGTGTACTTTACGAGGAAAGACTGTACAGCTAATAATGGTGTGCCTGTATGTTTCCTGGGATCTTTCCTGGGTGTGCCAGGGCTCAGTGGTACCCATCAACACATACATGCTAGCTAGAATTGCAGAAAGACAATCTAAGGGTAGCACCACAATCGGTTGGCATTCCAGAGTTTTTGGAAGAAAACACCTCCTAGATTACCAGAAATCCCAAGCTGCCTGGATGCCCTTTGAGTCTTGCGGTGTGTCCCAAAAACTGCTGCTGTGGAAGGGGGGGCAGAGTCTTTCTCTAATTAAACTCCTGTACTTGTTCTCTCGGAAAGGACTGCTACATGTTTCTTTTAGAGAAGGGTGCACAGACTTGGGGCCAAGAAAGCAGACCTTTAAGGTTCTGAAGTAAAACAACAAAAAACATGTGTTCCTTGTGTCAACTGAAGTGACAATAATCGCCCATACCACAAACGATAAAAAAGGACCAAAAGACTGGCAATTACGAAAGGAGAGTGACCAGATAAACACACACACACACACTTGCCAGATGCTAGATCATGGTCAAAATGGTAATGCATACAGTAGGTTACATGAGGTGAGGGAGTACACGCTAAGAATTTGCCAAAGACTTTTCAACCATAATGTAAGACTGTCAAGTTTAAAAAAAATTGAGTTACCTAAGTCCGAATTTTTCAAAGAGGCAAAAAAATTAATAAATTGCATTGTTTGGAAACATGTCATGGGATGCATTTTCTGACCAATACCATCCTTCAGATCAATTCCTTTAACATAAAATGTTACTTTATCCTTAGATACTTTGATGATGTAACTGCCCATTAATATTTTCCATTAAGGGCTGGCTCGCATTCTTGGTCGCCACCGGACGGAGTTCGAGCTCTTGCTATACCCTTCATAATGAGTTAAGTAACCAGCAGAGGATGAGTCAAGTTTCAATGCTCACACTTCCTCTCCTGCCAAGAGTGTTGACAGTTTCATGCATAGATATAGTTGATCACAGTTTAAGCCCTATAAACACAACAGAGTATCGGACAATAAGCTACTTTGCTCCCTTTGCTCCCTTTAATACTTTCCGTTAAGGGCTGGCTCGCATTCTTGGTTGCCGCTGAACGGAGCTCGAGCTCTTGCTATACCCATCGTAATGAGTTCAGTAACCAGCAGAGGATGAGTCAAGTTTCAATGCTCACACTTCCTCTCCTGCCAAGAGTGCTGACAGTTTCATGCATAGATATAGTTGATCATAGTTTAAGCCCTATAAACACAAAAGAGTATTGGACAATAAGCTACTTTGCTCCCTTTGCTACTTGGTAAGGACTTGATTCAAAGTTGATGTGAAGAATGGTTTATTGATGGAGTTACTCCTGGGCACTTTACAATAGGCCTATAGGCCTGAAGTGCGAAGTCTTCAACTGCTTAATTTACACCCCCAGCAACCCCAGCAAACCCGATTGCCATAAAAAATTTGAAGCACAAGCCGTCAGAGACTCAAAACTAACGTGAAGGTATTCCAAACTCGCCCGTGCTGTCGGTCTATCTCTGTTCTTGAACAGTGATGTAAAACCACTGCAGTCTGTGTGACAAAAGTAAGCCATGGGTGGATCAAACAAAATCATTGGTTTCGCTTGAAAGCATGAATGCTCCACGAAAACAAACACGTCACGTAATGCGAACTGCATTTTATAAATTATTAATTAGCATTTAAAGTTTGAATGTACAAAAGAATCTTGGGTGAAAAAGAAACACAAAAGATGGTGTAAGCCCTCCTAAAAATTTAAAACAATCATATCCTAACATGTTAGTTGTGTAGCTAATAGCCACTTTTTCAAAGAGAACAATAGAACATGCTACTTGTGGAACAGTTCATTTAGTTTAAGAACAAAAAAAAAAGAGATATTCTATTGGTTTGCCTTTTGGTCCTAGTGTCTTAAAACAATTAGATTCAAGGTGTCAATTTGTAGAAAGATGGTTTCATTCTGGTTGAGTTCATGTGCTACGAAAGGGGGCCACCATACATCAGCTTCTCCCTGAGTCTTGGTGAGTTTTCATTGCGAAAGTGCCATATGTTTTCTCTGCCTTCTATTTACATTCCCACTTGTTTGTCAGAGTACTGCAGGCATTTGATAATTACCTGGAACTTGATCACTGACCTGATTGCATACTACCAACAAATTTTAATGTTAAGGTTTATTGATGACATGCCAAGAAATAGGCAGTGGCAATGAACAGGTGTTTTGATGGTTGCAGCTGGGATGCTGGGAGTTCCACTGTGTATCATATGTGCCCCGTTTCACAACACGTTAAATAGTCGGTTTCTTGATATTTATGATTTAATTAGCTCATTAAGCTGGAAAAACGGTTCCCTGAGTGCAGCTAGTGGTAGAGCTTCCGTAACATCAGAGGGGGTCACCCCTTACCTGACCAACTCAAATGGACTACTAGCCTGTTTTCAGCATTTGCAATAAATTACCTTTTTTTTTTACCGGTCAGACGGTACAGTTTTCTTTGTTAATACATTGGCTGTGATAATTGCCCTATTCATCTGAAACCACAAAAGTTGGTAAATTTCACATCTACAGATAGAGTGCAACTTATACAAATAGAAATTGTCACTTTCCACATCACTTACAGGTTTTAGAAAAAGGAAAATGCAATTTTTACCCACCTGTGGAAATACCCTGGTGAACAAAAAAAAATACTGCAAAATTCACAGCCCAATTGATGACATCACAGAATGGAGAGTGTGTACGCAACTATATCTCACTTTGTTGAGTGCATACAAGTATCGTGTGTATGACAGTCAAACTGAACCGTCTGCTGGTCCGCAAAAGAACCTATAATTCGCTAGTCAGATGTTACGCGTTTGCCTGGAAATTTGACATTAATTTGCTTTTGAAAGTTCAGTAATAATGCTGAGGTCTTTTGAATGCAAAAGAAGAGCTGCACTGGGAAAGAAAATAGCAGAAGATGCATGGGGTAGTAACATGGCACGGAACAGATGTTTCATCCACCTGTCCACGATGTGCGCGGGTAAAATGCTTTCAGCTTGTTTCAGAACAATTCTTCCAACTCTAATAATCCTGGATTGATTTCATCCAAAGAAAATGGAAGTTTGATCCAAAAGACGGAAGGCAGTATAATTATGATCGCATCAGCATCAATAGCATTCACTTCATCCAGTAATATTCTGACAAGCACCATATGTCAAAATATTCCAACAAGGAATCAGAGCCCCTTGTCTACACAATGAAGTGTAACGTCCCGAGAAATTGCAAATCAACTTTGCCTCATTCCAGAGGCCCAGCTTGCAAGTCACCTGCAGTATTGCGCCGCAGGTCAAAACTGATTCTTCACGGGCCATCAGAGACCGCTGGCTCGGACTGTCTCACTGTCTTTCTCGGACTTGGAGACTGGTTTTGCCTCACACTGGATGCCAGCAGGCAGCGACGACAGTTTCACGAAACAACAAGAACTAACATTACACGTTAACACTAAACCGTCCACTGTTCATAACGTTGTCGTGGAAAGTCCCAGTGCCACATCAGCAAGATGTGTTAAAAGGTTACTTTGTTGAATGAGACAATACGATATAAAAAAATTCCAATGCAGAAAACATTGGTTAACAATTGTTATTAAAACCACAATTTCGTAGTGACTACCGTATTCAAACTTAGAAAAGACATTCGCTATCGCTAGTAGTTTTGCAATGACTATAATTGGTACATATACACTGCACCACCACAGCGCATTAACCCGAAAAAGTATGGAAGGCCGACCAACGCGAACGGTGATCTTCTCCATTCTATGACATCACCTTGAATATCAACTCGATATTTGACAGCATCACAAGCTTCGAAGGGGTTGGAATATGGAGCAATTTCATCCCAAGTAAAATAATTTAAATGTAACTTACGGGGTATGAAAATGTGATATTTGTGTTCAGCACACATTTCTCTTTGCAGTGATGCTAAATTTAGACATTTTTAGAATCAACTGAATAGGGGCTTTGATGGACTGGAAGTGTCTGGTAGGTGGTTATACAATATATCCAATGGAACAATAACAGTGAAAATAGAAACGGCCAAATAACAGGTAATACTAAAACATCACTAATAAGAAAAGAGTCAAGAACAAATCATAATACACTTAACTGTAGACTGAAGTCCAAGCTGGTAGATAGGTGACCCATGGTCTGAAGTGGTGTCTCCCATCGAAATTTAAGGTCAGAGGTCAAAGGTCAAATAAGTGAAAATCTTATTTTTGCTGCATTTCTTAATTCAAAATGGTTATTTACATGGGACCTTCGCATATATGCCCGGTATATAAGATTTTATATGAAAATCATGTTTTAATGTGTTTTGAGGTCAAACGTCAAGATCACGGTCAAAGGTCAAATTTGATACCGAAACGTTTGCGTCCGCAAGTCCTCCTAAACCACAAAGCCAATGAGGGTCAAAGTAGGTAGATAGGTGACCTATGGCCTGAAGTTGTGTCTCCCATCAAAATTTAAGGTCAGAGGTCAAAGGTCAAATAAGTGAAAATCTTATTTTTGCTGTATTTCTTAATCCAAAATGGCTATTTATATGGGACTTTCATATGTATGACTGGTAAACAAGATTTTACATGAAAACTATGTTTGTATATGTTTTGAGGTCAAAGGTCAAATTCTGGGGTCACAAGTCGAATTTGACACCGAAAAATGTTTGCGTCTGCAACTCCTCAAAGACCACAAAGCCAATGAGGATGAAACTTGGTAGATAGGTGACCCATGGTCTTAAGTTGTGTCCCCCATCACTACATAAGGTCAGAGGTCAAAGGTCACAGGCCAAATTTCTAATCAGCAAAATGCGTTGAAAAATTGTGTTGCAATTTCCCTCTGGACAGTAAGTCTAATGACACTCAAACTTGGTTGTTAGGTACCTGATTATGGTATATGTACTGTTTACTCAGTGACATCATAGGTCAATAGGGCACACAATATAGTACAGTAGATTCTGCTGCAACATAACTTGCTATGTCTTTGCTTTTCATATAATGTGACTTAATATTTCAACTTATGCAACCATGTTTGGACTGAGCGATTATATCTAACTAGTTTTCATTTTACATTCTTTTAGTAATACCCATATTCAGTATGTTTTCACTGTAATATGTGGTGTATACACTAGCCAAGGAATTCAGTGGTTTACAGTACGTTTTGGCGGGAAAAGAAATTGGTCATGCAAATGATTGTGACATGTTGCTTAAAACTATAACAAAACGCGCAGAGTGGTGGCATGCTGATCTGATAAAGGAAATCAAAGGATTACTTTGACGCACACGCGATCTGCATGGGAATATGTACTTCGATGCCCATGCGTGACTGCTACATTAACCCAACACTTGCGCGTTATCTACACATCCATGGCCGAGTGTGCTGCGCCTAGCTAGGTGTGCCTATGTACTATGTACCTGTATAATGTAAAGCGCTGGGTGTTCAATCAAACTCTCGATCCACTATAACACATACGTGTAAAAGAGCAAATGATTGTGGACAACGATAGGGATGAGATGCAACTCCATGGATTGCCATCTTCTTTTAATTTTTGGCAGGGAGGGAGGTGGGGCAGTCCATGACAATACTTTGATCATTCTGGGGGGGCAGGGAGGTGCTGCAAAAAAAGAAAAGGACCTACAGTTTTCAAGCACTTTTGTTGGTAGTGTTTTACTGTCTATTATCCACACCATTGTCACAATATCGATGAAAAACTGCAAGAAAATAGGGGGACTGATAGAGAAGGGTGGGGGTAAAATTTAAAATAGCACTTTCTATGAATTCATGTGGACACTTTCACACATCTACATGTAAACAAGCAAATATATGTCTGAGATAAGTTTTAATCTCATCAGTTTTGGGTAGACTTGGAGTCCTGAATTTGTATTGGTTTTTTACAACTCTGTCATATTGGTAAATGGCTTTTAAATATTTCTTAACTTTAATATAGGCCTTCAAAGTTTTGTAAATGCCATTGTATTGATAATGACTCATTATAAGCTAAGTCCCATGTTAGACAACATATAAAACATTTAAGAATGCTATGGATGAAAAATTGTTTGAAAATCTTAGCTTGCAGCTCTCCAGTAAAGACAAAGGTTAAGCTCCTACTGAATACGTTTACATGTTAGTCAACAGCAAAAGCCCCAAGCAGGCGGCTATAGAGAAAAATACCCACAAGCAGAAAGCAGCAGAATAAAAGTTTGTGAATATGTTGCAGATTGTTAGTGTAGAGTTTTTTGAACATGCTAAGTAAATGTTTTGGGCTTCCCTGACAGACGCAAATATTTTTTAAACTGTTTCGACAAGCGATCTTGTTCCTACATGAATTGGGCTATGATATAGTACAACAAGTATAATGCAGAGAGCAATGCAGTTTGTAACATTGAACAAAGTTTTAAGGGACTGAAATGTTATACTTCTGAACTCAAAAATTTTGCATACATTATCAAAGATTTTGAATCTCCAAAATAATTTCAATACTTAACTTTATTTTCTCAAGTCATTTTAAAGTGATATGATCAATGTTTCGATCACTGTACTTTTGGGACGCATTTGGGAGTAATAACAGTATAGGCCTGGTGACTACTGTAACTATTGTCACACAGCGGTTTTAACCAGCTAGACTACGGCCATTGTTAAAAATAAAATGTTTAACTTGCGTTACTTAAATGTCATCTTTGTTAACAGAAAAATAGTTTCAAAAACCCAAGGCTTGCTCTAGGGGGAAAAAGAAAATGTTAGCTGTGTGGAGTGCGCACAAATGTTGGGGAGAATTTTGGTGAGATTTGCTTGAAAACTGTTTGTTTCACAGATGGCCATGTGGTGTCTTTCCACTCTTTTTGTGTGGAAACGATCCTCAAAAATTTTGTTGTACCTGAAGTTTCTGTTTTGAGCTACCCTTGTTTGCATATTTATTCAGCGGTTACAACTAAGAACAACCAAGTCTTCCTTTGACAAAAAAACAGTTTGTCAACCTAAGACTACACCTCTGCCAAATCCAACAGTCCTCTTGTGATTGAACAATAGCAGCAGCGCTCCACTGGTTAGCACCAGGCTTCTTAACCCTACCAGCACTTCCGTGCTTCAGTGCATTTATACATTATGTAGGGTGCATAACAGGTAGTGATCATGTGCTGTGTGGAACGGGATCGGTCTGTGATCCCCAAGTTTCAGTTATGACGATGTAGGGACACAGACTATCAAACAGACTGATGCAGGTGCAGTTCGCGATTAAATCGTGGTCAGTTTCCAAGACTTCCTCCCCCACACTATTCACCTGGCAATGTTGCTCCTTTTTCACAGCTGCGAAATCTTTGATGAAAGTCGATATGTGCATCTGTGTAAAGGTTTCATTCTCTATAATACATACTGTTTTCATAAACTGTGAAAATTTGATCAATACACATATACTTTTTTCCCTAAACATTGATAAAGTAATAAATTCTGTAAAATGCATCCCTGTGAAATCAGAGAGATGGGCCATAAAAATTTCTGAATTTCTACCTTCTAAAGCCTTTGAATATCCATACACACTCACCTTTTCAAATATTTCACAGAAATGGTTCTAACAACGTGACCGCTTGCTGGAGCCACGAATCTGCCATCCACGGATGACTGTCAATCTTTGACTTCTTCACATCAAAGGATGTCGGTTTATGGTTTCAGAAATGCTTTTAACTTTAAATCAATGAATGCTGTTACTTGTGGCCAAAGAACATGTCCCTATTACTAGTATTATAAAGTAATTCCACACGTAAATTACTCAAATTTTGATCATGAATGCGAGAAAAGGCGTGCATTAAGTCTGTCTGCGAAAAAAAAAATTGCTGTACATCCTCACACTGAAAGAACCAACCAGTTCCTTTTTTTTTTTTTTTTTTGACCGCACCTTCAGTTTTACTCAATGATGCCAGATTTTCTACATAATGTTAAATGCTAACTTTTAAACTCTCCCTCAATGGTGATCTGCTTGATAAAGTCACTTTTAACGATGGTTCTGTCGACTTAGCCAAAAGGACTTTGCAATGGAACGCTTTGTTTCTTCCATTGCCACAAATAAGGGTAAACCCAACCGGCCCAAAAAAGCAAGCAGTCAACGGGAGTTCAAGTTGAGATCCCCTGTAAATGTCACTTGTAAAGGAAGAATGCAGATATTTGACTCACACTGATAAACCTTAACTTCCCTTAACGAGGAAAAAAAAATCCATTTCATGAACTTGGCATACTGCTTTACAACCTGACGCAGGGCTGTGGGGATTGAGCATTCATTATATGCTCCAATTATGCGTCGACTCCAAGCATGTCCAATATCACATGTACTAAGCTGAGAGGATAGAAAATACACCCTGTGGAGTATCATATCAGGCTCACAGCTGCATTCAGAATGCAAAAGTCTTGTTCATTCTAAAGCCAGGAACCCCTGGGCAGTTGACTTTTGTTGCCTGGATGTAGGTCAGGTTCAAAAGCTGTTCAGTTATTCACAGAGCCCCATGCAATATATCACATATGTACTCGAAGAAAAGATACTCACCACGATGACATGGCGGTGGCATTAGGCTGTTTTCATTTGGCGACCTTGTGTATCCCTGTGGTATTATAGTAGGTATCAACACAACAGACGTCCTCTACAGTGGGTCAAGGCCATGGCACATATTCCTTTTTCTTTCCCCCCTTTTTTTTTTTAACCACCACAGCCACTTCTCTGCAAACACATTTCTGTGCTCGCATGACCAATGAGAGTCCTGCATGATTAACATGGAGCTACAGTAACATTTTCACGTATGTATTCATTGGCAGCAGACGTTCGCTCGATTGGTATCAGACTGGCCACGACTGGAGGAAGAAAAAAAAAGTACGGAAGAATTTTGACACACGAAAGAGAAAAAGTATACGACAGAGAATGATTTTGTGTGATCGGATGCAACACAGATCACCTTCAAAAATACATAAATACACAAGTGGTCTGAAAATGTACTCTTGACGACAAAAGCCACTCTATATCTGGCAGACGCGGGAACTTGAAAGGTGAGAGGACGCTGCCAATTTAAAAAAAAAAAAAAAAAGTTTCTCAAAATGTGGCCTAACATTTTCAGAAATGTAACTTCAGTGTCTCTCTAACACGACAGATGAATGCTTTCTCACACGTTTTGCACGAAGTAAGTATTTACAAAGTTGGAAGAAAAAACATGTGCAAGACACTGGAAGATACAAGGACTGCTATCTGTCCTACACACCATGAAGGAATAGCAAATGACAGTTGACAAGTTTTAAGAAAAGGGGAAACCCCTGCCAATGATGGAAACATAAAAAACCAAAATTGTGCTTTAAATTTCTATGTAATGTGATAAGTAAGTTGTAAAAGCCTCACATTCTCAACTTGTGTTCTGTATCACCATAAAACAAGGCATAAGAAATGTATTTCTTGTGCCTCCCTCCCACCTCCCCTACCCACCCACTGACAGTTAAAGTCTCTTAACAACAAGTTCCTTTTCTCTGCTTCCAGGAGACATCACCCAGCAAAATACTGTTTCCTGTTTCCTGTTTTCCTGTATTCTCTCTCTTTTGTAACAGCTTGAGTCTTAGTATCTTATCTTATAAGTACTACAGTAAGTAACACTTGTTCTCATCTGGTAATCCCTGTTGTGTTTGGTATACATTTCTTTTCTTTGTTTTCCACTCTGTCTCTGTGTTTTCAAAGTTGCCAGCTGTGCTAAATCACACCTTGAAGTCATTTTCTAGTAGATCCTGTACTGTATGTGCACCAAAATTTTGTATCTTTCGGTCATAGTGAATACACACAATAAAAAGGAATGGAAACCAAATAAGGTAAACATCCCAAAACTCACATGGTTTGGATATTTACAAACGGTGAACTTACCTGTCTCTGCACAACTAATGTATGTCCCTCTACCAGGCTAGCATCACTGCTGGTAAACTTTACTCTGCCTCTACCTTCGCCCTAACCCAAAATGGACTAGCTCCTCCTTCCCCAAGTACAACGACCCCCAAAAGTATGGCCATGGTGGCCACTGAGGAGCCTTGCGCTCCTAAGGACAGAACCCCTTAAGGGAAAGAGACCCCATCCAGAGTCTCGATCTTCTATGGAGACTTCGGCAAAGAGGGCAGTGGAGGTGGCGACTCCCCACGCTTCATGGGCTCTTGTTTACTTTGTTCCCTCTGGGGACATGAGGGCAGATGAGGTCCTTGAGCCACCTGAGAATTGTGTCCTTGGAAGCCGGGGTATACAGCGGCCTTGGTAAGATAAACAGTGAGGTGGACTTTCTGATCTCGTCAGTTCTCTTTAGATATCATTGCAAGGCTCATACTAGGCACCATTTCTTGTCTTGTCGTACAGAGGAAGCCGTGGACAGTTCTAGTGAGTAGATATCTCACAGGACAAACTAGAGAGTATGGTTTTTGGCAAGGAAGCCTATGTCTTGTACCATCCTGACTCCATGATTCTTGAAGGGGAAGTGGCCAGGCTTGACTGTTAAAGCATGTAGGTAGCTGCTGTGTCTTTACCGAGAGAGCTGCGACAAGGAACAGAGTTTTCAACATCAGATCAGGAAGGGTCGATGCCTGCATGGGTTTGAAGGCCGCGCCCTCCAGTTTCGAAAGAACAGCGTTGATGTCCCACCAAGGAGGTAGTCCTTCGAGAGGAGGTCGAGCATTATGCATGCCTCTAATGAGCTTGGTGACGATAGCATTGTTTCCCACAACTGAGCCATCCAAAATGGGGGAGATGAACGGCTGCGATCGCATACTAGCAGTTCTTTATCATGGAGACTTGTTTCCCTTCCTGGAATAAGGTGTTGAGGAAATTGCAAATGGTTGTCAGAGGGGCTGTGGTCAGATAAACTTGTCTGTTATGGCACCAGTCCATGTATCGGCACAGCTTCGAGTTAGTCCAGACAGTGGAAGATCTGCATGACTTCAGTACCAGTGTTGGCAACTGCTGTAGAAAAGTCTCTCGATTGGAGTTGAGACAGGACAACTTCCATGTACAGTCAAGTATAGGCTCGCTATGTTGGGATGACGAATAAGCCCCTTCTTCTGGGAGGCTATGTCCAGAAGTTCAGGGAGTATGATCGGGTGATCCATGAGAAGAGCTCCAAGGTTCAGGAACCAGGGTCATCTGGGCCACCACCGTGCTTTCAGAATCATCCAGACATTTCGCTTGACTTTGTTGAGGACTGACGGGATCAGTTAGAACTGGTGAGAAGGCATACACCTCAAGGTTGTCCCACAGGAACTACAGGGAGTCCATCCAGAGGCCTGTTCATGGAAGAAACTCGTACAGAACGTTGGCAGTTTCACGTTCTCCGGGGATGCAAAGAGATCTATGAGTGGGCGACCGAGGGTCTGAAAGATCTGCTCGCATAGATTTGTTCACAGCCACCACTCGTTGAGGTCTAGTTTGCCCCTTGAGAGGGCATCTGCCAGATAGTTTTCTTTTCCAGCTACATTGGAAGCTGGCGGAGAATGTCCCTTGAGCGGCACCAGTGGAGGTCCCAGGCTGCAAACACATGGGAAGAAAGCAGGTCCCCCCTTGTCTGCTGATATAAGTGATGGTAGTGGTATTGTCTGAGAATATTGTAGTTGTGCGACCCCTGAGATCTTCTGTGCATGCTTTGAGGCCCTTTGCCATGGCCTTCATCTCAAGGAAATTGATGTGCAGGTTCAATTCTCTATGAGACCATATCCAGGAAGCTGTGCAGTTCTCCTGGTGCGCTCCCCAGCCTGTGAGGGATGGATCGATCATGATCGATGTGATTCGTCAATGGGTTGTGAACAGAATTCCCCCGTGTCCAAGAACTGTTCTGAAGCCAACTTTCGACTTCCTGCGTTATGGGAACCAGGGTGTTTAGTTCGTATACCATCGGTTTGTACCTCTGTAGGAGATGAAAATGGATCAGGAGCATCTGGAGTCTGCAGTAATTTGTAATGTTGACAATGCCCACCATAAGACCTAAGGCCCTCAGCCAGTCACCAGCGACCAGGTGACCCCGCGACAGAAGTTTCATGACCGCTCAGTCGGAGATCATGAACCCTGGTGTCTGAAGGGGATGCTGCACCCATCGTCAAGTCCAATACTACACACAGGAAGTGGACCATCAGGGCCAGGACCAGGTTCGATTTGGTGTGGTCAATGACCCAGCCTAGGGACTCCAGCAAAAGAGTCATCAGTCTCATGTTCTGCTCAGCTATCACCTGGGACTCCCTGAGAATAAGCCAGTCATCGAGACCGGCAAAGGGTTTGACTGCATCTTTATAAGTTCAGCGACTACTGTGCCTGCAATCCTGGAAAGGACTCTTGGTGAAGTGGACAGGCCAAAGGGCAGGGACGTGAACTTGGATTCCGTTCCTTGATAGCTGAACATCAGATAGCGTTGGGCATCTACAATTATCAGGATGTGTAGGTAGGTGTCCTTTTAGTCAATGCTTGCCGCCCATTGGCCCTTTGCTAGTGTCTCCATACCGAAGTGTTTTGGATGTAAGAAGTTTTGTTTAGAGGTTTTAGGTTCATGATCAGGCACCACTATCAATCTTTTTCCTTTGTGAGGAAGAAGGTTGACCAAAAGAGGGGCTACTTTCCTCCAGTTACCTCTGAAATTGTGCCTTTCTGGATCAGAGCCCAGATTTCATCTTCGAGAGTCAAGCACTGGAATGGGTCAGAGGGTGTTGGTGTGACTTTAACCCTCCCTGGATAAAGCCAAGGAGAACTAGATGCGGTACCTGTCGAGGATGAATTCCAGCACCCACCAATCCGGGCTGATCAGGGCCCATTGGGCTGCAAACAATCATATTCTCCCCCATCTCCAGGTAAATCAGGGTGGGCATCCCCAGGGCTGAGCTTGGACATGTTGACTTAGGCTGGTTGCTACAGTCAAAGTCATTGCGGTCATTGCAGGAACTCATTGCTGGATCCGGAACAATCGCAGGTGTAGCCTCCTATGGAGCCACCGCCAGACTTGTCTTATTCACACCAGTTTGACCAGTTCTTGGAGGATTTGGATCACCGGTCCTTGGAACGGTTGGAATTCCTGTTGTAGGAGCCCTTGCCCTTGTAGGACCTCCAACGGTTATTGCTGCTACTGCCCTGCTGGTAAGAGGTCATGGGTTTATTATCCTTTGGAGGGTCCCGTCTGAAGGTTGACTTAGCTAGGGTCTCCCTCCTCGAAACTTCTTCCTGTAGTTGTTCCCAAAGATGCTCCCAAAGAGATCGTCACCTGTCGTGGGTAGTTTCTACATCTGGTCATTGATGGAGGTGGATGGCCAGTGGATGGTGGAGAGCACATTATTTTGCCTAGAGGTGATAATTTTGAGGGCGATCTTGGAGAATTGATCACCAGTGATCCCAGTCTCGCTAGTGGGTCCAGCAGTAATAGAAGGTAGCCTATTCCTGTCAAGACATCAGGGGCTGATCTTACAGAAAGCTGTTAGTGGAACTTTATATAAAGGCATTCGGAGATCAGCATGAAGATCCAGGAGAACTTCAGGCCCGATCTAAAGGACATGTCGATCTTGGAGAATCTATCTTCTAGCTCTCTTTGATTCCGGTCCTTAAAATACTGGAAGGGGAGCCCTGTTCCACTGTAAGCCATTCTTTAAGGGCAGGGTTGGGGCTTGGAGGAGGGCTTTCCAATCCACATCTGTAACACGAAAGGACTTCTCGTGTTTGTCTGAGTAGGCCAACCATCTCTTTCTAGCAGCCATGGCCTCAAATCTCTCAAAGCAAGCCACATCCACGGGCATGAGTGGGGCTGGAGTGGCTGATGAGGGGTTGGTCTGCACGAGCTTCAAAGTTTTCTCAGGGACCTCCTGGGTTTGGTCCTGGACCCTGAGGTGTGTCTTGATGACCTGAATTGCTGATGCAACTAGCCCAGGTGGGTGCTTGGGGGCTGGGGGTGGGGATGTGGCTCCCCTTGCATCTGGGGTCGTCTTCCTTGGCTCTGGGGTCTTTGAAGGAATCTTGGAATGACCCCTAGTGTGTGTCATCCCTGAGTCTGGATGCTTGACTCTCTAGGTCTGAAAATTCATCCGAGACACAGCAATCTAGAGTGTTGGGGTCCAGTTCTGACTAGTACTGTGGTTTGGAGGTTCCCGTCAACAGACTGGTTGTTGTTTTGCGCGCATTCCGAGGAGCGGTTTTCAGACCGGTTGCCTTCCCCAAGAGGGGTTTCAGCGGTCCGAGAGTTGCTCCATGAATTAGTTGGATCTCGATGGTCCACATCTCTTTTTAGGGAGTGGTGCCTTCCGGGGTTTCCCCTGTACCCCTGGTTCGGATCCTCAGAGTGGACATCTGACGGAGGAGATAGGACCCAATGGGATCTGGGGGGAACAGAACGGGAGTGTGACCACCTCCTATGGCATTCCCAGTAAAGTTTGTTGGTCAGTGCCTCCGAATCACAGGACCGGCTTTGAACCTGCAGTCCCAGTAGGCATTGGGGTTGGCATTGGGTATTCCGGTGAGATGTGAGGGGGTTACGGTTTGGATGCCATGGTCTCGTCCCTGTCAGTTTGGGATCAGCTCCAGTCTGGTTCTTGGCCTGGCGCTGGCGGTTAGATGGCATCCAGGTGAACAGGCTGCATACCAGGCAATGCCTCTAAGCAGCCGCCATCTTGGTTTTCTCCATTCCGAGTGGGATCCAGTTGGGAACCGAAGCGTTTCTTGGTTTTGGTTTGGACTTCATTGGTTGTTTTCCTTTTGCTTGCGACCTCAGCTCTGAAACTAACCTGGCGGTCGCTGGAACAAAGGTCGGAGAATCCCCTGCCCCGGACTCAAATGAGGGCACAGGATGATAAGGGGTGCCTTTTGCTGAAGGCTCGAGTTCAGGGGGAGTTGGTGCAGCCTGGATTGAAGTTTCTGTTGTCATCCCTGTAGCCAGGAGTTTATTTCCAGCCATTGCTTTTGAGTGAACTCAATACAGAACAGGCATGACTCCTTCCCATTACAGGGTTGGCACTTGGGGCACAGTTCATGAAAGTCCCAGTGTCAACCTGGCCAAAAAAGGGAGTAATTGCTGCACTTCATAGGTAGTCGTTGTTGTCTGGTAGACAAGACTTACCGTTAAGGCAGCAGTATTACAAAGTATAAATGTGCACTAAAATATGAATTACGACATACTGTGATAGATTGCATAATAAGTGACAAAATTGCATAATATAGCTAAACTACAAGAAAAACAGGTGCTGTTGGGGTAAAATGGCAGCAAATTGACAGAAATGCAAAAATATGTCAATGAAAACTAAGTTTCCAAGGGAATGAGGGAGGAACCCCCCAGGGCAACGACTAGCTAACCGTCTGGGAGGTGTATTATGAGTAGGTAGCAAGGCATATACACTATAAACCTAAGAGCAAAACACTGGAGATGAAGTAGGAACTACGAGAATGTTACATAAAGACAAGGAATTCCCATGAATGAGGGGGAAAGTAAGAAGTACGGCAAAATACAAGGCAAATAATAGCAAAAGGAAGGAAATGGAGGGGTTCTATCCATTCCAGATGGGAAATGGGAGGAAGAGAGAAGGAGGGAGAATCCTACTGCCATTCTGGCAATTGCTACCAACACAAAATTTTGGGCGCAAATAAAACGATAGGCAAAAGATGGCAAAAGACCCACAAAAACCTGATAAATAATCTATACCTATGAGCGGTTTGTGGTTTGGAGGCCTCTACAGTCTCTAAAGAAGTGATCCGCGATAGTCCAAATCCCTTAGAAAGATGGAAAGGTGAAATATTTCCAAATTTCCAAGAGCTGTAGTGAATACCAACTAGCACTTTTGGGTGGTAGTTCAGCAAGGAGGAGCTAGTCCATTTATGGTTAGGGAGAAGGTAGAGGTGGGGTCAAAGGTTACCAGTAGTAATGCTAATGCAGAGAGGCATGCATTAGTTGTGCAGAGACAGGTAAGTTCAGAATGATTTATGTGAATTTTAGGGCAGTCTTATGGCAGGTTCGTGTCCTCTATAAGGAACTATAAACCATAAGGTTTATTATGCCACACCATTGGTCCAGTCTGAAAGTTAATTGGTTTCATACAGCAGCTTCAAATTCAAGTCACAGGAATTTTTGTCTCATCCCTATACATGTAATGTACGGGAGAGATACTTTGGTTGCCTAGGGACATAATGAATCATGACTCTCTCAGTTGCTATAGCAATGGTTGTACATGGTAACGTTATGTATGGTTGATATATGAGACATGGGGTCTAACCTACTATGGTGCTTGGGATGACCTGGAACCCCGAATTAGGGTAGGAGTCAAAATGTGTGAAGATGTGTATGTCTGTGTGTGTGCCAAAGAAAATTTCAATTACAAAAGTTTGTGCCCTCAACTCCTCCTACACCGCAAAGCTGATGAGGGTCAAAGTTGGTAGATAAGTGTTCCTTGGCCTGAAGTTGTGTCTCCCGTCAAAATTTAAGCTCAGGACGTCAAGTTAGTGAAAATGTTATTTTTGATGTATTTCTCACTCCCAAATGACTATTTACATGGGACCTTCAAATATATGATTGGTATACAAGACTTAATCTGAAATTCATGTCTGTATGCGTTTTGAGGTCAAAGGTAAAGTGCAGGGGTCAAAGGTCAAACTTGAAACCAAAAATTTTGCATCCGCAACTCCTCCTAGACTGCACAGCTAATGAGGGTCAAAGTTGGTAAAGAGGTTACCTAAGGTCCTAAGTTGTGTCTCCCATCAATATTTGAGGTCAGAGGTCAATGGTCAAAATTCACAGGTCAAATTTCCAATCAGCAAAATGCTTTGAATAAGTGTGTCACAATTTCCTTTTAGACAGTATTTGCTATTGAACTTCAAACTTGATCATTAGGTACCTGATTATGATATGTAATGTTCACCCAATCGGTGACGCCATACGTCAATAGGGCACATAATACAGTACCTTAGGTTCTGTTAGTCCAAGGTGCAATATAACTTATTATGTACACCTTTGCTTTTCATATGATGTGACTTAATATTTCAACCTATGCAACCATGTCTGGACTGAGCGATGATATATACTGACAATGTCATTTTCCATGCTTTTGGTAATACCCATACTTAGTATGTTTTTACTGTTACATGTCGTGTATACACTAACAAAGGAATTGAGTTGTTTACAGTACATTTTGGCAGGAAAAGAAACTTAGGCAAATGATTGTGACAGGTTTCTTAGAACTATATTACAAAATGCTCGGAGTGTGGCATGCTGATCTGACAAACAAAATGAAATCAAAGGATTACTTTGATGAACACGCGATCTGCATGGGAATATGTACTTTGATGCATGACTGCTACCTTTACACAACACGTTATCTACACATCCATGGCCGAGTGTGCTGCGCCTAGCTACGTGTACCTGTGCACTAGCACTACAGTATGTACGTGTAAAACACTGGGTATTCAAACTCTTGATCTACTAAAATACATATGTGTCAAAGAGCAAATGATTATGGACAACAACAGGGATGAGATCCAACTATGTGGATTGCCTTCTTGTTTTTTTTTTTCATTTCTCTTTCTCTAAATTGAATCATTAGCATTAAACATTGGATTTTCAGGTTAATCATAAATTTGATAAATGACTCGCCCACGTAATCGGACTTTCTTGCCATTTTTCACACCGTGATGCTGAGCCTGTTGCATTTCTGGACCTGAAGATGAACAACAAGCATAATCTACAGATGACTTCACTGCCCGACGTAGTCCGCATTTTGTAAGCAGCGGGTGTTTGGATGGTCTGAGTTTAAAAGTACAGCGAAAATCGTACATTGAAGAAGTTTGGATTTGCATTTATCAACAAAAGACAACAATGTGGTAGGAAGCACAGCATTTCAATCCATATCCATGCATCCTTTCTTGTATGACTGCAAAGCTAAGCTTCCATTTTAAAGGGAAGGTAGAGCTCAGTTTCAAGAGCCAAAACTTAAAATTACTGTAGACCTATAGTATATCTTGACTGTAATTTTCTTGTGTATAACTGTATCTCCGAGAAGCTGCTATTCCCCATACAACTAACAATCTTTGCAGGTCTTTGTGGAGTTTTATTTCTGACTGGCAAACAAATGTTTCTCTCATATCCAGAGCACCGTACCCTTTAAGCGGAGCATTATCCATTATTTCGCATTTCCGTGCTTTTCAGATGTGGCATATTTTGGTACCGACTGCAAGGCAACCTTTTGAAAGTTCAATTCCATTTTCTCATTAAGCTCCGTCCATTCACCTTATAAGGACACCAAATGTAATTGCCAGCACACCATTCTACACAGTCTGCATCCCGATGTTCTCATAGTCACTCTGTATGGTGTTAAGAAAAAATATACATCCCATGGGTTTGGTCACGTAATTTTGATTAATTTGTTAGTATCAACTGCAAACTTATTCAATTCCAAAGTTCTAATGATGATGATTCAATTTTGCCGACTCGGAAGCTTGTTAGCGCTCGCTTTTTATCGAGATGCATGGTTTTTCACATTGTACATTAATGGAGGCCATTTCCCCTCCAAGCACCGTTCCACCAACAATGCAAGAACCTCCAGTGGGTGTTACCAGGAACACGACGGGTGGCGCGCGTAAACTATGTTTTTAATTCCTCTATCATATGCTCACTGGTCTATGTTATGTCTGTTGCAATTAATGCTTCCACAACAAACACGTTCCATGACGATCCCTGGTGTGTCCGCAACATCAATATTTTTACCGTAAGGCGCTACCCCTCCTGAAGCTACCACTGAATGGTGTAACTTTGTTTTGGCAAGGGATGTTTTTACTAAGATATCAAGCAAGCTGGGACTTCGCTTCACATAGATCCAACACACAAATGTTTCCTGTAGCAAACTACTACCTTGTTTCTGAGAAGGCATTTTACCATAATGTCCAGCTGTGACTGTCGCACACTTGTGCAGCTTTAAGGAATTTCAAAACAATGCAATTTTCATGACAAGGTGTAGATTATGCCACCTTCTTTTACTAATGTTGTTTTGCCTCACTTAAGGCAGAGAGTGGCCGCTATTATACCTTTCCTTTCATCCATGTCATACAAACACAATTCTCTGTGGTGAACATGTGCCCTGCAGCTCCCCTCCACTGAGAGCATAAACTTCCTTGCAAAAAACTCATTTTAAATGTTTCCAGGGCTTGAGGAGATTCAAAGATATTCCCATGTGACTGAAACCCAGGACAAACCCTGAAAAGCCATCATTATGTCAGACCATGCCGAAAATTTACTGGTGCCATGTTCAGCATGGATTCATGATGTGTGCAGGTGAAACAAACATCTTGTGCTTTTCTTTTTTTCTGAGACATTTGAGCAGATGTGAAAGAACCGTGGTCCGATTCAGATTAACAATCCAAAAAAATACGAACGTTGTCGACTTGAGGAATGGAGACTAAAAATGCAGACTGCTTTAACTATGGGGGAGGCATGTTAAAATGGTTGCCAGTACTCTTCTCATGAAAGATGAGAGTGCATTTTTGTGATGAGACAGATAAGAGAGAAGTGAACTAAATACTACAATCTTTCTCCTTCTGCTGACAAGCCGTTGCCTTTAATTGGGTTTGTAGTACACCAGGTGTAGTATAAAAATGCCATACTACCTCACATGGGAACCTAGTGTACAGATGAATGCTGAGTGTAAAAATCATCAGCTCATTGTGTCAGTTCCCAACATTAATATGCAAACTGACTCCTTCTTTGTTCATACCCTCAGTTTTTTTGTCTTTTCTTTTTAATTTTTTTTTTTAGTTTTTTTTTTTGTCCATTCTTTAAGATTCAAAGAGTCCTCATACAGTGCCATGGTTGCACCTAGAATGATGCACCTAAGGATTTGATGATTATGGAGTTACTAAAATTCCAAATCACTCACTTAGATAGGGTTTTAGTATAAGCAATACCTCACAAATGTGGTAAGACTCACTGTGCTGTCCCCCCCCCCCCCCCCATTTTAAAATTGAGCACAAGTTGCACTTAAGATTTCTGCTGTTGAAAGCATTAGTACATGCACCTAAATTAACATGTTGTGACCTTGGTGCACTTGCAAGCAAAGTCCAATGACAGAGTTAGAGTAGCATAGGCATGTGAATGTATCATGTAAACAGATGTCTAGCAGGTGGATGACTATTTTGGAGACATGGTGTTATTTATTTTGGCTTGTTTTCTTGAAGTGACATTTCAAATTAGGATACCAAGCCAAGCCTACAGGTAAGCACGTCAACGATCCCCACAATGGACTTATTTTCAGGAATCATGTCATTCTGCTATGTCATTCGGCAGTTGCCTTGTCTGAAGTGATACAGATTCAGTAACATCGCTAGAAGTGTGTCATTTTAGGTGCCCTTGTAGTACTTGGCTGCATACACCACTGAAAGAAAGCGTGCGGTGATAGGTTGCGCTAAGGACGGAAATCTTACCTTAAAGTTACATCCTAACGAAATCTGTCAAAGCTTACTGACAAAGTTGCTTTGCTGGCCGAAACAATTCCTACAACATCATGTTGTCCTTTGTTGACTATGCTGGGTAAGAAGGAGGGGCAGGGAGAGGGCAGCCACAGGAAGAGTTTACTTGAAGTTGTTACTGACAAGATTTTCCTGGAATTTCAATGGAGGAAAGTAGGGTTTCTCACAATGAAGGAAAATTTGAAAAAAGCAGTTGTGAAATTGAATTATTCTTCAATCATGTAAATAAGTCCCCCATCACTTGATCGTGCATTCATCTAAAGATGTCAGTGACACAGTATTGAAAGTGATACAAGCCACTGCAAAATTTGTCAAAAAGTTGTGCAGCATTCAACTCTCTTGCCTTCAACCTGTGACGATCACATGTACTTTAAGTGGGTACAGAATAAAGGTAGAAATGGCCTTCTGAATATCTCACAACTCAATTTGTATCACATGTTTCAGTGCAGGAAAAATACTTTAATGCAAATTGAAACTGTATTGCAGGCCCCATTTTCTTACATACACATGCCATGTGCTATATTCCTGACAGCAAAATTCCGTGGCTACATACATAAAAAAACCAAAATGGAACGTGATCATTTTCTGGTTTTCATGCTAAAATGAGACGTGTATCGCAAATAATATAACATGAGTAATTGCTGTTGCCAAGTGCATATGAGTTCCTCACTTGATTCAAGCAATTTCCTCAAAATGAATGTATGTAGAAAGCAGTGTGTCATTCCTTAAACTGCTTGTCGAGAATGGGGCCCCAAATTTTTTGGGAAATTTTGAAAGGAGCAAAATCCAAAGGGTCAAACTTGCGTGCATGCAAATCACCATCCAACAGAGGGATGGAAATACATTCCCCTTTGGGGTCAGATACTGAAGGACGGTCATTGCCCCCCACCCCACCCCCCATATTTCCATTGCCTTAATGCAGTACCTGGTAGAAATCTGCAATGCTGGGAAAATGGACCCATTTTATTAATTATCGCTGTCACCTGACTGTCCCAATTCACAGGAACTTCAACGGTTGCTACCTTTAGTGAACTTTACCACTAGATGAACAAACACTTAAAGTTGAAATGCCAATGGCCATGACACGACGACGAGGAGAATGGGCAGTACAGGTGACTTCCACACGGCGGTCTCACTATAGCACTGACTGTTAAATTCCCCACAACTCACTGGTGTGGGAATTCACGAGGTGATTACACTTACTCCCTTGCTTCACTTATCCGTACATTTAGCCCTGTTCTTAATACTGTATCCTCAACATCAATTCTAGCACCACGCCCTCTAAGGTCTAGGACGCCCTCATTTGCCTTTCGCTGGAGTCGCTTCAACATGTTGCTTCTGTCCTCCTGTTTTTGCCTCTTGCAAAGGCATATGCATTAGGGAAGCAAGGTATGAGTGTAAGTCTACGAATGAATGCAGATATTATGGTAATCACGCAGCAGTTCCACTTTCGACAAACGTGGGAAATAGCCAAGATGTTGCATTTCTAGGAACTGGGATACACAATACATACTTTTACACTTCTGCATATGCTAACTGCAGTTGCAGATGGGGTGCAGTTGACAAATAAATGTTTGAAAATTCAGTTTAGTCTCCGTTGCAGAGTTGTTTGTGTTTTCTCTCAGTGGTGACCTTCTGGAGTCCAGAAAGGAACTTATCACAAAGTAACAGACGCTTTTTCGCACTTTTGTTTTGCTTTTGTACCACAGAGGTAACTTTCAGGGTGTGGAATGTGAAACTTGAGTCACAAATTTCTGCCAAGGTGTGCACTTTTCCCAAAATCTGGAGGCAGAATGCACCACACAGCGTAGTACACAGCGCACATGCCGCAGTGTTCCTATAGGTGTTAAAATTTGATAAACTTATGCTGAAGAACTAACATTACGCTTTCAAAAAGTTTGATGATCTACTTTGGAGGAAAAGGAAAACTAGGATGAGGAACTCACAAACTTTTTGTCTGGACTCGTGCCAAATGCACTACAAAGCTGAACCCTCATAATGCGCCCTTTCTGAGCGACGTTTCTGAAGAACTAGGGCATGCTTACCAGAAAAGTGTGGCATTTGAGTACAAAATGGCAAAGTTTGACTGGCAACAGCAGCCCCTGTGTGGTGCAGCACCTACCGCATCACAAACCCATAGAGGACAGCAAATGATGAAGCCCATGCCTCATATTCCAAGACTTGAAACAGCCTCCTAGCTGTAACTGACTACATTGAAGTTATTATCAATGTGGAAATTTGAATGGCTATACTGGTAGTTCACATCCCACAAACCGGTATTTTTGGCCGAGTTGATAATTGAAGCCCCCGCTGAGAGCCATAGTTGAAATCAGCTGTCTTGTTGCTTCCAATACAATTTCAATTTGATCACCTAAATTATGTTAACATGGCTATGTTGTGCAGCAGGCCAGGTTACCAATGTTTTTGTAACAGTGACCCGCTTTGTTTGGCCACATGGGCCGATTCGCTGGGGGCAGGCATCCAGTCTGAGCCACTTTATCTAGGTCTGGGTTGAGCAGACTTTCCTTCAAGATAAAAAACAGTGGGCACACTGGCAGTGGCATTGTCAAGACAACAAAAGCCTGACTGCGGGATGGGACGTTTCTCTGAAGTGTGTGTGTGATCTGGCCTCTAAGAATTCCCGAAATGCTGGCATAGCTGAAAAGACAAACCGTTGCAAGAGAGAAATATTGTTCAGTTTCTTGTAAAATAATCTGATATTAAATTAACCAACAAGTAGATGTGCTATTTCTGAGGCTTTCCAACTCATATCAACATACAGGCAAAAGTAAAGGAAATTTGTTTAAGGGTTTGATGGCCAAACATCCAGAAAAAATTAGGCAAACTTGGAATTTCCACATATATATACCAACATCACACTGGCAGACATGTTTCCTCATCATGTTTGGTTTCATATTGCAGGCAATGTACATTGAATATTTAGGAGGAGTTACAACATGCATATTATTTGCATGTATTAAATATGTTATAAGTCGCCCTAACGGCAAAAAAGAATATTTCGAGGCTTGCAAAGGTACCTGTGTAGACATAGCATCATTGAACGATAGCAAAACTGAAGTGTTTCATTTCTACAGCAAATTCAGGAATGATCAAACAAACTTATAAAAAATTTTAGAGTGGGTGCCACTCATGCAAAACCCATCTCTGTTGCCTAAAAATTTAGGATCTCATGTATTTCAATAAATTGTATTTCAATAAATTGTGCTTCACATCTAATCATGTTTCAAAAACTTGCCAATCTGCATCTTACTCGATATACTGCATCGGTAACATTTGCAAGCTTTTTTTCTTTTATTTTGAGGTTGTTTCCTCCATTCATTGGTTCTCAACCAAAACTTACATAATTTGACAACACACAGTGAGGAAAGGAAAGCATGAAATTGAAGTTCAATTAAAATGTTATTATGCACAATCTTAATGGAAGAATTACCTTTTATCCATACGTCTGGGAATTTTGACGAAGAAAATCGACTGAAGTCTACGTGTACCCGAAACCTGATAATTTCAAAATTTGTAAACTTTTAGATCGCACCAGCACAGGGAGATAAATTCATGCAAGTGCTTGTAACATCTCATTTTCACAACTGTAGAAGTTTATCGTACGGGAAAGAGAGGGCGCAATAGTTTTCATGTCTCCAATTGATTCAAAATTCTGGCTGATACACCCATGGTTTCACAGACTAACACATCACTCCCATTATGAAGGATCTCTATTTCTTGCATATGTCTCTGCATGAACTGAACTAAAAATTCTAGTCATTATCTACATGATCATACATGGCAACAGGCGCAGATCCAGGATTTTGAGAAAGGGGGGGCACAAAAACTGTCAGGTGAAGGTTGATGAATGAGCACCGAAGGCGCAAAGTCATGGTGGGGGGTCTAGGGGTCCTCCCAACAAAAATTTGAATTCTAGATTAGCTTAGATGCAGTTTCTCAGCTTCTGCGAAGCATAGTTTCCATATCGGCCCTCTCACTTTGCTAAAAGAATTGTTCATCATCAAAAAAGGGGGGGTGCATATGCCAGGGTGTGGCCCCCACCTGGATCCATGCCTGGATGACGGTCCTCACTATGTCATAACTCTTTCAGTCATTCAGCTCTTTGTGAGTTTTTTTCTTGCATATTGTCAATCAAGACTTGAGAGTGGAAAAGTCTGTCTGTGAAGGTTCCGCTTGACCCTGTCAGCTTCATGTAAAAACCATTTGGTGAAACTATATCTTTGCACGCACTTTGCACATGATCTCTGGAATGCACCACCTAATGGCAAAGGGACAGCATCATCACTAATTGCTTCTACATCCATTCAGAAACACACCATTTTAGTAGAAAATAAGTTTGCAATTTAAGTCTTCTCACTTTCTTCTCTTGTTCAAGTTTTACATCTTTTGAAGTTTCTAAAAGTTAACACAGATGCCTTTTCTTTTTCCCCCTAATTTATCATCTCTTATCCACCTTTTCAGTGTATGATCTTCTTACTGTTTCAACCGTAGGCTTTTAACATTAATGTCCCTTTTCATATTTTTATAATCGTAAAAGTTTTTAAGCATGCCATTCTATCAACAGTTTTTGTGCCTCTTACCCACCTTTTGTTTCTTTCTACGATTTATATGATTTTACTGTACTGCTGGTTTGAATTTTTACGGTTTATCATTGTGAGGTGCTCTGAGATCTCATTTTGACGTTAAGTGCTATATGAGAACAAAATGTGATTACAACTACGATTTTCATGCTATCCATGGGTGAGCTTTGCATGAGAATGGTCTTCACATGAATTCAGAAACAGTTCAACATGTGCTGTACTCGTAGCCTTACAGTTAAGGAAAACCTTCATAAACCATTGATGATACAAAGTTTCAACAGAGCAAACTGGTTCTGCAAAGGTTAAGATGTAAAGAAAATGTTTTAGTCTGACTATAGAGTCTTCGCTGACCAGTGCAGGTATCTAACATTTCAATGCAAACTGAAGACTGCCCTCATTGATGGCGTCCTAGGATGAGGCATGTTCTTTCTTGGGGCATGTCATGTGAACGGCTGCAGTTTCGAGACCAGGGCACCCTCATCATGATTAAAGCATGTACGTGGTAGCCTAAGGCACTGGCATCGCTTCACATGAAAATCCATAAAAATGGGATGTTTTTCGAATAATTGAATGAAGTCTGATGGTCCTCATGGCTGACCTTCATGAAGTCCAACAGTTACCCAACTACCAACGGCCACTTGAGTGTTGCTTTCATCCTACTGAGACCATTCTGAAATATGTGAAAGGTGGATTGAAAAGCAGCTGCAAGGCTACTACCATTGCAGACAAAAAACAAAAAATGTACTCCACCACTTACTGAAGAAAAAAAAAACAAGTTTGCAGAACCATTTCAATTAAGTTCCATGCACTTACGGTATACTCTCAACCCGACGGTCGTAGACCCTCCAAAGTTCCACCTATCTGATCACCTTCAATTCATTCTCCTCTTCTTAACTTGATCATCCTTCTTCTTTTTGTTCTTTCTTTTTTCTTAAATTCAGCTACGGCATTCTGAAAATGAAAAAAAGTGACCAAGAAAATAATCTTTGCGATTTGAATAGAGCAAGACGTTCACAATGCGATGTTGACGTAAAGGGCTAAAACGTAGACGTACAATCACACACAAACACACCAACAAAGAAAGAATATGGTATTCATCAAGACTAAAAAAAAAACTGAGTCTTAAAAAATTGAGTCAAGGTTACCGTCGGATGGGAAAGAAAAGAACATGCGACCCATGCCTGTATTCACAAGAGGGGCACCCGATTCTCTCTTGCAAACCACTTACAGCCTTGCACAGCTTCATTTGGGATCAAACAGAAAAAGAAAAAGAATTATGAACGAAATGTTGCCTCTGGGCAGCTTGATCCCGAGACCTCTGTTTAGAATAGCCAAACAATCTTCGGAAAAGGACCTTTGTTCTCCCATTCTGAGGAGGTGGATGGAGGGGTCAGCCATAGATTCGAATGTCCTACAAAACAACACAAGAGGGTAGAATGCGGGGCATTTACCCAAAAGGTGACTGCAACTACCAGAGGAAGAAAAAGAAGAAGACGACAACAAAAGGAGATGACAGCACTGCACAACAAGACAGAATGATTTGATTATGGTGAAACAGAAAAAACAGCGCTTTTGTCCAGAACAGTGAGTGGTGGCTCGTTTAAATGATAAACGACAACACAAGTGGAGGTAACAAAAGATAGGGGTGAAGATCAGCGAGGAGCAGCGGTCCCGCTGAGGCCCTGTGTAACTACTCAACATATCCAAAGTTTTGACAGACAATATCAGAGCGGGAGAAAGGTTCCATATACACAGGGTTCATCGTGACTGCCAGGAGAATTCAGGTCAAGTTCTATTCAGAATGATCAGGTGACAAGAAAGCGACCGAGGTTCTGATGTGAAGCCTTTCTTCTGAATGGATGAACACCAGCGGGGATACTAAAGACATCCCACTGGCTGCCAACCAAGAGGGTAACTAGGACATTTTCAAACCTAAACGAGGCAGAGCTAGATGTTGCGGGTTCTTTGGAAAGTTGGATATATTCACTGACTTCAGATGACCCTTCGTAGATGTGCCCCAGTGGAAGCACTGGAGCAGAAGTGGGTCGGTGGACAGAATGCTAGGGCTTAATCATACAACTTTGACCTGGACGATGGCAAAAAACCAGACGAGGGGAAGGGCTGCGACCTGTGGCTTGAGTGCAAAGATCCCGAAGAGATGCAGATGTTGTGGAATGATCAAAAGCTTTCGCTCAGAATTCAACATAAGCATGCATGGCAGGAGGTGGAGCAGGAAAGAAACCTTTCTGCTTCTGAGAAAATGATGTCCAGCACTTGGTTATACATTTGTTAATTTACTGTCAATTAGTGATAGGATGACATCAGTTTTACCACGTCAATATATCGACAAGATATTGCAAACTCATTTTGTGCGATCCAGGAGAAAAACCTCGGACAAACATGAAAGTTGAATCAAATGAGGGAAAATTTAGAACAATTTAGAGAGTTTACAGTGAAAAAAAAAAAAAACTGACTGAAAGATATGGTCCCTCCTCAGAGGTGAAACCATACATTTCAACATTAAACATGTTCTGTGTGGTGGTCATGGATACTTGAAACACATTTGCATTTTACAATGGAGCACTGAGCTAGTTACAGGGAGTTCTGTGATGTCGTACCAAAGGAACTGAACAACCTTTCAATATCTTTACAATCTCCAGTGCAAGAAACCTTGCTATACTATCAAGATGTTGTGACATTTTTCTCACAAGATTTTCGACAACAGTCTACAGTGACCCCCCCATCTCTTTTTTTACTGGTGTCAAATGTCAATGTCAAATACACACTTCAGTTTCAAGGGTCAAAAACGACTTTAAGTTTGCAGTTATTAGCTGGTGTTATATAACATTTTTGAAACCATGAGGCAACTGGAAATCTTTCTTAACTGCAGCAGTCTTTTTTCAAACAATATTACTTTGACTGATATCTATTGGTGTGAGGTTTGATGTGCATGCTGTTTAAAAAAAAAATACCCTTAAATGTAAGATCCACTTAGACGTGATTGCCAGGCAATATAAGTGTTCTGTATCTATGACCTGACTCAGCCTGCCCTCTATCTTACCAGTCAATGAATATTCATCAGATGAATATTCACGTTATATGATGAGACTTGGCACTTAAAAGTAGTCCAAAATTATTTGGTCCAACAACTTTAAGATACTCTCTAGCAAGCTACTGCAGATCAATCCACGTACATTTGAAAAACAAAAAGTGACATTTTCGTCCCTAAAACATACAAAAAAGAGAATGAAGATAACCATTGTTAAAGAAAAACAAAAAGGTAAGAATTTCAGCTCTCTGGTTTCAGAGCAACCTGATTTTAAAGATACCTTCCAAGAATTTTGACATTTTCACATAGAGATGAAAATATCTTAATAGTGACAAAGTCATAGAAACATTGGCTTTTTGCATCTTCTTGGACGACCACACTTGCCAAACTTTCTCGGCCAAAGAATGAAAAGGATGACTGATGTTTTTAAAATTCTGTTTTATTACTGCTTTCAGAATGTCACTTGTTGTTCAATAACTCAAATTTGACGCTGACTGAAACCACGACCAATACTCCCGAGCAGTAAAAATGAAACAGCCCCACATTCATGCTGATGGATTCTAACACAAAGTAGGACATGCTGAACTTCCAACGACAAGAAACGTTTGGTCACAGCATACCACCCGTTTTGTTAAGAGGCATTGTGAGACGCTACACATTATTGTTAATTCTCAAAGATCATATTCCTCTACAGGCTCGTTAATGAAAATATTACCATAAAATTGGAATCACACACAGGTACCATGACCTCAACTTTTCCATATTCTCATGTTGTGAAAAAAAAAATTCCTTAACCCTAAGGATCAATGCCATCCTTAATTTCCTCATTGGCAATTTGGATAAACAAACCTGCCTTCTAAAAACCAGGAGAACCCCCTCTCCTCCTCCAACCAAAGAAAAAAAAAAGAAAACTGTGACACAGCAGAAATATAACAGGGACACAGCAGAGGCAAGAAGGACATTACACAAAAACAGATTGACGGGCCCATCCCTCGTCCCATCATGTCAACATTCTGGTAATTCCCAAAGGCATATGATATTTTGCACAGATAGTCCGACCAGTCAAGTGCCAAGCATGACCATGTTACAAAGCCTTGCAGGTACCACAAACACGAATAACACTGACACTGCAAAAAAACATGTTTCACCGCGACCCCTCTACTGAGGGAATTGGCATGCATGCAAAACATCTGCTGAAGTGCGGCGGAAAAAGGACTACGCCGTGCAGAAACGTCCACCAAAATAGGAAGGAAATTAAAACGAGGGGAACAATTTAGCCAATACCTGATATACAAAAGATCATCCTGAAGAAAAGCAACGGACAGCAGAAAATCTCATCATTTTCAGCATATTTTTGGTACAGCCACAAGATGGCTGGCTAGCTGTAATGTCAATTACATTATGATCCTTGAAAACTTGGTAGCCAGCAAGCAAGCTGAGTGTGGAAACCCAAGTGTGAATGTTATGTCGTTTAATAGATGACACAAAGTAAAACTGTACTTTTCTGTGGTTTCTCTCTCCAGCATACCAACTCCCTTAAGGCAATCACCTCTCCATGTTGAGGTTATGTGATGAGAAACAAATTACACTTCTTTTTTTTTCCCCTTTTTCCCTCTTCTTACACAACTCCAAATTTCTGTTTTGAATTGCGAGGATAGCATTTCCTAAAGATGCTGGGTCAAGAGTGACACCCAAAAAGGGGGGCCAGAGCAGCAATCACAAGTCTTTGACTGCAGGTAGCCGCAGCCAGAGGGAAGACATCTTGTACTGGTTGACTGCATGTACAGAATGTTCGAGCTTCCAAGACAATCACCGGCTTTAAAGAGTGGCCACTTTTCGTCCAAGAAAAAGGGGAAAATCAATTATCAAATACACCCATATCTGGGCGAGTATTAAAACCGAGTCCGTTTCAACCACGTGAGGTCAACTGATCAAAACATTAGCCTTGGTATTACGTCAATTTTTTCCCCATGTATTTGCAAGCCATAATTCACTGTAACCTATCAAGAACAGCCAGAACGACCAGAATGACCAAGAATGTTGTAAGGTTTATTTCCTAACTAAGTGGGTAGTGCAGTGTTTTCCACAGACCTTCAAGAGAGGGGGTGGCGACCCACAGAGCGCAATTGGTTACTTTACAAATGACTCACATGCCTGTATTGACACAACAACTGCACTACCATCTACTGAGCCAAGAGCACTGGTAAACTTTGAGCACCACCTGTGGCACCCACCAACCTAATTCCGGACTAGCGCCTCCTTCCCATTGTGCCTCCTTATGCACCAGAGGTGTGTTAGTTTGAGAAAATTACAGGGGGGAGCTTTTGTAGTTGATCTCAAGTGGTTGATTATTCAGGTCTGATTAACAGCTTGCCGAAAACCAACTTCAGTTTGCAAACTCAAGCTTCCATCGGTCATTGTTGGATCCGGGGATGTGCGTTCCACCAGTGAAAGGTGGAGAAATCACATGTATGGTGAGTTTGATCCAAATGCCTTGTGTTAAAGCTTGGCAAGTCATTGTGACCCAAGTTCACAGGGTGCTATGAGTCATACCTATGTATGAGTCAGGGTGGGTTCAAATACATTTTTTCTTTTCATGTGCTATGCTTTTTAAAACTCTCCCCGCCGATCTCATTTCAAGTGCTTCTTTCAAATTATTGAAAGATTTTCACTGCCTACTTGATGATTAAATGCCCTGACTACAGGTTTCCATGTGCACATATAACATCCCCAAAACTCACTGGTTTGGGAATACGCTAGCGACGTACTCACCTCATATAACCATTGCATTACCGCACTGACCGTGGTCTAGCATCTGGCAATTTTGTGTGTGTATCTGGCCACCACCCTTCCGTAATTGCCAGCCTTTTGGTCTGCCAGCGAAGTTTTATGCTGCCTTTGCATCCATCGATATCCACGTCGTTTTTCTGAAAGTTTTCTTCCTGTGTCGAAATCCAAGAGATCCTCATCCTTCCCAACCTTTCCACACAAAATTGCCAGATGCTCTAGACCATGGTCAATACGGTAATGCAGAGGTTATATGAGGTGAGGGAGTACGCACTGTGAATTCTATATGCTCTATGATAATGCATATAACTTGAGTGGATGAATGGAGGGATGGATGAATGAATGAATCAATCAATCAATGAATCAATCAATCAATCAATCAATCAATGAATGAATGGATGAAAGGTTTTAAGCACAGCCTCCACCTTGATGACAAGACGTACAAGACGGTCGTGATGAAAACAATGTAAACATTTTAAACAAAGGAAACAAAGTAGAAAGAACATCAAATACATGCAAAAGCAAGCTTGCTTTAAAGAATTCTGGAAAAACACAAAGAGAACTACATACTGTCTTCATATACAATGTCTGTTCTTTGCTTTCTGAACTCAAATACTTCGCCTACACATCAACACAAAGGAGATTTGAATCAATTTTAGAAATTATTTTCCCACGTGTCCATACTGGTTAGGGAGTTCTTTTGGGTGAGGAATCGCACACCACCCAGTGCTTTTAGGATGCTGGTGTGTGTGTGTGTGTGTGTGTGTGTGTGTGTGTCACAAGTAGGGGCTAATTAAATGGCATTTTTTATTCCATGCAGCTTCTGATCCAATTTGTTGACTACAAATTATGAACCAATCCGAAAGAAAAACCTCTTTACCATATCCAGAGCTGATAAAAAGCCAAAGCTCATTGATCACATGTGAAAGAAACCGCTCTTTTTCCTATCTTTTTTTGTTTCTTTCTTTTTTAAGGTTTTGCATGACATGGATGGTACAATCATACGTTCACCGATGCACACTGAGGTACTAGCTGCACTTGGTACCCGTGGAGGTTTTGAATGCAAGATGTTCTACCTTTATAGGTTTGAAGAAGGCCACACTGGTGTTATAAATGCTTGCAATATTACATGGATCATTATTCACTTTACAAAATTTTAAAATAGACCATGGCTGGCATACAGTAGGTTGCAAAACACAGAGAAAGTGTCTAGTGTGTAGAGAATGTTTCCAGTGGGTTATCTACAGTAGCACGTACTGAGCATGAGTTCTAATTCCTGTGCGTGATACTGACAGTTTGATACACTGTATATTATGTACAGTAATTCAAACTCTCCTGCAGGTCTATAAATATTACGAAATGTGGAGTTAAACCGCAGTCAAAAGTGTGTAGTATATGGCGTCAGCTCTAACGACACAGCTTACAAAATCTGATTCAAAGGACAGTGATCAAGGAGATTGTATACTACTTTTTCTAATTTGCAAATTTCAGGAATGAATTTCTTTCCACGAGCAAAGAAATTTCTGTCTGCTGTTTTTCACTCCATATCTGTACATTTTAGAGTCAATATAACAGTTGTATGCTAAACCATCCTCGCGATCATCAGAGTTCTTGAAAATTGTGCTGTTTCTACGGAACAGCCATCACATCAGGAATAGCCTGGGCTTCATTAGAAGGAATGAAAGTCCAGTAATCGGGACCTCACCGACAGCAGTGTAAAGGGTTACTTGTACTGTTGGTACAGTAGGTGGGAGTGCAGTTGTTGTATTGAGACAAGTAAGTGAGGCATGGAGTAAACTGTGTTTTTGGTGTGTTTTTTTTTTAACAAAAAATTAGCTTAGGGTGAAGAACCACAGTTTGCACTCTGATGAACTGTGGCAAAGCACAAACTGTGGCAAACTGTTAAAATTATTATTTCTTGCAAGTCACACCAAGGAAAACTGAAAGTAGTTATATAGATCCACATTTTAAGAAACAGATCAATGAGGAAATAATCATCTCACAGCAATTTTGAAATTATTCCATTCTATAAACATTGCCCACAAGTTGGTATTTCCAGAAATGTGCTTCAATAAGTATAACATGATAGTTCCAGTTTTGTGCACGGTATGCTTTAGACTCCATCTTCACGTTGTGTGGTAAACACTTTAGTTTTGTCCACAGTTTGGTTTTTCCGGGAAAACTGGGTTTCACACCAAGTACCTCTCTTGAACTTGATTGAAAACATAACACCAACCCTATAGGATATATTTACCAGTTGAGTTATCCTTTGGCTTTCAAAAACGTTGGCAGACGTTCCGTACTTGCAGCTGCATGGCGCTGGAGAGAGAGGCATGGAATGTAGCTAGCCACCACTGAGCTGCTGAAGTGTAAACATGTGAGGTACTAAGTTGAACTCAAGTTTACAATGAGAACAATACCATGTTTAACAATCAGTATAAAACAACTCTGGTATATTAGGTCTTCCTAAACAATGAGCATTGTGGATGTGATGTGGTTGGTTAAACAGACTCGATATTCACCAACTTTTGACCATTTTATAAGAAGAGGTGTTTCACCCTGCAACATCGGTGGTTTGCACCCGACTAGCAGTCACAGTCCAAGACACGAGGGTCACAAATTTTGACGTATCAGCTCAAGTCAGTCCCAGTGGAAAGGCTGCAGAAACAAATAAGCTGGATAACTATCAGTACTTCTGGCTGAGTAACTTAATTTTGCATCCTGCACTGCAAAATATGCAAACTGCAATCTACGTCTACCGCTTCTTAGCAACAACAGACAACCAAGTAAAAGTGGCAACACGAAAAAGACTGACACAAACAGTTATGTCTGTCATACCAGCTCAAAGCCAGTGTTCTCCACAGGGGGTTGGGGGGTGGTTTGCCCTCAGTGGAAAATCCCACCCCCTGAAATGTCAACCACTTCTCAAAAGCCCCCTCCTCCCCTACGAAAGTTGACAATAGGCTACCGCCATTTCCAAAAAGAATGTGACATTGTCTCTGCATAGCACCAGTTTGCATCTCAGCTTGGTGAGAATTAATTTCCTCGACCCAAACCCCTCCATGGCAATGGCTTCCCGGTCCCATGCACACTACATGCAAGGCCACCCTTCCCCCCCCCCCCCCATTCTTAAAAGTCCACAGATAATACTGAAAATGATTGCAAAATTTAAGTAATCAGAAAATGTAAAGGGATGTGTATTTTTTTTAGGTTGAAAATAGGAAAACACTTGATATGAATTTAAAGTTTAAATACCAAACCCGAAAAAAGTATGGTAACTTATAGGTCATGTAATATTATACGCATTCTTGTGTAATACCTCTAAAAAGGCTGACAGTGACAGAATACACAGACAAACAGAAAGACATCCTAACAGACAGAAGACATCCTGACAGACAAACACATCCTGACAGACAGCAAGACATCCTGACAGACAGACATTAAAAACACTTTAAAATGTACAATGTAACCCCAGTCATATTTCAGTCATTAATTAGAATTATTCATTAACATTAACAGCTCAAAATTAGTACACTTGTGAATTTATAACTCAATCAAAAAAGATCGAAACAGAGAGATTCTGGCCAGACATTTCAATAACTGTGTCCTTCGAAGGCGACAAAGACACATCTTTTCCAGATTCTTAACTGAGATATCGACGGTCGGCAATGACAGCCTAAGAGTGACTGGAACAACGGAAGTGGGTCACTTTGGTAGAGCCGATCATGACCACCCGTTATGACAGGCACCCACCCTTTGTTGATAACAAAGGGAAGTGGTCCCGCTGAAATGAATGTGAATGCCAGATGGACATGATCAAGCAACAATGGGATACAAAAGAGAGCGTGACGATGGGTTCGCTGAAGCTGTTTATGAAGGGAGACAACTGCAGAGCATTCCTGCAAACCTCTAACGAGATAAAAAAAAAGCCCACTTTCTCCTCCCGGACAACTCATCTCGCACGATCTCCACAGCTGCGTAGCTCCAAAATCTGTTAACTTACAAGGTCGTTGTCTAAACTAACCTCTCTGTTAAAATGATGCTGCAGAAACTGCAGTCCTCATGAAAAGCCTTGGTGCTTAAGTGAGTCCAGACTTTGGGGCAAAAAAAAAAGAAAGAAATTGGCCAAAATTTTATGAGGGCCACTTGCTGTCAGTGGTACGTTTACCGCCATAGATGTCTTTCTGACTTGCTCCCGAGCACCATGACTATGGCATGCATGGAGGATTGAGCATGGCCTCTGGGCAAACCATTAATTTAATCTGTTAGGGTGGCCTTAAGATCTGCATCTTGTGAAGTGAAAGACAAACAAGAGGATAATGGGACGAACGTTTGAGACGCAATTTCTCTCCACAAACAGTTTTGCTTCCCTGTCACCCTGGTAGGTTATCAGACCCTCCTGTAGGGGGTGCTGGGTGCACCCACCGACGAGAGAAATGGGACACCGGTGGAAACAGGCATCCTGAACCTTCGGGGGATCAAAATATTGACACACTCAGTCAAAATTTAAAAACAGACCATAGGCTTTGAAGTTGACTCAAGGAAGAGTAACTTGTGATGAGTACAGCGTAATAGGAATGCCCTACATGACAGGTATATAATCACACAGTCGGCAAGTGATTTACAAGTAGCGTGCCACAATTTCCAGCTTATACAGATATACACAAGAACATTGCGATGGTATCTACACTGCCAATTTTGGGCATCATGTTTTACAAGTGGCATGGCTTGTTAGCCCTAAACATGAACACCACATTGAAAACAAAGGTCAGATTTTAGGTAATGCAGAGTATATACAATTTCTACCAGGGCAAAAATCATCAAATACCATACACTGTTTGCAATCATTAAATCACAAAAAATAACATGAAAATATTAATTGAACTTAAATGTTTCCACAGATAGACATTTGGAATCTTCTTCTCCCATCCTTCTCCCGAAAGACATGCTGCATCTCTAAACAACTTTCACACACCATCTTGTACCTGAGTAACTTGCGTCCAGATTAAAACATTTTCCTAGCTCTCTTTATTTCCACTCTATTTTGAAAAGCAAAAAAGCCTCTCTCTTTCTTCATTTTGCCTTAGCGGTAGAGTCACATTCAGGTTCATCCCTCAAAACTTTTATAGAAATAATATTCAATTGGCATTTTATATTTTGAGATGAAACAGATCATGCGACGATGTCTGGACAGGAGGGAGAGTTACCTCTTTCTTTTGAAATCTTTGGTAACCATTGGGGCAGAACATTTAGGGGGTCACCCTAGATATTTCTCCTCTCATTTCCATCAAGTGATGGAGCTCCCCCAACTCTTTCACCCCGTTGAAATATTTGAACCCATGTAGTATTCCTCATACACCTGTTGGGAGATTAAATTGGCCAGCGAGGTCTGTGTCAGAAAGTTTTTGACACCTAGTTATCGAAGCTGTCACAGACCAAATCTGGAGAATGAATCGAATTACAGGGAGAACAAGAAGAGGTAATCATGATGTTACAGAATACCTTCGTCATCATCGGTCGAGGCTTTGAATTTTGGTAAATTGCAGAGCAGACGTAACTCAAGACAATGATGGCCGGAGGCTGAGTTTGCAAACGTAGACAAAACAATCTGGTACACGTTCGAAATGGCAGCCATTAGTGGTTGGTGGCATCTTGGCCTAATAGGCTGGTGATGGTGTGCTCCAAAGAGAATGTTACTGGAGTCAAAAGTTTCATCTAAAATATCAGAGAAGCTCACACTGCGAGACGAATAACCCATATCTCATGGATAAGTTGCTTGTTAAAGTACCTGCCACATTCATATCACATGAAAAATCTACAAGCATCAAACATCCTTAATTGCCTGTTTCTATGTATCTCTTTGTATTTGCTAGTGTCGATGTTGCTGCCCTCTGTGTCTTGTGTCTTCTCGTCAGTACTAAAATCCCAGGTAGGGATCTTCTATTGGTGATTCCCAAACCGTGTAGTCGTGATAAACGATTAGTTGAGGAGAAAACTTGAAAAAACATTACAAATCTAAATTAAAACTCGTTCTAGGAAATTCTCAAGAATTGTAGTTTTGACCAATAAATACTGAGAAAAAATAATCCACCGACAACCAAATGTTGCAAATTCCGAAATGACTGTATAATCAACTTAAACACAACCAACGAGTCTAAAATACCAGAACCATCAGAGTATTTAAGATCCTGTTGCAAGTTGCACCCAACTTCAAAACATAAATCTGTATTAATTATCCCACAAAACTGCTTTTCAATTTGTTTTCTTTAGTTTTTGCCAAGATTACCTGACTGATGTTCCTACACGTAAAGTTTTGTCCATGGATTTCACCAGAACTCTGCATTATGTCCTAGGAGTAATCAGTACAAACACAGTCATAACACTCTAATGCAACAGGTTTAAACGTTTGTCAGAAATGAAAACTTTTGAATCATGTTTTCAGAGAGTCATTAAGATTTTCCTCTTTCCAAACACCGACAAACGAGCAGCAATTTGATTACCACCGACATCATTTGCATAAAAACATTTCTATCTTTTACCATTGCTTTTACAAATCACTGTCTCACATTCCTTACTTTCACAGCCAGTGAGAAGCCTCTGATGCAATTCAGGAACAAAGCCAAAAAAAAAAAAAATCTCACTAACAGCCAGCTTCTGACACACACTTCACATAAACACAATAGAGCCAGAGATCCCCAACGTCGATACCAACACAAGATCCACATTAAAGGACCTGCGGCGGTTCAATAACAAAATTCAAACTCGGCGTCATTGAAGTTTGCACCCTTCCTGGAAGGACCATGACGTACATCCAATGTAAAATGTAACATACGCAGGCACCCTGCACTTCTACACCAGCAGAGAGAGATTGCGATATTTCAAAGTTGGAAGTCTAGAACTGATTTACCACAAACAGATATTTTGGAGAAAGAGGTGGAAAAGCGGTTCCTCCCCATCTAGAGGCCACTTCCAAAGACTATCCTATCCTTGATTCGGTGCTCACCTGATAACATCTGCGAAATCTGGAAACTTGAAACTATGGGAGTATTTTACTGACTTCCTCTCAAAAAAGCAAAGAGCCTGGAGATGGAGCGATAAACGAACTTTGACCTCTCGTATCCAATCCGGCATGAGGTAGACCTCAAAGAGTCCAAGTGGCTAACCTACTTAATTTAGCTAACTGGGTCAAACGTATTGGTTTACATGAAAGGAATGGCAATATTTCTTTGTCTCTACTAGTCTCAAGGAAGTTATTAGTTGTGTGCAACACCACAAGCTCAGTTCAGCTGGCTGCCAGGTCATTTTGGTCCTGGCTACAGCACCTGTGAGACGTGTTCAAGCCAGCGCAGGCTCCTATTCCGTCTTCAAGATACGGCGAATCAGAGATTAAAAAGGCGGTGCTCTGGGATTAATACGGATTACACCTCTAAAACGACTTTACATCTGGATCCACAGTGTCAGGATCTCTACTTTGCCAGTTTTACATGACGGATTCGTTGTTACACTTCTGTCTTGTAAACGATCGCTAAGCGACAAAAATTTCAGCAAGTTTTCGATAGGATCGTCAAGGACTGAGGGGCAGTGTTTCATTGTGTGGAGAAGTCCTCCTGGTCTAAATTACTGAAATTTGAGAGAAACTCTCACAGTGGCATTGCGTTTGCCATGTCCAGAGTCCTCCACAGGGTTGGTACTGAAACATTTTTCTTTTTATGGCACGCTGTATTTTTGCGCTTTCATTTTGTACGCCACATTGAAAAGCATTTCAATCAAACCAATTAACTTTCTCTCCTTTACTTTTCTATTTTTTTTTTTTTTTGACGACACTGACAGTCAGCCAAAATAATTGTTCACACTAATGTAGCCTGTACTTCCTTTCAGTGATAGTTTTGCTGTTTTAAAGAGTATAAAGACATGAAAGATCTGCTCTATCTGCCACAGAAGTGGCTCTATGAACCATCGTTGTTACGCTACCTGCCATAATATCAGCTCTATCTGCCACCATAGCTGCTTTATAGACCTGCTACACAAGCTGTACTTTAAATCTGCCACAACAGTTGCTCTATAAATCTGCCACGATAGTGGCACTATCTGCCATAATAGCTGCTTCATCTGCCCCAATAGCTGCTTTCTCTGCAATTTAGATGCTCCGTAAATCTGCTATAATAGCTGCTCTTTCTGCCATAATAGCAGCTCTATCTGCCAAAATAGCAGCTCTTTTCTGCCACAATACCATCTCTATCTGCCACAATAGCAGCTCTATCTGCCACAATAGCAGCTCTATCTGCCACAATAGCAGCTCTTTCTGCCATAATAGCTGCACTATCTTGCATCATCTCGTGCTTCATCGGCCACAATAGCTGCTTAATCTGCGATTTAGATGCTCTGTAGTTCTGCCATAATAGCTAAACTTTCAGTCACAATTACAGTATGCCATCTGAAGGAAAGCTCAAACTGATACGTAATACTGTACCTGCCAGCTGTGGCAGATCAATCACACAAGACTCTAGACGGCAGAGACATCCTGCACTCTATGAGGCTGCATTTTGTATTTAAAGTCATTCTTTGTGTCTGCACGATAGTTTATCAAGACTGTGTGTGAAGGTAGGGAATATATCACAGTGATGTCACGAGCATGTTGACTACATGTATGTACTTGTAATAAACCTCGAAGCTCCTTCGATGACATGCCATACTAAACTGACTCAATAAAAACTAAACAAATTCTCTGATGTAACATAAAAGAGATGGGGGATAACCGATAGCCTAAAGTCTAACTAACGGTCTAACCTACAACCTATCAACAGAAGCTTTAATACACCATGTCTGCCATATAACCATAAACAAAATACTGTAATATTTAAGTGGCAAGAACCAACCCTGGCAAACTGATACAAGTACACAAGAAACAGATGAACACAATGCTATGTTGATCAAAAGTATTGACCGGCTTAAGGTTGTAATTAGCCAATCAATTCCTTAACTGCATGGAATATCCCTGACATGGAAGGTTACTTCTAATTAATTTGTGACATGGAGCTTTCATACTGTTCCAAATAGCAATCTACTGTAGTTCTATATGGGCTGTAAATCACAGTACCCACTGACTGTCTACACACCGTATGAAGGAATGTCTCCATGTGAACCCTACAACTAAGGGGTGACAAACTCGGGAGTATGTTTCAAATTTCTTCAAACACCCGAAGAACATGTGCAAACAGTTTGTAGAAGTATCACATAAAACTAAGAAATTAAGGTGTAAGAATCTTTGTTTGGGTCATGTCTGTTTTCCAAAATATCAATTTAGTTACCTTTACCTTAATATTGTTCACTTCTACCCTCAGTATATACCTGTATGTAACACTGATGTTAAAGACCAGTAGTGCAGCATCAATTGGTGATTTGATGTGAAAATCTACGTAAAACTGTTCAGAATACAGCAAGTTAGGTACTGTGAACATGATTATTCATGCATCAACCTTACAGCTGGTAATTAATGTAAAATTCCACTCACTCAACAAATGTACGATGCATTGAAGTATCTACAACTGATGAAAGATTTGGTCCCATTCTTATTGGCAAGATGATCCTGTATGGATACATAAGGTAAAAAATTCTCACATGCAGGCATCTTAATTAATGACTTAAAAACACAGTGGATGACTTGGTCTATTTTCTAATCATGCATATGTATATGTATACATCATTCCCAAATAAAAGCAATGACATGTGGCGAATGTCGTGGACACCACAATACATGCGCTATATTTAAACCATGTTGCAGAAATTGACTGAATTCTTTTGTCGGTCACTCCGTATCCAATGTTTGCATTCTCGCAGTGCACCATGGGTACGGTCTTCATTATTGGTTAAGATCTCCAACGGCGCATCTGAAAGGCCTGCGTTTGTTTACGACAGCCGTGACAGCGGGAAGCCCTCTGTCTTATTATTTGCCATTGTGACCCATCTGACAACTCGACGTCGATTCGGCAGATGAGGTTTTTGCCTATCAAGAAAGGGATGACGTGGACCGCCTGGGCGGAGGGTGGCTATACCTATCGCGACGAAAAATGCGCCTTGACCCAGAGGTCAATTTTCTATTCTGCAAGGCACAAAAGGGGGAAAGTACTGCTGTCTAAACTACACAATAGACTACATAGGGAAGCCGAACGTGGTCGACGTGCCACTATTATTCGCATCCCCATGAGCCTCAGGAAGAAACCTCAGAGATGGAAAGATATGCACGTATGAGACAGGGGGGTGTCCTGAACCTTCCAATTAAGGATACAATACCTGAAGGTCAGTGAAGGTCACAGTTGCCCTAGGAAACCCAATGTAGAACACTCCCCATGTAGCATTCTGTGCCACACAGCGAGGGGCACATCGCTCTTTTAATCTGAGTCTGATGTTCTCCCAAAGCATTTATCTGCAAAGATAATGAATGGCATCAGTCACCGAGTGGCAAGCAGCAAAACTGACTAACCTTACACAGCTTCCAAGGCATAAACTTCCAACTGAATTTTGACCCAACCAACACATCATTTAATTCTCATACATGTATGTTAAACTAAAGATTCAAAGGACTTTAAGAGAGATATTACTCACCACCAGAGTTTAATTCTCGTGCACATGATCAGTTCAATATTTTTTGACACTTTCCAATGAATGCATTCTACTTCAACAGTTTATAAGACTTAGGCAAAAATCTCAGCACATGTACGGTACGTGTTGAGTTGAAGTTTAAGTGCGCACGTCTGGTTGTAGAAGAGACAACACAAGAGTATTATGTGATCGTCCCTTTTTTTTTCAGGTTAAGTAACTTGTCTTCACAAAAATCATACACAAAATTTAGAACTTAATTTTCCAGGTTGCTGTATCATGAACACACATGTATTGTGCTGCTCTAAAATGCAAAATTAACTGCAAAAATTCACTACATCATTTCCACTTTGCTATTACTAAAATTCTGAATTTGGTCTAAGCAACACCTGATTTGCTTGTCCAAAGTGAAGGACAAACTTGTAGTGAATGTTGTTTGTGCTTAAAACATTTCAGGCCTTTGGATGCCATTTTTGTCAAAATCATCACTTTTCTGAGAAAATCACAAAAGTCACAGCATGGGTGATGTTAAATTACTGTTAACTTAAAATTTCCAAAGTTATGTTTTTTTGTTTATTGTTTGGTTTTTTTACTTGAACTGATTGACACTGATTTTTTTTGCCCATACAATCAGGCATATTAGCAACAAAACAATCACCGACACTAACATCTTGGATTCTAAACAGGATTGTTTGATATGAAATTAAGTCTATTGATATCATGATTAAAACTTTGACGTCAATTGAAAAATCATGATTTACCTGACATAATCGCGGTTTGATTTTAAATATTTTTTTTTAAGAAAAATCAACAATTCAACTAGTATCAAACTTATGCCATTATCACGACTTACGGGCTATGCAGCTCTTAAATTGTTGTGAAAGTGCCTATTTAACTCAAGTTTACTCCAGTCAATGAAAGTAATAATTGAGTGGCAATTTAAGGGAATCTGAATTTTTGCTACAGGATGTATTCACCCCTGCAGGCACTTCAGAAACATCAAATCAATTTCTTGTTCCTAACTCAAGATATTGGTGTTTGAATAAACCTTATCCTGGTCAAAAAATACCTCTAGTTGCCTACATGTTACACAATGGCAATTGGACTGGAAAAAAAAAATAATGGCAAATTACTGCAAAAGGCCTTTGTTGTTCTAAGAAACTGAAGTTTGTATTCAACCTTGAAATTAGATTGGGTTAATATTGTGTTTCAAATGTTGTGAAAATGAACATCAGAATTATGTAAACTATTGTAATACTTACTTTAAGCCAATTGAGATTGCAATGAAATACAAATTTCATTCAACGAATGACATCATAGATTTCCCACAATGCAATACACCACTGTGAAATAGAAATTTGGCAAAGAATCTGTAACTTTCACTCACACAGAAGTTGCCACTGACATGTGGCTATGGCCAATAAACGGAGGAAAATTTCCAGAACTCTTCACGAAATTTCGACCTGTTTTTACTGAGTGGATTCTAAGACTCCTTTCTAATCAGTGGGGGCTTCTTGAGTCTCAAGAGGATCAATTACAGCGGTCGGTGACGACCAGACTTGAGAATGTCAACAATCACCATCATGTATACTTGTCATACTGTAGATGTGCACCCACTGGTGTAATTATGTAATACTGAGAAAAAAAGAGATTCCTCAGATTTGTCTTACGTAATTTTTACCGACGAATGATCTTAAAAAAAAAGTTGCATTTCAATGATAACACTCGACAGGAACGTGTGAGAACTTCAACTACAGTACTTATTAATCAGCAAAACAAAAAGGCACTGATCTATGATCATAAGTGCATGCAATAGTCTAGGACTGCAGAGGTTCATTAACCTCAAAGGTGCTATATCAGCTAACATACATGTTTAAGAACACGAAAGCATTGCTCAATGGAGGAATCAGTGTTCCGTAATGCTTTTGTTGCAGAATACTTCATAACAAGGCCACATATAATGCGGCAATCAAGTGCGACAGATTCATGACTTGCCAAAAAAAAAAGCTAGTAGTAATTTTCTATAATAAGAAATATGACAAATGATCCTCAATGCTGAGTCATGTACAATATATATATAGATAGATATATATATAGATATAGATATATACAGACCTCTGTTCTGTGCAAACGCTCTGCAGCCAAGTTCAATGCTAGCGTGTACAGTTCCTATATCAGTTCTTGATGCATTGTTGATTATTTGTGTATTATTAAACCATGTGGTGGCGCTACAGTCAGCATGGTCCAGAAACAAAAGATGTGTTGCTCTCAGAAACAAGGATCTGACATGACCTGCGACAATGCATGAAGAATGGATCATATTTTACCTACCCTCACACTTAGCCTCTGTATAAACTGAACTATTTTCACTGAAATACATTGCCACATGGAAATCCCTAGACTGTGTAAAAAAAGATCTGAACAAGTGAATGTAGCAAATAGAGCCATTAGCTATGTAGCACTACAGCATATATGCTATACTCACAGGCCACTACAGGATATATCATAGTACATAACAAAGTTGCTATATACTGACCCACAATTACAGAAAGCTTAGGAGTTTACTGATTATGTAATATTCTGCTGCCATGATGAGATCAAAGCTACCTCGAGTAGATACACAAGTGTGCAACAAATATTCTGCACTCCAGCTTCCACGATGCTTCTGCATCCTGCACTGTGAAGATGACTTCCATGAAACTTTCGGAATCAAGTGGGTGATGGGTTGAGAAACGCGTTTCACCTTGAATAACTGAAAGCATGTAACTTTTCACGATCAGTGCTTCTATCACAGAGGGAAGACTTTGACAGTGTCGCAGGCTCAAATTATACGGCCAGCAAAAGTCACAAAAAAGTAGCAGGACTGTGCATGTAGCAGCAATCACTGACTTGAACGTGACAACTGATTACTAATTCTGCAAGCAAATTCTGGTAAGCAACATTCTGTCTGCCTCACTGCTCTGCACATTAAAGTGAAATACTTCAGTGTCAGACCATGGGTAGACGCGCAGTTACATAACCTACTAGTCAGACTAAAGTACACTTTCTTTTTCAAAATGCGTCCACCCAGCAATACTTTTTTGGGAAAAATCTGGCCCTATTTTCTTGGAGGGGCTTTCAAGTTTAACCAAACTTATTGTGCTTACTACATTTTGTCATGTTTTGGACCCTATGAAATGCAACTGTGCTGAAAATGATGTGTAACATTTTGACCAAAAGTGGGTAAAAAAAGACAATACACCTGGATATTTGAAAGAAACAGAGACAATAAAAATTCATCCACATGCTAAAACTTAAGTCCATTTTTGTAACCTTGACGGAACCCAAACGATCAACATCAGCCAGCCTCACAAATACTATTTAGAGGCAGGCGTTAACTCATAATTGAGCCTTTTGAAACATCCCACCAAATGAAAAAAAAAGAACAGTCTCCGACCAGACCACCGACCCAAAACGTGCTGCAATGTCACTCAATATGACTGCAAGCTATGTATGCGATCATTCAAGTAAAGTCAAAATCAACAATACTCCCATGCTAAGATTTGGTTATCCCTCAAGATTGTTAGTCCACAAAGGGAGAAAAGATAACAACCCTCTGGCCAAGTGAAGATCAAATAGCATGGAGTTTTGGGAGCTGGTTGCTATTTTGGTATCGCAGTAAGTGTGTTAGGCCTAATGGCAATAGACAGGTCACTATGTTAAACAGGTCTGCGGGGATATCGTAGGGCCGCCACCCTGAAAGAGTTTTCCTTACCCGGGGAGTCTGACAGAGGAGGAGGAGGTCGGCCATCCTTGTTGAGATATCACATCTAATTATCCTTTTGTTTCAGGGACACCAAGTAGCAGAAGTCATCTGAGAGATAAAAAATTGTCTAACGGACTCTCGCCAGGACATGCACACCAAATGCAGAATAGCAGGTTACTACAGGGTATCCTCAGGCTTTTGCTGCTCTTGTGACGGTTCATTGACGGAACTGAACAAATTCCGCGAGAACGACTGCAAAAGAACGGAAAAAAGAAAATGTGACCTGAGGAGTCCATGCATGCCTACCAATGATGGGATCAGACAGAGCAAACATCTTCTGCAGACAGAGTTACTTCAAAACCACCAAAACTGTCTTGACGAAATTTAAAACAAAGAAATACCAAACTGAAATCTAATACATAGATCATATATACCCTGGTGTGAAATCCATCCCAGCTCACTTGAGCTACATACACTTCAATAGCATACATATATCTACCACACTGGTGTGTTATGGAATTTTGTCACTGCATACATAGCACATTACAGTTTCCTATTGCTCATCAGGTTTTCCACCTATGAATGTTGCCGTGAGCAGGGTCAGTCACAAACAACATCTCCTTCCCTTACAAGAATAGGCCAGACCATCCCAAACTACATGTCACAAACAGAGAACATTCAAACGATCACACAACCCATTTTCCCGTAAAAGTATCACCCACTTGGTCCACAAAGACATCGGAATAGTAACGGATTCTACAAAAAAATTTATGTTCAAGAGAGTCTCATGATCAATTCATGATCGCAGCGTGATGACATAAAAGTCACACAATACCTGCAGTTTTGTCGTCCGTTGTTTCTGCGAGACTTCCACATCACGGGCTAGTAGACGTCGGCCTACTCAAAAATGTTGACACTTTCGAACAATCTGTGTCCACACACGAAGGCTCAGAGCGGACTGAAAGTTGTCGGACATGTAGTCTCATATTATTATGGACTTCATGAGAATATTTTGAATACTGCCTGATCTATTCTTTTAGAGTGATTGCATGTCTACAAATATCCAAAAAGATAAGATCATGTTTGACCCTAGGTTTTTTTAACTTTTAAATGCACATGTGAGGTTGTTCATGGACAGAATACCTCTTTCAGTGAACGAAAACGGCAGTTACTATTTTGGAAAGCGACAGATTTTGGCATAAAAACAGTAAAATGCAGAAATTACCATTGACAGTGAATTGTCACGGACAACTTTTAAAGATACTCAGACACTGCACAGCTCAACGTCGTAGCCCACTGGGCGAGAACCCCAGTAAAGTCTCCACAAAGGTGTATTACAAGACAGATTTTCCACAGATTATGCAAGCAGACAAGTAGACTTAAAGAACAGCTAGCCTGATGGACAAGTAATGAAGAAAAATTTGTTGAAGTGCCCACATCATGAACATACAACAGAACACATCTCACCTGCTTATCGAAAACATAAGACCAAAGTCATCGCTCCTTGACCTGTATCGGAATTCTATTATGTGGTGAAACAATTACGCGCTGTATTTAAAAAAAAAAACCTACAAACTGATTGTCTCATTTGGTCAGTGACCAGTTGTTTTGACAAACTGAATGTTCATTCCTAGTATACTCCCATCGGCTAGTTCAAAGGAGTGCAGAGTATAGTTGAATGAAAGCTGCTAACCACTACGTTGTCATAAGTAACACCTTTTTGTCATTACGTTAGAAAAATTTGAAATCGTATGGCAGATTTTTCATCTGAAACCTATATATTTTTTTCAAATTGTTTGAATAGTGCCAAGCACAAGACATACTTATCTTGCAGACACAAATTTTAAATATTTTTACTTTTTGCCTATGCATGCAATCACTTTAAAGTATCAGCAACTCAAATAAGATATGTGCCATTTAGTCAACAGCACCACACTAAATACAAACTAAAGTAACATTATTCTAGCAATGCCTTGGGACACTGAATTAGTGTTAGCAAATTGATCAGTAGTTTTTGCTATTAATGTTTGAGTTATCTAGCTTTCAACCCATTTTTAAAATCAGGGTGAATAGTTGAAAACTCAACTCACTCAAAAATATGCCATAAACAGTTTAAACAATTCCTTATTTGTAATAAAATTCACTGATGCAAAGAACTAACAAGTTTCAGTGCTATTTGGTATTTACTTACAAGTTCTGCCTTAAAAGAAGACCATGCAGAGAACCAGAGAAAATAGATTCCCAACTATCGCAGAGCTCACATGAAATTGCATTTGTAACTGGGCTTCCAGGTCGAAAAATTGCAACGCAAATCCTGCTATTTCGTCCTTTGCCATCCGGTCAAATGTCTAGTCTCATACGACATGCAAGTAGTTCAGTCGCAGCGGTTTAAAAATGATATTTCTGTCAACTTCCTGATGAGGGCACAGGGCTGTAATGGCTTTGGGAGGCCCAATTAATCTTCCAGCTAGAGCTGGTTATAGATAAAGTTTGTGAACATTAGCAATGACAGGTGGCTCAAAATGAACAGGACTATAATTTAGCGTTTGCATTTTACGTATGGAAATGAAGAGCATTCGTGGATGGATGTATTCTTATTTAAAGCTATTTGATTTTTCCACTGAAAGCTGAACTTGAAAGAAACAGGTGTGATGACTTCTTTGCAAACTGAAATAACTTAATTCACTTTATTTGTCTAAAGTTAATTTCTAGTCAATAGGTTTACTTTAATATGGTCAGGTGACTGGCTTGTTTGGCTTGCCTTTTAAGGGCATATCAAACAGCTCTCTAGGTGACAAAATTAGCAGGTTAGAAATCTTCTATGTAGAGCTTAAAATGGAAACAACATCGGCAATGTTGAAATCTTCACATCACACCAGTATGGCTTACAGTTCACTAATTGTCTAGTTGTCTAATTATCAACCAACTAAAAGCTGCAAACTAGACAGTCTTGCAGAATCGGCAAAAGTGAGGCTTACTACTGGCGTGAAAATGTCACCAGTATTGATTGCTCACATTTCTCTTTGACTTGCCGAGTGTTTAAATGGCTTGCCAGACTACCCACATTGCAATCGTTGTGTGAATAATCTTCCAAAATTATCTGCAATCTTTCAAATTCATTCACGTGCACGTGGGCTGTCCCTTGGCCCCAACAAAGACATGCTACTTTCTGAGACAGAAAGAGGCCAGCTGTCCCCCTCTACAGGGAGGAAGAGTCCAATCGTAACTGTCGGTACTGTATATGATTTCACCTGCAGACATTGACTCTTTAAGAATTTGCCAAGAGGACGAAACACCAGCAGTCAGGTACCAACAGTCCAACGTACTTGAAGGGTCTACTGGGCAAACAGTCGTAAAAGGAGCATGAATGCAGGCATGTTTGACTTCCACACAGGTAGGCCAATGCTCTTTTGTCACCAACAAAGGGCTTTGTGTAACCAGGGGGGTCAACAGGCAGCACTTTTTTTCCCTTCATCTCGCAAACAGATTTAGGGTCTTCTTTATCAAGAAGCAAACAGTTACCCAATATGGCTTCTTTATTCACTTAGTCAATAAAAGATTAGGATGTACCACCCCCTTATTTTCTGGAAAGCAGACAATCTTTTTATGCAATCAAACAGGGGACTTAAAGAGAGACACTCAAGTACATACGGACTGAAGAGAGTCGGAATAATTAATGCACGACAGGGTTTGGAGGATTACAGTTTTGCCTCCAGTTTTTCTGTTTCGTTCATTTTTTTTTTAAGATAATGGAAGAGTCTAGATCTGCCACAGTAAATAACAAAAGCAGAGCTTACTGAAAGACACGGTCATGTTACGAGATCCCAATTGGGCTTCAAAGTTGGTGAATCTTTGTACGTACTTAGAAAACAATTTTTCACGAGGCATTTGCCACATGGAGGTTGTGAAACAGAAAAACAGTGTACCATTAAAGGCTGTATTGCATCACCCTAAGCTGTATTTTTACCTCCCGGAAAGGAAAATTCTCAACTGGTTCTAAGTTACAGTACTCTTAGATTGACAGCAAATTCGAAAGATGCAGAGCAGCTCGTATTACACAGCGTACACAGGGATCCATTGTTTTGATTGCACATGTGGAGGAATTTAAGACAGGCTGAGGGAGGGACTAGAGGTAGGTGGTTGGGAGAATTGAAACTGTCTGGGGTGATGAGTTTTTGTCTTTAATCAAAGTCAAATTGGCAAGAGTGAAGATCAGCCAGAGTAACGCACCGAAAATTTGACACGACCAAAAGTCAACAAGCGTTGAAAAATGACACAGATTTATCAAAATGCCGCATCTACTGTCGACACAGAATATCACCACTTTAACGTTTATACTTTGTTTGCAACTGCATGCATATTTTAACACCATTACATGCGTCATATGACAAATATTTTTGAAAGCAGGAATTAAAAGGTATTATCTAGTACTCAACCGAAACAATGCCATTATGCCATGCAACACTTTGACAATTGAACGAGTTGAATGCCTTGCCAAAACAAAATTCCTTTCAGTTCTAATACAATCCAAAAATGACAAAGTATCTTTGTCTGTACCCTTGAATGAACTTCAAATGATCCGGCCTGTCTGAAAGTCCCGCTAGCCCAAGCTACTGTATTTACATTTAATTCCAAACACACGTAACAATGAATGTAGGAGTTACAGCGACAATGTCTGTTTGTGAGGCTTTGTTGTTATACTCGATCGAAATAAACATCATCCCCATTTTTTGTTTTGTTTTATAGCTTAAGGTTCATTTAGGAGAACACGGATGGCTCAAAGTTTGATGACAAAGCAGTTTGAATTACCTCACAGAACAGCATGCATCTATAGGCATTAAAACACAAAAAAAGAGAAAAAAAAAAATAGGAGAGCAGAGAGATAGCTGCTTATCATCGATGGCATTCCACAAACACTAAAAGTCTATCATTCCTGCCGGATTAATAATACTGGCACATCTGACGTAAAGGAAGGCCGTTTGCGTTGTAATTACACCAGAGTGAAAGACTCAGTTAATAGTCTGAACAAAACCAAAAACGGTGAGCAAAGGCATTTCTGTCCACTTCAAAAGTCCAAATGCTAAAACAAGTGTATAGGTGTTCAATCAGGGTTCTTACACCAGCATATATTTTCCTCAAAGTAGGCAAATCAACTTTATCAATGAGGACAATAATTCACTATTGTGTAGTTTCAGCCTTCTTGGAGCTGGTATAGTTCACACTGTCAGCATCGAGCTGTCAACTACCACAAATTTTAGTAGCACTGGAAAAGATCATGATGCGACTAATAGGGAATAGAGTGTGGTAGCCTACCCTGTGATGTCCAACTCTCACACAAATTGTTTTAATAGTTATTGTCCTAGCTGTTGGGACTGTGGAGTCATTGCTGATGAAGGTAGGGTTACCAGGTACTTACGGGAGTGTTGTACTTTCTTGGAATCCATAGTGATATAAAAATGGTATTATCTAATTTCCAAATGTTGCTATTAAAGTGGCCATCTCATGACGACAGATGAGGAAAACCTTAGCAGGGCACCACCACCGACTGGCATATATTGTACATTCGACTGCATGTTTAGAGTGGGAAAAATCGGGATGTCGTGTCTGAATGTGAAATCATCTCAGAAAATTTGTGCAACTACAGTAGTGCAAATCCCCTGCTTGGACTTTCTTCAAGACCTCCCCAATAACACACACACCATGTTTGGTTGGTAAACTGTATGAACCAGAACGGAGGACAAAACGCTCTAAAACCAGATTGTCCAGCAGGGTAGGGAATTAAAATGATTTGGAAAAAAAAATCCTCTACAAGTCCAGTTAATGGTCTACTTGCCTCTCCTTCTATAAAATTTACTGTACAGTACATCCAAACACCAGATATAAAAGTCACCAACATTCCCTCTGAATGATAAACCTCTTCACAAGCTATCCTATAAAGACCTAAGTTGGAACTGCACCACCACTTACATTGCTTGGGCAATATCTACTTCTGTTTGTTCAAACTTGTGTCTAGAGGGTATTAATCTCTATGTACCGTTACCATGGCGACACGAGCATGTCAAATCATTGTCTCATTATGTTTGTCCGTTTTCTTGGAAAAAATCAAGGATGAGGGTTAACATCCGGCTGACTCACTTTTGTACGAACATTTTGACACCTTTCCAGAGATCTCTGGCGCACTGGTGATGATGATGGTGATGATGGCCTGTAAAGTGTACAGATCTGCTACACTGACTCTAATTAAATCATGCCATAAGTGAGGGTTGAACAAATGACCAACTTTGGACTAAAAATTGTACCACAATTTCAAAAAAAAAAAAGCACAAAAAGTGACATTGTAATTGAAAAACCCAGTTTAATGTGGCCTATGAGTCCGTCATTTCCTTGAGTAACGGTTGCTCCATGGAGATGTCCCATGAACTGTACTCTGCGTAAAATTTCGTTTGAATGACCGTCATGAGAACGACCTGTTGTCGTTGTTTTTGTTACAATTAACCTCATGAGGCTTGTTTATTACTTTCCAATTATTCATTTGTAAGCATCAACTTTTTTGGGACATTCACAATTCCTTTGCTGAAAGTTTTCTGTGAAAGCTAGTGAAAATACTGACATTTAAATTTGAAAAAAAAAAAAATGCAATAAACTTCCAAAAGCAGAAATTCAGTTGCAGAAAAAGTGAATGCACAGTTTTTCCTTAGGGAAGTGCACTGATCGAGCAGTAACGTACATGCAATGGTGATGACATGACCACTAGTTCTACAAATCTCTCTATGCTTTAGCATCAATAAGCACTATGTGAGAACAATTGTCCTACTAAGTGACCAATGTTAGGTGTAATATGTGTACTTATTTTGAACCCTTGGAGCAGACTTTATCGAACCATACCCTGATCGAGCTATGCAAACCCCATCATATGATGCTACAAACGAACAGGCTCATTTAGCCAAAGTCCCCCAGGAACGTGTTGAATTGTGAAAAGAAATCCCAGTATACATGTACGAGTTCAGTCACGCCGGAATAGCGTGAGAGGCGGGCTATTGCATCCACCGTATGATAAACAAACCATGGCCCATTTATACGCAAGTAGCAGACTAACAGTATTTTGCATTGTGTGATATGCTTGTGCGATATTTACATTGAAAGGGTAATACCAAACTGCATGTGCTTAATAGATCTCTAACATGACCAGTTGGAAAACTATGGCTAAATCAAGCTATTCATTTCTAGATGTTCCATCTGCTGTTACTCTCCCACAGTCCCTCCACCCCTTCCCACCTATGACAAATATTCCTTCTGTACACAAAAGTAACACAACATGACTTGAATACTGACAGTGCTAGCTGTGACAGCGAACTTTCTGTAACGGCTCATTCTCCAAAGCAATGGACATGCAGGGAGGTGCTATGTTTATCTACCTTTGCGACAAATTGTCAGGACTCATAAAAGTTACCTTTTCTTTGCACTGAATGCAACGTCACCAAAAAAAAAAAATTTACAACCTTTAAGACAACAATTCCCACCGCAATGCTCAGTACTATGGTGACTCTTTTGTTTTGCAAATTTATTTGCCACAGGCCCTTTTGAAAACCTCACTTTATGGGACTGGCATGAATAGAATGCAAAGAGTCCAGGGGTTACACTGCAGTCGAGTGCACCCTCCTGACATTCCACAACAATTTAAATGACGCTCAGCTTTACAACTTCTCGTGCTTAATACTCAATGTAAAGGGTCTTTCCTTTTCTTTCATTTTTTTTTCAGCATCCAAGCATTCATCATAAAATAAGAGCTCAAGTGTCTTTCTTCAGTCCCGATTGTTTCTGTGCAAACAAATTCATCCCGCCGCAGCACTGAAAAATATGGCGATAAAAAGTCTGCCCAGAGAAAAAAAAAAGAAGGTTCTGCTGACTGCCTTAAATATTAACGAAAATGCAAACAAACCATTTGCAAAAGATTGTGTAAACTGCAATCTCCGAATAGAATGGCACACTTGACGAACACAAAAGATTAATTTATACTGCAACTTCAATTCTTTTACAACACTGAATTGTATGAGGTTCAACCCCCTTTTCTTTTCTTTTTTTTTTGTACTAGGAAAAAGTTGCGCTCATCATGTGCCAGGATCACGCCAAAAGGTATCTGAGCTGGTTTTGTCTTGATACACAGGGCGATGCCTTCCAAGATCCATGTGAGACCGCAGACTTGAATTTTTTTTTCACTTTTTCACGAATCGGTGAATTGTTTCACAAATGTGCGATGCACGGAATCTCCAAATAACTATAATTATGTTAATAAATAACTGTAATTTCAGGCCATGAGATCTATCCATGTTTTCGTCCCAGGATCATGTGACTACTAGACACACCACTGTATGATGCTGTTTTGAATATCTGCACTTTTGCAGGGTACATGCAAGCCTACACTTAAAATCTTTGTGACCCTGTAAAAAATGAGCTCGGTATAAATGCTTGCACCTGGTACAAATACATGCATGTACCTTTCTGGGTCGATGGCCTGTTGATATAGTTACAGGGCATTCTCCATTCAGCAAGGTAACCCCCTTGTCTGCCGACACAGGTAACAAACAAGTCCTGCTGAGCTGGGTCTCCTGCTATGATATTTAACATCTAACATGGAGGTAAAAGTAAACTAGGCAACGTGTGCAATGGGAGTGCAGGAACCAGGAAATAGAAAAAAAAATATGTGCTGAAAATGAAACAGCCTAATTTCTTGTGGTATTTAATGGGTCAAGCAGAATGTATGTTAGTGGGTCATTTAAAACTTGAAGCTGTGTGCTAAAAAAGAAAAAAGTTAGATGAATGCTTTGTTGGCCCATATACAGAGGCTAATGGACAGCCTACAGAGCACACAGCGTCCCAAAGTCAAACATGCTTCAATTTTTAGCCTGAGATAACAAATCACTTGCGACGTCTGACACAGATTAATAGCTGCCTATAATTTAGCTCTCAATTACGTTTGCTGGTTTTCTGCGCAAACTTACAACGCCAGCAGTTTCCCTATTTTTCAGTGGTGTACCCTGCCAAGAAACAAGAACATGATTGATGAAAGCGAGGGAGCATAACTTTTACTGTCAGGCCTACAGACAGCTTCACTCGATAGCGTGCCCAGACAGAGATAATCAGAGCCACAGTGACCATTTGCACGTGCAGTTTGGCCGATATATGCTAGTTTTGTGTCAACTGTACCACTGTCAGGGAATGTTCTGAAAAAGATAAAATGACGGAAAAGGTTAACATAGTGCACCTTCCGGTATTTCTTCTGAACATGAGAAAAAAGTGAGGGGGGTCCAAGTGCACAGCGAAAAGCGAGAAAACGTGACCTACTATAAAATACGATATGCAGCACGCACAGTTTGAAAGTGACTTCTGAATGTCACATGTGTGATTTGAACTACTATAAATTCTTCAAATTACCTGAAATTTGTAGGTTTTGAAATTGCAAACTTTTGGCATTTGCACCCCATGAGATGGCACGTGATGTAACCATTTCGGTCGGGTTTTAGGTTCAATGGCCACATAGAGCTTCAAGTCTTTTGTGGGGGGGTACTGCAAGAGCAAAAGAGGGCAGAAAATGGTTAATGGGTTAGGCAGCCACCAAAAAGGATTGTAAGAATAAAAATAAGAATGCTAACAGTGCCAAACATCAGAAAAATGAAATAAATACCAAGGGATTCGTAAAGTTATGACATGCACCTAGAAAAAAGCTGGTTTCATTCAAAGGTTACAGAGTGAAACTATGAATGAAAACCTGTTGAAATTGTGTTTATTTCTATCAACGTTTTTGAGACATGACTTTTCAAAGTTTGATGAATGAACACATATGATGATGTGGAATGTTGCTCGGTAACAGTATTTCTTTTGTTAGGCCTACATGCATTGTATATTAATTTCTGACCATTTACTTTACATTTTCGTGAAGGACATCAATATTTGTATTAAAAGAAGAAATTTCAGACTTCCAAAATAGAAACCTTGAGGCATATAAAATTCTCACTTGTCCTTTGAAGTGAAGGTTACGTAAATAAAGGATAACCTAAACACATATCATGCGCGTCCCTCTCTCAACATCACAAATTTACATACTTAACTAATGTTTGTTCATGATGCAGGTGTAAGACACTAATCTGCCTGTGAAGTTAAGTCAAGAGCTGATAGAACTTGCTGCCATTTCCAATAATCACTACAGCCAATACTCCAAGATGTCATTTTCAGGTCACACAAGTTTTAAAGTTTACTCACACTACACACACTACATTTTGATTGAACCTTAAAATCAGACAGGTTTGCCGGCATAATATCACCGAAGGGGGTGTGAAAGTTACGTTTCAGGTCGTTATCAATTTACATAGCATGTAAATGACGATGGGCCCACTCGAGTCTCGGCCCTCCAAAACAGATGGTCCCACATCGCCACTATCTAGGCCAACGTAGTGTTTGAACTATTTGAAGTTTATTTTGTAGTCCATTTCACAATTAAAATTACATACGATAGAAAATGAGGAACATAATTATATTACAGCACTGTAGTCCTTGAATTGAGGGCACAATCTTGCCACACCATTTGTAGGTCAAACAATACCAGTCATCTTCATACTAGTTTCATTACTACACATGCACTTATTAGCGAATGCTCAGGGCAAAGCTAGGATGTGCGGAAGATTTTGGTGGGGTCGCCACTCATGATTTCAGGTGCCAAAGCCACCTCAGCAGGTTTGCGAATGGATTTTCAATCCAAAGTAATTATGAAACCCTGTAAAGATACAACAAAAAAAACGGCCCATTTGTCGTTGGTGTGACCATTATAAATAATATATCCAGCCACAGTTTGTACACATTCCACGCTTTATTCTGAGCCCTTTAATACATGGCCTTGCAATTGGTCAAGTATTCGTGGAAAATGTCTAAGGGTGAGAATGCCGGGAAAATAGCCATATCAAGATCTAAGTAGCAAATTGTACCAGCTTGAGTTAAGGAAATAATCACACCTATAAAATTTAGCTTAGTCATGCATAGTCTTTCGAAGTCGACAACCCCTCTGAAGGGAGCATTCATGACTCCTGTTCTGACTGGTTCTGTGAGTCACCTTAGTTACCTTAAAAATGTACATCACAAGAGCCCATAACAATCTTTGAGGTATAAAGTTACCAAATTTTTCAAATGCAACTTTTGGCAATACCTACAAAATGCAACACGAGACTTATCGCAGGAGTGCGCGAGGAATACACACGTAGCTTGAAAAAGTGAAACAATCAGATGTTATGTAATTTTGGATGAATGAGTGATCTATGTTTGTCGCTTATACAGTCAGCAAGTGACATTGCATTGAAACTGCATGAAATTGGTCTGGAGAGAACAAAATTTTGGAGTTCTTTTTGTCAGTGACCTCATCCCGCCCCCTACAGAAATCTATAGCTTAAATGTAGTTTCCGATAATTATAATATATACATTACAATTAATAGCAACACTATAATATTATATAGTACTTCTCTGAAAAGTGGGCGGACAATCCCCCCAATCTCTGACCCCCCTCCAAGTTGCTGCTAGTGCCTGCACTGCAAACAGATCCTGTTTGCCATCTTATCTGCATCACTTTGTTATCATGAGAAGTGTAAGACCAAGCTGAAGCAATAACAGCACGTGAACGTTAAGAAATACTGCAACTGTGTCAGTACATGAATAGCTGTACAGGTCGAACAATACATCCACGGTCATAATTAAATAATTCGTAAATATCAAGCACTTGGCGGTGCACACTGGCTGTACACACTGGCTCCAAAAGACTACACACATCGGAGCCTCTGACTATGTACACATTGACCCTCAAACTGTGTGCTGGATTAAAAAAATCACGAAAACCGAATTTAAAAAAAAATGAACTAGAACTTAACGACAATTATTTGCAAAACTTGTTTGGAAAAAACCAAAAAGATTTGGTCAATCATAAAAATTTGTACATCTCTCGAAATGAAGTCACATTAAAAGGCTCCCTTGACACAGATCTTTTGGTTTGGTGCAACTGATACCCAAATTTATACGAGATCCTTAACTTTTTTGAGTTTCTTAATCCATCATTAGTCCAGGGCTTTTCAAGCAAATTGGGTACTGCATCCAAACAGAATTCTGTCATTGTCAAAAGATTGCAAAATGATAACATTCCTTAACTTAAACTGTGGCAAAAACTCCTGTTGTGTATGTGGTGACACAAAATGGCAAATTCCACTCAAAGCTTTATGTCTACCATGATGCTTCTGCCAGAGCTCTATAAAAAGCTCCACAAAAGTTTGCCCAGAAATAAGTTATGGTTTATGAATTTACAAAAAAATACAATGATCAGTGGAACTGATCAATTTTCGATAAGAACTTTCTGGATTTGAGCAAGCAATGTCATAACAGTGGCATCAATTCTGACTGTAAACAAAGAACAAAGAAAAAAAAAGTATTTGAGATTCTGTGTAACTTTGACTGAGAACAAGAATAATTTCTAAGATCATTTTCATAAGTCTAACGAATGAATGAATTTTTCAACAAAATCCAAGGCAGCTAATGTATAAATTATTTTTGTAACATTTTCAGAGATACATATCAATTATTTACAGCTCATCTATTTGTGTGTGCATAGTTCCTATTTTTGTTGCTTCTATAGACATATTGTGTTCTATTACTTTACAGGGTATTGTCTCTCTTAGAATACAGTAAGTGACCCATCAGATACAACTACCATACAAAGGGTTGTTATGATGCACTTCCTTTTCTACATTCCTCACAAATTTAATCCTTAATTTTTAAACATTGCATTCAGTGAATTCTTTTGTTCGAGGCAAAAAATTTGGAGTTGTGCCAATCTGAAAGGTAAATTGATGGAATGCATTTCAACTAACAGCTCCCAGTGATAGGATATGTTTTTACATCACTTTTATAATGGCAACAATTTGAGTTTGTTGAATGCCTTGTTTGCAAAGAAGCTACTGTGGTATGTCATATGCACACAGATGAACAGACAGATTGACAGACCGACAGACACTCAGAAAGACAGACTGTCGAACATACGAGCAAACGGACAACATATACATTCCAATTGAAAACGTAATTAATTTCCTACCTCTTACAGGGTGCCTTACACTGTTACTTTACAACTGAATGACATTACACTGTAAGCAGAAAAATGACTGGGAAATGAAAACAAAATACTTGAGATGAAATGTTTCGTAATTGCACAGATGTAGGCTTATGCATAGCAGCTTCAGATATCTCAAAACAGATTAGTGAGAGAGGTAATTTACGTAGGAGTGAAGTAAATATATAAAGAAACTCTTGACTATTCATCAATTTTGGGGTATGATTTTGGGTCTATTTGTTGCATTACTATATCACAGTTTTAATGCCCAAATGATGCCCTTTGGATGCCTTTTGCTACCCTCCAATCTCTCTCTCTTGGTTCCATTATGATGTTGAAAGCCTGGAACCTTCCAAATGTTCTTTCAGACAAGCCGAGGACAATCATTAGAATGATGTGCAGCATGTATCTACAGGGACAGGAATTACAGCAAATATGGTCAGGAATACCACTATATAAAATAAAAAGTGCGGTAGGCTGCTAAACCTACACAAGAATATTGTATGACATACGTGCAATAAATGCAACATATGTATGTTTAAATTTGCTGCATATGTGTAGTACAAGTAGGGCGACAAATTTTCCAGAGTGCGAAGTACTACCGTTCAAAAAACTTCTAACTCTGCGACAGCAAGGGTGCAGTGCACTCTTTGCCGATTAAATGTCAACTCTGGTTCCAGATTGACACCCCACTGTGTGCACATATGCCTAGCATTTTGTGCTTTTATATAGGGTACAGGCAATGAATTAATTACAAATGCTCCTCCATGAATTTCTGAACTCATTTGGGGTAATTCTAATAGACACAATGGTATAACCCGCACATCATCGACCAACTCGTTTTGGTCTCAGCTTTACACAAAGCAGACGGCTTCATTACGTGACAAGTCCCAGATAGCCCATGTACGACACGTAACGACGCTATTACGCAACGAGGCAAAAAAATGCTACCTGGACTTTCACACGTGCACGGTTCAGTATGACGACGATGAACAGTGAAGGTATGCACTGTACATATACTACAAACACACATACGCTCCATATCTGCACGTCCGTTCTACTGTGTAACCGAAGTCTGAACGAGACCCACTATCTAACATCTTAAGAATAGCACCGTAACTTAAATGGTGGCTTTTTAATCATTTCCAATTTTTTTCTGGATGGCCGGTACCATGGTTACGTGCACCATTTAACACTGACAGCAAAATATCTAAATGCTGTATTCTTCCATCTCATTTTTTTTTTTCTTTGCTCACACACCAACTTCAAAATTTGGTAAAAAGAAATATGTGATTTTTTTCAAGATGCACACCAGGATCTTCATTAGTGAAATAAAAGCCACTCTTAGACTGGTGCAGGAGCAAAATATTACTGGGGGACTCACTTCTAAGTCTGAGCAAAGAAGTGACTGTTATCTCTGTTCGGTCCTGGCAAATGCAAAAAACTTGTCAGATATGATACTTCCTCAGCTAGGCACTGTATGCAGGAAACTTAGATCAAAAGACACTTGACCTCACAGATAAAGCACGACTCGACCATATTTAGAAAAAAAAAAATCAAAGCACATTTGATGGCGACCTGTCTGCAAGGATTTGCCTCTATTGTAGACCATGCAACAAATTTGAGGGCAAATGAAACGTTTAACCTACACGCTTTGTACATTTTACGTAAAGTGGGTGTCATCAGACATACTAAAGTTTATGTAGGTACTTTGCACTATGAGTGCTATATGACTGCCACTTAGGCCATAAGGCAATAACAGCATATTTTGGAATGATCGTGATAAAAACAAGAAAGCTGACCTTTAAAGGTACTAGGTTCTCTTGTCATTACCTTTGCAAAGACAGTTCACAAACGTCGAGACATGAGCTGCCCACTCGCCGTCGATTCATGATGTAAATGACAACATCACTCTGGGCGGTACAATGTCTGCCTGACTGTCACTGCGACTGATGTCGTATTCAAGCATATTTGTCCAAAATATTTCATTCTGAAACTGATCAAACTAGAACACCAATGGTACAGAAGCTCTACCTGAGGGACACTGATCAAATTACAAGAGAATTTTGTAGTCCCAGGAAGTTAGCAACATTTTGCAGAATTTCATGAGTTGCAGGGCCTACATGGGGGCCTTGGACCAAAGTTCCTGGACATCATGAAAACACCAAGTCTGACAGACTATCATCGGGACAAATGGTCAACGATGTACGAGAGAATCTGCAGGAGCCTGGAGATGCATTTTGCAGAAATTCATGAAATGGGCTGTAGGATGTGCATGGACCATGGGAGGAGGGCATTGGACCAAAAATTCCTGAACACCCTAAAGGCACCACTAACAGAGCATTGTCACAGCAAATCGTCAGCTTCGTTCGATGAAATCGTTCCTTGAAGCATTTTGCAGAATTTCATGAAATTAGCTATGTACAGTATAGGGGATAATTATTGCAAATACTGTCAACAATGTAACAAGAGCGTCTGCAGGAGAGGTAGCACTTCGAAGAAATTTCAAAAAATAGGCAATAGGGTTCACATGGGACCTTGAACCAGAAATTTCTGAATGCCCTGAATGGCCCACCATTCAAGGAACACTGAGTGCAAGTTTTAAACAAATCCATGAAAGCATGTGGGAGGAGCAGCATTTCGAGCACTTGTGGACAGAACAGATGAAAATACAAGGCAATGCCTTAGTGATCACAACAGTTTACAACCAGCATGCCTGTTTGAGCTAAAATAAAAAGGCACAGCATTGATTAATCACCTTGCACCAAAGTACTGAAAGTAGTAGAAATCAAAGTAACCATTTTTACCCTGCACTACATTTTGTTTGACCTGCCATATACCTCTGTCGTGGCGACGTAAATGCTAAAATACATGACGTAAATTTTGGAGGGTTTTGATCCTGCAATCCTTAATCGAATAGCCATCATTATGGCGGGACTTACGGGAGATCATGGACCGTCCCCAGCCGCTGTATTTGGGAGGGGTACTGCGAGATCAAAAAGGTTGCCGAATATGGTCAATTGGTGGCAGCCACAGACAGAAATTATAAGAAAAACAAAATTTCAAAAGCATCACCACTTTGATATCAGCAAGCAAGTAAGGAATGATGGATGCCACTTGAACCTTCCCCCCAGTAAAGATGCACTCATGATGCCGCTGCACACAACCACACAAAATCCTTTAATATCGTGGTCGTATATACTCACAGATGCATACAGGTACCGCATTTGTTCAATCATAATTCATGTATGTTTTTTATCAATTCATAATTTCTTCATGCTAACCATGTAATGACAACCTTAACCTTTTTTTTCTGCACAATAACTGATTCTTTGAATTTTCTCAGCCTGTCCGATTTCTGTCAATTTCATTTTGGTAATTCTGTTGCAGAAAGACCAAAGTTAGGTCAACTCAAAGGCCTCACGGATTCCCTTTAACGCCAAACACTCCGTGCAAAATCCCCAAATTTCTGGATATTCCTGGATGCAGAACAATGCCGTTGTGATCAACGTCAACTTTCAAAATGGGACGGAGGCCAACCGGAACATATTTGAGGTTACTACGGTGGCATCGCCATGGCGACATTGACCACGACACCGCGAAGCCACTGCTGTGACACAAATGTGATGAATCCACTCGCAACAAACGAGCACTTGCGACTTTCCAGGGCCCCCCATCGGGCGAATGGACAACGAACTCTTAACCGTAAACGACAATCGACCAAACAAAAATTTGACAACTCTAGTAAGAGGCGCAGTCCTTAAAGGAACAGCCTTTCCTCCGCAAAACGATAGTTTTTCGGTGGAAAAAATGCTGCAGGAAAGAATAAAGACAGGGCCCCAGTTTGAAAAATAAAATCTACAATTGTCTGCTCTTGGGGAACGTGGTTGGGTCACCATCTGAGGAGCAAACACGCACATCGGAATTCAACGAAAACAACACTTGTCATTACAAAACTTCAACCAGTACCATTAGTAAGTAATTGTCGTTAAACGTTTTCAGGCCATTTTTGTGGAGGGGAAAAATACCAAAGCGAAAAAAAACAAACACTAGAACCAACCAGGGAAAGACAAAAATGCAGATGTTAACCAGGGCATGCCTGCAGACTAACATGATACAAATTGTGCAACCATCTGAGTTCGAGTTTTGGCTTTTGAAGCCACTGTTTTAATCCTCAGGGAATGATTTTAACTAGTGATGCTATTTTTATTTCATCTGCCATAGGTGCTATCGACTCTGGGACAATTCCCACCTTTTTCTCCCTCCAGCCAAATGGGTCAAGGATGACCGTGTTTTCCCCCTCATGTGACGAAGGGGTCAAGGGTCGACGATGTCCAGTGGACAGGAAATCACCTTGAACAATGGGAAAAAATGAAAAAGTTGATCTCACAGCTGACCATCTGCATCCAGCACAGGTGAAATTTCGCCTTCACGAACAGGTGAGGGAAAAACGACAAAAGTCACCCGCTAATGCCTTTGTTTTTCTTATTTTCAATTACTGCACGGTTTCTAGGACCCCAGTCAAAACTTGTTACGATCAAGCTGCTGTTATAAGCATGTCAAGGGAGGGAGAGCTCTTGAACGAGTGCAAAATCGAAATTCTCTTCCTACGCTCATGTAACTTTGGGGATCACTATGGAACAAACATGATTTAAGATTCAAACTACCTTTGCAACACTAAGGGTTTTTTTTTTTTCTCTTGTCACTTTTAACAAAAATTAATTCAAGAATTATCTGAACAGTTGATGTGACATGGAAGTTTAGTTTGTCGTAACATTCAAGAACTGACAAAACAGAGGCACCATTAAGTTACAAATGTAACACACACAGTACTTCCAATTGTTCCTGAACAGACCTTTCACAACCACCAAGTCCTTCCACTCACCCACCTTTCCACCCTCTCCCTCCACCCTCACCCAAAAACAGCGCCCCTCCCCTCCACCCACACCTCTCATTGACAAAGTAATCCATCAGTCAAGCAGACGATGCTACTATGAAGGTTTTTTCTCAGAGCTTAACTTTTGTCCTAAAAACAAACAATTTATTCATTTATATCAAAATCAAACAGTAAACCCGGTTAGCGGAACGCTTTCTCACCCGAGGCCCTATTAAAAAACATTAAAGCACTAAAAACGAAAAATACACCAAAATGAAGCGAGCAAACATGATTAAAAAGAAATGTTAAACAAAAGGGATAAAACAATGATTACCAATTGACTCTTTATGATCACATATTACTGATCAAGTAGCAAACATTTAAGACTGATTACCGCTAGCTTCCATTTTTGTGCACCACAGATCCATTCACACCCATAATGATCGTAACCATTTCATTCCTAACTAAAAGGGGTCTAATTCAAAACACTGGTCATCAAACAACCCCAGAACTGGTAACAGTTCTACTTATTCTCTATTGTCCTAAAACAAAAACAGAAAAATAACAAGGCTTTAAGTTTAGGCAAAAAACAACATCTATCGTCTTTTTTCTCAATGCTCCTACTCAAAATATTCTTTCTTCTGTCACAAGCCAATCTTTTGTCTCCACGGAGACACCCCTCTCGCATCAAGCAACTTACGAATGTGCATGAGAGCTGCTTCTCGAGTCTCGATCTTGCAAGGCAACAATTAATCTCTCATGAGTCAAGCGAGATAGCCCACAGAATAAAATCTCACAGATATTTTTGATTGAGAGAAAAAAAAAAAGAGAGAAAAAAATCCTTTTCCAACTGCGCTGCCAGTCTTGCTTCCAAAAACAACCACAATAAAGGGAAGAATGTAAAAGCCAAAGCAGGACAGAATATGAAACTTCCGATTTCCAAATTAGATAACTGTAGCCACAAATTAAAACAAAAAATATTTTACTGTTCGTTAATTCGATTTTGGCTGCATTTTGCTATAAGACGCGAGACGATGTTCGGAACGATTTATCAACATTCGGAAAAGAATTAATGAATGGGGCTTCCAAAACAAAATGAGCAAATCTTTGTGCATCGTAGGAAAATACAAAGGAATGGATGGAGGTTAAACAAGCACTTTAATAATGATAATCTAATACACCCCATCTTTCCAAATCATTTGCGGGATTTAAAATAGACGTTAATCCATAATTGAATCAGACTTAATGAAAATTTATCACCGCTTGAAAACGATGGGGAAAGAAATTTCCGCAGGCAAAGAGACGCAAGGCCTCGTGTGGTGGCTTACTAACAACTTTAATCTCATTAAAATTGATCATGGAGAGTTAAGCTTCCAAGTAAATTAATTTGACTTTTCTTTTCTTCTATATCAAGTGAGCTTTTGGAAATGTTTCATGTGGCAAAGTAAATTGACATTGTGTATACATAAAAGATCCTTATTTACTTTATTTCATTCTATTTTTCTCTCTTTTTTTTTCTTCTCTCTTCAGTAAAAGATCGTTGGCTACAATTTTATTTTTAAACAGGGTCAATTCAGTCTTCGAGCATTTGCCGAGGATACGATAAAAGTCACAGAGAAAGGGATCCGAGCAAAATGCAACTCCTTCAAGCAGAACTGATCTTTGATTGACTGGTTCAAATGACAAATAGAAATCAACAAGGAGCTTACCCTCCGGAAGAAGCGTATGGTGGGCATCGCAGCACGGATTGGCTGTATTGTGGTGTTATTCTGCTACTGTCCACGTTAAGTCCTTGGAAAACTTCACTGCTCTTAATTTAGAACTTTGGTTGCTCGCAGGGACTGCTTCGCCCAGTCTCGTGAGGTAAGCTCCCTTTTGCAATTGACGCAGCAATATAGTGATTGTTGAGAAGAATGTGGTTTCGTCGTTTCTGCATATGGCACGAATGGGAGCAGCCAAGAGACCAAGTTAACTTCTCCGTTAAGACGTTGATGCTTTGCGCCCTCTTTCACCCAGATTACCTGATGAAATTATAGGCAGTGCCCAAAGAAATGGAGATAGGAAGACCTGAAACAACACTGCAAATAGTATTTTACATTTTACCACTACACTAAGGATTGTGATTATTGCAATACACCAATGATAGGAAATACATTATCTAAGCAGAGCGCCACCATCAGCTGGGAAAGAAAGTACCGAAAAATTTTGCGGTGAAGGTACTCGAAACGGCATTTCTGAGGCCATTTTTCTTTTCTTTTATGTACCACCTCATCCTACTCCCTACAAACAAATGCAGCTTAAAATAAAATTTCAAGTAAACTTATCTTTGTGGTCAAAACGATTCAGGGCACATGCCCCACCCCCCATCAGCAGAAATGATGCTCCCCACCCCTGTGGGGTGACGCTGCATTTTACAGTGTGAACACCATTTCAGTCAAGCTCTGATTGGCAAGACAGTGAGGTCTATATTAAAGCATGATGTGCTGTTTGATGAAAAAAGAAAAAATTAGCTTTCCTTATTCATCTTTCACTTCCATTTGACACTAACTTGCGGGGCAACGTCTAAAACACATTTCCTTCAAGAGAAATGTCCTAATTAGAGTGTTAAAAACAACAGAAAAAACACTGATTTAATTTTCTTGGCTAAATCTTTACACAAAAGACAAAACATGATTATTCCATGGAAGTTTAGTACATTTAAAAAGGATCAGGTCTGCTGAAATTGTTTTGAAAATTTTGGTGCCTTTTTATTTACTATCAGACAAATAGTACAGGGTTTTTTTTTTTGGTCTCCTTACAAATGAAAGAAGTATAGTCAGTCCTTTGGTGCACTTCGAGAAAATGTGGGAATAACAGAACATTTAGACTTAATTTTAAGACATATGAAAATCAGTTGACACAATAAGCAAAATGAGAAGTAGAATTCCTCACAGGGAAAAAAAATAACAGGGTATACTGTGCCAATGTATACAGGTATGTACATATTTATGAAAGTGTAAATACACGGAATATAATAAGGTATACTATACCATACATACAGTCATATTGTTATAAGTACCGGATATGGTAGGGTATTAGGATATAATTTAAAAACGTTGAGAGATACCAGCCCATTACCTGACATTCTAACTTAAACTTGGGTGCATTGGTCGTATTGTTTAGGGTAAAGAGAGGAAGGTTCTTCCCTTTAGGCACTTCTTGAATGATTTGTCCACAAATGCTGGTCGTTTTCTAATTTTGGTATAATTGCCTCTCATTTGCTCCCATTCAATACACTCACTTTATGACTTTGCTTTATGATGTTTGCTTTATTTCCACTGACACTACCTTCATTTATCGTTTTATTCTCATTCTCTCATTTGGCTCTATTTCCACACTCTCATTTGTTCTACGTTATATTCATTTGTGGCCTTTCATTTTGCGTATTCTCCTCTTCCCTTCTCTTTTAAGAAGTCTAGCACAATCTGAGCGTTTGTTTTGTATTTTTGATCAAATTGTTTCCTATTTTCTTCTCTCCTCAAGGACCACTATTTGCTTTCATGTAGGAGTATGTTCTTCATTGTATCTTCAATACGGATGTTAAAGAAAACAATCAACGATGACTTACGGAAACAAAATCACATATTCACACTAACGAAAACAAAAACAATCTCAACTTCCCAAAGTTGATCTCAACTATTCCCTTCCTCTGGAGCATACATCATACCATACAAAGCAGGGATTTGAGACGAAAAAAATTCCAAAATGTTTCAAGCCTGTTTAAGGAAAGTAAAAGCAAAATAGGAGGGATAGTACATAGTTATAGGCAGATTGGGTGTTACAACACTGTGCATTGATGTCTCAGGCTTAAAATGGAGATAATTAATGAAGAAGTTGAAACACCATAAAATGTGAGGATTCTTTTTGTATATACTGCTGGTCATTGTAACTTTTGTTCGTCAGCTCCATAAACAGACCACACCGTCTGATTAAGTGACTGTAGCTTGCACAAACGGACTGCACTTTCAGACAGACCTACACATTTAAACTAGATTTGTTGTTTACCGATACAGCAGTGCTTCAAATTTTACGACCAGAGAGTTGTTCCCAGTGATTTTACATCACAACATATTTGTTAAAAGGCAGATTTTGAGTGTTGTGAAATGGGCAAAGACTGACCAATCTTTAAGGTAGTCCTCCGGTCCTCTCATTTATCTACTCTACACCCATCTCCCACTAATGTACAACCTAACCCTTGAACCTAACTCCCTCCTACTTTCCTCCTACTTTGTATGCCGGAGCATCAACAAAACAAGAGATGAACAGAGTATAGGTAGTTCCTGAAACATCAAATAACGAACTTGGTCAATAAGTGTATGCGCATTTTTGTTCTCATGTTCTCATTTTGCTACATTTCCATCTCATTTGCTCTCATTTTGTCCTCATTTTTAATATCATTTTTGTTACACTTCCCCTTCATTTGCTATCATTTTATTCTCATGTTGGGCATTTTTCTTGTTTACTTTCATTGGGTTCTCATTTTACCGGATTCTTTTCACAATAGCCACATCGCACACTTATGTTGCACTCATCCCCCCTCTAGCTCCTTTTCGCAACTCCTCCTCTGTGCATATCCTCATCTCCTCCTCTATGCATATCCTCGTCTCATCCCCCTTTACTCATTTTCTTCCCTCCTCTCCCCCCCCCCCTCCATTTTTGTGTAGTTACTATTCACATAACACCCAATCAATGTGTACATAGCAAGATGGGACTATGGAGAAGTGGGTTTTACACTGGTTAGCAGATAGATGGATAGGTGGAATGACGAAACCGAATGACAAAAAAAAAAGAGTATGACTGCATGAGTTTACCACAATTTATTCAATGGACGTCATGTTCAGCAAAAATTACAAAGGATATATGGGAATAAGAGAGATATATATCACATTATTTTTTAATTTGTTATATTTACTATATAACCTTTGTACCACCTACCAATGTAAATAATACGGAACATTTTATGAAATATATCTACGACACAAAAATTAAACCAACAAAACCTGTTAGACTATGACCACCTTTGCCATTCTCGACACGATGGCAGAAAGATATTTCCTGACGATTACTTTAGGCGAAGAAACGGCAGACAACAGCATTAATTGTATTATTCTTGCCTCGCAGAGCTAAGATGACGAGACAATACTATAAGTGGTGGATGAGCCACTTACAGGGTGGGGAACCATCAACATGGTTGCCTTCGAAAGATGTTCATTCTGGGAATGTCGCACATGATGCAGCAGGTATGACCAGTTACTCACTGGAATTTCTGAGATGTTCTAATCACTGTGATTTCTACATTCTTATGGAAATTGTACTTTTTTTCAATGACTTTTTGGCAAAACATTGCGGTTTTTATTAGGCAAGGGGAGGATTAACGGCGACCAACAGCCATAACTATGCTACTTTGGAACATGGTTTGCCAAACATTTCTGCACAACTGTATGAAGCTGCTTAAAGGTTTGTATTATCATTTTTACTGTGTTTGAAGATCATCAGTAACTTTAATTATAAAACTATAAATATGCCATATAATGCTACATTACATATTGCATTGTCAAGTGATATTTTGTTTGGTTTTTATTCAGTTGACCAATGATTACTGAAAGGCATTGACCACTAAAGATAACTGATAGTCCATACCAATTAGGGATATTTGTCCCTCTCTTATCTTTCTCTCTCTTTTTTAGGTTAAAACTATATCCCAATAGCATGTTCTGTTGGAGGTAATGGATTTGAAAGTAATATACATTTTAAAATAGTTCACTGCACTTTCAGAAATCTGTGATGTCACCCAGACACAATTTCTTGAATATCCTTTGTATTTCTTTATAGTCTTGTCCAGGGGTGTAGCAAGGATTTTTTTTTTTAAGAGGTAAAATCAACTCATTGTCCCTATTTTGACCACCTTCCTGGGAGAGGGGTATAAGGGCAGGGGTGTTGCACTTCTAAGGCTTTAACCAGGATTTCAACTCAGCCAGTCCACAGATAGGCCTAGGAGGCATGTGAAGAGGTCTAAGGGAATGACAAATGTTAAGCTCGAAAATAAAATTGGGATAGGTGGTTTTACATTATGCTACGAAGTGGCAAAGAACCTGACTGGAAATTTTCGGGGAGAAACACCCAGGCAAAACATGAGCTTGTTGCATGCACCTGTAGTGAAAAATTTCCTGACTTTTTTAAGAAATGAAAATGACTTACTTTCAAGTAGTAGAATTGACATGCTTTAAGTATTAGGACTGACATGTTGTTAATAGAAATATGACAGATTATTGGTTTGTTTTGGAAATAGCTTTATTTGCCATTGAAAACCAATACTTTTGGGGGATTTGTACCTTCTTTTTTTTATCCAGCAATAAGGTTGGAAAAACAGAGGAAGATTGTTTCTAGAGTCCATGACATCATTAATATTCAAGGTTTTGATCACAGTTCCGGGAGGCGTATTACCAAATCGATGCATCTTGCGTGAGGTAAATAATGTCGACTGTTCTGCTGCAGATTCCATCCCCTAGCCACACACTTGTATACTGTGTATAAGAAAGAGGCGCATGTATGGCGCATCGAAACCTCAAAGCAACTGTTTCACCTCTATTATGAACACCTTGTTTCAACTGCTTTGTTAATCTGTTTCCGTCTTGGTTTTCAATGTCATAAAAAGACCACACTTACAGTATATGCTATGCTTTCCTGGAGAGTCTGAATTTTGTGGGGCAAACAAAAATGTTGAGACAATTTTCATACTGACATACCTGGAAGATGATTTAATAGTTCTCAGGTTCTCACTTTGTGACAGGTAATCTTTTCTCCGACTTTCTATTTCCCTGAACCACTGACAAAAAAGAACAAAGGTCGATGACCAGGTGATTACCAGAACAACTCATATTCCAGCTTTAAAGTAAATTCAATACAGCATTTTAGCCAGACTACCATGCAGCCATCATAGGGTGGCATACTGAAGTTAGTCTATTCCTTGCCTCATCCCCCCTCCCAAAAAAAATTCTAATAATATATTGTATCTATCAGTGTATCTCCTACTCTCCTACCTTCAATTACACACATGGGGATACACAGTCTTGGAGCATTTTTTTTTTGTCCTTGATAACAAATATAAAAGATTGGATTAATTTCTTAGAAATGCTGCAAAAAACAACATACCAATCTAGTTGATGCCAATGTTAGGAAAAAGTGGACTCTCCCCCCCCCCCCCCCTTCTACAATACAGCATATCTGACTTCTGATTATGTTTTCTGGCCTTTAGTGTTTTAACTGTATACAGAGTTTTTTTTTCATTTAGTATAAGTTGATTCAAATTACGATTAACAGCAGGATTTATTTATTAAACAAAAACATAATTAAATCGATTTATTAAATTATAAATCACTTTTTATTTAAATCACTGTTTTTTTTTATTTAAACCACTGATTTAAATCACAATTTAAAAAAAAGATAAAAATATCAACAACGCTGGCCACATACTTTCTTTGTGTGTGTTTTAGCCAAAGGTCTGCTGTTCTAGTCATATCTTTTTAGCCATGCAGTTTTAGTGATATTTTTAAGTGGTTAAGCCATATTTCAAACTGTATGTTCATTAAATATGTAATGTGCAAAATATGACTAACAATTCCAAATACATTTCAACAACATGTTTTGGTGACGATTCTTCCTCAAGATTATTGATTCACTCCCAGTAATGTAAAAATCGGCAACTATTTGTGAGATTTTGGGGGAAAATTGATTTTTAGCCGGAGGTGGTTGATGCATGGAATGTCTTGGATTCAGAATCAAAAACTTGCACTACTGTCAAAACCTTTCAAAGGTTCCTCAGCAACCAGTTTCGTATAAGATTTTGCTAGTGGGAGATAACATGAGTTTTAGATGCCTTTCCCCATCAGTCATCTGACCCTTTAGTTGGCATACATGTGAGTACACGTGAGTACATGTGAATACAGGTGAAGACATGTGAGGACAGGTGAATACATTGTCAGCAGGATACCTCATCACGATAGATTATGTATATAGCAATGTATAATAGATTCATGACTTGCAAGAAAAATTACAGAGAGTCTTCCAAAAGATGAAATACTACAAAATGGACCTTTCTGAAGCATTACTCATGATGACTGTTCTGCAAGAGAATATTCAGTACTATAAATTTATGACACCAGTTATAATGGTCTAAATTTTCCTTTGAATAGGACAAATTTTTTTAATCATAATGTTAATCATATCTATAAAAAGAGAGCAAGTGAAGGGAAAAATGAGATTTCGCAAAAGAAGCGTAATTTAACAGCCTCAAATCCTGATAAGTGTTCCAAAAAAAGCAAATACAGGAATCATTGGCTGCAAAAATGCTATAAAAATCAAAGCAACGGATCTTGTTTGTTTCCCTCCAGGTACTCTTTGTCATATCAAGGCCAGCGAAGTGGTAAGTTACAAAAAGAAAGGCAACTTCAAGGAGAGATTTGAGCTTGCAGATATCAAAACTATGAGACCAGCGGAAAAATACACATCACCAGACCAAAGAATATGAGCGACCGACCCCCATCCCCGATGGGTCACGCTTGTGGACCACAAGAGAGTATCCAGAGGCGCAGCAGAGGAAATCCCTTGAATCTAGATGTAAGAACCATGCAAGCTGGAGTAATTTCACGTTGCTGCAACTACAGCGAGCAGGGTTGGAAAGACCACATCATCTTTCACACTACGTACATGCCAAACGCTGTGGATCACATGAAAAATCCACATGCATAACACTTTGTCAGACATGCATGATGTGGTACATACATGTACTGTTTCCAGAGGGCAGCGAAATATGCAGACGAGGCATCAAAGATGCCTCAATTGCCCCCCTCTCTCTCTCTCTCCTCATTCGAGAAAACTTTCAGAGATTTTTGTACAATATTCATCATTACACACTCATTGCAATTGGGACCTTGTAAGAGCACAACGTGAACAATTTCTGATCATCTGCGTACAAAAATATTGCAGATCCTCACAGAATAAATAAAAGGTAAGATGCAAATGCACTTTACATGATGAAGTGCAAATGTAATAATCACATGAAAAAAAAAGTAAGGTATATGGAAAAATAAATGTTATCAGTAATTTTTAAATGAAGGAAGAACTCCTTAAACTTAAAAGTGATGTCTTCATTGATTACAAAGGCTGCTGAGATAGGGGGCCACAAGCAGCTAGGCTGTCGGACACAAGGGTGGGTGGGGGGTAAGGCATAGCGCAGGTAACACTGACAAACTGGGTCTGACTGTTAAAGGCACATTACCAGATCTAGGACTATACGTTAGTTGAGATATAGGAACTGTAACTTAGTCACTTGCACATTGTGTAATCACCATTGTTGGCCTACCTGCAGACACATGTCCTAGTAATTTTATAAATACTAGTTTATCTAGCATTGTAGGTAGGCCACGGAGCCCAATGGGTACTGCATAGTCTTACTTTAGTATGGCCTGAGTTAGGCCTACAAGTAACAACACCACAATGTACAAAATAACTCCAGTAACTGTAAGTAAAATCCTAGTAAATTGTTCAATTTTGCATGCTACAATAAGTATGTAGGCCTACACCAAAGTCTAACAAGACCACATAGATGACAGAATTCATTTTAAACTTATCTTTCGTAGGTAGGCCTAGGAGTGTAAACAAAACAACAGAAGGGCATGCTGATAGCAGTTTCACGAAACCGAAGAAGTTTGTCAAACTGACACTTACACTTGTCAGTTGGTTTGATATTTCAGTAACGATAAAGAGATGGGCACAGGTACAATTTTAATTTATTTCGAATACTGACATCCTCAAATTTGTCCTTCATCAAAGCGCCTACATTCACTTCGTCTTTCTCACGTAGTAACAATTGCGAGTAATTCACAGGCCTAACTTAGCCTATAGCCTATTCAGTATTCTTTTCAGAATCTGAAGTGGTTCATTTCTGTCATTTAATATTTCGATACTTTAGAGCTATCACTTAACCACTCACTAAAATTGAATTTGTAAGCACAATGACTTAATTCTGGGCGAAAATAACGTACGTAGTTGACCATTTCCTTCAAACTAGTTCACTGGTGGAACACAAACCTCATGCTTTCTTCCATCGAAAGAAAAACAATAGACAACCATTCCTCGTTTGATCCAAGCCGCCTTGGAAAAACTAATAGATTTATTCAGCTGATAGTGAAGCGCGCCACACCTTGTGCGCGGTTTCTCACTCCAAACAAAGTTGAACAAAGTAGGCGGTGCGTCTCTCCTTATTTGGTGTGAACGATGACTATTCATTACAAAATATTTGACAAAGGTAGCCAATGAAAAGGATTCATTTGGTGACATCCCAGAAAAGGAAACAAACACTTCTGTGATTGGTCATCTATTGTTAGTTTACAATAGGCATTCACAAACATTTCAATACAGAAAAGATAGGTTGTGAGAAGACTTGTAGGTATATTCACATCATCTATTCAGGCAGATAAGGGGTAGCATAAGTACTCAACCGGAAAAGGACATAACCACACAAATACTGGATCCATCAGCTCGGTGTAATAGCATTCTTGAAATCAACCGGTGAACATCAATTGTTTCCACACTCAAGGAAATTTATCACTCCAACAAACCAGTCAGTCACTTGGAACCAAACAGTTGTTTGGAAATAATCAGTGTAATATTAGCAGACCCACAGTACGTCTGTTAGTTGCGGATTGTTTTTCTATCAACCTATCTTGTCATCGACTGTGGTAAACAAACCGACCATGAGTGCGGATACTTACGGCTCTAAGCAACAGGAACACGTGAAGAGACCCATGAATGCTTTCATGGTCTGGTCTAGAGGCAAAAGAAGGCAAATGGCACAAGAAAACCCCAAAATGCACAACTCTGAAATCAGTAAAAGGTTGGGAGAGGAATGGAAACTGTTAACCGAGGACCAAAAGCGACCTTTCATTGACGAGGCGAAGCGTCTCAGAGCTCTTCACATGAAGGAACACCCCGATTACAAGTACAGACCTCGCCGTAAACCCAAGTCGCTCATGAAGAAAGATCGGGGATACCCTTACCCTATACCTTACGTACCTGCTTCTCCCCCATTTCATCATCCGCCAACCTCGGCTTCGGAAATATTAAACTTGAATCCGAGCGAAAGACCCCGTGCACTCTTGCCACATAGTTTTACTCAACCGTTTGCGAACCCTTACACTGTTTTAGACGGTGCTGTAGCATCGTCGAAGTTAGAAACACCGAGGTCGTTAAGTTTGTCAGATTTTCCTGCCACGTCTCTATACCAGTCATATTCGGCTTCTCATCCGTATTCCGCAGCTGCAGCGGCGAGTTCCGCCGCCGCTTTCGGCAAGATTCCTATCGGGGCCGGGCTACCGTCGAGTTTACCGGCCCAATACATGATGCCGTACCCATGGACTACCGCCGCCACGCAGGACGGTATACAGAGGCCGGTGGCGTTCATATTAGTCAAACCCGACATGGAACCGTATAGTGGAGTTCATCCCGCGGTAAGGCCAAGCATGCCTTTACCATCAAGGTCGTCACATGCCGCTGCAGCGTTGACCTGAGGAATACAGTTCCTCCACTCAACTTCTAACATAGAAGGGGGGGGGGGCGTACTTAGAGATTGCACCGCTGTTTTAGATTATGCTCCAGGATGTTAAACCGAGGAGGAAAAGGTGGAGATTTTCACTGAAATGTTTTAAATTTCTATTTTAGGAGGTTTGTCGTATATATGCCTAATGTGACTTGTTTACGTTGCCGGGAGCTACTCAACGGTGCTGTCATACACATAGGCCAGTATAACGGCGTTTGACGCAGTTTGCAACCGAAGTTGACGCAGAGGTACGTAGCCGAACAGAAAATAGTGACGGATTTTTGTCGCACGAAAGCAAAAAACTTCGAAAAGACGAAAAGGGCCAAGTCACGTGTTTCCGATCCTTCTCTCCTCCTTGCCGGACCATCGAAGCCGTACATCACCACACAAGACGACGCACCTACGACTAACTTTGAACGACCGACAGAATTTCTGCGACTTCAGTATAGGTACAGTAGTAATTGCATGCATATAAATCACTCTTATCGTATCATATATACATTAACAGTACCGTGGAACGTAAGTTGGAAGGCTCAAATTTTCAAAGCACAAAAATCACCTTTCAAAAGTTTGTTCTTTTTCCTCGTTGTTTTTCCAATTTTTTTTTAACAAAAGACCTCACAGCTTTGGTTTTTTTTTTCTTTTTTGTTTTCGTTACTTTAAACAATGTCATACTTCCAACATTTTTGAACGAATAATACGAAAAGTTACAAGTGGGAAACAAAACGAAAACAACATATCGGAAAGAGTTTTCTTTGCCTTTTGAAAATCATTTCTTGTTTTTTTTTTTCTTTTTGGTGCAGCATAATATTTATTTTGAAAGAGCACACATACATAAAAAGAAAACTTCAGTTTGCATATATTGCATCGACGTTACTTTCACTCCTCCAAATTGAAAAGGAGATGAGAAAGGTTTTTAACAAGTCTGTATGATTCTAGACCAGTTTAGAAATTCTAATTTCAGTAACTTTTCTATTATTTTAAGTAGCGTGAAGTGACGGCTTGGTTTACCGCAATTTTCTACTATTAACATTTTTTTTTAAACTCTGGGACAATTGACACATCTTTCAAGTGATATAACGTAGAAGAAACTCTGTAAATTAATATTACACATTGATGTTGATTTTTTTTTTCTTTGTCACGAACGTCTTGACACGGGACGACTGGTGTCATAATGTTGATATCCTTTTTGTTTTAATTAACGAACAAACAAATATAGTCATCGCATAGTTCGTCGTTTTCAGCTTCTGTTAACTCTTCTATGTTAACAGCTAATATAACATTATCAGATCGTGTCGTAGATATTTTTTTGTTGTTGTTTTTAATTCTAACCTATAGATTAAATTGTTTTGACAATTTTCGAGTCAAATCGACGAGAAAGGCTCACGTTGCATTCAGTGGTTGCTTAATATTAGCTGATACATGTTTTAAAAAATTGATACTACTCTACTGTGGGCATGTCACGTTGCTTCCTTATAGTTATAGTTTTTTTTTTTACAAAGAAATATGTGTCGTCCGTGTGTTGTACGTTGGTTATGTGAATCTGTTTGTGAGCCTTACTTATTTGTTTGCTACGATAGGATGTTCAGATTCGCATTTCAGAGGCAAAAAGTTATTATCGAGAGCTTCACTAACCCCCCTCTCCCATCTCCCACTTGATGGTCATATCTATGGATCTGCTACCTCACTTTTGGACGGTTTGCGTGCTTTGAAATAAAGACCACAACAGTGTTTCTCCGAAAGGCGCTCATTTCAACAAAGTTTCTGTCGTGATGGGTGATTAAAAGAATCAAAACTTGTTTGGATGTAACAAAGGGATGCAGGGGGCTACTTAAAAGTCAATGTGTACATTTTGGCAGACGTCATTGTACTTTTAAAACGGTTTACTTGGCGTTTATATATTTTTTCTTTTACATAAGGAGCCAGGTAATAGAAATGACTTACTTTGACTACATTACACGAACATGGATAAGTCAGTGATCTTTCCCCAACTGTGATGTGTATCCATTTTAATCAAGAAGGTTAGTTCATGGCAAATTGCAGTCTGGTATGCCGATAGAGTTTATTCATATATTGGGAGGATTAGCATCGAGTAGGCCAATGTTTCCATGTGACGGATCAGTTCTTCACTATTTTTTTTTTTTTTTTGCTCAAACCACGAGCACATCAAGAGTCGTGTAACAAAATGTATCGCTGTAATTTCACCATTTGCACATTATCTTCCCAAAGGGACAAGACTCTCAAAGACAAGACTACAAATGTCTGAAAAACAGTTGTTCTTCATAAACTTTCGGAATATCAGTTCTCGTTTACTTTGAAGATTACGTAACTTTCGAAAGCCCACTCACAGGAAATCATCAAGTATCGCTTCTCTACAAAATCTGCATACAGCTAGAGAAACACAAACACACAGACATATGATACATGCGAGAAATGAAGCTGATGAAAGCGAAGAAAAAAATAATAATAATAGACCACAGTGTGCGTTTGCTATTTTTCAAAGTAGAGATTATTCTTTGTTATTATGATGTCATAAAACTCTATGACTAATCCTATTCATTGACGACTGTATACAGTGACCACTATTGTCTCTTAGTTCGTTTTAGAATATCCTAAAGAACTCCCTCATCAGACAACACCAGCATAATCACGAGTGTGAAAGCATTTCCTTGTGATAGTGCGAAGGGATGCTGTTTACTGCTCAGCTTCAGTTGTACCAAACTTATTCATTTCCATCATCAATAGTGTAACACAAAACCCTTTTTCCCACTTTACCTTTGTGTAAGTGTCGCAGTTTGCCAAAGCTTTTTTTTTTTTTTAAAGACTTGTTTGTTCAAAGAGTAACAAAAGGAAAAATATGCTGGGGTTGTAAAAAGACGATATTGTATGTACCACCGCCACCCTTCTTTTCATAATAACGTCAGTCATATAAATTTAAACAAGATCATGAGGTAATTGAATGATTTTGCATGCCAAGCTTGTTGTGGTTGCGCGAGAGCCCTACGAAATCTTGTTTCTGTATAAGGAAGCTCGAAAACGTAAGTGGAAAACAAAGCTTATCGCGATAAGAAGTTTTACCTCACAAATTTATGCACACGCTATATATTTGAGATTACAGTTCAGCATGTCCTCTTTTCTTGGTTATTATTTAGTAATTTTTTTGGGGGGGGGGGGAGGAACTTGAATTTTGCCTTCAAAGGCCTTCTTCGAGACCACGTGTGTTTCGTTAACTTTTGAATGATTAATGAAACTGTTTTGTGGGGGGTTTTTTCATCCCCAAACCTAGGAATTGTATGTTCTTCACATTAAGCTTTCAGGATTATTTTTGGATTGTCAAGTACCTATTATTCGTGGAGTCATGAACAGCAAAGAACTGGTTTCAATTTTTAAATCGATTCATAATTTGCTCATAAATGCCATGGAATCGGGTCTCCTCTCTGTCCATGTCCTCGTGATGGTGTCAACTATTTGATCGCCTTGTAAACGTTTATTCATTTAATTGATTTACAGATGGCTCCTTATCTTTACCCAAATCGTGAGAATTGAATATTTTTCATGTGAACTGTTCAGGATTATTGCTTAAATCTTGCCTCCTCTTCCTGTTCATAACTATAGACCCCAGTTATACATACCGTGGAACTGTTTGTAATAGCTCAATGGTTACATTCAGCCTCTTTTCACTTTCACGCTTTCGGTACAATAGTTTCTCTCTGGTCATGCCATTAATCAGTTTGAAAAATCGATTCATCACGAAATCGTTCACTTTTACTTAACCACAGAAACGATCAAGAATGAACTTTTTAAACCTGTTTATCTATACAAATGTTCTTTCGTTAATTAAGTGTGTGTATGTGCGTTTGCGCGTGTGAACCTAAGTGAGGATATTGGCCGACAGGTTCCGTAACCCAGCACCAATATTGTGATTACAATGTTTGTCTTTTGTAACATTCAGTTTAAAACAAGAAAGGAGATTTAAATCGAATTGGCCTAACAGTTTGCAATGAAAAATGGACCTATTTTTTAAATCGAAACATTTATCTTTCTGAAGAGATCTCTGAGCCATCCTATTTTATTTACATTGATGAAGTTTCGACCATGGATCGATGTTTTAACAAAAAGAGTAAAATCATATTTGTACTATTTTTCTTTGTTAATCGATTCCGCTTTTGTTGAAAAGTATCACTTACCATGTCACTTCTCTCATTGGCCTTAAGTGGAGAAGTACCTTATTACTCTCTTCGAAATACCAGCGTATATGAAATTAATTCGGTCTTTGAAATTTTTCTATGGATTATGACAAAAAAAGAAGCCATAACTCTTGGTTATTCTCGGCTCAGAATTAACCATTTCGTGTTCCATCTCTCGATGTTTTCGTAACATTAGCTGTACAATGTGTGTACTACGTGCTTGTATATAGTATACGAAAAGTCAAAAAAGTTCATACTCGGGTTGGTTTTTTTTCCTTCAATGGATTACGACAACAGCGACCTACATGTGTAGTGAGGTCGTTCAACGAAAGTCAAACCTACCCATGCAGTGCGTGTGTGTATAATATATAGATAGGCTTGTGCCATACATCCTATATGCTGATTGCACTTTCGTCTTTATGTTCGATTTAGTGTTATTTGAGAAAGGAAAGGGACAATATTTAACGATAAACAAATGATTTCATCAGGTGTCCCTCTGACAGAATTAACTTTTTAAGGGTTTGACCGGATCGACTATACACAAGAATATACTGAAGTGACAAATAGGACCAGTTTTGCGACTGCCGACCACGTGCAACAGGGGGTTAGCAAACAAAAATTTTTGATCGAAATGAATAAGTCATGCTCTCTAAACACTCAAATACATTTTATTCTCATTCCTTCCTTCCATGACATCCACTTGTGGCACGCACAGGGTAACAGTTTTCGCAAGACGTACCGTACAAAAAGTAATGGGAAGACAAAATGTCACAAACCTTGTTTCGTTTCTTTTTTTTTTCGCTTTGTATCAGGTATTTGTTTGTTTGTTTGTTTGTGTGTCGTTTTGTTCACTTTTGTGTATTCGTTATTCTTTATATTTCACTAACTATGATTTTGTACATATAATGTTGTATATCTGTTAGCGACTACGGCAGGGTTTCTTTGCTGTTATATTGTAATTATAAAAAAAAACGAAATCTTCAATTATTATTTTTTATTATTATTACTACTGTTACTATCTTTATTACTATTATTATTGTTATAATTAATACTGTTGTTGACGTTATTAATTTATAATGGTCCAAATCTGAAATGTTTTTTCTCACTCTCTCTCTTTTAACTATTAGAAACAAGAAGTTGTTACACTGTTCCCCATATATTTTCTTTTTTATATTTTTTTTCTTGAGAAAAAAAATCTTATCATATTATAAGGCGGTTTCGTGCAACTAAAAGAATAACGTCAACGTTAACTTTTACATTGCACGGAGTAATTAAGGAATAGTGTTGAGACAAGATAAGTTTACAAATATATATGATATTAAAATACTAAAAAATATCATAGTTTCGTCGTTTCTTTCCTTTTTGTCATCATACTTCCATTGAAAAGTCTTTGTTGATAAAAATTCTTAGTGACTTCTTTTCTTGTTTTCGTGAGGTACATAGTAAGATTACTAATTCAACATTTAGTAAAAGTAAGATTCCCCGATGAAGGAAAAACAAGAATTAGCATTTGCTGACGAATGTAAGTAGTTTCAGTCTCTAGGGTTATTGGTTCGACATTTGTTTTTTTGCCCTAGGCTACTTCTTTTTGCCAAGTTTTCAAATTTCTTAGGAATGACATTACAAAATAGTACAAAATGTTAGAAAGTATCTCTACCACGTCCCCTTAAAGCAAAATGCATTTCCACATACCTTTCTCGTCTTTCAGCTATCAGCGAGAGGTTTATATCAATTAAGTCCAGTTTTTAATAACAGAATACCAAGGAAAATGACTTTACCAAAATGAATAAAACAATAGTCGGGGAACCACAGCGTGTCGTTCTGTTCAACTGATTCTATTTCAATGTTTGGAACATGCATGGTCACAGACACAACGAAAAAAAAAATCAAAACTGAAAATCAAATCGTAATGATAATTATAAAATAATGATGATTATGATGAAGAAAAAGCAATGAAACGTAAAGGGCTATTATCGGTTTGAGAATACATCACGTTTCATATAATTTGCTGAGTAGAATTCACCCACTACCAGTGTCCCCCATGAGGGGTCGAGTGAAAAGTGCCACCCTCTGCTATAACGACTGTCCCCTTATGGGGAAATAAAACATTCATTTGCAAAAAACAATCATAGTTTTTTTTAAACCAGTGTTTGTGGACATAGAATGATAGATCATTCAGAATATTAAAGAATTACAGTAGCCCTTCATTTCAAGAAAAAAAAAAGGATTCTCACAGACAGAAATGCAGTTATTCGTTGCTCCACAAGTTCACACTAACTTTTCAAAATTTGAATAATGCATCTTCAGTTACTCATCACGTACATAATGTTTTGAGGAGATGAAGGTTTTGCGGATGCTTATTGATGAGACTGAATGGTTTAACAATGATAACAGTTATTTTCTTTGTATGCCATCTTGGTGTATTCTAAATGCCCTATTCCCTTTCAATGAATTCCGCCAGCCCCCACACCCTTGCAAAAACCTTAGACTCAGCAGAAAGAGAAAACTTGGCAATAGCCTACTTTAATTTCAAGTAAAAGCTAGGAATCGCCTCCTGGCGCATTTTGCTCCAAATTAGCATCTCAATTATCAACAATCTCCGGAGGTGAGGTTGAACCACCCCCCCCCCCTCCCTTTAGATCTCTCCCCCCGTGAACACCTCGCGATCTTATTGACGTGCTTCAGGCGTGGCCGCTCCTCCCACAAGAAAATCTGTGGAAAACACTGTTGGTAGTTCATCAGGGTGTCGTTACAACCATAGCAACTGGTCTAATTTGATCTCCAAATATGAACAAGATACTAAGTTACTCTTCCCATTTTTTTTTTTTTCTGCCTGCAGAGTTTCTTCTGCCTGCAGTGTGTCTGTTTTGCCCTGCAATGTCGGTATATCCAAGATTCCACTCTTAGGTGACTATTTCATTTATCCCAAGCAGCATATCCAAGTAGTGGTTCCATCCAACGTGTCGAAATGGATCATTTCTTGAAAGCTACTTTTTGATATATGGCCTTATATAGTCCAACTATGTAGTCCAATCATCTCTGAACAGACACACATCCAATCCCCTCCCCCCCCCCCCCCACATTTACACGGACATACATGCAGGGAAAAAAAAAACCATCACAAAGCGCGAACAGTAATTGGCTTTAGAAACTTACCTAAGTCATGCAAGTCGCACTAGACTAAAGATGTTATTGTTATTATCAATCAATCAAAAATAGTACAATTAGGCAAGTGGCAGAAAAAATAAAATTCATCCTTGGTTCTCATGTAAAAAACGTATGACAATTACAGTAGTCATTGGAATAAGAATGAAAAAGGAAGAATATGCAACCAAGCTCGGCCGCCATCGACTTGAAAAACTTTTCAAGCTTAAGCTGATACAAACGGAAGATAATTTAAAGAATTTTTTCGTACTTCATTTTTGAAGTATGATAAGTGTCAAGAAATGCCGATACAACAACTATAAATTGCTGCAATGGAATAAAATAACAGATAAGCACACCAGCCCACTTCTTCACTGGTCAATAATCTACTTGATAAAAAATTAAAGGGGATACAACTTTTGATAGTGAATCATAGTTGCCATGCTGAAGGTGTACAAGAGCAGCATGACTGTGCAGTTTTCCATAAACTTTCAGTACGTCCTTAATTATTTTTTTTCTTAACTTATCCATCCAATAGTTGCCAAGCAAAATTTCCCCCATCTCTCTCACCCTCACCCCCCCCCCTCTACCGTCCGACCAAAAGGTAACTGTTTTACCATAATGCAATGCTAGCTTTAGTTTCTGTAACAAAACAAAAAAATGCCTAGAGAAGAAAGAATTACTAATGTGGGCCTCATGGTAAGGCGAATATGTGTCATCTCACAGTCTAAGTGATGGAACTTGTCAGTCACTACCCACTTTACCACCAACCTCCCCCCCCCCCATCCCATCTGCAGCAAAGAGTTCATTTAAAGGCTGTAATGCATCACCCCAGACAGTTTAAATTCTCCCAACCACCCACCTCTTGTCCCTCCCTCAGCCTGCTTACATTCCTCCACATGTGTAATCAAAACAACGGATCCCTGTGTACTCTGTGTAATACGAGCTGCTCTGCATCTTTCGAATTTGCTGGCAATCTAAGAGTACTGTAACTTAGAACCAGTTGGGAATTTTCCTTTCAGGGAGGTAAAAATATAGCTTAGGGTGATGCAATACAGCCTTTAACGTTATCCTTCACCCCGATGTCTCTATGTCTTCCATTGATTACACAATCAAGCGATGAAGTTTGCATTTCCTTAAAAAAAATGAAGTTGATCAGATGAAAAAAGACGAAATTAATGAGACTAAACAGTCCTTTTTTTGTAATTTATCATATCAGAAACGGCACGGGCCTAGAATGTCCTCCCTCTGCAGTGTCAAGACTGTCTATTCAACCAAACTCTGGTTGAAGTGCACTATGATTGTGATATCGCTGTCAGAACACTACACTGAGCAGCACAAATTTGAGCCAGGCACACTGCAGGCACGCTTCAGTGACCCTCGGTACAAGTACATCTGAGGAAAGAGGTCATCCCCCCACCACCACCACCCCCATCGCATGATAAACCAAAAATGTGGGAAATTTATAGGTCCAAATACGAAATGTTAAAATGTTGACTTGGAATATCGAAACGAATAGGAGATAATAATCCATTTGTAAACCTTTGTTTGGCTTCTAAACTTTGCTTGGCAATGCTGTCCCTCGGGGTGGGGATGATGGCTCTTTATTGACCTTTCGTCAAAGCAGCAGCCAAACATTGGTCTGCACATGTAGAATACATTTTAACTTATTCTTACCAACTGATTTCTTCTTGAATGCTTCATTGCAGTACTGAATGGAGTTTTCTTGGTGGTATACCACCTAATTAATAACATGATATCATGCATTTTGGTCATTTTTTCCTATAGTCTCTAATAGTCTCCTATAGTCACTTGTCAGGTATATCAGGTATGATACACTGTTCTTGAAACATGAATGTGAAACCTGACAAAAGAAAACTATTGATTTGGTGAAGATATTATAGATGCAATGAAAAGTTATTCAGCCAATTCGCATGTTTTTGTTTGTTTGTTTGTTTGTTTTTTCTTCCTTGAACAAGTAACAGAAAGTGATGAGTTTTAAAGCTAAACTGGGAGGATGGAAATTCAGTTCTTGACGTAATAAAGTAATCTAATGAATATGCATTTTGTAGAGGTTAATATTAGCACTTACTACACTATAATATGGGTATGCTGCCGGGCTTTTGTTCGATTCCAGATGTGACATTGACAGGGTAACTATGGAAACACGTCACATGAGTGCAGACACAAATGTGTCAATTTATTGAAAGAAATGAAAGCAAAGAAGAAGAAACGAATCAAAAAAAAAAAAAAAAAAACGGTTGGTAACATCTACACACGCTGGAAGTTCCTTGTGTATCAAAAGGGGAACCATTACCACTGGCTAATTATTGTTTCATTGACTTCTGTTAAAAAGGTAAAATTACAGTTCAGTTTATATGACGGTACAGGAATGAAACCGACACGAAAACTAGGGAAACATATAGCTACAGTCAGAAACTTCTTCATGTAACTCAAACACGTTTGACCAGCCATTCGATGTTTTTTTTTCAGATATTCATTGCTTTGAGAAACAAAAAAAAATAGTCCCTCAAAAAGTTAAACTTTCTAGAACAAAAAGTTGATAGGGCTATAAATATGACATTATAATTATACCATCTGAATGTGTACAAACAGCAATGGAGAACGTTTGCATTTACACTACTCGTTTGCAGGATATATGTCCCCAAAGGGTCCACGCATGATGCAATGTATTTTGAAGTTGCGCATATTGTCAAACTCAGGCAGCGTCAGCATTTGTCTGTCTTACATTGCATCCATTGTTTTTTATTGCATGAAAACATTGACAAAGAAACCTTAAACGAAAATCCATTGTTTACTATGCAGTCGTATTAAGTACCATCACCCGTAATGAGTCATAGGTAACAAATCATACAAACATCCATGATGAATGAATATTAAAGATTTAATAAATCATATGTGTAAGCCAGTCATCCAAGTCTGGCAAATTTTGTACACAGATACTTTTACCATTCAACTATGATCGTACTGAATCAACCATTGCTTTAGCCGCACGAGATGCAGCGAGATGCCTACGTGGTCATGCAATGCCTATATCATTTCACCATTTTTAGAACACATTTGCAGACATAAAGTAAATGTGCCACAGTGGGTTGTAGTTTGTCGTTCTTTCCCTTCTCATCGTCTCATTTACGTGTACATAAATAATTAAAATTATTAAAGGTAACGAGAGGTAACTGTTTTGTACCATGCCCAACTACCCATTGAATGCTACAAATGACGTTGCAGTTTACGAATCCGTCTAACATTGTCACATCAATGTTCCTACCTGGTCGTCGCCCAGCGTTAGTCACAGCGAATATAAAAAAAAAAAAATGAGGAAAAAAAAAGAGAATAAAATTATAACATCACAATGAGCAATGCAAATCGTCGACAAATATTATAATTTTCCTTTCTTCTTTCTCTTCTACTTGTAACGTGAGAACCGTCCGGTCATATTTGCATGGTGTATCATTTCGTAGAGACGATTTTAATTATACAGCTGGCGTCTAAGTACCGATGGGTAAATTATTTTAAGAATTTTTAGACGTCAGATCACCTCGATTGAATCATGCGTGTTTTTCAACTCGTCTTTAATTGATATTTAATTAGCCATTACCCAATGTTAGGTCATTTCATAATTGTACTCGGTTTCTTTTCATTCAACAAAAGAAGAAAGTCGATCCAGTTGTTCGGGCTTTGTCACATACTTCACATTAATAGTTATGTTTACATGAATAAAAATTACATACTTCAGTTTTGTTCCGTTTGTTATTATTTTACCAGACGTTTACCTGGAAACCCCCGTTTAATTCTTTACGTAGTCAACATACTCAATTCTACGTTTTCTATTTGTAGGTAGAATTGCAGAAAATATTTTTTCTTTTACATTTTTCATTCGTTCCTACAAGCAGAATGTGAATTATGCAAAGACATTATGATTTTAGTTATGCAAACGTCTGCACACTCTAAAATCAACAGAGTGAAATTCACTCCAGAAAGTGTGAAAAGGATGATCACTCGCGGTAAGAGCAAATTTCACCGGCCGAAATGGAGTGAAAATTCACTCTAAACAGAGCGATATTCCATTCCATGTGTATGAAATTTTTGCTCATTTTGGAGTGGATTTTCACTCCATTTCGGGTGAAATTCGCTCTTACTAAGATTGATCATCCTGCTCTCTCTTTCTGGAGTGAATTTCAGTCTTTTGATTTTAGAGTGTACGATTTTAACTATGTCAACTATAGTGGACACGGTCCTGATACAGGAGGAGTCTTGACAACTTGGGGAAGAGTGTGGAGAGGGAATTTGGGTTCTGGCATGTGACGTTTCCTGAAATAACATTTTGTAGATGCATATTGAGTGGATATTTTATTCCTGTACAATTATCAAAATATTTCCCTTAAAATGTCGTATGAGACATAATCAGACTATAGTATTGCCATAGCAATGTTGTACCCAAATTAAAAGTGATTTAATTCTCAGCAACATGTCTATTACATCATGAGTGATAACAACCATGGAGCTACTCATACGGCCCATCCGAATGGTGAAGAAACCGCAGCAACGCAGCAAGATCCGCTTATGAATATTTATGAGACGATGACGAAATGCGAAAAGTTAGAGATACGCAATTAATATTTTCGGTGATGTGTTGATACGCCGTATGACGTCATTACCTCAAATCATTACTTTGAAGTAATAAAAATAAAGGTATTAAACCCATTTAGATCTGCTCCATTTTGGTACTGGTTTGCCACTCTTAATTAAAATATTCTCATGGATAGATATACGTAGCTGAGTTGAAAATATCCGTCAAATTCATAGTTTTATTTTCGTTATAGGTTTTTCATCAGTCTCCTCGAGACATTAATATCATACCGGATAGACCTGCCAAAGAGAGACCTGCCATCTTTGTGACTTGCACGGAGGTCTTATCCCATTGAGTAACATACATAAATATGGTGACCTTAAATTCAAGCAAAATTAATTGCAAAATTAATTTAAAGGACCATGGACCAAAAGGGAGGGCGGTGTTTGCTTCAATTTTCCAGAGGACCCGCTCTAATACTTTGGCACTTCTCACACACTAAATGTTCTCTGTATCCATGGCATATTACCACTCACATACAAACGTAGTCGAATGCATGATCTCATAGAATATTCAAGTTCGAAAGAGTGTACCGCCGAGACCACACGCCTTGCCAATGATACAAACCGCTCGGAAGATGCTTGCACAAAACACGTAAAAACACTATGCCAGCAGTGCAGACTAACTTGTGGGCGTGAAGCCGTTTAACGACAGTACTGAATCTCTATACGTAATCGTTTGACTGTCTTAGGTTTTGCGATATGTACGTTTAAAAGCAGAGATGGCAGATTTGAATGCACGTCGTTATCGTGCATAAAGCAACACATATATGTTCAGAACAACACCCCCCCCCCCGTGCCCCTTCCAGTTCCAATTACCCTTCCTCCAAACATTCCACGTTATCTCATAACACTCCCACGTGGTTAACACTTGAACATTAGTTACATTGTTGTGGATCCAAGTACAGATTACATCAACCGATTCTCAGACTTCCATTTAGTCCATACGTTTGGATCATAGCACAGCTTATGAGGTATACTAAGATGACTGGGTCAGCTCAAAAAAAAAAGGTAACTGATCCTTCATGATCCATGCCAGCCTGAAATCGCAGCCTCTGACCCTAAATAATCCATACCGGCTCAGTAGATCATAACTTTAGCACTCCATGATCCATGCCAACTTGAGATCAGATAGCTCTGAACTTTGCTTGTCCATATCAATGCCGGACTGGAGTCTCAACTATGAACCTCTTTGAGCAATGCCAGGTTTTGGTCAGAGGTATGATCCACGAAGTATGAAAACTATGTCAGATTTTATACTGTATTGGGGTGAACTTCATAATACCGGTACGATACAGCAGCACAATGTGTAATGTCCGCTTCATATAGTATACTGTAATCTAGCATTGACCGACCATGATCCATCTACTGTCGGATCATAACTCTGATTTAGAAAGTGGGAGAATTTGATCAGACCATAGACACTTTTGCAAGTAACTCCGTCATGATCCACGCTAATTCGCATTACATCCTCTTAGCTGATCGGTGTATATGAGTAAAACTTCATAGATCGCGGGGCAATAGTTTACGCATACAATGTTGGGATCATAGGACGACTTATAACTTAGCCGATCGGATCAAATTGCCGAGTACGCTTGATCCACATCAAAGTGAGTTACATCTTTATGCTGTATCTGGCATATCAATGACACTCAAGACCAAGTGATTCATCAGCAATCATGTAAATTTGGGATCCAAACTTTGGTCTGTCTTCATCTCGATCAGTCTGAGATATGAGCCTGTGAGGTGTCCTTCATCCAATCAGGGGAAAAAAACTCCCTGATCCAAACTAGAATTGGATCGCAATCTTGGTTTACGAGGTATGAATGCTCTATGCTCTGTACATCAGTCTGAATGACAACATAGTTCAAAAACAAACCAGAAACCATGCTACATACTCCAATGACACATACATGGATATCACTTCCTAAGTGAGCTTTGATTTCTGGCGGTGGGATAACAGAAATATTTACACACACACACACGCACACACACACCACATAGTTGATTGACTTGTGAATGGCAGTGTATTACTCGAAGAACTTTAAGTTGTGAACACGCGCCTATGTCACAGTTCCAATTATTAGTCTTCGCGGCGTAAATAAACACAACGTTTATAGCAAAGACAAAAAAAAAGAAAGAAGTAAGGGGGGGGGGCGGAGATGAAAGTGCGTTGAACCGTGTGACGATATGCTGAACTTTACATAGATCTATATGTTTTTACATAGGTCTATATGTTTTTACATAGGTCTAGATGTCTATTGTAAAGATAAGTCAGCAATATGGCGCCCAGATACACCAGTAACATTTGTACGATCACTAAGGCGCCAAGTCACTAAGTTGTCCAGTAATCTTGGTGGAAACACGTCCTTAACAAAAAACAAAACAAAAACAGAACAAAAAGGACAGTTAAAACAAAACGAATAACGATTTATTCCTTTAAAACTCAGCAACTTCATACTTTGGCAAAGCCTTTGTTCCATCCGCTTCGTTCGCGGGGACATTTCGTGGAACTGGGGAGAAAAATCGATCTTCGCCAACGAAATCATCTGAACTGCTTTCCTTGGTTACATTCGGTGATCGAATGGCTCAAATACACAGCCCAACTTAATCAAACCAATGTCCCTTGCGTGGCTCGCCAAAGCCGCCACTGCCCTAAACTTTTGCAAAGTAAACCTTACGATAAGGCTGATTGTAAAGTAAAGAACTATTCAGAGGAATGTAAATCGAAGCAATTGTTGATCAGCGTCCGTAACAGTACACAAACAATTCAACTGAATGGAAGGATCAATTGGTATAGGACGGTTGAACACCTACACCCTTCACTGTCTTGGAAGGGGAACATCTCTTATAAGTCCCTCTCCCCTCTGTTTCAAAAAAGAAACGTTAAAATGTTTGGAAGATACTTAAGATGAACTTCAGCCAATGGGATATCTGATTTTGAACTTGAGAACGTGACGATGTCAGGGTCCCAACTTTTTCCGTAAAAGGTGTAAATGATACCACAGACATTACGATTTGACCCTTCGTTTTAAAAACCCAATTTGCGTCCAAATACGGCACCTTTTTGCTATACGACACCATCCAATTTTATTTTACTTTCAAAGTCGAAGAAGATACTACCCTTCTTCCTCCCCCTCCCCACATCCACGGCGACGATTCGCAAATTGTAAAAAGTCCCCCTTTGAAGGTGGATCCACACCCTTGGAAAGGTAAGCCCCCGACCGTCATACTTCCATACTTTCCCAAAATTTTGCTTGTGTAAGGAAGCTAACGCTGATTTTTTTTTTTTTTCATTTCTCCTTACATTTTTACTATATCTCTCATTACTACAGTATTTTTCATTTCTTTGTAGGGCTTTGTTTACCCATACTGCTTTGATATATTACGTTCAAGTTTCTCCGGAAAAAAAAGGTGTGGGTGTTCCAGTTTCCCCATAAGGCAAGTACATAGTTGTACCTTTGGAGAATGCACATGATGAAAATTCATCCTTTGTTTACGAACCAAAGACATTTAGTTGTACTAGAATAGAAAAATTGTACTTTCACAAACAATAGTCTTTCGAGGGTTTGGTGGTTATTTTGAGTTTACTGCTTTAAGAAAAATAAGAAACTTTAAAACCAACTCCATTCGGCTCGGTTTCGTTGCATGGGGTCCTGTTTGTGGGACCAAAACTGGTTCAGAAGACACAGAGAAGTTCCTACTTTCGGAAAGGAAAACTAAAATTGAAACCTAGATGAAACCAGGAAGGCAAAAATTCACACTTTTGGGGGACAAAACGAAGCACTTTGAGCGGTCAGATTGTTCATCATTCACTCCACCCAACCCCGGGAATAACCGCTTGCAGAATTGTGAGTATACGATGAAAGCGCTAGAGTAAGTTCCATTTAGTGGGCCAATTACATAATTACAACACATACGTAGCGCGTACATCTCAACTCATGAAAGACATTATCGTCTCTTTGAGTATACAAAACCTTTGATCCTTTACATGCACTTTGATGAAACACTGAGATAATAGTTTTATCGTGCATCGTATTTAGTTCACTGAGGTAAGGTAGACTCTGTATAGGCTATATTTCTTTAGAAACAAATTCAAGTAAGTCAAAATAAAAATAAGTTTCCTTAGCGGAGAAAAATTTGTAAATTTACCTCCCAAACCGGTGTATATGTTCTGCCCATATTATCATTTGTTCACTATTCTTGACTTTCTTGTGAATATCATCAAAGACAGACAAGTTTGTTTTTTTGGGGGGGTATAGCGAAAAGCAGGGGCTAAACCTGCAGAAGACTTTCCAAGGGTAACCGGACCATAGATTGAGGCGAAGCGTAAAAAAAAAAAAAAACGGGACATTACCTCCCAATTCGCTGGAAGTGGCACTTCCTCTGCCTTTTAAGGCCAAAACATTGTATGGATAAACCTTGGTTAAATACTTGCAATATCATTAAATATTTTTTTTTTTTTAAATTAAAAATAATACCAAAACATGCTAAGAGGGATGTGTGGCTGCCCCTCCCCCATTTAGTACCTCAGGTTCACTGTGTATAGGGTTGAAGAGATAATTTGAAGTTTGAATTGGAGAGAAATTTCGCAAACCAAGGGAAACAAACCGGGTGCTCATATGCGCACGCTATGGCTTCAATGGGTCCACACGATCTCTGTGAGACATTGGCCACAATGAGCACTACAATCAAGTGGTTCATAGAATTTTTGAATATTCAATAGTCGCATTGACTAGTCGCTCCTACTCACGCAGACTTAAAGGTCTTCGCCCTTTTGTATTTTTCTCTATTCTTTTACACATTAATTCTATCGATCACATTTAGCAAAATGTGGTTACCAAAACGAACAAATCGTAGCGAGAAAAAAATGTTTGCGCAGTGCCAGTATATTCAAAACAAAGCCGTAGCCTAATTACCCTTTATATCAACAATTGGCATTCATCCAAAAAAATTTAGCGCCTCAATTGAAATTTTGTACATAATGTTGGTATGCAGGTTACAGCACCTTGTCATTTCTGTTTGTCAGTTTCGTTGTTTTTTTTTTTATATAATAGAAACGCACATATTATCTTGCCTGTACTATCTTGATTAATGAATGAAAATATTCTTTAATTCAGTCAGTCAGTACCCCGTTAAAGATCATTATTTTTTTTTTTAATTAAAGGGAAGGGCAGTCAGTAACAGCGTATCGAAGTTGGCTGTTTTGAGCCCTGATGATATAAAGTATGCCAAGACAGGAAGATATTGTCACCATTTGTTCTATAACCTATTTAGATCAAGTCCTCTGTTTAGAAGGCCTCATCACTTTCATCACTGTGAAATTTTAATGTCTGATAAAGTGTAGTTTAATAGTTGGAGAATGTTTGGAGGGGTGAAAACCTCTGAAGAAATAGCAGTTGAATGGTTGATAAAGGGTTATAGCAAATTATGCGTATACCATTTTTTTTTAAATGAGTGACAGTTCATACCACATTTAGAAATGAGATCATGATGACGTCAGTAGGACTTGCCATTGTCATGAAAATTGTCATTGCCGTGAATTGTAGCCTATAATTTTGTTCAACGAGACACTAAAGATGGGTAAAACATGCAGTTTTTATCAACGTCAAATCAAAGAGAGGATCTGACAGCTCAGCTCTGATCTTTGAATTTAATTGAAATTAGCCAATCAAAGGTAAAAAAAAGAGAAATTAAGGAATATTGTGTCCGGAGGGAAAATGGTAATGACCGTGTTGAATAGCCTATTCAAGTAAATCATAGAGCCACGTTTCTGTAGAAATGCAAGCAATAACATGGTTACGGTGGAAATGAATACCTGAGAGGAGGTTGGGTATAACAAATGCCCCAATTTTTGTTGGGGGGGGGGGGGCAGACGACATCGGTGGTGAAAAATTATATTAGTCTTAAGACTATCGTACGATCTTCTTACATGTCGCCTTTGAAGCCTGCCAGAGACTACCTCATTTTCAGAGGCACCATTGGACTTTCCAAGACTTGTATATTTTATTTATCAGAAATACAATTCAAAATACCACCTAGATAATGGTACATCCAAATATTACACACACATATAAATATGGTCAGATGGCACATCCTTTTTTTCTGTACTCACAGCAGCGTGTACCTTTAAAGTGCAAAGCCAGCTTAAAACAGTCACTTTGCTCTGAATATAAAGAACAAACAAGTCGACAATATTATCAGATTTTTGGAGTAGATTAATTGGTTCGTTATCGGCAAGAAACAAACCCATGAATAGAGGCAAAGAGGACGAGCCCAATAATTGCATTTGATAACTTTGTTTCAAATTGCCTAAAGATAAACTTCTAGAGGTTGATCGAACCCTTATTAGCTCTACGACAGTAGGTCATCTTCAAAATTTACAGAAAAAAAAAGAAGAAGAAAAAACAGTGCTAGGAAGGTACGGGTGCCAAAGTTTTTCGAACTTTGCTGTTCTGTGTTTACCTTGATTAGTTTACCGGTGGGTATACATTTCGATGTGGAATTAATCTGTTGACATTCTATCGTCCGAAACAATACACTCCTCTAGCAAAATTTGTAAGAAGTCGTACACATGCATGCATAGGCGATAAATTATACACATTATGGCACAAGTTGAACGACACTGTTTATTTCTTACAAATCGATCGACCGATGCAAGGGAATATGCTAGGGGGGAGGGGGCAAGAAGGGAGATGGGGGGCACTCGACCAATTGTCATAAAACTTAAACTACAATACTTAGTTTACGTTCTGTTTCTTCCGTCGCAGTTTAAGTGTTTTGGTTCCACGTGACTTACGGGCTTTGTCATGATTGACCTCTCACGCTCCCTCCCCTCCCTTCTTAACTCCGTCAACCTAACATCGATGATCTTTTTTGTCCTTGAGGGAGACGGGAACTCACTTATTATAGATGAAACTAATAGAAGAAAAAGAGCAACAATAATGATAAAATATGAAGATGATGTGATGTTATTTGACTTTTTTTTCTTTTTTGGTATAATTATTGTTTTGTTCCAGTCGGATGAAAAACACTAGAAGAGCACTGAATCGTGAAGGTCTGTTTAAACTGGGAAATCCCCGGTTACGTCACGCTTAAAAAGGTAATTACAAGTTTCTATGCATTTACTATGCACTTTGTGGAATTGTAGTAAGTTTATTTCTCCTGTGGCGTATAGTGGAATCTCCGGCCGTCTCTGTGCAGATTAAGTGTGAATTTATTTGTAGGCCTACCCCTCAACATATTCATCAAACCCCAATTTGTGAAATTAACCCTGACTTAATCCACATTGTCTTATAAGTGTAACGTCTCCATCTTGCATAGCCGATAACCTCAGAAGAAAAAAAAAATGGGGGAACGGATTTGATATAACGTAATACAACACTCATATGGACAAAATTACATAATAATAAATTTCCCTGACTGTGATAAATTTTCTCGATATATCGCGGTCTCTGTTTCTATACTTTTGTGATTCTGCTTACAGTCCATTGATGAAAATCCCACAGGATTTTGTTTTCCTCCATTTGAACGTTTGATAATTTGAATGGGTTACGTAATTTCAGCGAAGAGGGCTATCTCCCCTAGATGTTTTTTTTTTTCTTTTTCTTTTCTTATTGGGAGATTGCAGGGATACGATTGAAAATGGTTACCCACCCGCTTTGTCATAAATAGTTTAGAAATGTTATCAGAACCAGTAATCAGTAGCTTGTTTGTTTCGTTCAACAGTCAAATGGGGAACAGAAACCGTTTTAAACGGTTTCTTGTTAATACCTTCTTTGAATGGGCAATAACTTGACAAATATGGGCGTTAGAAACCTATTAGACAAAGAATTGGAGAAGAAATTTTTAAACGGTTCGCAGCATCATACGAGTGGGAACCGATATCGTTTCCTCCGAAAACAAAACTTTCGGTGTAAGTAAAGAACTGTTAGCCTTTTCTTTCACTAGTCTCTGTCGAGTACCTCGTCCTCGGTTTTCTTGTCTTGCGGGCGTATATATGTGACGTTTTCAATCTTTTTATTTTTCGGTGTATCCATTCTCGCCTTCAGAATGACGTGAAAGTCAAAAAGAAAATATAAGCAACGATAATGGTGCAGTGTTTATATATCCGGTCCAAAATTCGAGCCCGGATACCAGCCGTCCATACTCGACTGGATAGCCGGATAACCGAGTAATTTAACTCAATACGATGATATAAATTCGCAGTTGCAGGCATTCTTTGCATGTTCACATAACAACGTGTATATACCGTATCCAGTTGCGGATCAAGGAAAGTGGGGGGGGGGGGGCGCAAAATGAAGAGAAAAGTCAAAAAGATAAGAAGGCAAAGAATAAAGAAAAAATATTATTAAAAAAAAAATAGAAAAAATGCATGCTTTTATCGCCCTTCTCCATCCAGGGAACGATAATGGTGTCGCCTACATTCCGACTTCCAAGCTGGTAATGAATTTTTGTTACCTCCGCATATCCTGAATTTTGTTACACACAATGTAACTAGGATTCGGGTACGAATTTCAGAACCGGGTTCTCAGAGACGTAGTCGGTCGGGTACCCGGGCACTCGGTTAAAACAATACATAACACGTTTTATTCATGCAAATGAAGTGTTCAATATATTAGCCCGAATCATGACCTGATCTCGTGATGATGCATGGGAAATTGTCATTCAGCAAGCATCGTTTTTTTTTTTCCTGGTGACAGCGTAACGTTAAGTTAACCGTGTTTAAATTGAGCTAAGATTAGTAGCTCTATGAAGATAAACTCCTGATTTAAACGTGAGATATTCTATGTAGAGTCGGAAAGCTATCCCGACCGGAGCTATTCAAGTATGATACCACTGACAGAATGGAATTATTGGTCCCCAGACTAGCTGCATGGGGAGGAAGTTGGGATACTCCTAATAGTGTGACGTAAAAACGTAAAAAAAAAGAAAAACGTAAAAAAAAATGGAGATGTTTTCCCTTGTTATTCATGTTACCATGGACATAACTGACATCACAGATGACGAAATCACAAAAGAAAAGAAACAAAAGACACATTGAGTGTTCGGTTTGGCTAAACACTCATCACCCTAACCTACATTTTTGTCATAGGGGTAAGCAAAATTCTCGATTAGGTCTTCTCTTTGATTGACAGCAAATTCGAAAGATGCACAGAGGCTTATATTACACGACGTACACAAAGTTTTGATTACACATAAAAAGGAGTTTTAAACAGACTGGGGTAGTGGCTAGGAGTAAGTGGTTGGGAGAACTGGAACTGTCTTGGGTGATGAGTCACTGCCTTTATCTCACTCCACCATTATCCCCCCAGCGCCACCACCCCATCCAACACCACTGACGCCACCTCAAGTAGTAAATATCTAAGATAATTGATATCACCATTTGAAAATAGTGAAACAGGTCATTAACAACATATGTATCATCTTTTTGGTGGAGACGTCATAGAGAGAAATAATAAAGACCTAAATTTGGACCAGCTACTCATCTCCAAGATGCCGTCTCAGATTGGTAATGCGTACATGCAGATGTTGGACCATTACAAGAGTAGATCCACAGGGGATGCTGCTGGTACACTTTCAACCCACACCCCCACCCCTTCCCCTCAACCAAAAAAAGTCCAGACTAAAATGTTATCGCACCTTTAAGCACACATGAGTGTGTTCCCTTTAACGTATTCAGTTGCAGACGTCTCGCTGTTGCCCTCCTTGATAAAAAAAAACTCGTACAGCCGTAACAGGGCAACAAACGCCCCCCCCCCCCTCTCCTCTATAAACCTCGACAATTTGCCCTGAACAATTTCCCCCGTCAAAATTCATCTGGGACGAATCCCACCCGAACAATTCCCAACCAGGATGCCGTTTTAGCCGACTCCCCCTGATAATTATTCCTTACGAAAGGGTTAGGAATGAGGGGAGAGTTAGGGGATTTTTCCTGGGAGGGGGGGTGTCCAGGAACCGTACACTTCATTGAGCACACCATTTTTGTTGTTAAAGACCTTGAGATGGACAACGCTCTACAACAACAATAGGTGAAACAAGTGTATCCAAGTGCAAACAAAACTGCTTGACACCCCCTCCCCCCCCACCCCAACCTGAGCGGTTTTATTAGTTATATTCATTAATAATAGAACAAGGTATAAGGCGAGGATAACGCCATGTAAAAGATCTCATCCTGCATAGACTTCTCAACAATTTTTCGAGGCAGTTTCCATGACAGTATCAAGTGAAACGAATCGAGGTTATCCAGAAGAACACTGTATGCTGACAGTATGAAGTCCTTTTTTTTATACTTTTATTCATTTTTTCTTAATTTTTATTCTAAAAACCGATGGTTGTTAGGTAAAGAGGCATTGATATTTTGGTATGTGGCGTATAAGCAATCTTGGGTCGTTATTTGTGTACTAACAACGCATTTCGCGAGTTGGATGGGTCATGAAGGACGTTAATGTTCACATTTCAGTGAAAACGGCTGAAAAAAAACGTCTAATAAAACAAAGAATCGATAGATAAAAAAAAAAACAAGCCAAAAGTAAAAGGAAAGGAAAAAACAACTCTTATGTCTTCTATTATTCCTGTTCTTTTGACGGAGCAAATTACGCTATTCATAGACAAATGTGGTTGGATATTACCATAAATATTTAACTTCCACTCTGGGTATAACGACGTCTCGTACAACGTCCGAGCCACTGTCGGTTAATGTTTCATTTGCTCACAGGAGTTCACTTTCGGTTATCCAAAGAAGCTTTAATATTTTCCCTTTTACTTTGAGATTATAAAAAGGGAAAGAAAATGATTAAAACTTTAGAGAGAAAGAGAAAAGAGGCGGGTGGAAAAAGGAAGAGAAAGAAAAAAAAAAAAACAAGAAAGGATTACTAATCTTGACATCGTTATGTACTGTTTTCGCTTTTCTTCGGAACCTTTCCTTTTCATAATCTCTTTTGAGTTGTTTTTAAAAAGGGCTTTTCAAAACTCTCTTGAACAGCCCCCCTTTCTTCTTGTTGAGAATAAGCCCATTCATTGAGAAGAATGGCTGAATAGAATGACTTAAATGGATAGGCGTAATTACGTTCAATATGGAAAAAAGAAGTATTAAGAAAAAAAAAAGAAGAAGGAAAAGAGAAAAGGTCTGTGACACAATTGAAAGTAACCCGCAACATAATAAAATATACATAAGGCAGTCTTAGCCCCGTGTGAGGTTCTATATGGCCGAGAACAAACGGTGACTCGTTGATGAATAAAAGCCAAGTTTTTGTTCTATATAGACTCGGCGATAGAATCTTTCACTAGACAATGGTGTAATGCTTAAAGGCATATTCTGGGGACAAAGGATTTTGTAGATTCACTTCTCAAAGAACACAATGGCTGGCCTTGGCTAGGATAAATAAAATTGAAAAAGCTCGTCAAAGAAATAGTACTTGAGAATTTGTAAAGAGTCCAAGAAAAGTAATGAAAAGGGTCTGAAGTGTAGGCTTCGTCGGGTATTCTGCGGAGAAGTGTTAGGTAAATTTCAGATGAAAAGTTATCTCGCCACGAAATATTTTCTCATGCGTTGCTTTTGAATTGGAAAGCAGCTGCCCTATATATAGACCCAACTACACATCGTGGGCTATACGAGCTGTTCAGTTATCGAAGCCAAATTTGTTTTCATCTCGGTCGACGGTGTTTGATGAGTGCCCCAAGCCGGTTAATGTGGTGCACTGAGTTGGGCACCCAAGTTGGTTCATTCTCACATTGCATGAGTCCGCACTAGATTGACCCAAAAGTCTGCATGCCTTTGGAAGTTACCAGGAATGGTAACATAGACCCCGGTAAATGCCGTTTATTTTTCCATCTGAGTCATAACTTGAGGAAACAAAAAAATGATTTTGGGCTCCCATTGCAAAAGTGTTGACAAAATGTCGAATCTGAAGAAATGAAACATTACATACAGTACCACATGTCTCTTTAGCTACTGCTGGGGCCGGTGAATGAAACTTTTTTCTTTTCTTTTTTTCATTAACCCAATTTTGATAGCATAATGGCAATGTGTACGTTTCATGCTCTCTTCTCATCTCATCAATTAAAAAAGACACTGCGAAACTTTAAATTACGGTCCGGTTGCTAACACGACATCTCAGATACCATGAAATTAAGGGTAAGATGATCTGTCACGGAAAGTAACTACAACTGGCATACAGGCCTTGTACAAATCTGATGTAAATTGATGACGGATAATTAATTTGGACATCAAGTTATGGAGACTCAAGAAACCTAGTGCTCTATGGGAAAGCATGAAAAACAATGCTAGCTATTAGACCACTTTTTTCTTATTTTCCTTTTTCTCTATTGATGACGGGTCTTTTTTTTTAAATCTTGTCTAGGCAATTAATCAAGAAGTTCACTGTACCACCTAGTCCTCACAAAATACACGTAATGTGCTAAAATCATGTCTCGAGAAGACCTTTTTTGCATGATAAAACATGATGCGATAACCAGATATACAATAATGGTTAGGGTTTGTGAGGGCATAAACATATATGGTATCATGTGAGGATTGGACAATCTTAGTCCTTACATGATATCATACATGTTTGTCCATTCAGCCATTTGCGGAAGATCGATAAGAAAATAAGTGTATTATTTTAACAATTCATGACTAGAACTTAAGTACTGTAAGTCCAGTCAGTCTCTTTCCCACATAGAGATAAAGTACCGTGAGAAAGTTTCATTATGTCAGCAGTGTAATATCGTTTTTATGTAGGCCTGTGTACTGCAATTATGGAAATCTGGTGCGAATACCGCTAGGCTCAGGCTGTCTTGCAGTTCGTCTATGGAAGGAAATATAGGACAGCATAAGGGAAACAAAATGCCGAGTTGCTATGACAGAAAAAGAGTGGGCGATGAAGTGTATGTTTGCATTCTCTTGTACTTTGTTGAATACCCATTTCACTTGAATGGAAATTTAGTACACACACGACGTGACTATCATGCACTAGCGAGAAGTGAGGTAACAAAACGTTAGACTATCTAGAATGGATTTTCAATTAATGATTAAAATTTATCATCTGTGGTTAATTGATGGAATATTTCGGTTGCTCCACTTTTGTTACTATGGGAGCACGAAGAAACTGGTCAGTAGCAAGTGTTGCACCGAATGATTTAACTCATTAATGCTTCAGGGAGCACATAGGAAAGCACATAGCACACACGCACACACACACGCACACACACACACACACACATATATATATATATATATATATATATATATATATATATATATATATATATATATATATATATATATATATTATAATTTAAATTTATTTGAATTCCATCCGAACAAGTCACTTCTTCCCCCTCAGGGAAACTGACAGACAAAATGATACCATTCAAAAAACATTCTTTTTGTTTGTTCATTTCGTATCTTCACGTCAAACCTGGAGTGGGAGCGTGTTTTGAGAAAATGCTTCAATTAAGCTCAGACCTGACAGATTAAATCGTCACTTATTCTGCTCATTGAAAGTTGACAGAGATCTCCACACGTTACTGTGTGTCTATTGAAATCACCCAAAAGGCTTTTATGTCATAGACGAATACGGTAATACCATACACCTTTTGTCCAAAGACAATACACTTTAATTACAGGATACCATTAACTGGACTACTTATGGCCGTGAAAGCATGAAGGTATTTGCTTTCAAAAGAAAGGTTTTTTTTCCTGCCCTTTCTTTACTTTCCTTTCTGCTTTTCTACCTTTCTTTTACTTATCGTAAATCTTTTATTCTTAAAATTCTGCTAAAGACCTTGCTCTTTCGGCATTACATATCTGAGTGACAAAACTCGTGAATAAAGTACGTGTTTGGTAAACAATTAAGTGTTGACCTATTTTCTTCATTCTTATCATTAAAACGTTTGGTTTTTCCTTTCTTTCTTCACATCGACGACGATAAAGTTTGGGACTCGTGACATTCCAATGAAACTACCAAAATTCGTTTTTCTTAAGGATGCTTTTTAGACCCTCACACGATCTCATGGAGAAAAAAAAAAACACTTAGCCGAATTCGTTCCAATTATAGCAAGAAGAATCACAAACCCGTTCCGAGAATAAAATGGAAGAAAAGGGAAAAAAAACCTATATTACGCATCTGTTTGCTATGAATAGTTGTTGTACCTGAATGGTTGTTTTGCACAATTTCAGAATTCCCGTCCCTTTGTTTTCTTTTTTATTTTTGTTAAGAGCAATACCCTGAGTTCCAGCTGTTTGTTCACTGGTAATTCTTACCACCTATTATGCTCTAAAGATTGTTGTATACTCCCTCTTTCTTTCTATTTTCGTTTTTTTTTTTTCCTTTTTCTGGTTCGTGGTGAATGTATATAATACCCTTTATTCCCCTAATGCGCTCTGCACTATTCACGCGATTCCTTTCATGGAATCGTCTTTTGTATTCTCGCCATTCATCAGCAGAAAAGAATCACCCAAACAAAAGGAAACAAAAGGGAATTGAAAAGCTACCTTGATGTATTTTCAAGTTTCCTTTTCACTAGGAACAATACCTTTAGCTGGTTACAATAAAGGAGTCCCTTTGTGAGCAAATAAGTCGTTTCATTAAGCAACACTGACTGACGGATTGACAATGCGTCAGAACTAAAAAAAAAAAAAAGAAGAGGTATCACAGGAGTTCAAACAATAAATATCTTGGGGAGTTATTGTACTGCTTATAGCCCTGATTGATGTACAATCAATGAAAACGCCTGCATATGGGAGGATGCCGATGACATGTTCCTCTCCGGTATTGTAGAGTGTTCGGTTCATGTGAGAAACCATCTGTCATTCCCTGGATTTCTTGTTTTATTGTTTAGTCACCTTTTAGTCCCACAAACACACACATACACACACAACCTTTTTTTCCAATCTACAACGGTCTCTTCATTACGAGCCTATTAGCACACTGTGTGGATACATCGTGTACGCAAAATATGCAATTTGCACACATAGAGAGAGCGAAAATGCCTTTCGGTCTCGTTCGGGATGGGTGGCAATGTTCGAACAGCTCCGCTACTTCGAACATGGACAACAATGACTGAGGAATTGAAAAAAAAAAGGTATCTTATTAGATTTGAGACTAAAATTATACAATCACGGTAGTTTCATGTGCAGCAAGAATTAAGATACTCATTGTAAACCGATTCACGTTACGGTAATAACCGTTATCACGGTCGGTCGAAACACTCAGCACAGTAGAAATATTGATTCACATGCCCCTGCAACTTTGTATTGTTACGTAGGCCTCGTATTCCATGAAAAAGTTTTTTTTTTCTTTGTAGTTTATTTCAATACAGCAGGTACTGAAATATGCACAGTGTAACTAATCCGTCAGGCTATTAATTGCCTATGCGACAGTTTATTACGCCTTTTGAAATACAACTTTTTCACTCATTAATAAAAAAAATCACTATTTAGAGTAAATCCGCCGACTCAAATGTTTCGATAATTACATCAACATACAACTTAGTTCAGCTAAACGTGTTGCAAGCATGTTTAATCGTTAGTTCATTACACTTTTGAAGGGGAAATACTGAGTTTGTTTTGAAGAAAAATATATTTTTAAAACCAACATTTATGGACATAAAATTATAAATTATTAGTAAGGCATTACCGTAGCCTTCTCTTTCATTAAATAAGTTTCCATCTCATATAGAAATTCATCTATTTGTTGCTCAAGAAATTTTTGTTCATCCAAACTTCTGTGCTTTCTGTGCTTTTATATGGCACAGTATGTTTGAGTCGATAACAAATAATTGCCGATAATGGCAAACCTGCAATTAATACAAAAGTTGGCTATTTTTACTATGTAATCTCTGTTTGAGTTTCTTCCAGTGAAGGAATGTAACAAACTTCTTACATACGGTAATTGCATTTGACGACTGAAGTGACTAACATCAGTGATTTCTTTGGTTCTTGGTAATATTGCAAGAAGTTAATACATTTCAGTACAAAAAAAAAAAAAACCGGCCGAGTCTTCACACAGAATTGGCTATATACTCTCTAAATGTAAAGGATTAACTCCAATGACAACTCTTTTAAAGCGTGGAATTCGATTGAGATTTCTGACTACTCGAAGTAGTTATTAAATTTAATGGAGTGAAAAAGGTCACTCAACGGAGAGTGAAATAATAGTCCGAAGCAAGAGTGATCACTGTAGTCACTTTTTTTTTATTTTTTTTATTTCACTCTTTGACATTTAGAGAGTAGGTGAAGATTTATGTGTGAATATCTTTATCTTGAGGAGAGTCGTGAACGATTTACTTGAAACTGTGAAGACTCAATCTACCTCGTTGACGTCTCCTAAAGCGGGAAAACCTTACGTCACACGAAGAAGGATAAAGCAGCCAAAAGCTCGGTATACTAAATGATTCACTTTAAATTCAAAATTTCCTCCGAAACGTGAAAACTAAATTGAAATTCGATTTTTTTTTTTCAAGTTCAATTTCTTTGTTAATGACTGGCTTTTCGATGGATTCAAGGGGGCTTCATCGATGCACGTGCACGACCCCACCCCACCACACTCTCCCCCCACACTCCCCCCCCCCCCAAACAAAAACAAATATCCAAAATTTATCTATTGGGTCTTTAATAGTATATCGCAAACATTTCTCTGTTGGTTCCCTCGTTTTCCATAGAAATTCGAACACTTTATTGAGAGCACTCTTGCTATGTAAATCCTCCAGATGGAAGACACTCTCCCACAATGCATGAACCCAGTGCACCCCTCCAAAACAAAAAAAAAAAAAATTCTGGAAACACTTTTTGGGTCAAAAGTTTGCTGCTAATATGCGGTACTTTTTACGACATGCACCGATATTGTGGATTCTGAAAGATGTCCAAACGCCAAATAGAAACGCGGTGTTTCAAGTCTGTCTCGTGAACTCAGCCTATTCGCCATCAGATTATGAGTTAAAATAAAAGAAATAATAATATTTTTGGTATTCAGTGAATGGCCGATGGCATATTCGAAAAGTGATTTTTTTTTCACGTCACGTGACATTTTTTTCATGTCACATGTAGATTCCTGTGATGATAAAATGACTGGTATGACATGTTCTCACAACTGTCGAATGGAAAAGCACCAATGGGGCGGGAAATTGAAATGTGTTAGATCAAAACAATTTATGTGTCGTATAGATATTGGCTGCTGGCAGTTTGGATACTAAACCATGTACATTGCGGGGCTAATCAACTGGGATACTACAAACGTCCCCGTATAATTCTGCCCTATACACAAAACTGTGCGGTTGACAATGTATTTCCTTTCGCAATATAAACCCTAACTGCGACAACCAAGTGCAGGACTGTGTGGATACATGTCTGAGAAAGATGCCGATATATATAGGAGCCTGTTATTTTATTGCCAAAGGGCAAGAGAACCCATATATTCCACTAATTTTTGTGGGGTAAGCACCTGCACCCACGGCAACCCCGCTCCGCCTATCCGCCCCTCCGATCCGCCCATGAAGTCAAGGTTATACTTCTATACTTGTCATAGTATTCTGAAAATAGTTCAGCGTTCAGCAATACCGAGGAAAGAACGGAAGAGCCAACTGTCACATAAAGAGGGCGCTATGTAATATCTATCCCATGGCGCATTTACGTGTAGTCCATCTGTGGGACGGTTTAAACCACGAACACAGGTAAACTGCAGGGGAGCAGGAACAAGTACATGCAGATTTTGTAATTCTCTTTAAGCATCTGTTACAAAAAATGTTGCATTTGAAGGGGGCCTGTGATCTCAGTCAGTTTCCTTAAAAGACAATTTCGAACCCACGACAACTCACCTCAATTAGATCTTTGCTCAACCCAATAGTCTGCTGGTCATTTGAAAAGGTACATTTCTGATATTGTATCTCAATGTAAATATTGTATTGATGATTCAGACTCGGAGACTACGTTCTAGAAGAGCATATTAAGTAAACATGTAGCGTTCATTGTCGGACGGAATCCCGGAGCCTCTCACACTCAACGTTCTGTGACCGACACGATTAAATCTCTTCTTTTTTCTTTCTTTTTTGACGACATTTTGATGGAACTGACACACGGTATTATGCAAGTATACATTTTTTGTCTCACATATGCTACTTGCATGTTCAAATTTGTGGTAATTAACAAAAAGTCACGGCTGTGTTATCCGACTTAATCAAACTTACACGATACTGATAGGAAGTTGTAATTTCTTTTCAGCATACTATTGCAAGTTGTTGTTTTCGATATCGTTGAGTCAGTAGTTGAAAGAGAAGCGAAATACTGTTCAGCTTGCAAATAGTCAAGAGGCTTTATGTCCATTAAATTGACTTTTGACTTAATCCTGTCAAGTCTTTGCTTTTCTTTTTTTTTCAGTCGTTTATTTGAGGTCGGTTGGAAATGAGATGTTTCCAAGAAAGAAGCACATTCTATATTTTTCTGAAAATTGTATTTTTGTAAAAGTAGAGAAAGTTAGCAGGTCTCCATAACATTTTACAAATGAAAGGGAAGCAGGATGGGTGAATATATCAAGAGGTGTGCACCTTTTCCGGGCAACAACTCCCTCTTTCCATCATATCTTTGATTTGATATGCTTTAACTTTGGATGATCTCTTAGTCATATACGTCAGTATAATTCATACTGGTCCGTAGTCAAAAAGGTGCTCGCCCCACCATATTTTCCCCCCACCGAGAATCATGTATTAACATTGTGTCAGGTGTGCCGCTGGGCTGCGACTCACAACAGTTAATTCACTACTACCCACCTAGTGGATTAGTAATGAAAGTCATTCATGTGACTTTCTTTTTTAAATTTTGAAACCAGGTAAAATTCAACAATTCAGGAAATTTCTCATCACTTCGAAGTATTGTCTCAGACACGTGATCAGGAGTATTATGCATATTTCATGAATATCAATAACATGGATCCATTTTCTAACAGAATTGGTTAGATTTGCTCGATTTGCCGGTATGTCTGACCTATTTGTATATTTCTCGGGTTCAACTCCGTAGTACGTGTGAATTTAATTGTTTGGTTCTGCATGATTTCTTAAAGTTTGTGATCTATGATGATGATGATGCTGATGACATAATGTTCGTTCACACAGTCATGTACTTGTCAAAAATTTACTACTCTTGATTTACTAGCGAGTACAGCTTGATCAACGCGTCAGTAAAAATCTTTATTTTGTCCGCCATGTTCAACGCCATGACACACAAATGTACAAGAGCAGTAATAAAAGTAACACCGAGCGTTCATTACTGCATACCTAAGTATGATAATGTTGTAGGCTAACTGATGTCATGGAACCGCTGTAGAAAAGAATGCAAATAGATACTACACGAGGGACGATAGAGGGAGCGAGTTTCATAATTTTTCGTGCAGGCTATACAGTGGCGAATCCAAGTGGGGGAGGGGTTAGGGGTTAAATCCACCCCTTTGAATTTTTGTAGTTTTTGTGATTGTTCCCGATTATGTGATTAGGCTATAGGGCTAACCCCCATTGAATTCCCAGTTAGTTAAATCCTAAGAAGTAGTACCCATTTTCTTAGGTTCAAACAGAGAGCTCCCTGGTCCAAAATTCTGGCTTATGTAAAAGTGGTGGCCAATTTGCATTTACAGATCCGTTATCACAGCAGAGCCGAGTAACAGCTGAGCCGAGTGTAGGTGTTAGATCTCATGCACGGTGTATGTGCATACCGTATGTACGTACAAGTTGCCTGCATTTTCAATAAAAATGTGTATGTGTGTGGTTCTCCGCTGAAGCACATGGAAAAAAGGATTCTGCAGAGAAAATTAAGCCACTCACAGGTAGTCTTCCCACAACTGCCCTCGGCGCCTGCTCTCTTTCTCTTAGTTCCAGTGGCGGATAGGGCGGGGTAGGTTAAGACCCCTTGACATCTTATCATTTGTATCTAGATAAACTCTCTTTTTTTTTTTAGTGTAAAACCGTGATCAGTCTCTGATCAGAACAGATGGTGAGAATGTCGGAGAGTAAGGTTAACGATAGACAGCGCCACATCAGATGGTTAGGATTCGGACAGTTGAATGAGGCAATGGAGATGATATATAGTTGAGACATCGATGAGCTGAGTCAGGGTAACGTTGGACGATGATCATAATGACAGTTGAGTGGGCAAATGTCTACACGGGATGAATCAGACTGACTGCACTTCGTGTCTCCGTCCTCAGACCATTCGGATTAAAAATTTCTTCTTACACCTTCAGTTTCATTCTTCTGTTTACCCTTTCTGTTTGTTAAAAGCATTTATGTAAATGTAAGCTTTTTGTTTACCCTTTGCAAGTATTTTGGTTGGCCGCTGCAGTTGGTTATTTCATTGGTTATTGTTGGTTACTGGTCTTTTCTTGCTCGAATTTTCTATACCAGGAAGTTGTTGTAACAACTCCCTTTTTGAAGGCCAACAATACCCATTATGCAATTCTACAAGGTGCATCAATGAGTAGACCTGATGTGCATATTAATTACAGTAACGATACCTTATTTTATCACAAAACTTAGTAGAAGGAATACAAGCAATCAGTTTGGTAAGTCCTTTAATTATCATCACTTCCCGGTAGCAACCACCTTAGTACCATCTCACACGTACAACGTGTAATGATGTGTTCTATGCCATGACCTAATGCAATATAAAAACTTGCAGACGACATGCGCATGACAGTGCTAGATCGAGTACGCCCTTTCCCTGCTACACCGGAGGCATCCCACTCCGACGTACAGTTTGACACAGCGATCTTTTCAAATTCCAGGGTATTTATTGACGTCGTGAAGTTCTTTCAGACAGATACAAAGATGTATTTACGAGGAAGACGAGTCACGTTAACCTGCTGCGGAATTGTTTGTTAACATTATCACAATAGACATGTCTCTAGATTTTGAAGAAGCATTTAACACTTTCAGACGTACAACAGGCTATCCTAACGCTACACCGTTAGGGTAACGACAATATGGTAGGCTATTATTGACAAATGTTGGTGGTCGTTACTGATGTCAAGTAGGACTGGGGGCCAGTGGTTTGTTCTTCCTTTTGATGGAATCCGGTCGAAGTCCTGAAGAAAGCACTAAATGAGTATTGGTTCGTGATGGCCTTACTTGAGGTTGTCGTAGGTCCCTATTTGGCCTAGGCCTAAATCAAGGCTTGGATGGAATGTTTTACAATTTTACCGTGTTACACTAGATGGACTTTTTGAGAGCAGTTAGTCATACCGTAACTTAATTGCACTCGGACTAGTTGTGGCGACACAGATTTGATGGTTGGATTCTTCCGCCACTATCATTTTCCAACAATGTTACCGTCTCGCTTAGGCCTACAATTAAAGATATGGTGGTTGCGTCCTGAGCCTAGCCTAGGTTTAGCATGAAGTTAGAGTTGTATTAAACGCGACTTCAGCCTATAGGTGTAGTCGTGGTCATTAATTTCGTGTAGCCTCTAGGAATAAAGTGGCAGTAATTCCGCCATTGCCTACCGTAACTGATGGATATTGAATGACACAAGCTTAGGTGGTTCTCTGCAATGTTTAAATGATTATGAACTTGACACAATTTAGGATAAAAAAAACCTAGATGTCGTCCATAATTTAAAGAAAGAGCTTTCCATTTTATATAAGATATTTTGGTCAATTTTGGTAATTTTTGAAACATACCAGCTGTAATGCACGTTTATTATGGGATGGACTCGAACTCGGGTCCTCGTGACTCAAACTCAGCTTGGACTCCCCGTTACCCGGACTCGCAATTTACCCGGAATTGGTGTCAGTGGAATCGGAATTCGCTCCGGGACTCAGACTATAGGTGAACTGGGTTACAGCCCTGATAAAAGGCAAAGCTCTCGCAAATATTGATCTAAAAATAGGCACGTCAACTTTCTCATTGTTCGCATACATCTTAGGTATACGGTGGTATAAGAGAGCACTGGGGAAAAAAACGCAAACTTGTTTTATTTTTCAAATGGAAATACACATTAAAAATAGATTTGTAGCCCACACAAAGGCTAAGTGCTCCTGGCCTGCAGCGAATTTCCTTCATGAGGCTGCCCGTATAAGCTTTAGTGGAGGCTGTAATGTTTAAAATCGAAACATACATATTGAAAAATCGTGTATTTGGATATTATACGCCAATTAAAGCAGGTCTGAAGGTGAAGAAGTCATATTTTTACTTGTCCTTAAGATATTCTTTCAGCTACATGCCGTTTGATGATAACACCGACAGTATGATGTTACTATGACGAAGAGTACTACCTGCTGTTAGGCGAAGAGGCCTAGCTTTTGGGCTTTCCATTCTTCAGTTTGGAAGCACGTCCGAGTATTATGAAACACTAAAAAGAAAACGTAGTGATGAAACAGACAAACAGACGGAAATATTACCATGGAAATAATACACATGTTGAACTTAATAGCATCTGTAATGTAAAAAGTAGCCTAAATACAAAAATGATTCACGGCCCAAAAAAAAAAAAGGTTTAATTTTTTTTTTTTTTTTTTACATTTATCGAAAAACATTTTTCCTCCGGACGACATTTTTCATACTTTTTAACTTTTAAATTTTGTCGATTCCACCTACGTGATAAGACATATCATACCCCCCGAAAAAAAAAAAAATAGGAGCCCTAAGACTGAATCTTAGCATGTGAATTTAGACGTCATCCAGAGGTTGGTGGTTTGATAGCATGTCGTACAACATTAATGGAGATGAGAAGCACCGGGAATGAACGACATGGTTCTCTTTAAAGATTGAAACATGATGTTTTCTTTCATCCTTTTTTTTTTTGAAGAATATGTTATGCGTCGTTACATGACTCTGCCGAAGAAAGATTTCTTGAAGTCAATTTCGAGGTTGGTGTCAGCACCGTTTTGAAATACAAAGGGGCAAAGAAAAAGTGAAACGAATTTCTCGGCGAAAATGCGATGTAAGTAGATCATTCCAATATTTGTGTGACCAAAAACGGTCAGAGAATACCACCGAACAGGATTACTCTACATTGTACAGCTCATGTGGACCCGACAATATGTCATGGTACCACAATACCATGGTATTTATCGCCGTATTTCAATCGAGGAAGATACACGTCCACATGTCTGAATGACTGTGCTTTTTTTTTCATGAGCTGCCCATGTAACGAACGAAATGTGCGGAGTATGCGACGGCATGACATGTCTGTTGTATCGGCTGGGATCTCGTTGTCTGGTCTTGACGAAAACAACAAGCGTGACGAAAGGTTAACGTCAAAGTACAACACAGAGAGTGAATTTTCTTTTTTCATTATGTTTCCTTTGATGTGTAAATTATCGGTAATATCTCAACGTATGCCAACGACGTGTCCTACTTTCTAGGGAGGAAGACAGTGCAGCGGGTAAGTAGGCCGTCCACAGTCTCATTTTTAACATAATTATCTACAATGGCACGGTCGGTCTCTATAAATACAAGTGGAAAAAAAAAAAATAAGGCTCCTTCTCGACAGGCCTTTCTTGTTACGGACTCGTTATGTAGGTAACCCTAAGGATACCATGGGATGCCAGTCTTGTCAAATCAAGTTAGCAAAAGACGAAAGTGAAATGGCGTCACTTTGTACTAATTTGACCAGCGGTCAACAATGAGGGTCAAACACCAGACATAGTACATTATACTCTTGAAACATCAACTTTTTCTATTTATTTACTTGTTTTCAATGAAACATTTTAGTTTTTTTTTCATTTTTTCATTAATTAAAAGCAAATAGGTTGCATTTTTTCTTATTTGTAGTCCCTTGACAAAACGCTTGTATCGGATTTTTAAAGTTGACATAAATGATTTGGGAAATAGTTATCTAGTTGTGTTTATTTCTTGGTCTGTGATGAAACATCACTTACCGCTGATCGTCAATCACACAGTTAACGCTGCATGCAGTTATGGCAAAACCCGTAGCTTCTGAATTGTTAACATTCACACAAATGTGAATTCAGCACATACCGCAGTTTTGTATTGCCAATACAAATACCCCTTCAATAATTGTATAATTACCCCACTCCTTTACTTTCTCACATTTGTCGTGCGTACACTGTTGCTAATTATGTCCATTTTGTGTCAAATGAAGCACCATGGGCAGTGCCTCACTCTCGTTTCAATTGAAATAGGCAAACGTAAATACAACGTTTTCCCAAAACACTGTTTGTGTTTTTTTTTTTTAAATATTTTGCGGTATTTAGCTTCAGTGCACAAGATACACGTATTTATCAAAAGCTGCATCACTTTTAATTGCTTTAGAATATAATCACATTACTGTTTTATGAATACATGCAACTATACAAAATTCTCGGAGAACAGACAGCACGGAAAGCCACTCAGCCAGAAAGTATAGTTTTCCAACGAGTAGGTTAATATCTACGAGCGCTCTCGCCTGAACTTACCAGGCAATTTGCCGGTAATCTGTCGAAGAAGAGCGGGCGTGACATCATACATACAGATACCATATTTGGGAAATGTATGTTTGTTAATTGTCGCTACGGTGGGACTTTTAACTTAATTGTTTCCTTCTTTTCGTAATGGCTGCTCTTTAAACAGATAAATTAACTAATTGGAGAATAGAAAAGCAACAGATGTATGGGAACTTAATGTGACAAACAAAAGCAAACAAGAACTGTATGTCATTTATTAAGTGATAACAGCAAAACATACAAAACTGATAGTTTTTCAATGTAACATGTAATAGAAGGAAACCTTGCGAGATTTAAAGTCAGTTATCAAAGGGGATGATTTCGTATCTCTTCAGAATTTTCACGATGATTTTTTATTTGATAGTACTTTTTTTTTTCTTTTCGCTTAATATTGTCCTACTGCATGTTAAAACATGGAATAAATTCATTCACTTCCAGCAAAGTCCTAATACCTACGGTTATCTTATAAGCAATATGGCCTATGTATAAAAACTATAAAATTGCAATTAATTTTTTTTTTGCAGGAAAAAGCAAGATATTTTAATTTCAAAGAGTGCAGCATTGGAAAGAAATTAACGAATTATTATGTTACCCGAAATCCGGAATTAAGGAATCGTTTTCTGCGCAACTGTGATGATTTTCTACATTTTAAGATCTATTTATCGTTTTCGAAAAAGAAACGGGATAGCTGGAAAATGAAAAGAAAAAAGCTTTTTGTTCAGAGACATTTCAGCGATTCTTAGAAACATACCGGAGTACCGTAGTAGTTACTTTTGGTAGTGAAAAAAAAATAAATTGAAATTATTTTACTTCTTTGACTAATGACAAAATTGCTCTTGAATATAAAGATTTTATTGAAGCTGAAAGTAATTAGATTTTATATCAACGTTAGCATACTACAGAGAGAAGAAGCCTTCAGTGCCAAAGGAAACATATAAATTGTACGTGATAAACTAGAAAATATACTTGAATTCTGACAGAGAACAGGGAAACAGAGAAAACACACACACATATCAATATCAATGTTTACACATTATAGCATATACTTAAAATCGAACACTGTTGTAATCATTAATCTTTTTTTCTACTTTAAAAAAAATCATAACTTTAATCCCTTTATATTTATTGTGTTTCCTAATTTTGGTCACTAATTGTGTATCATTTCATTAAAAAAAGCATTATCAACTGTTTTAGTTTAACTCAAAGAGGAATAAATAATGAAGGGAACGTTTGCAGTTTTTTTCAGGAACTTGTTGCTCTTCTTTGTGGGTGTAGTTCATAACCTTTTGTCATGTGCATGTTGGAAACTATTGAATCAAGGTCTATCAAAGGTATTTTGGGTTAGGGTTAGGGTTTTATTTTGCTAATTATATGTAGTGTAAATAATAAAAAATAAATATCAATTCTGCACTGAATGTTTTGATAGATTGACAGTAACGATAAGAGACTAAAACAAAAACAATAAAACGAAAACAGACGAAACGAAATGTTGAATGAACGATATTTATTGCAATTTATCTACTGCACAAGAAATGTTGCTCTTTTACTGTGGAATATATATTTTTTGCTGTGCTTTAGATGTCGGTTGTAATTTTGTTTAGTTGTAATTTTGTTTATTAAACTAATGAGCACTGTTAAATTTAATGGTATAAGAACAGCTGTAGCTTCTGCAAGTAATGTAAACAGCTTTAAACTGTTGAAAGGACTTCAGTTTTTCCTCGAAATGTCTGATCTGTGACGCTCAGATTTGGGAAACTGTATGTTACAAAACAAATACGACATGTTTCAACGTCGCTTTTAACCTTTATGAAGATGTGTACCAAACTTTCAAAATAATTGATATCTCAGGACAAATTATTAGTGTACAGTTGGAATTTAATCGGGAGTCAAGTGAATTATACAGTGTAAAATAAAATTAAAGAGAGACAAAGGTACATGTATAGCTATGCCCACAGTACAAAATATATGCAATATATTTAGAATGAAATTAAAGCAAAAAAAAATGTGAAAAGACGGAGGAGAAAAAAAAAATTCCTCTGCGTCTGTCTCACTATCGGATGACAGACACATTCGGTAGAAAAATGATCATTGTCCCGGGAGTCTTAAAAACTTCACAGGTGGTTGAATTTCGAATTTCGAGGAAATCGACTATTAATTTTTTTTCGAACAAAACAATATCAACTTGCAATATAATTTATGTACTTGTACTAATATGCATTTTTTTTTTTTACTATTTGTGTACAAAACCACATAGGATGATTTGTATACCTCAAAGGAAAACGAGAAGAAGTGATTGATAGAATTTTAAGGCTCTTTTGTCAATCAAAAGGAAAACGTGACTCCAAGGCAAACCAATGATAATGATTTTACCAATAGCTGGAAGAATTGTAGTGTGGCAGGCGATTGTCTTCACAGAGTATTGTATAATTGAACACGCTCTATGTCTAGAGGGATAAGTTGTGTAATTTCGTAGTGTCACTTCTGTGGTTTAACCATGCACTTACGATGAGCGGCTAGTGTTGTAACTTCGTCATAAATTTGAGAATATCATGAGTTTGGCTTACAGGTAAGAGAAGAAAGAAGACAGAGATTATTATCGACACAGACCTGTTTTGTAAATTTTCAAGCAAAAGACATTTAAAGTGTTAATTTGGAATATATTTTTCGAATACTTAAGTTGATCTTTTACTTTTTTTAATCTGTAGAAGAAAACGTTGTTGATTTTAGACCTTGTCATTCGATACATTTTCGATACATTTTCAACATTTTATTGATGCTAATGTAACTTACAACGAATTAAAATGTCACATGTTAATAACTACTGACACTTTATAAATCACGAATTATTTTCTCCCCTTTTTCGGAAATATTTAATTTTCTTTCTTTAGAACCTGTTCTCGAATGAACTGATATACTTCCTTTTTTTTCTCTCTTTTTTCCTTAATTCAAATCGTCGATTTCATTCGAAATTTTTGCAAGTGACTTTCACATTGTGTAGCATCACGATCACTAAAAAGATAAGTTATTTGTTAAAAAGGTGAAAAAGTTAGACAAAAATTTCTTAACCCCAAGACTGCATATTCATAACTGATCCAACATGTCGTGCTGCCCCCCCCCCCCCAAAAAAAAATGAGTGAAATTTAATTCAATGACGAAGATTGGAAAATGAATTTTAAGATCCCATTGTCAGAAACCGAACAATTTTCTCCATCTTCACTTTCATTTTGATACTTAGAAATTATTATTTCTCCTGAAAAGAATATACATCATTTATATAATCTATGTTATGAGGACGTTGCGACAGTCGATTATTCGTGTTGTAGTTGCTCTTATAAATAACTCTGTGGAGAAAACGAAGGGATCTTAAAGATAATTTTCCAATACATACATCATTGTCCCTCTTCAATACTGAAAATCATCTTTTTTGAAAGACAGTTTATTCTTTCAAAGAAAAAGCTCTTCTTCGGATAAGTTTTGCTATTTTTCCCTGTAAATATTATAATTTTAGTTGCCGAAGGAAAACCAGGAAGTATGTATTTTGTGTGTGTGATATTAATACGCGATTGATTGTATTTTGTATGTACGTAGTGAATCACTTCCTAAATGCTTGATAAAGAAACTATGAAAATAATTAAAAAAAAGAATTGTTGTTGCTGTTGCAATTCATTATAAAATATAAGAATAAATCATTTATGACATTTGGAAGTGAAAATAGTACAAACGTTGAGGGAAAAATACATACATTTTATTCGCCAGAACGAAACAAGTTTATATATTTTACATACATTGTGCTCAAATACAGAACTTTATGTTAACAACAGGAATAACACATTAAGTCCTGGGGAAGATGGATAACATTATCAAGTTCTTTAGAGGCCTTGCGAAATTAAAAATATGTACACGCGGTGTTTAGTTCCTCAAAGATTATCGGACTATGTTGACTTATGAATTGTGTATGCTTTTAAAGGAAGATATTTACCTTAGAAGTAAAATATGTCGTTTAAATAAGTGTAAAAACTTCAAACCCGATATCCTAACTGTAGTTAATGCATAACTAATCTTCTTGTAAATGTTCTAAATAACTTTTAATTTATATTTAGAGTTGTAATTCAATTGCAATAACAAAATACCCCAAGGGCGTGTCAGTCATACATTAATCGAAATGTGATTTAAAATGTGATATATTGTTAATGACAAAAGAAAGTACAATTGATATTGGTTTTTAAAGACTAACCGTAGCATACGTTAATAAAATAAACTTAGTAAATACATAATTTGTTGGCCATTTCGTCCATAATCTAAGGCATTTTTCATTTAATTGACATTGATTTATGTAATTTTTACAAAGATATGATGTAATGGAATACGTTTATTATATTTGTTACTGCAATTATTTGCCCCAAACGACATAAAGACAAGACGCTTGAGGAAGTAAAGTTGTAATTGATCACTTCCCTTTGCCAATATTTCTGATGTTCTTTACTAAATAATCAAAGCTGTTTGTAGGTGGGGGATTTTATGAGGGAGCACTCGCCTTGAGGATTGTAATGGATGTATGAAGTTAAAGGTATAATCATATATATACATATATATATATATATATATGCATCGTTATTTAATTTTATGAAACTATCTACAACATATTCATGACATTTTAAACATCACTAATCTGACCATTCACGATTTTTGGTCCCTTCGAAGTATTATCTGCTTTACATTTGTTGTCTTTATTTTATAAAAACGAGATATAACGAGATTTTATAAAAACGTGATATAAAAAACAACAACGATGTATATTTAATATGCAGGCCCTTCGTATGCTTTCGTTGTAACTGGTTCTATTGTGAAATAACTTTCCAACTATTAAATGAGTATAAACTCGAGAAATTAAAAATAATCCATTAAATGACTGCTGCTGTTCAAAGAAAGGATATGTTAACGCTACACTATTATTTGCCATATTTTTATCTTTAATTTGTCTTCCTTGTCAATACATTGATTAGATGGACTTGGATAGATAATAGACTTTTCAAGGTCTTGCAGCCATGTGCCCTTACTAAATTGACACCATGCAACTAAGTTGTGGTATGTTCTTTTCCAAATGTACATTAAGCAATACTTAAGTGTTTTATTCCTACCCACTTATTAAATTGAACATGTCTCTAAAGTTATGTGTGCATAGTAATGCTCATTTGCATGCTAATTAAAGAAGGTTCCACACGCGTTTTGGGATCGAATTTTGTTTCACACTTCATTATGCTGGTTATCTGTTGTAAACTTAGGTCGAGCGACGTGGTCTCAAGCGACCCTATGTCTGTTGAAGGAACAATATAGGCCTACTTACTAACCTAAGTGATTGACTAAATTGTGTGTTAAGTTCAAAGAATTGATAGTAATTGTAGGACCATAGATTTCACTCGCTTTGAATACTTAGTAAACTTGTCACCAATTGATTATAATTTACAAAACTCTACAGAAAACTAAGTTCTCCAGAATCCATGACCTTTTCTTTTACATTACTCTTTTTTGTGCCATGAAATCAAGTTATTTGTGACTTTCAATAAAATGGATGGCGTGGGCTAAATTGAGCATTGAACAACAAACATTTCATTTGCTTGTTATCCGTTATCGTTTTTGCCGTAAACGGCACAAACAGAAAATTTTGAATGAAAAGTTATCGACTTTGGCAAAAAAGCACCGCAAACTCCCTTATAGCTTTTTAAAGTCACCATATGACCTGCATTTTTGCCTGAACAAAAAACAATATTTGTATTTCCAGTTTTGGAAATATGCAACATCTCTATACGCAAGCTATCTTCTTGTAAGTTCGATACTGGTAAAGCAGTAGTAAGTGAGATGGGCATATAACATTTTTTAGAATAATTAAAAGGTCTTTATCTCTTTTTTTGCTGTTAAAGGTTTATAAAATGCAGAGATTTACATAAAATGTAAATCCGTTGTGCTTGAAGAAGAACTAAAGGCTAAAGTTTGTTTGAACTCATTGTCATTTAAACAATTGACAATTTCATCAGGAAGGATTTTCACCATTTCATTGTAATAGCTCTTCTGTTATACATGTATAGATAGCCATAAACGTAGAAGGTCATTTATGTTTACATAGGTAAGCATGAAAAAGGACCACCAATAAATATTGTGATAATTCTGTTTCTTTTTCTTTCACGCTTACCACTACGAATTATTATTATTACCATTCATTGTCAAACTGAGATTGAAATAAAGTTATAGATTGAGAAAATATTTCAGATAAGGGCTGGTAGGCTATTTATAGCCTTATCCTACAGTTTTGCTTCAAAACCCCAATCCAATTTTTCCAGGGTAGATTATTTCACACATTTTTACCTTAGAAGAACATCAGACTTTTCCCATTTATTGCACAGACTGACTCATGCACTTCTTGATAGAAAGGAACTTTAGAAGTTAGAAGATGTATTTTTGTGCTTGAAATGTTACTTATCATTTTATCTTGAACGCTGAGAGTAGATATCCGTTATCATTTTTCTTCTCCTCAATAAGGGCTGTTTTTTCTCGGATTGACTAGTTACAAAAAGTTCCGTATAACTTTCTTTCTATGGATATGTATTATGGTATTTATATGTAACGACTCAACACTCAAACCTAATGCTGTGATTTTTTAATTAGTTTAAATTTGCTCTTCAAGTTGAGTAACGTAATTATTTTTTATCGAAAAACAATATGTTACTTATAAAGAACTTAGAAATGCCTCCATAAATTGTTGCCACATTTTTTTATTTACAATTTATTCCTTGTAAAAAACATCCACAAAATAAAATAAATTGCAGGGAGAAAAGACTAAACAAGGACTCTCTAAGATTTTAAGCGCGAAGAAATGCAAAAGGAATAAAATACACAAAAAGGAACAACCGTAACGGAAGTAAGACTCACAACCCGACAAAAAGGTGCTTCCTACAGTCTTGGGGCATTTTTCTTCTGAATCAGCAGGGAAGGTACTTTACGGAAGTTGTGAGGCAATCTTTAGGATCTGCCGTTTCTTGTACGATGTGGAATCAACTGGGACTTTAAAAAATTGTGTACATGCCCTGAAAGTAAGATGTTACAAGTTGAACGATGAGGACGTCAAACCTGAAACCTTAACCTTAAATGAATCCGTTAATAACGCTGGTGCTCGGTATACGGCCTTAATGATTGTAACTGGTTCTCTGATACGCTAACTTAGTTGCGAGAATGGTACACTAATACATGATGGAGAATGTCCCTTGCAGCTGATTTCTTAATCGAGCAGGTCATGAGTGCGGTTTTGATAATCCTTTGCAGATGATGACGGTGATGAACTGTTACGTAACTAGGATTATTTTATTTCAATTGCCAATGGAGATATTCATAAATTTATATTCAATACACGAGAAAATAAGCAACAAAAAAAATATATTAATGTGTAGATAAAAACGAAAACTGGAACAAGATGAGAGTAAAAAACTTCCTAGTTTCAGTCTCCTCTATATATTTAGCTGAAAAAATATTAAAAGGGAATGAGAAGTTTGTTTTACAGACAAAAATTAATTTAAAATCAATATTATGGACACAGAATGATAGATTATTCACAATAAGGAAGAACGGTAATTACATTCTTTTCAAGAAATAGGTTTCTCAGTGAAAGAAATTCAAGTATCTGCTCCTGAAAAATTTGTTCAAGCATACCTCATGCATAGTGTTTTTGAGAAGATAAAGCTAATGCTGATGTTTATTTGTTAGGCTGAATAGTTAAACGACGCAAAATACTTTTTTCGTGGTATGCCATCCTGATGAATTCTAAACGCCTTTTTTACATTTGAATAATAGAATAACGTCAGAAATATCGTATATATGCCTTTGCACTTGACACCAAACAGGTACCATTTCATTTCAAATCGACACCATTTCATTTTATGTATTTTGTTCATATATACATACAGGCATATTAAGAAGAAAGATGCAGTCGCACAATGCAGTGGAATGAACAGGACGCTAGAAAAAAAAACAGTAATATGTTTATCGCACCTAGCGACCTTGAAGGAGAAAGAAAACACACACACACACACACAAGACAAAGACAAGAAGAAGAGAAGAAAAAGGAAAAAGGTTCAAGTCAGATATAGCATACAGTTCAAAGCACGTAATTGCCAATGAAATGAGATTTCATTTTACATTTAAAGGTTTTATTCGACTTACAGAGCTTTATATCATTCGGAAGATCACTCCAAGTTTTGTAACAATAATTATTCAAGAGAAGCTCCCCGTGTTTGGTATTACGCCTGGTAACTGCAAAGAGTGCGTTACTTCTTGTATGGTTGGGCATGTGAGAAAACTTTCTAGGGTTAACAATGTTACAAAAGACGTGGTAATTTATTGTACACATTTATACATAAAGGTACAGATCTTAAGGATGTGAATATCACAGACCTTAAGAACCCCAAGCTTACTGTGAAGTTTATCTGTAGGATAACGACGGGGTGAAAAGGTAATGGTTTTTAGAATTCTGTTTTAGAAGAACTTGTAATGGCTTCATTACAGAAACGCTAGCTACCTCGAAAATTTCAGCACCATAAGAAACCTTCGAGTAGACGAGAGAATAATAAAGCTGAATAGCAACGGCAGGGGGAAGTGAAGTTCTGAGACGAGAGAAAATGCCATAGGATTTAACGAGGTTATTACAAAGGTCATCAATGTGATTTTTGAAAGAAATCTTATCGTCACTCAGAAGTCCTAAATATTTAGCACAGGCTGTCCTTCAAATTTTCGTGTCGTTCAGAATAAAATGGTTTGGCAAGAATGAGCACCACGGTCCCTTGCATGAAAAATCGAAAAGTTGGTTTCGCCTAGGTGTAGAGTAAGTTTGTTGGGGTCGAACCAAGTTTTGAGTTGGCTTGAGGCAGTCTGCGCCTTAGAAACAAGTTTGAAACAATCATCATCGTCAACAAAAACATTAGTATCATCAGCAAAAAGTCTCAAATACTCATTACAGACTACATTATAAGTGTCATTAACATAAACAAGGAAAAGCAAGGGTCCAAGAACAGAACCCTACGGAACACCAATATTAACATCTGCATAGCTAGATAAGACACCCTTAAAATAAGTACGCTGTTTTCTGTTAGAAAGGTAGCTAGACATGGCATTATACGCTTTACCACGAATACCATAACTTAATAACTTGGCAAGAAGAATTCTATGGTCGACGGTATAGAACGCTTTCCTTAGATCTAAGTATAGACCTAAAACATTATCCCCGTCGTCTAAATATGAACGTATGCAATTGGCAGTTTCTAGAAGTGCATGGCTGGTATCATGATTTTTCCTGAAATCATGATACCAAGGTAGCTTGATAGTTTAATGACCATTATGAACATCATTTCAAGTGTGATACAATTTTCTTTGGTGAAATGATAGAGCATTTTATGCTACAACGATATATTTAAGTAGCTTACAGCTATAGTATAGTGAGCCAATAAAGCACTTTGATTTTTTTCTTACTAAAACTCAAAATAACTTCATCTGACATGGGATATAACAATAAATTTAAGTGGAACGTTACTAATAGTAAGGTATCCCTCTGACCTTGGCCACATATTTTGAGTAACAGATGAATGTTTGTAGTTGAAGGAAGTGAGAACCAACTGATAGAATTCTCCTGTCTGCTCCGAATGAACCGCTGTCACCCTAACGTTGTTGCCAAAAACTGATTACAACTCGGAATTATCTCCCTACATATTAATTTCATGGGGTGATTACATTGTAGTAGGACAAATGCGGTATAACGAGTAAAAAAGTCTACTTTAAGCCATGGACATATTCAAACAATCACAACCAGGCAAGAATGCAACTATAAATCAGTTTTTAACACTGTACACGAGAGCAACCAGTTTTGATGTTTAAAGGGACTTGTTGCGCATGACAGATGCTACAAAACTACGGTGTCCATTGCAATGGAAACCGGGCTGAAAAATAATCCCAAAATAAACAAAATCTTTAAATTACACAGTACATTTTGAAAATCAGTTTTAAATTGAGAACATTGGTTATTCAAATTAGCTGTAGTTACAGATAAGATGAACAGTCTTTCTGCATCTTGTTTTTCTTTCATCATGTTCAACATCAATGGTTAATAAATTCCTGATTTTTTTTTCTTTTTTTACATAGCTTTCTTATTAAATCACTCCAAGCATACAATGTAGGATAAGAACATTAATCCGATTAGCCACTGCCGATTACATATCAGAAGTGTTATACACCAATTTAAAGGACGAAATGCGTCATTCCCGCACGTAAATTTACAATGGGGAGTTGTACTTTTGAGGCAGGGAAAGTTGGTGATAAATGTTTGCCAAAATGAAGGAAGAAAAAAAAGGGGAAAGAAATAAACATAACAAAAAGATCTCTGCTTTTGTTTCAGTATTGCTTTATACAGTTATAACAGTGATATTTAAAACATATGAATATATTCGCTTGGTTATAAACTTTATAAACAATATAGAAATTGACAAATATAAACGTGTTGCGAAGTACTGCAATAAATTTAAGAAAAGAGAAAATTGTCTCATTTTAAGATAAAATTGGTGAAGCAGTCATCCGAGTACCTTACTCTTTACGAATTGCTTAAATCTATACTTGCAATCAAGTAGTTCATCATATAGTGAGAAAGACAAGTAAATGTGCAACAAAAGTAGGCTCGAGTCTCTATTGGGTCCAATTCCATTAAAACCTACGTCAAATAAGAATTATGTATTGAACATTATAGCCGTCTTTATGCAATGTTTGTTTGTTGAGTTGGTTTCTCTATTGTTCTTGGTTCTTTTTGCAGGAGTGGAAGGGACACCACCTCGATGTTATAAGTGTTGACATTAAGGCAAAAACACAAAGTCGACAGTAGCATATTTTTTCTTACCTTATACCTGAAACAAGTCATGCCTGACTACTACAGGGACAGGAAGAGGCTGTGCGTGGTTGTGATAAAGGAAGTTATAGATTGCATGTGAAATAGCAAATTGTTTCTATACATACATTCTATTTTTCTACATTGTATTTTCTTGTTACAGCTATTTTAATTATACCGTATCTTTGTATAAAGATAAATCTTAGTACAGGCTACATGGATACATGGAGATCTCTCAGTTCCTCCTGTGTCACTTTTTCATCTCTGCTTGAGATTTTGTACATCTTTTTCTGTAACAAACCTTGGTATGTGACTCAAGAAAAAGGTTACGAAATGAAAATTAAAAAAAAAAATGATGAAAATGCATACAATGGATGTGTTCTACTGTATTTATTAACACTTCAAAGTTCGTTTCTCTATTGAGTTACAATGATCATGGCGGAAAACATTAAAAAGTTCCTGTACTGTGTCTTTTCAAAATCAGTTATTTTGCAAAAAAGGAAGAGAAAAATAAAAAAAACATTGCATTTTCACCGGATAAAAATGATAGGACTCACTGAAGCGTTTTCAACATTTTTTGAATCGTAATGATGAAACACTTTGCAGCACTGACGGTACATTAAAATGAAGCCGTTTCTCCTAACACAGATCTGATCGATCGGTCCGTCTTCTTGGATAGCTCGCAGAGGATGACGATACCTTATCGGTATCTTATGTTTCAAAGCTTTGTCTCCTTCTACCCTCTCTTTACATATAACTGTAAAATCCAAGTCAATAATATTTTGCTATCAGACGTATTAAACTTTTGTAAAGAAAATGCAGGCAATACACGTATATACTTGTTGTGATTGTTAATTACAGCTATACCGTATTTATTATTCACGTAGAACACAGTAGTAACAATAATAATAAGATATGCTCATGGTCAGTACTTACTGTTTGAGTAGCCAATGAAATGTCTTAATATTTCTATGTACATTAATGTGGAACGTAAGTAAATGAAAACGATTAAATGTTCAAGATTGTACAAAACACTTCAAAGACTACAAAATGGTTTTTTTTTTATGCCACATTTTGCTTCTAAAAAGTGAAGGAAATTATCACTTCTCATGTTAAATTCCATCTTATTTTTACTCTCTGTTTTCCGTTTTTTATTCCATTTTCATTAATTTGTAATTTTTTTCCTCTTCTTGCACTTGCTCCCTCGTTCGTTCATTGCAAGCTTGTCTATCTGGAAGTCTGCATATTTTATCGTCGTTTTATCGTCGTTTGATTGTTATCGGCATTTCTTTATCAGTGTCTATATTGCTCCTCTGTTACCCTGTATCACGTTAACCCATACCACTGGTATTTCGCCTTTTATCATGTTCAGGGTTATATACTCCAAAATCATACCAATGTGTCAACTTATTCCTCTCGTTGATTCTCCTATGTCCCATATTTATTAGACTGATACTATATATTTTTTACATGTTCCCACATCGTCTTGCTTCTATGAATAGGTCTCATTTCATCGACCTTCCAAACCAAAAGGTAAATCGTACACTGATGAACCTTGTTTTCCGCTTTAAGGAAAATATTTCAGGATAATTTCGTACCCCACTAGATTTTTGGGGGTGCAGAAAGCTTTTGTGAAAAAGGTTGTAACAGTATGTAATAGCATATACTGGAACCATTTACGTGCCCGACACTGATTGGTAAGACGTACAGAAGAAATATGAAGGAATGCGAAATCTTCAATGCTAGAACGATTTTTGTCATCTAATAATGCCATGCACTGCTGCACTGTCAAATTCAAGAAATTTATGTCCAGCAGCAAAGAGCAAACAGAAAGCGTATTTGATTATGCGAATGCAGTAATACAATAAAACGATTTGAAGAATTCAAAAGCATTATCCTAAACATTGGTAGAAAAAGAACAAAACATAAATGCACATTTTTCTCCCCCCCTCAAAAAAAAGAAACATCATAACCACAAGGAAGCATTATTTAAAATCCTCTCCATTAACATATGAAAAATTCCTAAAAAACAGTAACTTCAATACCATGACTTTCTTTGTAAGTCAGACATACATAAAAAACAAATGAATGATTAAGTTGTAAAAAACATAAATACTATATAATGTCAATAATTGATATTAAGACAATTCTTACTACGTCTTAAGATTTCTACAACTTAGTATTGTGTTTATGTCTCTTCAATATATATGGATGCCAAAAGAGGATTGGCACTATTTTATTTTCGTTTTGGTGTGTATTTTGTTGAAAGTGGTGTCGTGTATACCTGGTGCTGCAAATAAACATGAAAATAAGAAGTAGAAGTAACTCGTCATATGTTTTAAACCTAAACTTCATAATTTGATAGCATTTTCCAAATTTACCGTTTTCAGATTACATTATGGAGTGCATAGTTGGCTCGACATAAAAACGCAGCTTATAAAGCAACCATGTCAGCTTTCTCATTCCCTAAGTAAATTATATTAACATTTACTTTTTACAGCACTTGTATTACAAATGGACCGAATAATACAGCTCTCCTTGATACACAGTGTAACGGTTGATTTCAATAGCTGCTAATCATATTTTTGCTTTTATTGTTCAACAATTTTACCGCAGTATTTTGTTCCCTGTAAAGCACTAGGCATTTGTTAAATCAGCTGTAATGAAATCACACACACTTTCAAAGTCATTAGTGATCCGGGGCTTATCACATTTTTCCTGTCTTTAATACAAGTTTGTGACAGGACAGCATCGGCTCATTGAAATACTGATCATCAAACGTATTGTCAAGTCTTTTCAAGTTGTAATTCAAAGTAAGTCTGAAAAAAAAAATAAGCATTTTTACCTTCTTCACTTTAATTGAAAAAAAAAAGAAATTTTAGAGGGTCTCTTTCTTCTAAATTTCAAATCGTTCTAATAACTTCAACATGGTTATGATCGAAAAACAAATCTGCGTCATAATTTCTTGCTCTTAATCAGGAGTGTTACTATTTAATCAGAAACAAAGTTTCATTGGTAAATACAAAAATATGTCTTTGGAATTCACTCATGGAAGTGCAACTCAGAAATTTTACTAAAAAAAGAGATATCAAACGTTTAACTGTTGCATTTCTTGTCAATGTTGTATATTTTAAAAAAAATACGTTTTTGTAATCATGAGTGTGTGTGTGTGAAACTAAAAATATAGAGTCAATACTATAGCAAAGTCTATATCTCAGAACTCAAAAGTTGTAACCAAGCTTGTGCTCTTTCTTAATTCTGTCTTGCGATTCTCATTAGTACAATTATTTTGTCGTCAGTGGTCCAGCAGGTCTTAACTTTTTACAATCTTTCATTAAAATAAAGCTATTAAGTTTTCTTTGGACTAAGACCATGTCCTTTCCAAGTTGGTATGTGATATTTTTAACTAGAATGAGACAAGTGCTTCTACGAACAGGAAAAGGCCTTATCCAAAACTAAATGAAAGGCATGCCTTCTTCACCTGGAGAGCTCTTAGAACATTTGTTCGATTCTTCATTTGATAAGTGATCTTTCTTGTCAATACTATTTCTGCCAGTAAAGTGTTGGTCTAACCTTTAGGATCTTGTTTGAAAAATGGGATGATCTATTATCAAATGTAAAGGCAGTACACAGTTCAAATATATATATATGTTACCGCTGGCTAGCCTATGAAAGACTATGTGCTATTGCACTGTCTAGACTACATATGCTACACCATGTGGTAAGTATACAAACAATCTTACACTCTAAATGTCATGGAAAACTTAATATTAAATTCTCTCATATGACAGTCAGAGAAATTGTCAAAGTCATACCTGTGATGATGTGCACTCGTCGGTCTGACAATCCAATTAAACGTCAAAACGTCTTTTGTACCTTTCCAGAATAGGTCGAGAAAAGTTGTTCGACAAATAAAAAAGTTCAGCCAAAATAAAGGGAATTATAGGCTATAAGAGTAATCTTTCTTTAATTCTCAATATATAGTCGTGTCCTTAATCAGCCACGTGACAACGACTCATTTTACAAAGGGAGCATGCCAACTGAAAAGTGCTTTAAAGACTGTGCATTTTGTCATATGCAATATTAAAATAATATGAAAACCAAAACATTAAATGGTGTAGTAGAACCGAATATTATAACGAATGCTGTCTGTGGAAGTAAGTATGATCTTTACGGGTATGTTACATGTTTCATAACTCTATACAATCACATCAAATGTTCATCCATTATGGATTGCATACTGCAGTATGGCCAACAATAGGGATGGTATATTGATAAACATTCGGCGTGAATCCGAAAACTTTCATAAAAAAGTTTCATTGCGATTTTTAAAAGTCAAGCTATGTGTAACCGATCATACATGTAATAATGTAATAACCGGCAACGATGGAGATAACCTGTACTCGCATGTGTATTTTGTTGTGATCTCCCCCATATATTTTCGAACAGCATCCCCCCTATGGATACTATCTTGTTTTCCTTCACATCTTTCTAAGTGGAGTGTATCCTCATATTTGGTTAGACCGCTTAGTTCTAACATCTTCATAACCGTCATTACAACAGTCGAAGCATTACCCCATCATTCAATGTGACCCACTTAACTCTGCATAGTTTATGACATTAAACTAACTAGGTCACTTGATAACTCTTTTAGAATCCTCCATTTCGATGACCTCACCTCAGTGTGTTTGTCTCCCGTGACTGTGCCGACCCCTCACTCGCAAGGAGACTTTCATACGTGACTTTCCGCCGTTAATCGTAACATCCAGAAAGAGACACATACACAGACACACACACAATGACACACACAATATAAGAAATCTTTGAAATGTACAGTACATACTTGTATGAGTAACATCCACAAAATGCCTCCTGGTGACAAAAATACATTAAAACATTTCAACAACAACACGAAAAAAAAGACAAAAACAGCTTATGGCAAGTCTGTGTAGCAACATGCATGAAGATAAGTATGTAGCATGAGCGTTTTTGTCATTATTAACAGCATGACATTAAAATGTGGAACGTTTCTCAAGTTTAGAGGCAAAGTTTTTACACGAGGCAATAATTAGGTTTCAATTCTTGTTTCATGTAGGAGTTTTGGTATGTTTTACTTTTTACTTATTTTCTTACTTTCTCAGTTAATTCTCTCATTTTAAAGCAACTTTAATTTAAATTTTGTTTACTTTTTGTAATTTTGTACTTTTCGTTTATGACATGGATTAGAAGGACAATGTCTCTGTGTTATAAATGTTTACTTTTCCTCATCGGATTTATGAAACTCTTTAAGTGTATGCACATTTCACTAACACTTTTTATTTTCTCTTCGTAATTGCTGCACTATAAACACATTTCGAAAAGATGAGAATCAAGTTCAAACTTAATCTCTAACCCAAATTGAGTAGAGTGAAATTTTGGTAAACGCATTTTCTTCTAGATGCGGGGTAAGTCAAACAAAGTGAACAGAATTATGAGAATTTTTTTCCAGCAATACCTATTTTTGCGATCGTTCTTCTTTTTCATACTATTAATTCAGTTCTGTCCTGCAAGGTCTGTAAGTTTAAACGTCACATGCATGGAAAAAAAAGTAACGGAGAAGTTTTGTGTTTCGAGTTGTTAATTGATTTGTCATTTACAGCTCATAACCATCATAATAATTCAACATCACATTTCCTGTCAATATTTGTCCTTTCTTTCGAACAAAAATCTGTTTAAATTTTCATTTACTTAAATTATTCACTTTTCTTTTCACATTTTTCTCCACTAACTCTCATTGGTACTGGGCAATGTTTTAACTTGGGATTTTAAACCCGGACAAGCAATACAACACGCAATCAACATTTCCCCTCCAATAATGCATACTTACTTTTTTTCGATTGCGAAATTTAAAAGCAAGTAGAAAATTAAAATGGGCCTATCAAAAATATGTCCTGATAGACTGATTTTAGGGTGGGGCCTCAAAATGAATAAACTCATGAACATCTCGAACAGAAGACGGGAAACGCTTTCTATAAAGGGACACAGAATTAGACCTCATCATCAACTTCCCTTTTCGGTCACATAATTTGTGTTTCGCTCCTTTTGTTTAGTACTTTTTTCTTTTGGATTATCGTAAACGTAATCTGTTGATATAGATTTTCAAAACTTACGGTAAGTATTTCCCCATTCCCTTCCTCTTCCCCTCCCACACCCTTCTTTAAATTTTCGTTGTAACTTTCAAAAATCACAGAGAGTAACGCACATCATCAGTTCGTCGTATCATATTTTTGGCTTCTTCCTTATTTTAATGGTATTATTCTAATTTTTTTTTTTTTTTGGTTTTTATTTTACCATTTTAACAGTTTTATAACAGGTCTTTCTCTCTATCAATGATACGTCCGGAATTTTCCCTTTAATAAACTTTTGCATCCTGTTCTATCAAAATAAGATAATGTGAAAGTTAACTTTATTTGTTTTCAGTCTTTATGTAACTTGTAACTTGACATTAGGTTTGAAAGAAACATCCAGTAAAGCTTAAAATTGAGGAATAGCTGCATTTTAAGAAAGTCAAACGAAGAGACTTGGCTACACCACCAAAAGGTTGCTTCAAGCTTGAAATTTAACCTCCTGAACTTTTAGTGTGTGGTTGTGTTTTTAGTGGTCGGGGATTCTTTTCTTCAGGTAGTTCTCCTGCCAAGGCCTTCTTCAGTTTGAGAGAAAGAAATATGTGATTGAGATCGCGAGACCATTTGTTCAGTCAACACTTAAAATGACAATACGCTCCATCTCCAGAAATAAACGAAATTGTGAACGTACAGTGCAAACTATTCTTCTTTCGATTTCTCTTCAGATTTTACAATGGCTGTATATTCACATAATGCCTATTTGCTATTTGAGAAAATATTTCATTAATTAATAATTTGGAGAAGATCTTCACTTTAGAATTACCAGTCAAAGAGATAGATAAATTATTCACAATCATGGTATGTCATATTATCAAATATGTCTATTCTATTTAAATTTTGAAGTCGGTTAATGAACATTTTTTTGGAAAGGTTTCCCAGTTAAACAAACACGAGACATATGAGGTAGTGAACCTTGTAAAGCCAGTGAGGTATCAATCTGAATACATATTTTAACGTTCCGAAAAAGGCAACTCCCATTATGTAAGTAATACAACTACCAAGATCTTAAAAGAAATGCCAAAAACTCTCTTTTAAAAACTAAAGAAAAAATTATAATCTGTTGTAGTTAAAATTGAAAAAAGTAGTCATTAAAACTGTAAACATAGATTCACCAAGAACTTTGTTGAACATTCCTTTGTAGCATCAGTGTCATTTTCTGTTTCTGTTTTGTGCTTTTCTTGTTTTTGTCAGCACGGTGTTGCATATTATCTTTTCCTTCCTTCTCTGATTATTGTTTTATGATTCAATATGTTTTGCAATCACAAAAAATGCAGGACGAGGTCATCTTCATCACTTAAAGAGGTAATTAAATATGTGAATAGAAAGAAAGAAAAAACAGAATTTAAAGTAAACCGTGGAGGATAAAAATCAGTTCCAGGATTTAAAAAAATGCATACATAAAAATGAGGGATGACTAATAAAGTTAGCAGTAAATACTAGCAATAGTATTCATCGAAGATATTTTAAAGATTCTTGTCAAAAAATTCTCATTATGAGAAATTGAAAACAAAATGGACGATGATCTAAAGGCAACGATATTAATACACGACGAAATACTGTAAATCATAGCGACTTATCAGCTTTTGCATGGGATAATGGCAGGATCGGCTAGCGAAGTCTTGCTGACTTGATACAAGTATGAATTCTTAAGTTAAATCCATTTGTAGTTAACTGCAAAAATACAATTTATAATTTTTACACTAAGCTGGTAGGAAACACTACCTGAAGCTAATGAGTTTGCAAAGTAGAGAACTATACGAAATTTGTGTCCTGTATCATCTTAACATTTACAAACGTCTCTAGCCATAACTTAACTTTGTCAGGTATATCAGGTATGATATCCCTGTCTCGAGAGACAAATGTGAAACCTGACAGAAAGAAACTATGGATTTGGTGAGAGGTGACTTAAACTGGGTATTTATTAGGTACCGTAACATCTCACCAGTTTTTGACTTGTTATACAATTCTGTCATTAAAAAGAAGCTTAAATTTGTCTCAACTGTTTTGATGATGAAAATAGTACGTAATAACACGGACGGATGACGGACACGCCTGGTTGTTACAACCGTACGACGTCCTCGATATGAAAATTCATTATGTTTTCATTAGTTATTTTGTAATGCACACAAAACAGGAAGTACCCCATATTGGAAGGTTTCTTTAAATAATATGAATCTAATCAAGCTACAAGAATTGGTATCACGGATGTTCTAGAGTTAAATTGATTTATATGCGGTTATTAGTATATTGGTGTAGTTATTAGTTTAGTAATTTCTGGTATGTAGGCTTAGAATGATTACCAGTCCATGAAAAATATGTATTCTTTCACTGCTATTTTCAAATTAGTAATTATAATTGTGTGTAAGCAAGGGTGTAAACTTCTAATCATGGAATAATTTATAATTCATAGCCAAAAATCTAGAATTAACAAACAATGTAAACTTATATGATTATATTACTTAAGTAATTAAAGTAATTAATATGCATTGGCCATCCATGAGGTAAATGAAAAGGGTGTTATATCCTGTGATTAATTCGAATTTGAGAGTTGCCAAGTCAAAAATGATGGTAGTTCTCATGATTTTGAATCCAATGAGAAAATTTTGGGCATACTTTGCTGTTCCGTATCTTTGCCTCTGATCAAAATTTTTACCTGTGAAATGTACATTTATTTACTAAAAAGCGTTTTATTGCACATTGTGAAGATATGCAGAGCCTGCTTATTCTACATTTCCTTTCTTGAATTTAATTCGTTTGTATTTGAGAATACTACAAAACTCAAGAAACCTTTTATCATATTTTGACGCCATGATAAAAAAGGAAAAAGAGAACTGAGTGAACATGGAATCAACTTCTGCGTCATTAGTCCTCATTGGTCCCAAAGTTGGGAGATTTCTTCATTTCTCATTCGTCTGAGTAAGTATTAGTCGGTTCTAATAAAGTGTTCGCTAGACTCTGCTGACCAGCCACTTCAAATCTTTAATATAATTTGATACGATTTGTCCTTGTGGTCTGTACTTCATTGCACAATGTTAGGTGCTGTTTTGGAAATTCTGTGGCATACAAAGTTTTAGTTTATGCCTTCAGATTGTCAAAGGAGTTTTAACGAACTTTCTGCTGCCTTGGTCTCATCCAATTAGTAATCGTCAGTTACGATAAAGACTTACAAATTCAAACGTTCTTTTTTTAAAGTAATGCAGACAAAATGAACCTGCTGTAATTGTATTTTAGAGATTCAATTTACGTATATATAGGTAGCTATGTAAGTGGCCATGTACAATCGTTGTTCACGGTATACACTATACAGAGGCCATATAGCGACGTCATAACATGTTCCTTTCTCATCATGGGGGGGGGGGGGCAAATTCATTAATTTGATGCTTTCCATCCTCTTATTTTCCCTCCTGAACCCACTTTTTGTGACAGAGAATGTGTTTGTCTCTAGGTTGGTGGTTTTACAAGATTGCACTGATAGCAATTAATAACAACGAAACAGCAAAATATTGGCAAGTTAATAGATAGTTAATTAATTTATCCTCACCATGAGTTACTTTTATCAATGTTTTAATTGTGTGTCTCTGTTTTCTGCATTAGGCCTATGTACTTCCTGTCGTTCAGCAAGCGGGATGAAATCGTCACATGAAACGGCTGTTTCATGAATTCTATAGCTAATGGTGTTGGCTTAGTGGTAAGTAAATGTCAAACGCAAAGACGAAGGACGTATGTCATTATATATAGGTGGATATTTAGGTAGATAATGAGACAAGAAAGGTTACTTAATAATAAGGCAGCTAGATAATTACGTAGCTAGCTAATTAGCGTAACAACTATAAGTAGTCTTCTAATTTCTGGTAGCTACGATCAACAAAACTCGTTGCGACATCCCTTTTCCCCTTAACAACGTTAGCTACAGATTTACTGTTCACGGTAGCCTACGCATTCACTCGAATAACACAACTTGGGGGAAAAGCTCGGGGATTCATCCGTGGACTGAGATTGAAAAATATAATAACAAAGTATCCGAAATTGTCCCAATCGCTTTGTCTTTTTCCTTCTCTCTCTTTCATTTCTTAAGATTGTAGGTATAGGCTATTTTCTTCAATAACGAATAACTTTCAGACCTATTAAGAAACTGCCTCATGTTTAAAGAAGTCGACATAAATTAGTCAACATCACGTATCTCATAATTTCCCTTTTTTTCTTTGTTTTTTCTACGTTCTCTCCTTAACTCTTATGTATGTTCAGATGTCAAGGAAAACTTTATATGTTTGAAGAGGTCATGTGTGACGCGTGACGTGTGTGTGACGTCATGACATATGTCTCCCTAAAGATCATTGGAAGACGAAGGTATATACGCTGTTGCTACTTACTCCTTCCAGTGAGGTGTTTGTTGCATAACACATTCCTCCTGCTATGTATTATCTAGTTATGCAGATGTCGATATTGGTGTCGCACAGTGTTCTGTCCTCGGACCCTTGCTTTCCTTGATATATGCTAATGACGTTCCTAACGCAGTCTGTAGGGAGTATTGGAGACTTTTTGCTGATACTAGTGTTTTTGTTCACGGTGATGATTGCTTCAAACTTAGGTAAAAACTGCCTTAAGCCAAATCAAAGTTTGGTTTGACTCCAACAAACTCACCCGTCACTGAGGTAAAACTAATTTTTCGATTTTGCATTCAAGGGACCGTGGTGCTCATTCTTGTCCAAACCATCTTATCCTGAACGACACCAAAATTGGTAAGAAAGCCTGTGCTAAATATTTAGGACTTCTGACTGACGATAAGCTTTCTTGCAGTAATCACATTAATGATCTTTGCAATACCCTCGTTAAATGCAATGGCATTTTCTATCGTCTTAGAACTTCACTTTCCCCCATCCCCCCTGCCATTACTATTCAACTTTAATATTCTCTCGTCTACTGCAAGCTTTCTTTCGGTATTGGAGTGCTTCTGTTTTGAAGCCTTCACGAGTACTTCAAAATAGAATTCTTGAAACTATTACCTTTTTACCCCGTCGTTATCCTCCAGATAAACTCCACAGCAAACTGTGTGATGGTTGTCAATTTAGGATTATTTTATCAGCATATACATAATTGCAAGCTGCAATGCTTTGCAGAGACTTACCTCGTTGATGGGTATGATTGAAAACAAATGAACAGAGCGCTGCAGAAACAGTGATACCTTCACAAAACGTGGACAAGCCAAAAGTTGGAAATATGACATTTAATGGACCCCATCGGGGAATCGAACTCGGAACCTCCCATTTTCTCGCGTGGAGGCTCAACCAAATGATCTATGCAGCCCCGCCCCGGGGGCATATATATGTCTGTGTGTTCGCATATAAACGTCTGTGAAATCCTTTGGATGACCTTTCCACGCAAAAAATAACAACCGAGAAAGTCAAAGTCAGATGCTTGGAAAATGTAGGTCGGGTTATGACAATATGGACGGATAGGAACGGTAGGACAGTGCCAGCAGATGCCCAAGTTAGCAATACTAGAAGTATTGTTTCATCACTAAATCAGCACAAATCAATTCAAGTTAACAGTATACATTTAGCAATAATTTGCATCAAATCATATCCCACAAGAGATAATAGCCTTGGCAGAAAAACTACTAATGACTATGAGAATTCGTACAAGCATTAAACTTAGCTCAAAATATTTTGCAACGGTAAAATAATCATTTTAAGGAGATGAATGAGGTACCTGCTCTACTGGGTTTCTTACTTTCTATTTATTTATTTATTTTTTTGGGGGGAGGGATTTCATACACAAATGCATACATATCTATCGAGACTTGCGGGATAGTTCAAAGATGGACATGGGCAATAACATCACCTATGACTTGGTGGTTGTGGTACGTTTCAAGTTTATGTTGGTGGAATATGTCATATCCCATGACTCATTGATCCAAACATTCATGTGCACATATCAAAATCAGAAAATTTCACTCAGCAGATGTTCCCCATAAGGAACAAGTTGGCTCTATTCGGCTTACAAAAAAAAAGTCTTTTACATTTTGAATTCGGAACACAGGTAAGATTTCTTGCAACAATAGAATAGGGTATTACCCCCATTTTCTCTTTTGCGTTGAAACTGTACCAAGTTTAAGGTGTAACGTAAAGTTTTCAGCCGGAATAAGAATACTATCTCTTAATATGTAAATACATTTACCGTGGCTTAAGTAGACCTATACTTGTAGACAGGTCATACAGTTTAACATTCAGAAACCCTCTAACATTTTCCTTGTATCTATCAAATAGCGGCCCTCAGAGCAAATTTAATGAAGAGCAATAAAACTTAAGCATGGAAAGCAACATTTAAGCCTTGAATTGTTTCTCAACACCAAGTTAAATGTTTGTGTTCCCTGCGTTAGAATTAAGAGAATAAAATGTCTAAGGTCGAGAAGTCCAGACTTTACTCTCACCGATTTTGTTCCGATCGGTTATTTTCAATAATCATAGCGTAACAAAAATTATTTGAACGTAGTTTATTTACTTATTGACATGAATGAGACTTTAAATCGTAAAACAACTAATGGTTTGATACAATGGGACCAAAGCCATATTAGGGTATTTGTGTGACCAAAACATGATGAGTCTAAAACAAAGGTATGTGACACGATTTGAGACGACAGGAAGACGGACTGATTGGACGTTATCAGGAACAGAATAGTTCAATGACTACCAAAACAAGCTCTTCGCATAAAATTTGTCATACTTTTTATTTTTTACTGGAATTCTCCCAAATCAGCATTAGATAGCTTACTTCTATGGAACTCAATAGAATCCACTCAATAGAATCCACACCCAGATTATGTGATCCACTGCACAGTGTTAAAGTAAATATAAAAGAAAGCTAAAAAAACTACTTCATTTGTAAGCAAGAACAATTCATAGGCTACGTTGTTATTATTTTCTTTATTTCTCATTAGTTGCATTATTTTCTACGATGTTTTGATTTTCTTTTTTCCTTTATTTTTCTTTGTATTTTCTAATGTGCCTTATGATTGTTTTAGCTTCCAGTAATTACTTCCGCAGTTTTTTTTTATTCAATTGAATTAATGTAATACTATCCAGTTATCTATTCGAATTATGAAAGACAGATATTAAGTTATGTATGTATATAAAGGCAAAATGTGACACCATTAAATGTGATTTATTAAGTCCAATTCAAATTTACAGATATTATTTTTGTGATCAAAATAATTTTAAAATATTTCTTCTTTCAATCCACACATTTGGATAGAGAAAGTCGCTTTTTGTGTCGAAGTAAATCGGTGTCCTTTAGTTGCTTTCTTTTACGACGCTAATGATGATTTTAATAGAAAAAAGACTGAAAAGTTAAAAGACTGAAAGTTTATAATTTCATCTAGACTAGAAGAAAGATTTGGGGAATGAGCCATTTATATTTACTAGTATTTATCATTTCTGTATAATTGATATGCAGATATTTTCAAATAATTTCGATTTCGTTAACGGTACCATATACAATACTCATACCGAATAAAAGAGGACGAGAGAAAAAAAAATCATAGAAAACGTGACAAGGAGATAAAAAGATACGAGAAAAGATGACAAAAGGAAAAACTATTAATGGGACACTTCCAGCATTACAAATGACACAAAAACCTCAAGAGGAATCATTTTGTTATTTACGGCTTGTCACCAAAAGTGAAATAAAAGAATGAAAACAAATATGAGATTGAATATTGAAAAGTACCAGGCAAGCTTTTAACAAAATAGTACACAAGAAAGGAATTTAATTAATCGGTTAATTTCTTTCAAAACACAGACATTCTCAAAATTCTTCTTTTTTGCTCTACTAATTGCTATATGCTGACACCTGACTACTTGGTTCCAAACAAAATAATTAATAGAATGTTATCTTTTGCCTACGAGAAACGATGGTAATGGAAACAGTTCTGAGAAAATAGGAAAAATTTTAATAATAATAAGAAACGCATTCTTGCAAAATATTTCATCAAATCTGAGAAAATGTTTAATCAAGATGTGTCCACCGTGCGTCTATTCTATTAGATAAAGCAAATACTCTATTCTTGTATCTTGACCAAACTTTTTTGTGACCTCTTTTCTACATTTTAAGTAATTTTAAGGTTGTTTTTCGTTAGGTTATTAACATATATTTTACCCTTCCGTGTTTCATGTTTGTGCAATACCTTTATGAGTGTCCTTGTTTAATCATGCTTACATCAGAAAGGCAATGTTTCTAACAGCTAAGACAATTGCCATCCAAAGACGCTATTAGTTCTAAATAATTGATTTTACGTAATTAATTTAAGTAATTATTAGAAATACTTGATTCTAGAAATTGTGCGTAAAACTGGGCAATAGAAAAGTATTTACCTACATTCGATTTAACTCTGTTCAATGTAGGAGTAGAAACAGAACTTACTGAATTTTGGAATAAGGTTAATACATGGTCTTCTTAGTCTTCAGAAATCCCACTTTGTCTTCTGGTATAAAAGATTCGTAATTACCAATTGTAAAACCCTTTCTTTTAATTAACATTGTTCCATCGACTACCTTTCTTTAATTTGTTTAACATTATTCCATTACACTAATGGTAGGTGGGTGCATTCTCAGATGCTTATTTAAACTTTACACACAATTCTGATAAACGTGCTTTTCCATCTTTATAGAGTTGAAAGACATCTTGAATTAAAAGAAAAGGCAAAAAAATTGTATAAGTAAGCATAAAATTTCAAGCTGCGTTGACGTCATAAGGAGATTAGGGAGTGAAGTTGCCCTTCCTAACCATTATTCAATGCAATTTTGCATTGCAACCACATATGCCAAATATATACAATTGTAATTTAAGTTTCTCTTGGACAACTTGAATTGTATTATTTTAATTATGGATGGACGAAATAAAGCAAATATGTCGTATTCAAAGTAAGTAGACGAACTCTGTCGAAGTTATTAAAAAGAGAAAACTGTATGTACATAGTTAGAAAAACGCTGCCTCCCAGTAGGAAATGGTCAAAAGCACGAAACTGCAGAGTTAACTCAAACATCAGCCCACAGCAAAGTATCTTTTTTCTTATTCTTGTTTTTGTTTTGTTTGATGTTATTTTTCTTCTCTTATTTCTTTGTAATTTTTTTTCTTATGTCGTCCTGTTGTTTTCGTTCAAATGGGTGAGAACGTTTATAAGCCTTTTTCAAGATTCTTCTTGCTACCCTTCAGTCTGTTTCCTTTTACCAATTAAATCTTGTTTTCTATCTCTTAGTATCGCTTTTTATATATAAGATTGGAATGGTTTGACGATAAACGATAAAAAAAAAAGTACTCTGATTGGTACAATGATAGTCTCCAACTGGAACTTGCTTTCGAATTTTTAGTAGATACAGATTAAACGGTAGGTTGGAAATTGAAAAAAAGTTGAAAAAAAGGTTGCAAAAGTTGGAGATTCTCATGAAACAGACAATCGTTTTACAATATGCCGTAAGTCACTTGCAGGCTCCAGGAGCTGACAAATGTTCTGAGAGATCCACAGATGGGTTCGGGGCCTAGAGTTTACGGGGCCGGGACCTTTAGAATATATGCCGAGAAGATGAAACAGGAGATGGGATGCAACCCTCACTGCAGATTTAAGCTTACTTAGGCTGACTCACTCGTTCAAAAATCTTGGAGTTTGACAGAATAGGAATTAAATACTTTTTCTTTTGACATCTATGTTTGAGATTTTCGATGTTATCTTAGATAGCAGATTTTTGCCATATAAATTTGATAAGGTCTAGCTTAAACTACGAAAGTAGCAATCGAACAAAAGTATTAATCGTATTCTTACCCATTGAAAATATGGGTAGGGATGGTGGATGACTGTATTACATCCATTTAAATAAATTTATGGTTTGAAAGGAACCATGATACAACAAAGTGCATTTCTATGAAAAATATTCCCAATTTACGCGCATTATTTTAACAATTTTCAGACGTTTGCAGAGGAGCGGTTTCTTTTAAGTTTGCAAGAATACATACTTTTAAACACCTTTTCAAAGACAGTTACACTATATTCAGCGGCTTTGTGTTAACAACTCCTTACCACACAGGGTTCCTCTAACAGGGCTGCAGTGTACAACTGCACATATCATTTAGTTGAACTTCGCTTTGTCTCATGTTACAAAAACAATTAAGTCTACAGCTAAAAGACAAAAGCTAAGTTGTCTCTTAAAGAAAGGATGCTAATTCTTTGTTACTTGTCTTTCAGAAGAAAGACATTTTATAAAAAAAAAAAACGAGTCCTTATTACCGTATACAAAAATTAAACACTCAATATTGACTGAAAAAGGAACTTGTTATTGGTAAATATTTTCACGCCTACGGACACCAGACAGTCGTCTTCGATGTACCGTTATTCCTGACATTAATTTCATATTTTTCAATTTCCTCTCCATTCAATACTTTCCATTAATTCTTTTCCATTTAATACAAATTTGCACATAGTAACATGTTTTCCTGAATTGCAAGCCATTTTACGACACATATATATAAGAATACCTAATGCTCTTCAACTTACGTAATAAGCAGCTGGGCAGAAAGAATAAGATATTGGGGGAGGGGGACGGGGAGATTGAGTTACGACAGGGGAGCGCCACCACCAACAGACGCGGAGTCCCCACGAAAAGAAAAGGAAAAACTCCCCAGATGACCGGACCATGAACTTCCGTGTGTTCTAGGCTGCATGTGTAGTCTTAAATCAGTGATCTGATGGCTGCAATTTATCGAGAACAAAAGATAATCTATGAAAATGATAATACATATCAGATGGGTTGAGATTAGACAAAAATCATACTAAATTATGCATCCTCCTTCATTTATTCTTGCAGCACTTGGTAAATATTGGGGACGAACATACCTTCAGTCCCTCCAATTTCTTCAGTGGGCAGTGGCATCACAGGGATTGTTTCCAGCGGGTTAAGATATACGTACGCCGACTAGGGCGTAGCATGGTTTTTTTTCACCCTGGGTCTGAGACATGAATGAGGGGCGTCAAAGGGCATGTGATAAAGTGTGATGAAGTGTGATACGGAAATGCAGTATGCTTTTGTTGCGTTGGCAAACCCTGAATTTTCTATCAGGGGTGAATTGAGAGTTGTTGGAAGACTATCTGAGAGAAGCGCCAGCATCGGTTGGAGCGAAGCGTGCCAGAATAAATACCCCCTAAAAAATCCCCCCCCCCCCAGATCGCCGGAAATGTTGCCCTTCCTAGGCTAAGAAAGTAAACGCCTTACATCATTCAGCTTTTCCACTGAAAAAGTCTGATGAAAGTTGTACATTTCATTATGAATAGTGTACTTGTTTGAATTTGGATGGCTAAATAGGCCTATGGACAACGCCATTATCATTTACTGAATGCAGAGGGCGCTGAAATACTCACGTTTGCATTTTTTTAACCTTCTCGTTCATTTTTTTTTATCATTCTTATGTCTTGCTATCTCCTTTATTTTTTTCTCTTTCTGTGAAAAGCTGCAAAGGGCGCCATTAATCCATTTGAGTCAGTCAGGAGGGGGTGGGGGAGGTCACTGCCCCTGACTGTATGTTAGCTCCACCAGTGATTAGAGCTGACTTTTCTTAAATCCTAATTACAATCCTGTTTGTGAGATGAATCCAGTCGTATTTCCCATCGTTAAACCAACTGGTATTTGTGCATGAAATAATTTTAAACCGATTGATACACTATAATTTAACGTTTCAGTGCGTGCGTGTGTTGTTATTAATATTTTTTTCAACTTTTATACTGGAGATTAACTTTTGTACTTCGTGTTTATCTTCCCTCATGAAATATTTATAATGAAATGCCCAAAATTTAAGAAGACAAACAAAAACCGATTGATAAATTCGCCAGATATCAATATGAACCTTGATTGGTTTAACGAGTAGGTCTTAATAAAATACCGTCATTCTCGGTCTTTTTCCACACTCGTTATTTTGCATTTCTTTTAATTTATTGGTAACTGCCGGTATTAAATTTGTTTAATTGTTGTAATTTGAAATTTACTAGAGGGCGAAAACCTATAAGGACGATCAATACATACCTTCAACTTTCTTTCATAGACTACTTACTCGTTAAATGCCTGCTTTTGTATTCCATCGTATTCTCCAGTTTAATCAAAGTTCTTTTTTTTTTGTAATATCGTTTAGTGGACAAAACAATGGCGTTATCGATCCATGGAGAATAGTGCATCACGCACTTTCTCGGTGGAATACAAACCGGTGGTACATTAATGAGATTTATTTAAGCTTTGTTTCTTTCCTAATGACAGTACGGTTGACATTTGACGTATACTATAGCAATTCAGCGTTTAAATGAACGTGAACGCGCTTGCATTCACTTAACATTTTATTACCATTCATTGTGACATTTTGAATTGCAGCGCAATAAATACAAATCAGAGTAAGACTTCACTTAATTGTTTAAAAAAAGTGATCTAATTATGTCTAAACAATATATACAACTGAAATTTAAGCATGTCTTTGCTTTTTTTTCTCAGATTAGGTGATTTTTTTTTTATCAGTCATCGGTCATAAACACTCACTTTTCGTTGTTATAGTTTCCTTAACTGAAGTGATCTTCTCTGCATTACGCAACACGTTTAATTTTTTTTAAAGGTATGTTAACTCATCTGAAGTATTTTCCTAGTCATGCGATGCATTCACTCGCTCATTTCTTTACTCGACAGATCGAGTAATCCTAACATTCCTATACGTCATGTGATATTCTCTTTTCCTTTTGACTTTTTTTTTACCTTTTTTTTTAGAAAAGCTTTACATTCGTCCGTATCGCTTGTAGTTATATAGTTTATGCTGATATCTAGCCGTACGTATGTTTATAAATTGTCATGACCTAAGTTGTTGATGTGGTATAGTTTTTTTTCGGAAAACCTGCACGTTTGGTGTTCACACAGGACGGCACTTTCACGTTTGATCAACAAATCTGCTCAACAGTTTTCCAAATTACAGAAAAAAAACAAAACAATGGAGCTTGTATTTTGTTCCCTAGTTTCCAGGTTTTTGCAACATAAATAATCGATTCTTGGCCCATGTTGATTAAGACACAGCAATTTCAACTCTGCCGCTGAATCTCAACTTATTAAGGTCACCCGCGTTGAGTGTTCTATGCATGGTATCATTATCACAGTGCGAGTAGCAGTTCAGCCACCAATGGAAAGACAGTTGCGGATCTGTTTCGACCAATCATCCAAGTCAGGGGAAAAAATAAAACTCATGCAATATTTGTATCTAATTTTCCAGGTTTTGAGGTGTTGATTCGTATATCAGACTATTTTGTCCAGATGAATAGGTTACATGGGTATGTGGTATCCCTGTCACCGTACGTGTTGATGTTTGGTCTATAAGTTGAAAAAGCAGTTGCACGTCTTTCCAACTCAGTTGCAGCTTTCAAGGAAACCAAACGAGTGAGGGTAGGAGACTGAGGTGGGGGATGAGCTAAATTTTGGTTCCCTTTTGTTTAGAAACAAGTTTGTGCCATACACCGCTTCAACGCAATAAGAGAAATGAATTTAAATGCATAATATGTATGGATTTGTTTCGGTCCACGTTTCGGACAGTAAATATCTTTCCCGAATATGAGAAAGATTAGCAACTATTATTCGTGCCTTTTGTTTTAATATAGAGTCGTTGATAAGTTTTAAACTAGACGTATTCGTATAGAACTATACGGTGACAAAATCGATTCATGTGACAACAGTCGATAACCTTCGATTTTTCAAAATGTGGTTCATCGTTTAAAAATCATGTCATTGTGGAGGTGAAAAACATAAAAATAATGTCAAAGACAAAATATTAGGACACATTGCCAAGAAAAAGAAAATGAAACGAAAACTGATTATCTCAAGTTTTGACCTTTTGACGTTGATAATGGTATTTTTGTGTGTGTGAGTGTTTTTCTTATAATATTTTATATTTGGAAGCCCCACACGATCTGCCAATTTGTAAAATAGAAAAGGAGAAGTCGTTACTTCATAACAAGGACCGAGAGATCATACTTTATGATGCCGAGAGTCTCGGTAGCCGAGAAGTGTCAGGTCGATGACAGTTTGACTCTACGTACGTGGATGAATACATTTACAGAGCTAGTGATTCAAAATGAGAAACATATTACTAAAAATGATGCCTCGATGATTATCCGAAAAGACGGTGAGGGGGAAAAATCCATGGCGACAGCTTTTTTTACTTTGTAACGAAATCACTAAACCAAAATCTTCCTTAAAAAGAAACATTTTACAGAAGTGAGTTGAAAGATTATGTATCCTACAGCAATTAGTGGTTGCATATTGTCTCTCAAGACACTCGTGATAGACTAAATGCAAGCTTTCAAACACTCTATAAATTCGCTATAGTAAAAATTGACCATAGATTGGAGAACTCTGCACCAACCCAAACAAAATATGGTCAGCAATTGGTCAACAGTGAATTACGTGTAACAAGTTGACCAGATTTGGGGGTCGTTGCATCGTTAACCAATGCATTTAGAGTGGAAAGTGGGAAATGACTCTAATAGAATGATAACTCTTTCAAACATGTGATTTCAATATTTATTTCTCTTTTCTGGGAGTGTGACTGTGTCACATGCATGACAGTTTACATGGTGACACTTCATGCTTGTCTGGGTAACTCAACCCTCGATGGACCGTGTCAGTCATGCATGTCAATTAAAGTGTCACCGTCACTCTTTTTTTAAAGTTAGAAGTCCAATAGAACCTTTGTACGAAATATGAATGTACAGTAAGACCTTGTAATATGTTAGGACTATAACCTGCGGTACACGTCACATGGATGAGACGAAACAATGCCTAGGTATGCTGTACGTTAAAGGATATCGAACGAATTCGACCGGTTACGAGTTTTTTTTGTTTTTTTTTTAGACATGCAACTGCTAAACATGCCAGTACGATTGATCAGCACTTGTAAAATGGTACCCTTTTTTTTCCTTCAAAAGCGTCATTTTTTTAAATTAAAGTCATCTATACGGAGCAGAGGCTCAGACACAAAGTAATGACATTCAACAGTATTTTTAATTGTTTACTTTTAAGTTTTAACTCAACTGAAAATTAGTGCCACTAACTAGGTTGGTTGACGTCGAAACGAGTTGATTGTAGCTGAGATCAGAGATATCACTTACAGTTATAAAAAAAATAATAATGGTTTTGGGGAAGTAGTCCCTGCAATACGTTCATCGTTTTTACGTTTTTTTCTTAAAGGTAAAGGTAAACGTTCAACAGACGTATACAACGTTGTTTTCATGCGTTATATATATTATCCTCCTTGTATTGATCATAGTCGATGAAGATCAATGCGACTAATATTTAGTATTTGATCGAAATTTGATCCAAATCTCTCTCCATACACGTTATATGTAACTTATGTCTCGGAAGCAAGACACTGGGCAGTATGAGACCCTAGTTATGGAATCGCCCGAGGTTATGCATGGGAGGCTTCAAAGGCGTAATCGAGCCAATAAACTCCTGCGAAGGTCTGCCAGGAGCAAGAGGGGAGATATGAAGAACGGGCTAGCTGCCCGCCTGGATTCCCACCTGAAGCAGTAAGCGCTTTATATATATATATATATATATATATATATATATATATATATATATATATATATATATATATATATATATATATATATATATATATATATATATATATATATATATATATATATACATATACATATACATATACATACACATACATATATATATATATATATATATATATATATATATATATATATATATATATATATATATAAAGTAGGTGGGGTTGAATAATTTTTTTTTAGAGTACTGAAAAAAAGGACGCGGCAATGCACGTGTCTGGTAAATAATAAACTCACAGGGTCTTCTGCCCTTTTTTGTCATTGGATAAAGATTAACGTAAGTTGCATACTGTTGCATGAACTCTTACAGTGTTTCATCCCCCCCCCCCCACCCCTCCTCCAACGAATGAAAAAAATGGAAGAATTCAGAGAATTCTGTCAGATCAACAGTTATTTGCCTTTTTTTTTATCACGTTCAACTCACATAAGCAAATTGCTTTTAAAATGTCTTCTTTTTTTAATGCCTTTTACTTCCTGCCAGAAAAACGTCGCGCCATATTACATTATATTATAGTTTTACGTCTTGAAGTAGTAATTATGAAAGAAAGTTTGACTTTAAGAAAATATTTAAACATCTGTTGAATTACATTAAATTATCCCTGATCTTCATAATTAAGAGAAGATTTGACATGACAATCATATCATGTAAGGCGAAACTATGTTATACCAATATAAGTTCCCAACTCGGTCATTACTTTGTGCTTTTCCTGTCACAAGAGCGTACATATTATGTTTAACCCCCAGCTCCATGTGGGATGAAGGTCAGCGTGATATCATTTTATCATGAATTTCAGTCTACACGGAAAAGATTCTGTTTCCCGCTTCTTCTTCTCCTTCTTCTTCTTTACACAAAATAAATTAACCTCGGATCAAGTGACAAAATTCATTAAACTGTTTTTTTTTTTTTCCAAAGAGGGTCAGTGGTACTTCTCCTCGCCGTTACAGATCAAATCTGTTCGTATTATTATTACATGTTCCCCCCGCTCCTCCTTAGTTGTTGAGGACTGAGTACCCATGCCTTTTCACGCACTGGCAGATTCGAGTCATTTGCATGGAAGGGGCAAACTGGCGGTATAGTAATATGGCTGGGACTACCTCCCCCACCCCACCACCCTCCCTTAGAACTTTTATTTTTCTATTAACTGAACAATTGTTACGTCAATTTCTACACAAATTGCGAGGTTTTTATTGCCCGCCTTTGTGTGTTATCGTGGCCCCTTTGATCGCCTGCATTCATACGCATTTATACGTCCTTTAAGGGACGCATAAGGGCAGCTACTTTTAAACATTTGTCACAGTTTCAGTCAACACATGAGGCAGGGATACCTTGATGTCTCTCAAGCAAATGAATATTTAATATTTTACTTCAATAATATGGTATCCCTACCCCCTCCCCCACCCCATTAAAACTCCTCTGAGGCTGTGACAGTTACGTTGTAGCTGGTTGTCAATGTCGTTTGTCAAATGTGCATTTTAAAGTTTTCAATCGGCACTTCGCCTCAGATGCAATAAAACCTCGACCGTATTTGAACCAGCGATAGCATTTGACGATCCATCAAAGCATTTCTCAAAGCAGTCGAAAATGTTTTGGCGAACTGCCATACCAGAATCAGGAAAAGGAGTGCTAGTAGTACGTTTCAGTACTATGTAGTTGACTACGTAAGCAGTTGGTTAAAGAGTAGATGGCTAAGATCAGATAGTTAACTATATCTACGAGCCTCTGCTTAAAGCAGATACGTACACACACCAACACGCACAACTTTGTTTTCCATTCATTCCGAGGACCTCATTGTACTTTCCTTTTTTTCTTCCTCAACCTTAGCCTTAACAATAGACTGTCTATTGTTAATAGTGAGAAGACCGGAGAAATCTATTGAATTTTCCTCAGAGGACCTAACATCTATTGCTTCGGTCCTCGATCCCACTCGAAAACAAAGGCACCCGCACACACACACGCACACACATATATATTATATATATATAAGTGTGTGTGTGTGTATGTATGATTTAATTCTTATGGTAATGCATGAAATCGTCACGATAAAACATTGTTTCATAAAATCTCACGTGAATCATAAACAAATGATTTAGTTTGAGTTGTCTTGACTCAGTGAAAAACAGCGATCACAATACAAAGTCTGATTTATCTATTATGTATCTTATTTATTTATCAATTTGGCAAGAAAACCCACAAAGAAGATATAAATTATCGAGAGTAATAACGAATAATTTTATAGTTATTTGTCCGATGATCTGGTATTGCCATTTAGTCTGGTTATTACCGCTCTCTTGGTACATCGTAAGTAGGTCAACTGCCGCGATTTTTCCTCACTTTTTATTTTCCTATTTTTTTTTCTCTCTCTTTTATTTTTTTTTTTTATCTTTCTGCTGTGATAGTTTTTCTAGAAATAGGGAAAAATTGTTGGCGTCAACGATACCGTATTTAAACCCCAAGTTCTGGCTTTCAAAAAAAAAAAAAAAATGGAAAAAGAGAGACAGAGAAAACAGAGGTGACTGGGATCCCAACGTGGTGATCGCAAATGATGTATATAGGCCACTGTAAATAAGAAAAAAAAGTTACAATGGTGAAAAAGGGGGAAAACTAGTTTACAAATTCACAAGGGAGAAAGGAGAACCCTTTCTTAATAATAATTATTACATACGATGTTTCTTTTCTCTTTCTTTGAATATGCGGCGAAAGAAAGCTGTGAAAAATGTTTTAAGCGTCACTTATATGAATTGGAAATTAGGGTGATCGTTGGATTTTTGGCCGGACATTATGCACGTTAAAATCAGCAGGTCTCGTTAATTGAATAAGTTTGTTTAACAGTGCGTAGAGCCGAACGTATAAACAGAAAAAAGGGAAATACGGGGGTACATCGCATGAACACTTTCGATGAAACTGCATACAAAACATATATTTTTATTTTGGCTTTTACAAGTTGGAGGGTCTGATTAGTCATTTAAAACTTTGAAAGGTGTTCCTTTTTACTCTCTTTCTGTTTTTTTTAAGTTTCTTTTCTCTTTTTTTTTCTTCATTTTATACTCGCAGATGTATACGAAAATTCCATAATTAATGGAATACTACAATATACGGAATACATAGAGATGTTGTACGCTTGTTTTATTTTGTCTTTCTTTTTACAAGGGGGGGGGGGGAGACTCACACCTCGAGCGAGTGACGTTGGGGTAATTTGAAGGTACATCTCATCAAGAGAAAAATAAATGGAACCGATGGCAATAAACAAAATAGTGACGATAATTTACAAAAACCTTTTCAATTCAGACTTGTCGACAAAGTGGTTAAAATTGGCGGAATTGTATGATTTACATTTATCTTTTCGATATCGGTGACCTATTTATTTGCATTGATTTCAATGTATGTTGTAATCAATTTGTACTTCGCAGTCACATTACTATTAAATATCTTATAGACAAGAACCTGTCAAGTCTAAAACGTATCCATGGGCTGGACTCTGTTGTGTCCAAAGTGTTTTACGAATTTTCAGACAGAAAAACAAAACAATTAAAATAGCACACAGAGCAGAACAAAACTGAGTACATAACATATACACACACATATAAACATATATAAATAAATGTATATATTCACAATTTCGCAATATTTTTATTTCAAAGAAAGGACAATTTAATGCTCAGGTCAGATAAGTTTGGATCCATTTCCCTTTGAGGCAGACGTGATCACTGTAAACAACAATGCAAGTGAACAATATCGAAAAGTACGCTACAACTTACTTTTCTTTTTATGAAGTTATATAACATGCATTGCGCATTTGAAAGTTAAGCATTAAATATAGGCCCTACATACATATGTCATAGGTGTACATCTACTGTATCTCCAAATACAGTGATAAATCAGTGATTATTCTTGTGAAATGATTCGACATTGCTGGTAGGTTTCACCAGCAAAGACGATTATTCCCTAATCCTTACAGTGTATATACTCGCATATCCTGTGAATGTACATAATGTTGTAATACCGGTTCATGTATACGTCCTCTTGAATAGTCATGTGAAACGGCATCAGATGAGGATAAATATTTAAACAAACTCAATGGTAAAAGCCTAATATGAATATTTCACCGAGATGGATAGTGATTATAACCATATCTCGTGGATGGAAAACGATTTTTGAATTTTCTTTATAAGTATGTTATTACTTTCGTCGGGTTGCAAATTATTTATATGCATGCATTGACGCAGTAACGTAGCGTATCGTGCCAGGGTCATGGCAAAAATATCAATCGTTCATCTTTTGGTTATGTACATGTGTGCGTCATTCCGTATCATGAATATTCATGACGAAGGTATCTACAACAAGAGTTTATTCCTCATAGAATTTTCGTCTTGTATTAAAGCCATTTCTCGAGAAGACGTTTCCTGTATGATACAAGGTAATGACGTAAACAGACATACTGTAAGGGGGAATGAATGTATTCTCGAGAAGGTGTAAACCTGTATGATGCTATCTGAGTAACTCATTCTTTGCTTGCAGTTTCTTTTTTCAGGAGCGAACCTCTGATATCACCTTCTTGGTTAGCTTTTTACGATTATGGTTAGGAACCCTAGAATTGGGTTACGAAATACGCCGCCATTCTCAGACTAAGATTATGTATAGGTCTATATTTTATACTTGCCGCTAAAGAGCACCAACACTGTTAAAAATATAAATTGTAAAATGTAAATTTACAGAAAATAAAATGAAGAAATACAAAAGGATTACAGAAATGTTCTGGTAATTTGTTTCCAGACAATTTCTGTACTTCTTGTTTGTTTCTTTGTTTTACTTTCTTTCTGTAAATTTACAGACATTTTTTACAGTGTAACGAATCGCACCGGGAAATTTTTCTTTCCTCGTCAGCACTTTATACAGAAAATCTTTTACACCCTTCAACCCAGTGACGTTCAATATTATGACCTACACCTTCCATATGCTTGAGTATAGTCTGGTCTCTTGTCTACCGAAGATAGCGGGGTTGTGATAATTTCCTTCATATGGGCTGCCTAGGGAGACGGAGAAATACATTCGAAACTTTGATTAAAAAGTAAAACGTCCCCTCTAATCCTTTGAACCCTCATCATAGTAACCGGTCTGGGAGAAGTTCGTCGTTGATACAGGTTCTTGAAAAGGAACATTGTTTTAAGATGAACAGTATGTGGGGGTTTTTCTTCTTCTTCTTTTTTTTTGTTGCTGAACCTTTTCGGTAGATCTCTAAATTATATCAGAATATTACCGAATACCTTAAATTCAAATTGTGAAAATAAACTCACCCTTTAATGGGTGTCTATAGAGTGGCCAATTCCTTCAAAGGGTCAGTTTTCTTATAATAAAGGAGTGACGTCATGACAAGTTAACTCTAGAGAGTACCGTATACTCTCTCCGTATAGATCGATATTTATGGAGGGGGAAAGGGAAGGGGGGGGTAAAGATGGAAGTGAAGGGGATATTTAACGGTTATGTATCTTCTCTATATTTTTTTTTTTAGAGAGAAGAGGAATCATTCTTTAAGAAGCAATTCAATGATCACCATGATTTGAAATAAGGTATGTTTTAATCCAAAGTGAATTCTCTACATTGGCTGTTCCTCTTAAAATAGCCTTTGCCATATAGGATAGCTATACAATTTTACCACAGACATATATATAGTTTACATAGCAGCCTCTTTCTCTCTCTCTCTGTTTTCTGCATATTCAGGGGAGGCCTGCCTTGTTTTTGAATATGGACCAACTGCACATTAAAGTGGGCCTATGTAATTTTTTTTTTGACCTCGGCTTACCTCTCCTTTAATTATTGACATCACTGAATGGCATGCTATAAGTAACTTGGCATGACGTCACTGTTGAAAAATGTTGATCAAACTCACGCCATGAAAAAGGCATCACTTCCAAACACTCTGCCAAAGAGTGAACTTTGTCCTTTATCGTTCAAAGAGGTTTTTTTTCTTGTTTTCCCGATTGTCATCGGAAGTCCATTGCCTTTGCTATGAATTATCCTTCATCTCTATCAGCGTGCAAGTTATACACTTAAAGAAGTGATTACGTTTCTTTATAAGCCACTAAGACAATACCACATCCAGAGGTCAGAAACAATTCCTCCTTTTTCAAAATGAATGTGATACCTAAAGCCGATGGATAGGCTAGAGAGGATTACCGGAATCTTATGGATGACCGTGGACAAGATTTTGAAACTCTTCTCTCTACTTTTTGAGAAAAGAGTAACTTTTACCAATTTCATGTTTGAGATGATTTTAGGCTTAAGCTTAACTTTGTCTGCTTTTTCGGGATGTGCTTTCACAGGTTTCTCCATTGCCTCTTCTTCTTCTTTTTTTTAATCGGAACGTGTCAGGTTCGATTACATGGAATTAATCAAGAATTGTGAAATGCGAAATAGTTCTGTCCTGCGTGACGCTCTATGACTAAGTGAAGTATGTTTTCTCTTTAACTTTCAAGAATTCTGAAGTCTGACTCAATGACGTTTGTTATCCATTACACTGTGATAACGTATTATGTTTGAATTAAACGACCCCCCTCACTTCGCTAGCCTGCAACATTTACGTAGATCGTACAGTAAGTATAGACATAGGGGTAGGAACCGGGGGCCAAGAGGCCAATAATAGTTCCCCCCCCCGTACCACAGATGTTGGTATTGCATCCCCCCCCCAAAAAAAAACACTCAAATCCGAATGTCATTTAGTGTATCCTACGCCAAATTCCTTTCCCCTTTACGGTCTGTTGCCGTTTCGGGGGGCATAAATTTGCTTTTCATCAAATATTTGCTTTTCATCAAATATGTCCCCCCCCCCCTCACAGACATCCACACTACTCAAAGAACGTCAGCTATTTCAAATTTGAACAAGGAACGCAAAACCAGAGCTGTATGGATCATTCACTGTAGAAAGTGGAAGGTTCCGAGCTTCCGGTCGGGTGTCACTTAACCCCCTTTTTTGCTTCATTGGTTTTAGCTGTAATTACGTCACAAAGACATGCATTTCAGTTACATTTTCTGTTGTATATGGGGGTCATAGTGGTTTGATTCCTACCTTTGCTTTATGAGTTCCAAGAAAGGACGAAAACGGTCGCAAAATGTTACTAAATTTATGGGAAAATGTCGGACTTTTGGTTTGTCAAGTTGCCTTCAGTCATCGAACTGCAAGTCAGTAGTGTTTTACGGTATTCTATAAGGGACAGCCCATTCCTCTATCATGAAGAACTTCACGTTTCTGACAAATACTCTACATCAGTTCAATACATGACTTGACAATATATGTGACTAATATTTGTTACATTGTTTGCATGTTCTTCACTGATGTTGCCACCCGCCTCACGCCCCACCCGACTTCCTCTTTATTATTAGTTTATTCTACCTAAGAAAGCTGAAGATAAAGTTTTGTAAGTAGTATATAATTAATTCATTTTCTCCCAAACAATAAGCATTTTCGCAATCTCAGTTCGCGCAATTAATCGTGGGATGCAAGTGAGATAACCAAAATATACACAATTTTAGACTGATCACAACACATCTTTTTAGACGAAAAAGGTGGTTGTGTTCAAGGCACAGAGCAGTAAGTGCGAACCCTCTCTATGTTAGCAGTTGGTCCAAAAAGGAGGACTTGAATATATTCTAAAATAGACCAGTTTTTTGGCACGTGTTGTATAGGTACAAGAGCGTGTTTCTTTATCTTCCGACTTTGTAGGCTATGAGCATGCGCAGTCGAGATTACGAAAAGGGTTACTGGAAAGATTAAACATTTGTTTTCATCGGACACTTGAATAGAGAGACTGTGTTCTCAACTGCTCATGTATTTCTTCTTTTCTTAAGTGAACATTCTCCATTCTACCCCCCCCCCCTCCGTCACTATCACATTGATCCGCTATGATTGAAGGCAGATAGCGACGTACAAAAATTGTAAACGTCATATCTCTTTGTTATGGAAATGATTCCGGTTTTAGTGATCAACATTGTACAACATAACAGAATTGATATTGTGCCAGGCGCAGTCTCTCTTTAATGAAGGACATGAGCATGTTATCACGGGTTTTTGTTTAAAATGTTGACAGAAAGTGTTTGGAAACGAGGCATTACGTTCTTTGAATTCTACCAAAACTAACATCCTGTGTTGACATATTCAGCTCGGTAAATAGCATCCAATATATCCGCCGAAAAGTATAAACTACATCTCCGATTAGCTTCATGTTTCTTTCTCTTTGATTTGAAAACATCGTTTTCCGTTTGTTTCATAGACATTCTTTTAAACAAGGAAAACTCCAAAAAAAACAAAACATGAAAAGGATATCAGAGGTTTTGACTGCGAACGAAACCAAACATGTTATTTACCAAAGACTAGGTAAAGTCGGTCCCGGTTTGGCGACGTGTACAGAAGCTTGTAAGTATCGTAAATCTTTTCCTCCGGTTAATCTATTAAGTACGATGACACTTATTAATTCGTATAAAAAATGAAAAAGCAAAGTAGAAAATGGTGAAAACTTTCAAAATTAATGTAGACAACTTTCAAAATTAATGGCTTGCTCGATATGTATTTTTTTCAGCTAAAATTTTGTCAAAGTTGATTTATTCTCCTGTTTCTCTATAAAATTAATGAAAATTGATACATCAAATTTCGGATGGTATGGATATAGATTAATTTTATAAGTACTTAAGATTGCTTAGCATAACTAAGCAGATCAATAAATTTGCGTGTGCGTGTGTGTGTAGCATTTCGTACGATATAGCAACAGTTGGTTCTGTTGTGGAATCGATAAAATTATGTTCAGATGGTCTTCAATTCAGCAATTTTTTTTTTACTTTGCGTTTCATGAAAAAAGGAGCAATTAAGTCACTTTTTATGATCATTTATCATTCTTACATCAACCCGTCAATGAATGCATCACACGCAAGGACGATAATTCAGCAAAGCAATTCAACTTCGTGCGGGGGATACTACATAATGATTTTTAGTGTGAGCCAGGTATCCTGAACCCTTTGCACATATTGATACTATTTCTATTCTATCTTGACGTTCTGCATTATGTCTCCTTTAAGTTTCCGTGATTTGGGGGGGGGGACCGGTTTCTCCCACTGTTTTCGTGACAATTCACTATTGCACATGTAAACAATTGGCTGTCTAGATCCTTACCGGAGGCACCCCACATTTGGCTTTTAAATTGACTCAATACAAAATGAAATTTCTTTACCTGACACGTTGGTCAGGACCCCTTCTGCAAATGGCATGTTATAACCACTGCTCTGCTCTGGGGTTAGTAGAGATACAACAAAGGACTCAGATGGAGGTCTTTTTGATACACTCTCCTCGTTATGTCGGTGTATACTTGATAGGAAAATAAGTTAAAATCGCTAAAGACGTACTGTGGTACTTATTCAGGATACAAACATTTGCCAAAACGGATCGTCAACATCTTTCGGACGATACATCCGAGATGCTCCATGCGCATGTAACACTCGTGGTCCCACCCCCCCCCCCATGTGGAAAAGCCCCCAACAGAAGTGTGGACGCTTGAATTACACATCTTAGTCTAGAGAAGAAATAAAAGAAACACGCCTCCAATTATTACTTTAAACAAGAGGAGGTGAAGTACGTGTGGTGCGCAAATGAACGCAATTGAAGAAAGTGTAAACAGAGAATTTCAAAAGATCTGGCCAAAGTTGGGCCCGTGTCGCCCGCCCCCCCCCCCCCCCCCCCGCCTTTGGAATATCAGCATGTATAGGCTATAAAGCATTAGGCTTCGCCGTGTGTGATTGTCTGTATACCCGCCGGAGATCTTCAGGGCATAGTAACGGTTGAAGCAATCGGAGCGGGTAATATATTTCAGATATTCAAACAGAAAAGTGGCAGATTTGCGTAGTCTTCACATACCACAATATTTTCTTGAGTACACACCCAGGGTTTAATTTTCACGGGGGGAATTTTAGCAATTATCACTGATGTTTTTTACGGACTGATGTGGTCCTCCCGTCATATGTTCTGTACTATTTGCAGGCAAAGAATTCCGCTATGACTATTATAGTTTCATTATGAAACCGATTGCCGTATCTACAGAGAACAAAACATGGAGAGGCATTACCACATCACAAATAACTCATTGCTAGATCATAAAATGTTGACTATAGTGAATCTTTTTCTCTCTTTTTCACGGGCTCTCTTACTACAGTTCCGGTTGTTCTTTTTATTTTTTTACGATCATGTTTTTGTTATATCATATAGTATGGTTTATCTATGTAAACCATTGTTGGTTATAAATCATTGGATATATGGTGCTTCGGGTCCCGCTCGGGCAAATTAAATAATGGGAAGGCCTGTTGTAATTTCTTTTCTTTGAACTTGATTCGTGTATTTTCGCGGAACCGCTTAATTGTCTTAGGTAGCATGTTAATAAATGGTCTCAGATTAAGTTTGTCTTGCGAGTAACAATGTGACAACTGTCCCTATTATCACGTTTTGTAATTCCCGTAAGTGAGAGATTTGTCCGTTTAATGAACGGGAAGGCTCGCTGCACACATAGCCGCCATCGATCACCGCTCGGTCTGTGAAACATGAAATTTCAATGACGAAAATATGTTTACGCCCGCGATGGCGGTTTTAATCAATTCAAGTGCTTGCTATATTAATGACCGATATACGGCGAATGAAGATATACCCGCTCGAAGATATTGCGACCAATAAAAGGAAGGAAAAAAAAACAGCAGAAAGGAGAGAAAAGGGAACACATTTTGCCCGTGATGTTTATTTATGCGTTACATACATGTTGTAACACAAATGGAAAAGTGGTTTCGTGTTCGCAACACGTTTTATGAGCGTGAGAGAAATTTAATTGGAGAATATATTCCAATTGACGTACGCAAAAAAAGTCACATACGTACAAAGATTTAATATATTAATGATTTTAGTATTATGATTTAATACTTAAAAAGACGTTGGATTTTTTTTTCCTCTTTTCTTTTTAAACTTGACGAGTGGATGTTGAGAGACATGGAGGGTGGCTTGTAAATGTTCACGTGAAGGCGAGAGATAAACGTAATCGGGAAGTTTACCTCCAAGGGGGGGGGGGGGGGATTGTGAGCAGACGACAATTAGTCACCAATTCATGTTTTTTTTTTTCAATAAGAAATTAAAATTTTGATCCGAAGATAAAAGCGAATAAACAAAAAGGTGGGTGTTGATTTCTGTTTTGAACTTTTTAGTACAAAAGAAAAACATTAAGAGCACGTAAGAATTGTAGTGTACAAGGTTGACTAGGTTGACAAGGTTGATGCAAGAGTTTGAAATTTTTCAATTTTCTTTTTCAGTTGAACTATTAAATCGAAGTTTAAGTTATTTTTACATCTATTTGTTCGAAAAATTTGGATGCGCGCTAGAGTAGGTACATAATCTCTCATCCTTTTTTTAGTGGTATATAGCGCCCTCAATTATATTATCGACTTGGCTTTGAAGGCAGCACGCTCTAGAATACAGACGTTGAAGTTTCCTTCGCTTGTGTCCACCGTCTGTGCATGAAAGTCCCTATCTCGGACATTTCGGCAACATTCTCGGTGCGTAATTCTGTGGGTTGGGTATCTTAGTATGTGAACTGAACATCGAAGAAAACGAATTGAGTTACTAGTGAGGAATGGAGCCAATTGAAGCAATTATGGAAAAGTCAGGGGCTTTTAGCTGGGGGAGCATTATTTTTGTTCAAGATGTGTAAAATCAAACCGGACAAGGAACGGAAGGGTCGATGTCAGCTAGCGGAAAAAAATCTAACTGCAAAGGTACGGAGAGCTGAAAGTGCCATGAATGAACGATGTGTCAGCTTTCCTATGAGACCGGGTAACCTTACATCTGTTGAATATTCCCTTCAAGGCTTTAGAATCATGAGGGCCACATCACGTTTGCGATTTAGTACGTAAGTCAATGAAGCAATAATAATAGAGGTATGCTACCGTATGTAAGCACACTGCAGTACATAGAACCGAGAGTCTTCGCTTTCTCAATTTTTAAAATGATAGAAAATATGTTCATATAATTTGGAATGAGATTTGCAGTGGCCACCATTGAGAGGTATAGTGCTAAGAGACGGAGATGGGATTGGGAGTTTGTTAAACATTTACCTTATTCTGTAATTGTGACTCTTTTTAGTTTACATATAGCGGTAGAAACAGACGTAACACAGGCTGTGCTGCTGTTCTGTGGGCATTTGATGAAATCAAATCATAAACCGAATCAAAAATCAAATAATAAATCAAATCATAAATAAAATCATAGATCAAATCATAAATTCAATCATAAATCAAATCATAGATCAAATCATAAATTCAATCATAAATCAAATCATAAATCTAAACTAAAAGAGCAAATTAGAACAAAAATGTTAACGAAAGTTGTATTTTACTACAAACATTTTCGAAGATATCAGAAATGTAACGTCCGACAGGTTTTAGAACACAGAGCGTGTACAGGATGATCCATGCTGAAACAGTTGACTAATTAAAACAGGTTTGAGTTGTTTGATATATAAAGCTTTTTTGATTTTTAGTTATTTCCGTTATGTATGATGCTGAAGTTATTGCTGTTTGCTGTTCGGCAGTTTTTGCACTGAGTGATGCGTTCACGGTAGCTTATTTCCCTGAGAGATGCTACTTGATCCTTGTTGCTAAATGTTTTGTCTTACCAAAGTAAGTTTGGGTCTTATCACAAGAACCTTCGAAAGAATAGATGACATTAGCTTTAAGGGACCTAGGAGTCTTATCTTCCAAGGAAAAGTAGTTACCACCTTTCAATGTTTTGAAAACCACATGGCATTTCTTATTGATTATTCTAAGGTGATTAATTAAAGATCATTTAAAGTTTAGTGATAGATAACCTATAAATCATAAATTAAATCATAAATCAAATAAAAAATCTGGTAGGGGGGCGATTGTAAAGTCCAACATTTTCTTGTGCACTCCGCGGTAGTGGTGACTCTTAATGGTGGCGCTCCCCTTAGCTAATCTTGTTCGGTACAACCCCCCCACACACACACACACATACCCCATACAATAATATTGATTACTCAACGATGAACAAAGTCATAGATAAATCATATTTCGTTAGTGGAAACATCAAAATGAGAGGTTTCTTTAGAGAAGCAAATTCGAAAGGAACAAGGAAAAATATTTTGTTTACACATATGTACAAAATTCTCTCAAATACACAGTTCGATAAATCGTTTACGGGATCAAAAATGATCATCAGTCAATCATGATCAATAAATATCCAAACTAAATTCAAGCTTCACAAAGGATGGAGAATAAAAAAAGGAAAACAAAAGGAAAAAAAGGAAAACAAAGGAGCAGTTAAACAATCATTGATCATTGGGCGGATAAATGTAAGGTTTTCTTGGTAGGCCTATCTTTAAAAAAAAAAAGACAACCGGTGTAACTGGACTTCTAATAATATTACTTTGATTGTAACTGGGTTCCACCACACTTAAGGCTACATACGTATCAGCTGGCATACCATCGTACGCATGAGAAGCCCAAGGGAGCTAGTGAATCTGGTCAGTAGTTACAGAGCTTTTCAATCAGTTCTTTTTCTTCGATTTAACTAATATTTCCACAATTATTTCTTTATTACTTTCAATATTTCATGATTGTTTTTTTTTTATATTTCATGATTGTTTTCGATGTTTCATGATTATCTTATCGATTTTATTATCGTTTTTATTCGATTTTTCTGAGAAGCAATGAATCAAACCAAACAGAAACCATTTATTACTGTTTCAATTCGGTAATATCACCATTTTACCCTGAAAGCTTACACTAATGTACGCAGATGTAGAACACAATGTAACTTATCAGTCTTGCATTCTCAATTGATATACTTTAATAATACTGTTGGTATTCCAAATAGAAAATACAGATCAAAACCGAAGATTTGCCTTAAGTAAACATCCATCCATAGCAAGCTGCTGTCCCCCGATAAAATCCCTTTGCCTCTTAGTGGTGAATGTGTGTGCAGACATTTTTGTTTTGGGTTTTTTTTTTTTTTTGGCCTTTATTGTGTATTCAGTTCATTGATCACGTGTTCAGTGTCGTCTGCAAGACTTTTCTGCTTTACGATTGTGGTTTCGAAAACTTATTTCTCTAACTGGGACCCCTAGGGTCATGAAATTCCGTAGGAACATAGGACCTCAGGAACGTGGGAACCTCCCGGGACATGAGACCCTCCTGTGGAATATTTGACTGACCCCCTCGAGACACATTCAGAAGATTCGCTACCCCCGTATGTCTGACATTTTTCATTCACGATATTTAATCAACCGATTGATGGCATGTCCAACGTCGACATGGGGATTTTAAATATATATGCAAATTAGTAGACGAAGAATCTCAGATCATAAGATTTTTTTCACCAATGTCTAGCTGTCTAACTTTTGTTAGATGACAGAATTCAGGGGAATTTAGAGTACAAAAACAAGTGGATGCAGGTCTTATTTTATCTAAAGGCTTACCGATGCACAATGAAACCTCTCACAGAAAATGGTCAAGAACTCGTGCATTTCTCCCTTTCTCTCTCTCTCTCTCTCTCTCTCTTTATTTTCGCGTTTCATACTCCACGAGATGAGTCAACTGAACGATGTTAAAGATCATGTAGAATCTCTCTGTTTTTTTTTTTTTGTTGTTTTTGTTATCATTTTCTGCTTGTCACAAGATAATTAAAATGGGTTTGATGACACCAAATAGCAGCTTTTCTCCCGTAAGTTCCAGTCTCAGTGTTTATAAAGTCTTACGTAAAGCAAGCGGGTGTACAAGTATAAATATAAGATATTACGTAATGCTTCACCAAATCAGACGACACCATATATGGTGAAGAAGATTGAAGAATGCACGGCTTAGTGAGAGCGATGTATTGTTGGTGCTGTACCTCTAACCTAAGAGTCGTTGGCCGTGGCCGTCTCATCGTTCCTTCCCGTCGGTATCGCGACCGAATATTAAGTTTGTTAGCAAATGTCAACCGTATGACACTTTTAATGCAGTAAGTTCATGGTATTACCTCATTCTTGACGTCACATCGCTCTACCAAGAAAGAAGGGACTTTATCAGATTCTTTTACAGATTTTTATCTGCTAGAATTTCATACACAACGATCTCGTTGAAAAACAGAACTGGTATTAAATCTATCCTTTCCGTTTCCTTTATCTGATGAAAAAAAATTAAACTGGCTCAAATCCGCACAAAAGATCGCAAATCGCTGTTGTGTGAGACGCTGTTGAATGGGGGTAAGAGTTCAACCATTTAATTGTCATATACCTCGGCATTTTTCGTCACATTTTTACAAAACACTGTATTGACCTACAGACCGAACGACCCTCGTCAGCCTCTGGGCAGGTTACATACACATAGAAATAAAAAAAATCCCAAAATGTTTCAAACATTTTCGCCCTGTCGGGTGGGAACCCTAAAGAAAATTGTCTGTCAACGATATCAGCCCTCGAATAAGAACCTACATCAGTTAACTTACGAGAATGAAACGGGGGGGGGGGAGAAAAATTAACCTCGGCAATAATTAGTGAAAATCGTTCAAATATCATGGACGGTTGTTGTGATAGAGTACTAAAAATTGTGGTTTCGAGCAATTTTGATGAGACGTGGTAAAGCATAATGACCAAGCAAAAAAAAAAAAACAGAAACAAAAAAAAAACAGAATCTTGAAAAGGAATAGATTTTATCATAGACTGTAGTTGAATGAAAAGCGACCTACTATTTTGCCAACACACACACACACACACACACACATATATATATATATATTTTATTTGCCGTGGATAAAAAAAAATGAGGCTGAGAGAGAAAAAGAAAACGGACATTGATAACTTTGGGCTGGTTTTCTTCAAGTTTCGTTTTTTTTTTTTTTTTGAGTGTACACAGAAGCTAATCACCTGCGATTCCGCCGGTATGAATGAACACCCGTGACGTCACCCGAGGGTGTCTCCATTTTGCTGGCACAAACAACAAGCGAGGAGTTGCATAATGAGGCGGGAAAAGAAATGAAAAGAAAGAATGAGACTTTCTATTGTACTTTTATTTTGTTGCTTTTTATTTCTCCTTTTTAGCGGACCTTATCTTAGACATACATGAAAATTAATCAAAACTATCCTATCAATAAAAAAAACTGACAATTTCTCTCTTTTTTTTCGATTTTGTGTGACCTGGAAAGCGATTTGTGGCGTGACGTTTATCAATTTTTTATTTTATTTTTGGATGTTATTCTAATTATCGGTAATCCGAGATGTAGGCTATGAAGAAAATTTCCTTCTAGCAGTTTTTGATGTTGCACGATTCTTGGGCATCTGGAGGCTCTGACGTATGGCGTGGCTTTAGTACAGAGCAATGGATGGTGTGGGTGGCCACAAAGCTTATACCGACGACAGACCAGACGATTTTTTCCTTTCGACGATGGTGGGATTCCATTGTTTCTCTGCTTCCTATTGTTTGGTTTGGATCTATCTTATAAGGAACGGTAAGTTTAGCCTGGAGACCTTGTCCTCGATTAACGGAATAGCGACGTGTTCATTGTCGAAAAACCATTAAAACTTTAACCATTCTGTCTTACACCGTTTGGCTTAACCGTTTTCAAAGACACGAATCAACGATTTTTTGTTTTTCGTATTGTCAAACGTCTTGAAGTAAGGCAGTGATCAGTGAGGAAAAATGAGATTTGTATCCCCCGTTCATCTTTTTATTTTCTTTTGTGTGTTATCGAAAAAAAAATCATGGTGGTGTTGACTGGAGGAGTCGGAAGAGGATATCGATTTTGGTAGACGGGTCATCTACTTATGCCAAAAATTTTGATGTTATTTTGTGCGTCATATTTTACGTAGAAATAACGAAAACAACAGTTTATTGTATTACACTAATTACATCATTTAAATTAATCGACTCTTATAGATTCCAAATTAGACAGAGATTTGACTAGGCTCGGTATCAGTGACGATTTAACCGACTAATTTTCTACTCTCGTATTGTTGGTTAACGTGAGCGCACATATAGTTCTCCCATTGTCAAGTCAGTCCACGCAGCAGAGTTGGTTGCCATGGTAATCTGACGTAACGTACATGTCAAACAACGTAATTACGACATAGAGCTAATTCAAACTCAAATAAAGGAAAAACGGCTGGTCGGCATTGATAATTCATGACCTCAATATTTTGTATCCTTAAAATTACAAAGGCGGTGAAACATAATTACGTTTATCTTTACTTTTTTGTATACTATACTATGCTTCTTTTTTTTTAATTTTAAGGTGATTTCGTCCATGTAACTGCAGTTGCCTCCCATTGATTTCTTTTTAATGGTGGTTAATGATTGTATAGTGTACCACTTACCGCAAAGGACTATGTGTAATAATTTTCTCGATGTCATTGTGTATTTTACCGTTACTCTTTCTTCCTTTATTGAATTATTTTTATGAATTATTTATTTTTCTTCTTATTATTATTATCATTCATGAATATGCATATGCATAGGAATATTTACTAAAATGTATTTCTGAAAAACAAATACGATGAAAAAAAGATGAAAAGACTAGTGTGTGAACTTAGAGTGATGACATCTACTATTATGGAATGTTTTTCAAAAAGTATTAATACCACTGAAAAGCGACAAAACAATGAAAATGCAATGAGCATACATTAATTCAAATATAATATGCACTAAACCTGCAAATAAAATGCACCGAAGTAACTTGATGAAACTACGTGCAGAACAAAATTTCAAGAGAATGCAAAAGTTGATGGATGTTTGAAATAATGCAAAGAAAACTTGGCAGTTGGAATGGGATCTGGGTAAGAAAGGACTTGATAAAATAGAATGAAAGTAAATAAGCAAATAAGAGCAACTTTAAAGCATTTTTTTTTCAAATTTTATTCTGCACATTCAATTCGATATTCGTATTTTGGGAATGAGAGCCTAGAGCTTAAACGTCATATAGGTTTTTTTTTTTTTTTTTTTTTTTTTGCGATACAAGCGTTTTAACGAAATACCGCACGCCTCTATTTTCATCACAAATTTTAATTTGCTTTCGAACATTGTATACTGATGAAAAAATTTAAAAAATTAACAAACAAAATATCCATTGAATGAAATGTAAACGGCACGTAAGTGTCTTCACAAAATACCCAATTTTTCTCATTAGCTCTAAAATTTCAATGGAAATTCGTAGAAGTTGTATTGTAAGGGAAAGACAGGAATGTAGCTATACTCACGCATTTGTCAATGGTAAGTTAGTATACGTACATCAACTTTCTGTTCTTTTATAAGTTAAAAACATCAAACGTCATACTAAAAGAGATGGGAAAAGGTTTATGGTATAACGCAATACAAATTAGTACGATGTTATTTGACATACCTTTTTGTGTTGCTATGTGATTCTACATAGTTCGACGCATTACTATAGTACAAATGTGTTACCGTATGTTGTATATATATATGTATTTTATATTTGTGAGGTTCAAAATTTAAGATATGTTTCACCATTTTCCACTTATATCTTTTGTTTGTTTTTGGTGTGATGCCTCATATATGCATATAGAGAGTCCTGTGCGTGCAGAGACGATGAAGGTGTAGCCCCAGACTGACGGAATCTCCATTTTTGTTTCTAACTTGAACTTTGAACGTTATTTCAGTCTCTTCGAACACGAATAGACAATTAAATAAATAGATGTGAACAGATTAAAAGAGATTGGGAAGTGATAACAAGAAACTCGATGAAGCTTATGAAGGTTGATACCCCTAAATACAAAGCAATAAGCAAAATAAATTAAATGTTAAGACAGTTAAATATAGTAATTCAATAAATCGAAATAAAATATACACAAACGAAAAACAGATGATAGTTTAAAATAAGATGAAATTTCACTTGAACTGCTACTGGTTTTTTTTTTTTTTTTTGAAAATATTCACAGTTTTATATGTCACGATTGCATTAGGAAGAGAGTTCAAAAATTTTACACCAACGAATCGGATACATAGTTGGGAGGATTAAGCCTATAAAACGGAAAGGATAATTGATCGTTCGTTACGACTTGTGTAAGGATGGGTCTTATTACGAAGGTGGAATAGTCCTTGATTAAATGTTGTGAGGGGATGGGAAGTATAAATATTGAAAAGTCAACGAGCTCAGACATTGCTGCTTTATTTAAAAAGATTAAAGATAAAACGATTCAGAAAAGTTATTGATTTCATTATCTTTAAAATGGGCAACAAATTAATATTTGCATTATTGCTTCTGTTCTCTTTGTTGATCATTGTTTGTTTAGCTAATCACTTATTTCTTTCTTTTTTTTTTTGTTGTGTGTATTTTGTTCATTTCTTTCGTGATATATGTTCTTTTTTATTGACTTCGTACAGTATAGATGTGGCTATAAGCTCAGCTGCATGGAAACATGCATGCTTTCGTCACACAAATAGCCAGCCTGACTCAAATTGTCAGAAAGGAGAAAAGTCTTTGTGATTGATAAAACCTTTAACAAAATTCAACCACTTTCATAAAATTCGAACAACAAAATATTAAGATTTGTTCTCAAACTATGTAAGGACACGAAACCTACATTTTTTCTATTAAAAAGAGAAAGTATGGGAAGAATTCATTAAATTACTTTTAAATAAGAGGAAGACGTTTTTCCTGTGTTTTGTTTTTGTTTTTTGTGTGATAATGAAATCATGGATTTCAAATTGGTTACAACCCAAATTTTTATGTACATTCTGGATATTACATCTTAAGAAATAATAATTCGAACAGTCTCTACGCTCTCCTTCTCGTCTCCTTGGAAGCAAACCAAAAATGAATAAAATAGGTTTGCTCAACCCGTTTGGTTACTCAGAGGTAGGTAACGAATGAATGAATGAATGAATACTGTTGAGTTGAACATTCATTTCAATAATCAGAAGGTGCTGTCAGGGTTAAGGTGTGCCCTCTCGAGATGGTATAAGCTTCGGTGTTATCATGTGAAGATTGACTGATCAGTGGGCACCATGCTTAACAAATACGATCTTCTAAATTTCTTTCATTCAACAAAAGTAAACAACTAATAAATACAATTGAGTTGAATATTTATTATCAGCTGGCAACTTGCCAAAACGTATTGTTCTAGGGAGACAATGAAGGAGATGCGGTAGGGTTGAAGTCAGACACATTTCTGTCAATTGTTTAGATTCACCATGATGGAGGAAACAGAAAACGAAATCAGCTAAGACCAAATACGTAAATGGTTATCTCTTCAAGAAAAAGAACTCCCAAAAATATGAGAAAAATGGGAAGGAAATTAAATGAAATCCAGCATCTTAGAGCAACCTCTCTCTCCGCCCATCATTTTTTTTTTTTTCATTTTTTACTCTCTTTCTCCACTTCTTTCGAAATTTAGTTTCTAACATACTCTGAAGACAGAAGCAAGATGGTAACTTACATTTCCATGGAATGTGTACTTCAAAAGAGACAAAAACAATATGAAAAGTGTTTTGAAAAATCTTGAAAATGTTTTGTCATCCTACGTGTAACTGCAAGTTATCTCTTTGTTTACCAACTTACTTTCACAAACAAGTTTTTTTTTCATCCAAAGTTTATTTCCCGTCTTTCATGAATCTACACAATGTGTTTTATTTTATTTTTTCGTACTTGTAAAAATGACAATATTAATAATTGAAAGTAATCAATATTTCTTTTTCTTTCTTCCTTCTTATTTAAATGTCTGCCTGCATCACAATATATGTCAGTGAATATGTTTACTGGTTTTGCTTTTAGTTTTGGTAAGTTATCTTGTCAGCACACTGAAAAAACAAAAACAGTTGGTACACTTTTTCATAATACAATGCATTTGGCTTCATCTTGATTACAGCTGGTAGCAAGGGAAAAGTGATATAGACAAAACAATCCTCTTCTGTATATATTCTCGGTAGGTTAAAAAAAAATGGTCATTTGTTTTACTTTTTTATCATTTTTACATAGTTTATGTATTAAAAAATATGTTCCCATCGAAATATTTCCAATAGCTTGGTGAGAGATCCTTTTTCGTGCAATTTGTTCTTTTTGTAAGAAAATATAGAAACATAAAGCAAAATTATTACAAAAAAAAACAAGAAAATGCAGGAGATTTGATTCAAAATGCAGTGTCTTTAATGAACCAACCAAACTGTCATCTTTAAAGCAGTTGTAATTTTTATCTTTTTGAATAATAGATGGTATCTAAATGTCAAAAAATAAAGAACAGAAACAGGTGCCACTTTTTCTTTTTGCTAACTTGTCAGTTGCCAAATGAAAAGCAAGTGGGACTTATCTCGTATATCAGAAAGTATGACTTTACCATGGAAACGTTTAAGTGTCATCCTCAAGGTAGCCAGAACAAAAGAAAATTGTCAAACTTGTATGATTATCTATAAATAATACGGATGCATCATTTAAATTGTATTACGTCATCACTAAGTCAAATCTGACACGCAAATATGTAAATTCTGCAAAAAAGTTATAAACTACGTAAAAAAGAGAACCTATCGGTAATATTCCAAATACAATCAAATTTCGGTCAATTCGTACCTTTTAGTTTGAATTTTTTTTCAACTTTATTTGTTGATAAAGGTTGTTGATAAAAGTTGACGTAAAGAGAAACTGGACCTGAGATAAAGCATACAAATCAAAGCAAACACAATTGCATTTTTTTGAAAAGCTAATTATTACTGTTTTTATCCTTATTGTTTGGGTGTTTTGTTCTTATTTCTTTCTGTTTTATTTTTTTTTTTGCCTTTGTTTTCTTGCTCGTTTCATATCTGGCCAAGGCGATGAATTACAAGTATCGTTGCTAACTGCAGGACTTGCCTACGATTCAGTGGACACTTAAAGGCTTCCTTAACAAACAAAAAAAAATGCTTGGAATAAAATATTTAAGGCTTATGTCGACACACTTTTTATGTGCACACGAATGTTAAGCTTCCAACAAGGACATCAATTTCTTGCATCGTTCTGTGTGACCTCTCCACTTAAGTGACGAGAATCTCTGATGTGTGTGTAACCCCGGCCTGCATTACCTTCCGACACCAACATGGTATGACCGATTTCTTTTTTTTTTCTTTTTTTGCGCCCGCGCGTTTTGTATTTCGCATGTCTGGTATATTCATGTGATGGGCGCGATACATATTTACAAAGGTGTACACAGACCCTAGAGAATAGAAGGTTGGGGGCTACGGGGGAGGGGATATCAACCGATTCCATTTTTGTTTGCCATGAGCAAACCGTTCAGGCCCTAACTCTAGGAAGGATGAGATTCTTAAGATTCAACAAGACTTAAACACCGACGTATAAATGTATTCACCTGCTCAATAAAATTAAACGACAGAGTATACAATTTCGACTTTCAGGAAGGCGGGAAGGACCTAAAAGAGAAAGTTGGGGTTGTGGCTGAATGCAGATGCGGTCGGCTTCATTTCGTTTGTCAGAGTAAACATTTTTTTTTTTGGTCTGGACGGCAGTGAGCTTGTTCAGGTTCACCACTATTTTGAACACTGAATTACGAAAGTGTTTACTATTTTAAAGAAACATAGAACACATTTTCGTAAAAGCAGAAAGCGGACAGTCACGCACTCTCCAATCTTAACCTCTCCATTATCACCCCCCCCCCTTCAAGCTCCCACCCTCTCACCCACCCATGCATCTCCCACCCCGAGGAGATCCACACTAGATCAGTAACTGTTGAATATCTGTTTTTTTTTAAGGTTCTAATGTACTTATTCATTAATATTTTATCTTTAATAACTCTATGACAAAACAGTTCTGAAAACTACTAAAAAATAATAAAAATTATGTTTTCAAAAGTAGGCAAATTTAGGTCCCAAATGAAAAAGAAAACAAGAAACTGAGGGACTATCTTCTTGAATTTCATTTGGCTGTGGCCAATATGAAATTTTGATCAATTAGAAGCAACATGTTTTTAACCTTTTTTTATCTCAGAACATGAACAGAAAATGGCCAAAAGATAAATAACAATTACTTGAAGCACTGATTTGTTATTTAATTGATTCATAGAAATTAAGGAGTCTGTTGTGTAAAATTTACACATTTAAACAATATTCTTAATAATTACTAGTTATATTTACAACACCATCTATTCAAAGCGGGTAAATCAATGAAACGTACGTACGTGTTACGTCAGTGTTTTCACACTTCATTCATGATTTTATTTTAAGTTAGTTTGATCTCGGAAAAACTTTAGAAGTTTGATAAAAGATGGAGTTGAAGCCTGGTTAGTTTGCCTTACGATACATTTAGAGTCATCTATAATAGTTCAATATGATTTTATAAAAAAAATTGTTTTTAACCCTCGTCGCTTTCAAATTTCTTGTCAGAAGCTGCATATTTTGAAAGAATGTTGAATAAATCACTACATAGTTGAAAATTATCGTTTTCTAAGAACAGTCCCACGTATAATGAAACATTTAGGTCTCTTCAATCAATCACCTTTGAAAAGTTATGACCTATACAATTTCTCACGAAGGTACTCCTCAATTCGGAATGAGGGCGGGGGGGGGGGGAGGAGAGTGACGTAATTTCAGAGACGAAATCACGTGGTCTCTGCAAACAAGAAACTGGAAAAGTGGTAATTTTTCTTGACCCATATCACCAATGCTGACCCCATTCTGAGCAGAGATCTATCTCACAAAAATGTTTACAGGAACTTGACGGTCACACATCCCCCATTCGTCTTCCTACCACCATATTACAGACAGACAGACAGACAGACAGAAAGAAAGAAACGGACGGACGGACGGACATACTTTTTCCTATCTTGGCATCACATGCAAACGGGAGAAGAGACATACAGATTACAAACAAGAACATACAATAAGAATACATAATATGCTCATTTAATGCGCTCTTTCAAACGTGTAGGTCTACAATATTTTGTCTTTTTTTTCTTAGATATTTGCAAATTATCTAAGTTGATTCAGGGATCCATAACTTTCTTAATTTTTTTTTTTCAAATAAGTGGTTCATGCAATGTCGGTCTGTTCGTCAGTAACAATCGTTGTCTTTATTTCTTTCCCGCCCAGTGTACTTTTACATTTTATTAATTCAAATCATCTAATTTCCCCTCATTTTTTGCACCCCAATTTAGGACAAAATCATATTGTAATTTATACGAACACGCCTGGGACGTGCTAATTTATGAATATTATTTTGGGATAATATTTGCATAGGGGTTACGCTCTGTTACCCTCCTAGCCGACTTTGGTTGCCCAGTTCACCTTTGGCATACTTCTATAACATACCAAGGAAAAAGTATTTCCCCTGAGAAAAAAAAATAGAGACACAAATTTCTAGAAGATATCAAAAATAAAAATAATAACAATAATAAAATACTTTTTGAAATCTGTGGATCCCCAATCAAATGAATAAGCAACACATTCGAGAGGTATCTTTGGGATCCATTTCGAACTTTAAGGCACTCTTTTGTAATTTATCAGAACAGCTTGTGAGAAAAACAAAAATATAAAAAAGTTAAATAATTTTACTCGAATCGAAAGTTTGTAGCCAAAGAAAAAAAAAACTTTTTGCTTTACAACATGATAAACTTATTGTTCACTGTAAGTATTTTAATTGATAGAGAAAACTTGCAGTGAACGTAAGTTTGTTTTAAGGAATGTGTAAAAAAATTGATTGAAAAATAATCTGTTTATCTGTCTGTCTGGCACTTCCTGTTTTTCTTCCGGGTTCAAAGACAGATTGACGATTTTAACAGTATAAATGTGACGTGATGGTAACGTTAACCTCGTTGAATAATTTTTACATCTAAATTTACAAATGCCTTCCAAACGTTTTCTTGACATCGAACCCCGCAAACAAATGTTCACCCGTACCACATTTTTATTAATACCATTTCTATTATTTTTTGTGTGTGTATTATCCAAATGAGATGGGGACAAACGAAGGAAATATGTGGTCAGTTTCCACTGTGAATACACTGTAGAATTCTTCCCCACACGGAACTAGCAAGCGGTTACAAACGTCGTCATCTATATTCATTATATTTATTTAGTGAGTTTTTTTTCAGTTTTGTTAATTGAAGAGCTTATTTTTTTATTATTCAAGGCTTATGCTGTCGATCAATAGATTGCGTATTGATCAAACCAGATGAAGTGTTTCGAATGTTTCAGTTGTGTTGCATTATGGGATAGAGACACCACACCTTTAAAGCTGGAATATCAGTTGTACTTTCAATCACCTGGTCATTTACGTTTGTTCTCCGTCAGAGTTTCAGGGAAGAGAAAGCAGAGGAAAAGATCACATGTCCTGAAACCTGAAAGAGAACTGTCGACTCATCTTCCCAAATATATGAATATGAAAATTGTCTCGACAGTTTTGTCAGCCCTACAGAATTCAGACTCTAAATGAAAACATAGCAGCCAATCACCGTCACTTGAAATCAAATAGACAAATGGGAACGGATATAAATGGTCATCTATGCAAAAACAGGACTTAACGTTACTATGTAGTGCTATGACGTATTTCGCAGAATTTGACCTTCATTGGCATCTTTGCAACTCATACTCCAGCTTTAAGGTAGGATATCCCCGTGCTCTATACATCACATTCACATCAGATTAATCACTGGATCATTCCGACAAATATTACATATTTAAAATTTTGAAAATTTTTATGAAAAAAAAAATTCCTAACAAATTCTTTAGGAACAATTTCCTAAAGAAAGGATGACTTTTTTTAGACCCTTTTCAGAGCAAAGCCTATTATTTAAGAGAGGACTGCGTGAAGAAAATCTTGATGACGTCATTTAGTGACGTAAGTCAAAAGTGGCGTCCTATACATATGAATAGTGTCAAAGGTTACCGTAACAAACGTGCATGAAAACGAAATGCTTGTTTGAATTATTGTTTCAAATTTTTTTCTGATCGCCTTCAAATCTGAATATGTTTTCTATCAATTCACGAAAGAGGCTCAGCTGATTCTGATTTTTCTTTTTAAGTTTTATGCATTCTTTCTTATCTCACGCTATACCTTACGATCTCTTTTCTTTGGGATAATGGAATAAAAGTTTCATAGGTTCAAGTCAAGACTTGTCGACACTGGAACTTTTTCTGGGACGATTATTTTGCTTTTACTGTTATTATTATTATTTGCATTGTAACTTGTCTTCAACATTCAAGAAAAGAGATTTGAATCTCCCTTGAAAAAAAATCTCAATCCAGACAAATTCAGCTTAAGACATTGCTTATCTTTTACCCTTATTTCGCTTACTGCTATTCAAGTCCTTTGCTTTAAACTGATTTATTGAAACAATGAGCGCTGAATACAGCGGCGTGAGGGGTTTGTTACAATCCTCTGTAATCGTCTGCTTTCGTTACGAAAAATTCTCCACGATTCGAGTGAAAATGGGTTGCCTCTAAGTCCGGCGGTCTTTTGCGGGTGTGTCCGTGTGTTCGTCTGTCCCTCAATATCCCTTTTATTCTGGTCAAAGAAAATCTCACAATGCCTATTCTCAATACAAGAAATGTAAGTTTTCCAAATTGTTGGCTACAGTTTGAACTTGACCCCGAATTCCATTGTAATCTGTAGGCTATTTGGACCAAAAATAGTTTGAGAGGAGCCCCTCGGGCCAAAATAAGGGGAACGTAATGTTTTGTGTGAGATGTTAGGTGGTCTCAAGATATGACCTTGAAAAGGAAAAAAAGTCACTTTCGACTAAAGCAGGAAACTATATAAAAAGTAGGCCAAAGTCATATAATCGTATGTAACGAACGTTAGAAATATAAGGTGGATCAAAGCATGAAATAAGTTCGTCGAAAGTTGTTTAAGTCGTTGGTTGATCAAACGGTTTATAAGAAGTTTGTGATCAAAACGATTTTAACAATTTTCGTGTTACTATATCAGCGTTTATGTATTTGAATTTAATTATTTAACCAGATAAAATTATAAATTTACAACAAAAAAAAAATGAAAGGAGAAGGATTTTAATATACAATAAAGTGAAGTCACATAAGTTCGAAAAAAAATATGAAAGCAGGTTCTAGTTCACGTTGACGCAATCATGTACAGTCCAAGTTTGTTGCAGTCCAACTTTACCTAAGTGCTCTCCAAGAGGGTACAGACCATTTTCTCATAGTCTCCAAAATCATCATAGAACTTCTCAACAACACGAAGACAGCCGTAAAGTCTGAGTGACATATATTTCAAGTTACAGTCATTACATTTTACATTACAATTATATCACATACATAAAAGGCAATATACACCTCACGGTAGTGGATTTGTTGCGTAGTGTTGAATTCACCACTTTTCAGATAACGACCACTATTCACAGAGCCGGACCCCATCCCTTGGGATACCTCACCCCCTAGGCCAACCACCACTCCACCCCCGTCAGCCATGTGTAAAACTTAGTACATACACGGCGTCAAATCAAGCATCCTTTCGGCAAATCACAGGTACGGCACATATCATGCATCCGTTGCTTATCAAAATGCTCCCTTATTTTTTCAAGTGTCACTTCTACTTACCTCTGTTTCTGTTTTGCCATTGGTGAACTTCACCTTCATAAGAAAAATACTGAGGTTCCTGCCCTATCGTCCCTCGACCTGTAAACTGTATACATTCGCAGAAGTACAAATGTATCCCATTTTTTCCCCCTATTTGTTCCTACAGAGGGAAAAAGGAATATGGACAGGAGTTGAGTGAGCATGTTTCAGTGCACGTTTGCAGCATGCACACATGTTATGTCTACTTAAAACGATAATAGGGTTTGAGGCTTTGAAGAACAAAGAATACAGAAATACATAAAGAAAAACCGGAAAAGGCTCTTTTGATTCAATCGAACTTTCCAAAATTGAAAGGACTTTTTTCTATTTTCTCGTTCTTCTTCTTTATTTTTGGTTTTGCAGTTTGGGCAGATACGATTGCACCAACCCATCTACACCATACGTGTCCAACATATGGGAAAAATTAGTCCATCACTGTGACTTGGGAAGCAGAGGTACCGATTAAATCCTCAGAAACATTTCGCAAAAATGGCAAGTAGGAGCAATCGCATAAGACACGGGTTGATTTTTGTCATTTCTTCACTTCTGGGGAGGATTATCGGTAACTTTAGTCGCAGATAATGAATCTGTCATACACTGGCACTATACATCGTTCAACGTTATGGGGTATTCTACTACAAGACAGAAACCTTATAAAGAAAAACCGATTCCCACTATTGAACTGAACACTACTGCCTATGCTCTGCTGACATAGGCCTGCAACCGGAAGTACACAGTGAGAGGTTACGCGTCTTCCGATATCTGCAGTGAGAATGACCCACTTCACAACATTAACGTAAGGATCTCTGAGAGGCAATCAAGTTGGCCTTGTACAAGTTTTCTGAATTTTATTTCTCAGTTTCAATGGCCTACTGACCGATCACAACGTAGACCTATTTCTGTGGATTCATTTGTAAGTAACCTATATAAATCAACACTCAACGTTTCCCTATAAGCCTTACATTTTTAATACTTCTCTTGCGCTTCGAACTGTCAAACGTCTGATTAGTTTATGTTTCTAGGAAACATGGTCATAGTAAGCGGGTCGGAGTACAGTCATCCAATCACATCAAAGCATATAACAGGTGTACTTCGGCCAAGAAAGTATTGGTTCTTTGATAGTAAGGCCACGAATTATCAAGCGTTTTAGACAAAATATGTAAAATGTATCAATTACAAAATCATGAACCAGTCCAAAGTTCGTGGCCACGTTGAAAGGACTGCAGACAAGTTGACACAACTCATTTAAAGAACAAAAAAACAGTTACGTCCACTTTAAGAGTCTCCTTCACGTTCCAACGTCTACATATCCTTTCTTATTTTGCAAAGACTGGTCCATATCTATGACCATTGGAGATCGCTCCTACCGAGTATGATAAAATAATATGCCAGTGATCAAACACAAGCAAGTTCAAAAGGTGGAAGAAAAACGTACACCCAGTCAGATTGAAAAAAAAACAACCAAGATAAGGTGTGAACTGATGTACAAAAATTAATAATTTATAAGGAAGGGGGATTTTCTTGCTTCGCAAAAATACAAAATCAGCAAATTACTGACGCTTGTATCTATTATTTTCAATGCAATACAACAAGAAAAAAACGAGTCCACGAAATATTCGGTATGGTTATTGTACAGCAAAGACTTGTCCGTAACCTTTTTTTTTTATTGAAATAGACCTTTTTGAAAAAAAAATAACGAACTATCAATTGAAACATATCTCTGCTTAGTTTCCAACTCGCTTTTCCCAGAACCCACGGTCAGGATTTTTCCTTCATTCTCGCTCTGTTCCTGTAGTTTCCTGGCGCGGGATCTGTTTGACGGGGACTTGAATAGGTTAATTGCCCGAAGCTAGACGGTCAGCGTACGAACCAAACGATAGATCACCAACTCCGTAATAATCTCTAATTCTATATGCAGGAACAGAGGGGAGGAAAAAATGGAAAAGGAGTTTTAGTCAGAGCATCCAGTGAAAATTAAAGGTAGCTAGATGTAGAAGAACAGACTTTGCATTTCAATTTTAAGTAGTAAGAGAGAATATTAAAGTGAGTTTTCCCTGATCGATTTTATACATTTTTGATTCTGCGATTGTACACCCTCCGCTTTTTGTTTTATATAAACAACTTAAGAGAGAAGTTGTTTCAATTATGTTCAAAACCCTTCACTTTGGTAAAAATAATCCATATATTACCGTATCTCTGTTAATCGACATATTTTCATCGACCTCAAATGCTCGTTTCAACTTTTTTTTTTTCATTTTGTAAGTAGTTCATGATGATTTTTCTTGCATATCGTGGACGCTTGTCGGTTGAACGATTAAGGACATGTTTTTAATCTTTTAAATTGAATAATATTATTTTTAATATCTGCAATTCATCAAACGTTTTTTGCAATAGGAGGCATCATTCATGGATGTGGAATTTTCGTTAAAAAAAAACGTTAAATCCATAATAATAGCAAACGGATTGAGTAATCACATCATGATTATGAAATGAAGTTCGATAAAATTACAAAATTTTACAATTTATGGCTGGCTTCGTGTTTCTTTTCTTAACATCTACACTTATACCAAATTTCCTCAAACGAAGATATGTTACAAGAAATTGCAAGGTTTTTTTTTTCTTTAAACCTTTTTTATCAGCATTTTCTAAAAAAAAAAATAAATGAACGCTTGAGTTATCCGTGAGGCTTGCCTGTGAATGAGAAAAAAAAAACAAAAATGTTTCAACAAACAGAACAGCGCAAGATTATTAATGGCGCGGTTCAACTAATTCAGTGTACATGTACAAGGGGAGACTGTGCAGGGATTTATTTCTAATTAGAACGACGTGCAAACCTTAAAGGGAAATAGGGCGTTTAGAATACACCAATATGACATACAAAAGAAATAGCTTTAATCATTGTTAAACCATTCGGTCTCATGAATAAACATCTGCCAAAGCTTCATCTCCTCAAAACATTATGCATGTGATGAGTAACGGAAGATGCATCATTTGAATTTTGAAAAGTTTGGGTGAACAAATTAGTGTTGAGCAACAAATAACTGAATTTCTATCGGTGAGAAGCTTATTTCTTGAAAAGAAGGCCACTGTCCTTCCTTATTTTGAGTAATCTATCATTCTATGTCAACGAACATTGGTTTCAAAAGTATGGATGTTTCCTGTAAAACAAACGCCCTATTTCCTTTTAACATCTTTATATAACTATGGAACAAGGAGACATTTGATTCAAAGTAATCATCGATATGTTTTGATGCTACGGCGATGATGGGGGGGGGGGGCGGACTTTGAAGAGTCTTGATACAAGGGCATCAAGGTAAAGTTTAAAAGACTCATTTTGCCTCAGAATGACCCAATAAAAATACGATTTTTGTCCTTTACTGGAGAAAGGAAAAAGACATTCGTCTTCTGTGAATAATTTCATAAAGTAATAAGAAAGAATCAAGAATAATGCATATCATAAATGTCATAACGTCTTGGTTTCTGATCAATGACTGAATTACAAGAATTTCATTTTTTTTTTAAGTTCTTGTTTGAATCCGCCAGTGTCTATTGGGATCATAAAAAATGTTCAATAGTTGGGGTTTTTATTTTACAATTTGTGAATTCTCTTACATTTTGTGACCTCCAAAAAAATATGGTTTCCATTGAGAGGTGGCACCAAGGTAATTATGTCCCAGTTGTGGGCAAGGTCAATTTTTTCTTCATATGTCCTTCATCCTCAGTAAATTTTGTCCCCACATCATCATGCTATTCTTGGTATTTTGTAAAGTAACCCAAACAGAAGAGGGAAAAAAAGAGAAGTGATCATAACCTCGTAGTAAGAAATATCACAACAGCTTGTGCCAAAACAAATCCAAGAAAATGAGTTCTCTAACGAATGACAACAAAAAAAAGTGAAGAACTTTATTTCTCTTTTCAAACCGATACGGCGACGATAAGAAAAAAAAAGGGGGAGAGGAGCGACCACAAGGTATGGTATGTTGGCGATCATGTTATGGCCCGTTGCTTCGGTGTCATGGTCAATAGATGTACCTACCTGACATCTTGCAAGGATATGACAGAAGGCTAGCTGGAGATTTTAATGAAAAGTCATTAAGACTAATGATTCTTGGATACCATTCTTTACAAACCTAGGCATTATGAAACCGCAGAGTAACGCCTCCGTAACTCTCTGAATTATTTTTCCCCCATATCTCCTTTCTTTCCATTAGAATATTTCACAAACAGGCATAAAAAAAAGTTCTCAGTCGATTGAGGCTTGTGGTAACACAGCACATGCGTGTACATTTTGTTTGGCATGTGAGTATTTGTCCGTCAGTGAATAACACGAATGTGTCCTTAGAAGATACTGGTATGGGAAGTTCATTGTACCTGTATCTGCATACAGTTTTGAGGGATAGTCAATAACGACCAAAACTGAATTAGTGATTTCAATCTACAGCAGAGCATTACATATATATATATATATAAATATATATGTAAATATTTATATATGTAAATGTATATATATATATATATTCTTTTTATATATCATACTCTTTTTAGCTTTTATTTTCATCATCCTGACTTTTATTTTCAAGAAGTTATCCTTAAGGATACATGAATTTTAAAAACGAACAGCTCATTGTACACCTATATAAAGACCTGCAAAGGAGGATTAAATTTTCCCTTCACTTTGCGGAAGGTTATCCTAGATTTAATTCTTTATTCCCGTTGAATATCCCACTCCCCTTCAGGAGGATGATCGATAAAAACTTAGGTTAAAGTCAACGATTAATAATTCAACTGAAGACTTACATAATCACTTGCATAGTCCTATGAACTTTTCCCTTAATCTTCTGTCAAATATTTCGTATCATTTTTGTTTAAGAAATCATGACTGACGTTGCGTGATCGAGCCACTTGTCTTTTTTTTAAAGGGGGGTTGGTTTGAAAAGGGGGGTGTTGGAATCTAGTCAATTTGTCTAAAGCAAAAATTTCTTCATACGAGACTTTTAGTAAAGGTTTTCCGTTTTTCTTGTTGTTTCTCTACATGGAATCGTAACCACCAGGATTTGATAGCGGTGCTTCCTAAAACTTAGTCCATTTATCCAGTCGTTTTTTTTGTTTCATACAAAAGATAATAAAAACCTAGCTAGCCCCCATGTTTGCCAATCTCTTCGAACAGTCAGTCTCTGAACCGGTCATCGTTATACCTTTAATTGGGTTATCATATTTTCATCGACTATTTATTTCATGATGCTGTTTCGTTTTCTGATCGAAAGCGATGGAGAAGTTTAATGTTTGGGTTGTATAAATACCGCCAATCTATCTCCGATTGGAGGTGGAATCAGTGATCGGTTGACCCCTTAGTATTTTTCATTCGGTTGCTCTACTTAAACCAATCCATGGGCAATCCCAATCGTCACGTGAAATAGCAAGTACCAGATGCTTGCTTCTCCTTTCTCATCAAAAATAATGTTTTCTTCAAGAGTAAGCCTTTATATCAATATTCTCTTTGTCGAATGCAAAAGGTTTGCTCAAACCGTTTTCTTTCCAGCTATTTTTCTCTTTATCAAAAAAAAATCGAACGTCTTTGCTTATTCTTTTCATCTTTTATTGTTTGTTTTTTTCTTCTCGTTTACGGTACATTTCAAACTTTACTGACATCTTTGTGTCCCTTTTACCATCAAAAAGTAAGTCACCTTTTTTGGCTTCTGAAAGGAGCCATATTCATATTACTGCTACCTCCTATAGGGGCTCTCCATCCAAACGGATGACGGAGGGAGAGAACCTTTGAAAATAAAAAAAAAACAGACAAAAAAAAGCAGAAGGGACGACCGAGAAAAAAATACAAAACTGACGGCTCGTCTTACACGATCTGTCTAAACATAGATTCCAGTTTGATGTTTCGTTTTATTTGGGGAAAATTTATATTTAGATCGAAAAGTTAGACCCCGTTTCTGGTTGCATCTCCATCGCCATATTTCCACGACAATGTTTTCACGGTACTGTATGCCAACCCACTTCTGTGAACAAACATTTTGAAGAGCGGAGAGGTAATTACGAGATAAACTTGGTTATAGCTCGGGCTCTGCGTTGGGTTAGAACCACCCATCGCGAACTGAAATACGAGTAAGGGTGACTTTTTTCAGAATTCCGAGAAGGGCGGTGCTTTCATATCGCATCTAAGCCTCGACAGCTGTAATATTCAATCGGTATTTCATCTCACGGTAAGCAATATATTGAGTGCGGTAAGCACTGTAAGAAGAGATAGGAGGTTGGGAGGAAGAAAAAAAAAACAACTATGATGGACAAAATATGAAGATATAGGCTTAATGCCAAACGACAGTCTCAACATCGAGGGCGCTATACACCATAGCCTCTTACAGTGCACGAAGGCGCGTGCATCACGACAAGGTTGACGTAGCTCTGGGATATATAGGTTAGCAGGTTACGTATAAATATGGAATCGTCTTTTATCGTCACCTCCAACTTCGTTTCTCTGTCGTGAACATCGTTATCATGTCTTACAGCGTAGTCGTCAGCGTGCTGAGAGCGTAGCTGACGTAGTCGTCGTTAACGTTATAGTCATCGTCCTCTACGTCGTCACCTTCATCGACGCCACCATCGTAGTCAGCGTCGTCGTCACGAAGATGAAGAATAATACGTTGAGAAGGTGGGGTACATTCTCAGATCGATACCTGTGTCATTGAAAAAAAACATGAAAACATTCGTTCATCTGTTTCGTTTTTCTTTTTGTTTAGAATGAGTATCACGTCATCAGAATAACGTGGGAATACATGAGAGGTCCATATATCCGGAACAAAAGTTACCGATGATCTTCTCACAGATGATAAAATGACACGGTGAGCCTTTCTGCTACGTGTGGCTACGATTACCCATACGTACCAGTTATAGGAAAGATTTCGTAGGCCATACTCAACCTTAAACAAATTTGTGGACTACATTTCCTTAGATACAAGGATCACTGATGTGGACAAAAAAATTATGGGGACATTTAACCATATCTAAGGAGACAAAGGAATATTGCAAGATATCTTTCAAAAAAAAAATAGAGTAGTTCTAAGAAACCAATCCCTGCCTACCACTTTAACACCGGAAAATGAAAAAAGCCATCATAAAAAGCAAACGAAATCACCATAGAGGTGTATTTTTTAGGTGCTCTGTTTCTGAACAATTTCAAGTGGTCCAGAGCCACTCAGCCACTCTCCCTATCTTAAATTATCGAAGTTTACAAAAAGACGGATTAAACTGAAATGTGCATAAAATATCAACGACATTTGCAAAATCAGTATTTAAAATTATCTAACAATTTTTTTTTTTTTTTTTTTTTTTATCACATTCGCGACCAAACCATCCACATCTTTCCATTGAAGTGAATTATTTATACTTTTATTTTTAGAGCTACATATCGATAAAGGACGAAATGAGATATACATTCTCAGGTGCAATAAACTACAAAATAAAGAATGATCAAACAAAAAAAAAAGACGATTAATGTTATGTTCCGGCCCCCTCCTCCCTCAAAAAAAAAAAAAAAGAGAAAGAAAAAACAGATTCCTTCACCGCTAGGTAGGTATTTAAATAATGACATCACCCTGTGCACGATAGGAGAGAACAAAACATGGACATAATGACATGACGAGGTGCCTACAGTCATGTATTCATCGTTAGACCTTACATGAAACGGTGACGTTTATTAAACTCGGCGGGACGAATATTAACCGAGGGGTCGAAATGATGCTATTGCTTGTGTACTATTGATCGTCAGTTGCTTTTATTTCAGCACTTACAAAAGGACCATGAACTCGTCCATTCCTCGGAGAAGAGGAAAAATTGGGAGTCAAAAAGTGACCTACATTTTCCTTCTTTTTTTTCCCCCTCTCATCTTTCTTGCTTGCCGTGTATGTTTCAACGAGAGAAGTCATGCCCTACGCGGTAACATTTTCCGCCTCCGTAAAAGAAAGACGAATGCGTTAGCTCGTGTGCTTATGTCATCGAGCACCTGTTTTCCGCCAGTCTGCTCCTTTGTCTGTTACCGGATGTCAAATTGTAAATGTAGTTAACTAAAATTGTGAAACAACTGTCTCATATACGTGTCACTTGATATAACTACGTTATGTTACTTTATGTAACGTTTTTTGTTGTTACATAAAGTAACGCGTACCGCATGACACAGTTTTTTAGTGAGTTTTGTGCATGACGACATACAGACAGACAAAGACAGAAAATTATTTACAAGGACCAAACAAATTTATATTTCACAATGATCCTTTTTCGGGACTCATCAAGCGAATTCAGGAATTCGAACCACCGAAATTAAGCACAAGCGATAACTCCTTTCTGTTGCATCATATACGTTTGCTTGTACGTACCGGTTACGCGAGAAAAGTTCGGCCACCGTAGGCCTACTCGCTGTATGTATACAGTCTCTCAGATGGGCATGTACTTAAATTGCATAGGACGCACCCCTGGTGCTCACTGAAACCGAGTTAACCAGGCAAAATCAGAAAGAGAACCGAGACCGAACAGTACACATATGTGAACGCTGTTGCTTGATGTTAATTCTTCAGATTTCATCTTTCTCCTGACGGAGTCCCCAAAAGATCATTGGTTGTCAACATTAATTCCTTTAAAAATCAGTGAAGACTAAGCCAGACATTTTCTCCTTTTTTCTGGCTTAGGAGGGGTGGTTGAGTGATTTTTGTCACCTCCTAGTCGTGTCCCAATAGTTGAGATACATGTGGCCACAGGAAAATTTTGGGGTTATGCGAGAAGTAGACTGGAAGAGGACAGACTACGGTAAGACGGACTGTACACAAGAAATATCTCGTAAACTGAACCCAAACAAATTTCTGTTAGATTCAGCTTACAAAAATCATACAGTAAATATTCCCGTCGGGTCTATCATTGTGCTCTTCTGTCATGTGCATAATGTCTGTAGCGTATGTTTGATTTGAGAGGTTCCTAGGTATGATTGGTTGGATATGGCTTGAGACTGATCCACTCATGAGACAGGAAGGGGAAATGTTGATAACAATAGGCTAACTTTTCTATTAAATATAAGCACAGGAGAAAACACCAGCCGGGTGCTCTTTCTACCAATGTGATGCATATTAATGTAATTATCATGTAAACATTTCACTCTTGTATCACTTTGTTCTGCGAAACCAACCGTGCACCGTTTACTTAAGAAAAACAGTGAGAAGAAAAGCTGTACTTGAAATTGATACCTCTATCCACCTCTGCCCTATCCTCTCGATACCTCTATCCACCATGCGTTAGTTAAAATGTGATCCACTGAAACAATCACTTCTCGAAATCGACCAAATTATTACAATCAGGAGTTCAAAACCCGAACTCAACTCCTTGGCGGCAAACTTGTACAAATAGAGGGCGACATTTCGGAAAGCATCTTCTGTCCCAAAGGATGAGCTCGCGCACAGGTTAACGTGAGACAAGTACTGCGGAATAGATATAATTGAACAGGTACAATGTACTATACTTCAAAGTTCAGACAGAAATAAAAAGGGGTTTGCCCCTATAATGTGACGTTCAGGAAGACCGGCTCTGTTTTGTCGGGTCGAGGGCAAAGATTGGCAAACACTGGGACCAAGTAGGGTGTGAGTTGCCTGAGTTTTGTGTTGCAGGTGTGAAGAGCTGCAATCCGGTCGAAGCACTATAGACAGGAGGTGAGAAGTGAACTCATGTGTTACGTAACCAACTAGTTTCCTTAGTAGATAAGATATCAGCGGACCAGTAGGCTGCGATGCAATATGGTGTGGTTACCAACGAAAACTGTGATCGAATGAAAATAATGCTTAGAATAAACAACGAGTAGTTTATGTAATACTTCATTAGGATCTGGATCTTGGTCACGTGACACCGCTGACGTGATGAAAAACAGTTCTACAATATTCAGAATGAGCGTATGCATGCTACGTTCCGAAAGGGAGATTGGTCACGTGATACCGATACCCTTTTCAAGGTACTCACAAATGTTTTATTGTGACTTTCAGTTCGCCAGTCGACTTCCATGTACCATGCGACAATCACGTGAACAGTCAGGAAATTACATCAACGACGCATTTCCCGTCACTTTCCGTACAGGCCGGAATTCACGAAAGACAATATTTTCCCCCGCTCTGGTGTATGTATCAGCAAACAACAGATGGAGTACCATAAACAAACGAGAGCAAATAACGAAGATTGTTCATATTTGCCTACCAGGCATTGAAATGTCATAATAATTATGCTAAAATTTCCAATCGCGAATGTATCGTAGGGGGGGGGGGGGTGGAGAAGTCGGGGGTATAAACGCAGGCTTTCCACCTTTCACCGTAGGTCTCACGGTGTCTGACATCGTCTCACGGTAAAAAAAAAAATGCTGGATATCGCGGTGAAAATCACTTTGACGCAGGTAATTTTTCTTATTTCAGAACAAGGTCAATGCTTTCCGTTGCTGGTCATTACTTATTACTGAATCGCAGAAGCATTATCGTAAGAAAATGTGACTGATTTAGCAAAGCATTATTTATGTCGAACTAAAAGTACAACTTTCAAGCACAGTCGGCTTTGCATGCATGTAGGGAGCATTTTGAGCACTATACCTTCATTAAGAAGGTTTGGGAAAAAATGAAAATCTTCCTAGTTCAGAGAACACTTTTCATAAAATTGTATGAGCTTTAACTTTAAATCTAAAATCTTCAGGTTCGAAATGTGATTTCAGTCAAAGATTCCTTGCGACGACCTTTATTTTTCGCTAATTTTAGAGGTCGGCAAGTCTGTAAGATGGATAGGACGAAAGGAAAAGGGTATGTTACCGGTGATTAAATATCATCAAAATAGTAAAGGACGGGGGAAATATGTATAAAATAAAACGACTAGAAAGCACAGCCAACCTTCGTACAAAAAGTGTGTCGTTCAGTTGACCGTAGCTTCCTCTGGGCGTTTGTTTTAAAGTTTTACAATAATACAGGGACTCTTATTCTGACCTTTAACTCAGAGCTATATTGTGCGTTATTGTTATAAAACAGCACGAAATCACACAGCGATGGGTAAATATATTCCCAATATACTCCTAGGGTAAAAAAAAAAATGAGATTAGTGTACAAAAAGTGAGCTTATGACCACATCCCTCACAAAAAAATTATGGCCTTCAGGCTAAGATGGAAAACTTGATTACACGTTTTTTCTTTTTTTTTTTTCCTTCTTCTTCTCCTCCCTGTATTGGTATCTAATCATGAGACCTTTTTTTCTAAGCTGAGGGTTGATATCTCGAGGTCACGCTACTCCTTGCTAAGATTGATGACCCCGAAGTTATGCAATATAGTTCCGAATCCTTGTATTCATGGAATGAGAAAGGAGCAACAAAAAAAAAAAAAAAAGAGGCGAGGGGGAGAGGGGTGACACGCATGCCCTCTAAAAGAAAAAAGAAAAAAAATATCGATCACCGCGCAAGGCGTTGACAGAAGAACAAAATGTATTTATTTCGTTGATAAGAATTATTGACGAATCGTTTGCAGTCTTTATGATTCATGTTTATGCAAGTGCAATAAATTTACTACCCCGCCCCCGTCCCCGCCCTCTCTCCCTCCGACTTGAGTGCAACATCTACGCCCTTGTCAGCCCTCCCCGATTGACCAGAAAGGGAAAAAAAAAACAACGTCCGAAGTACAGACACTAAAGGCAAGTGCAATCATGGGCATGGATCTTGGAAGAAGGGGGGGGGGTGACGTTGGACACGTTCCCTCACCTTTGGAAATGAATCCATGCCCATGAGTGCAATAACAGTAATTTAAAAGAAAACAACGGAGTTTCGTCAAGTTTGGTTTATGAATGTGACCTTTACACCTTTACCTCAAGTGGTTTCCTCTTGTTGTCGTAACGACACCTCCATGGTACACCCCCCCCCCCCATCTCGTCCATAACAAAAGCCATTAGAAGTTTCGGTATAGCAAAACACATCTGGCATGTCATACTGTTCAAGTTATGGTCACACGGTAAGTATCATTGGACAGCTGGTGTAACGAATTTACATGGCAACTCTTCGGGTTGCCTCCGGCCGCTATTTGTGGTCATTCGGGTTTGGTCGATCCAGTCACACGTTTGGTCAACTGGGTCAGGTGAAAACGTGCTTGAGTAAAATGGGTCTGTCGACGGGATATTGATGGTCAGAGCTTCCAATTATAGGTGCGACAAGGGCCAGGACAAAACAGGAAAATACCAAAAACACGATATAAATAGATACCTTCCTCCGGCAAAAAAAAAAAAATGTTTGGAAAAATGGAAAGGAAAATAACCCCGACACCGGCAACTTAAAGATGAAGATGGCGCTATTCAACTATGCGTGACTACTTACCCATACTGTGCACTTGAAGGAGAAGGCAAGTCAGGACTTTTGACAATGTTAAATGAGAGACTAACATATGGGGAACACCATTACCAAATTTCAGTTAAATACGTTGCTTACTTTCCAAGATATTGCAATTTGAATCTTCATAAAAAATTATCAGGAAGCTGCCATTTTGAAATTGTGATAACATCACCAGACCACATGTGATTGAAAAGCTTTTGTTTTTCTTTATATTTCATTGTCAATAAATTTTAACAGTCATGCATAGATTCAAGTCATAGTATTAATGATTTGATTATTGCATGATACACCTCAGTAATTCAACACAAAATGTGTACAAGTGTGTTTCGGATTGATAGAAATAATAGGTAAAGAATATAAAGAAATGCATTAAAATTTTTGCTATCAGTGGTTATGTGACATCATTATTCGACTTACTCAAGTTGTTTTACATTCAACTTAGGCAAAAATGGCAGCACCCTTCTCTGAATTTCAAAAGTGTGTAACTTGGGCAGGAAACAATATCTCTGAATGAAACTTTGGGAAGATGTTTATCAAACACTTCTGCTTCGTTTTGATGAATATATTCCCAGGGTTTCCTTCTCCTTTAAGAATGTTTCCGTTTGTTTCTGGTTGTTGTAAAATAGAATGTATTGCGATAATCCTTGAAGACGTGGTTTTACAGAACTATCCTTGAAGTTTGAACGACTTCACTAAACAAGTGGCTTGCTGACTTCAGTTGCTTGAGTATATATACTTTAATCTGACAGTGACGGACCATACGAAGCACATTTTATCATATTGCTGACATTAAAACAAGATTCACACAACCTGTTAAGGTATCATAAAAAATATGTTGTGATCACATCACTGAGTAAAGGAGAACGCTGACTAGTTTAGTTTAATTAAGCAAAGCGTAAGAAAGGACAATGTCCTCATAAAATGACCCTGAAGGAGCAGACATCCCCAAACCCATAACAAATGACTTGATACACCTACATTGCATTGTAGTTTTCCACTGAAGACAAGGAAAGTATAACGACTCGTCTCCTGTCTGTTTGTTTGTTTGTTTGTTTGTCTGTTTGTACGTCTTTTTACCTACAATGTGCATTCAACTTCGAAGTGAAATTGAAATTGTAAAATTGTGGGAACACTATCTAAGCGAAGCGCCACCGTTGCTTGGCGTGGAGTGCACAAGAAAACTTTGGGATAAAAAAGCCTGGCAATTGTACTGTCAGTGTTTTCTTTGAGCTTCATCACTGTTCTTATTATCATCGATCTGATTGTCACTAGAATCTGTTGCAGTCATCAAACCAATTCGATTCACTCTTCGATTAAATTATTGTTCTATGTATGGCGGTAATATCTTAGGATTTCGATGTGTGCAGGATTCCATGCTTTCTTGAAAACAAAAAAAGCTGTAGACTGTGCTGTTGAAATCCATGGTCCCGTGTGTCTGTCCCTTTGAGCTTTGACATTCTATCATTGTAATACTGTTATAATATCTTTCTGAACTGATTTATTATTAAACATTTTGAATGGCAAAGGCAAAAGCTTCGTAGATATTCGTACATATTCGTAGGATTGTACATCGTATCAGGGTCGTGTACTTCATATTTGTTAGTGTGAGGAAACCCTGCTGATCATTCTCTTAGACAATACCATTATGTTGCTCTGTTGTTGCTACTCATTTGTTGCTACTCTGTTGTTGCTACTCTTTTGTTGCTACTCTATTGCTGAATGTGAGAAATGGGAGACTGAGTCAGCCCCCGGATCACCCCACCCTCCTCACCCCCTCCTCACCCCCTCCTCACCCCCTCCTCACCCCCCCCTCCTCACCCCCCCCTCCTTCTCGATCCGACCCTGACTATTCATATTTGGCATTTGGACACACACATGTTGTGACACATTCGAAGCGGTTTCTTGTGAAGCACTGCGTGTGTATAACGCGAAGCCAACTTTGCCTCGATGACAACGAGATTTGTATGACAAGATTATATGACGTCATTACTATGGATTTCACTTCTACTATACGGGTTGCGATACATGTGTAGGGGTAAAGTGCAGGGCCCTTGTGCTGCTCTACCAGACACAATCAACGCTGATCAGTTCATAGGTGTCGAAGTAGACAAACGCAACTTGAAAGCCACCAAACAAATTGGCGATGAAAAGATTAATCTGACTTTGATTAGAATTCTAAAATGTTCGTTATAACTACGTGATTATATTTTATCTCAAAACTAGCGGGGGAACTCTGACCCCCTACCCCCCATATCAGTCCTTTAATAGTGGACGAGAAGTTATCGGCACGTGCAAGTTGATGCGACGGAAGTCACGTGGAGAAAGAACGGTAAATGACATGTGCACCCTCCCAAATCGACAAATGCATTTACACAGGTAGACACACACACACACACACACACACACACATACAATCGTTAAAAAGGACATAGTGCACACTGGAAGGACGTTCAACCAAGAAGATGATGCCATAGCAACCTCTAACTGCACTATAACGTAATTGTTCTTTTGATTCTTATTGATATCTTTGAGGTCTTTCTTAACATTTACGGTTGGTGTAAATAATCGTGGACAACAATACATTACATTAACAGCAAAGACTTTCTGATATGCATAACCAATCTGAATTTGAAGACTGCCCAAGGATGTATTTTTTTTTTTTTTATGTTTTTGAAGAAAAGAGAGGTCAAGGGTATGTCATGAATACTCATGACATGAATATTTACATTGACATGCAAGCTGGTGTATTTCTTGTTTCGCTTGCAACTTAAAAACGGAGACAAGTCATAATCTTCACCAGGTTTACCTTTTACATCATTTTATTTTATTTTTCGCTTTCTTTTCTTTTCTTTCTCTCTTTTTTGTTTTCTTTTCTTCCGTTGTAGTACAACGAACTTCATGAGAACTTCTAATTTGTGGTTGTTTGATCACGACTGAAAATCCGTAGAAGTGATCTGAAGACACGGTTTGAGAGAATGGAACGGACAAGTACACTGCACTAACTTGCACTTTTCGGGGCTTCAAAAGTGAAATGAACTTTTCCTTTCTTAATTTTACGATGCGTGTCAGTATTACACGTTGTCAAAAAATTGAGAAGCTTTCAACCTCTTGGGGTTCTTTTTACTTAAAAAGGGGGAGGGGGGAGTCAGATAAACTCGGCTATAGTAGATCGTTCCACATTTATTGTTAGAGAGAGAGAGGCGTTTTAACGCGCATGCGTTATTAGCATTTCGTGACATCGTGGAGTTTAATATATAACACTGACTGTTCATTGCAAAAATGTTGTTTAAGTAATAAAATGTTCAATTTACTTTTATGTCAATCTTTGACGGAGGTGAAACAATGTACGATATGAAAATCATCAACTAATTAGAGAGACAGATCATAAAGGGGAGGTGACGACAAAAACAGTCACTAGAATCTGTGCACAATGAAAACCTTTTCGCACGTAAAAGAAAAAAGAGAAAGAAGGAGTAAAATGCTTAAAACAAAAAAGAAAGAAGAAATAAAAGAAATGATGCAGATGTAGCTACTTCTAAGTGATTTTCAAATCTCATTTTGATGGTATTTAAGGGCATGCATTCAGTGAACGCAGACAGATCGATAATTTTACAAATTTACCTTTTAATTGAATAAGACGTTATGAAGAAAATGAAAACACGATGAAAAAAAATTCTACTTTAGATGTTTCCTCTGTCAGGTAAAGAGAGAGATTGTTGGGAGAACTCAAGAGGTAATCATGGAGTTCCGGGTCACTAGAAAACTCTTTTTTTTTTCACGGAAAGTACTCATGATCTTGTTTTTAGCTATTTACCTACTTTCTTAAAACAACTGAGTAAAATTCACTCAAGAAAGAGCACGTACATGACCCGCCGCTCGTGGTAAGAGTGAATTTTACCCGAAATGGAGTAAAAATCCCCTCCAATTTCACTCCATTCGCTCTTATTGCAAGTGGGTCATGTTCACACTCTTATTTAGGTGAATTTTACACATTTATTTTTAAAGAGGACGCCTAATAAGTGACACCAGCCACGTATTTATTCCTACATTTAGGCCCACTGACAATCTACACTTTATTATGAAAAGGGGTTGCCTGTGGTTAATACCTTATGGTAAAAACTGTGACTTGCCACAAGTGACTCATTGAGTACCCTATTATCGTTGCTTCAGTTGTGTGTCAGATGTTCAGGATTTGACCATAAGGGTGATATTCAACAGGTGTAACAAAGTATCATGAACATGGAAACAAACCAATTATAAGCCCACTTATGACAAAATTATATGCCACGTGGCTGTGCTAGGTCATACGATGGCTGAGTTTTTTTCGCAGAACTGGTGTATATGACCAATCGTATCGTTACGTAGCGGGAAGGTTACACGCGTTTCATTATCAGAAGTTTGTCAAGTCACTTATCGCCTTGCGATGAGATATTCTGAATATCAAATGCCGTAAGTAAATACCGCGATGTCCACTTTAAGGAAGCAATTGTTGGACAGAAGAACACCCACGATTTGGAAACCCCGCTGGACTAGTTCAGTTTCATCAGCTGCTACAGGGACATGATCCTATACTAAAAGGTTGAAAAGCACATGACGCGGGACAGAATATAGTAAATGCAGACCATTCGATAACAATAAGAAAAAAAAGAAACTTGTCCCAGTCCCCAAAAGGGAACATGTGCTCAAGCTTCAAACTTTCAGTTTGCGAGGCATATGTGATGAAAAATTGATGATTGGATGTTTGTCGGTAAGACCTTTTCTAAGGTTCTAACAAATCCTGTGATTTGTCAAATGAACTTCTTTCACTAGTTACATCGATCAAACCAAAAAGCCTGCAGGGCACCAAAGAAAAGACTGAAGGCTATAGCTATTGGCGGTCAGGCAACCATTTGGTAATATGATTCGATGAGGTACATGCATGTAATTGACAATTATACAGTGATGCATGAATATTCATAGTGTGAGGTCATTTAGACAAAAGAATCTCTGTGCCCGATTTATTTTTAGAACACACATTCTCATCCGGTGATGGTATCAAAACTTATTCTCCAAGAAGGCAATATTAAATTGAATTTTCCGTTCTAAAATCGGAAGAAGGGAAAAATAGAAAGGATTATACTTACCTTTCATTTCTTCACTGCATTTAGTTGTCAGATAGACTAAAATTTCTAGAGAATCTTTGCAGTGTGTCGTAGATACGAATAAATACTATATGGAAGGATGCAGCAGAGTCTGAAAAGTCATCGTGCAACTGAGAGTGAGTTACGTACTGGTTTTTTTTTTAGAAAAGCTACGTTTTGCTATGAAGAGCCTTTTTCAAAGGTATCGGGGCTCAACATAGTCGCCGTGATTTTAAGAAGGTACAGGTGCCATCTGTCTGTCAACAGATAAATAGTACTATAAATGCCCGAGGGGGGTTTATGAATGACAACCACAGACTGGAAGTAATCATGAAAAGTAAATCTAAAAATTACCTTTTGCACGACACCATGAAAGACAAAGTAGACAGAGAGAGAGAGTGGGTGCGTTTGTGTTTGCGGGAGGGTTGGGGAAGGGGTGTCTGTGTAAATATGCTCTGTTTGATAACTTCAAACTTCAGGATAACCTTCAAACTTCAGGTTTTCATCAGTATGACATTCTGTCTCGAATCTCTGAGTGAAAAAAAAGCACATACACACACAACAAAGATTTGTATTTAGAAGGGTTAACCATTTGACATTAACTAATGTACTTATGCGTGCATATAATGTGTGTATTTATAATCGCAGGCAACAGGTTGTCCTATACTATCGTGATCCTCTTCGAAAAAGCATAATGTTATTATGATGGAAATATGAGGATCAAAGAAATACCTTGAAGAAGATGAAAATATGCTCTAAATGTGTCCCCCAAACTCCTCGTTAGACCCGAGCCAAACAAATGTGATGTTTTGAGCGAACCTTACATGAAAGTCAATGATTAGCCACTTATAAAAGAACCAAAAGAAAAAAAAAGAAAGAAAAAAGGGACACAATCTGTCTTTCTTCCGTATTTGTTCTTTTTATTGTTTGACCTCGTGTGAATAGAACAGAAGTGCAACCATCTAAAAGCAAAATATTCTGGCTTGAGCGTTACCCTGGCAACCGAGGCTCTGTGTTTTTATCACGGTTGGCTTTTCATTAAATGTGCCCTCCTAAGGCACATCATCATGCAACCATATATAACTACTTTCATCTCATTACTCCACATATAATTAAAAGTAACTTTCGGCCAATCGTTTTTCTACACCGAATGTGAACGCAGTAATTTTATTCATCAAGAGCGCCATCTAATCGTTTTATTTTTGGGAAAACACTTTAGCGCCACACTTGGCCAGTGTTTCTTCGTAGAGAGCACCCACTCCACTTACCGTAGCGACAGATTGTCACAAGTCGAGCGCACTTGATTAAGACACCTCACATTGACCTCCCATAATTCATTCCCCGCTTACCCTGGCTTCCATATGAGGGACACTGTTAATCCTTGTGATGCTACTGCTAAGTTGAGCAAAACTCTCGTGAAACCCTTCCTTTATATTTCATTACCTACTTAGAGCCCAACAACAATCCACTTAATTTCTCTTTGCACCTGTGTCGTGATATACTTTATACAGAATGCGACGAGAGGGAAAGGAGAAAGTGGAAGGGGGGGGGGGGGGGGGGGACGCCGGAGAAACGGGGGTTTGTTATGATTGCCCAAAGGACTATACTCGGGAAAAGATTGGTACACTTAAGGAGAGATGTTTTTAATCGTGTCTATATATTGCAACTCGTACAGGTACCTGGGAAAGTGATTTGGTAGTTGGATCGTCAAGATCACAAAGGGGCATCACATTCTTTAGTCTAGAATTCAGTAAAAAAAAAGGCATTTTGTGTTTGACGGAACCACCATGCTATTCATTTCAGTGAGTTATAATACACATTTGAATCCAGGTATCACGTCATTTTACCATTATAATGCATGGACTTAATTTATGTTACGGTGCTCCCTCTTATAGATTGGCAAGGTTTCTGGGAGATTTTCTCACTCCTTAACTAATGTTTATAGCCAGTGTACATGACTGAATGATAAGAATAAAAAAAAATCGGTTTAAAATGATTGCAGACCTAATTTGAGCCAGAAAAGTAAACCCAGCTGGTCGCGATTATGAGATTATTGATAAATAAAACCATGACGTGTCTTTTCGGCGCTCTTTCAGCTTTTATCTTAGAACGGTAGGCCTATTTCAAATTGCGATTACTTATTCAGTTTCTTTTTCGGGGGGGGGGGGAGGGGGGACAAGTGGATGTTTCCAGACTGAAAAAAGAACGCACCCACAACTCAATCATGACTATTCACACCATCACTGGTCGATCTTACTGGGGTGGAGAGTTAGCTTGGTGGTTAGAGTGTCCATCTTGCAATCAAAGGGTCCCCAGATCAAATCCCGGTGGAACCACTTGGAAAATTTCTGGGGATTCAAATTTGACTTGTTCAGTAAAGCTGTTTACAGTGGTGCTGAGGGGGTAAGTTGGGTTCCTGTTGTCCGATTTAGGTCTTGTCCGCTTCAGGTTGCTTGGTACAGCTGATGGGCTGCTGAGCTGGACAGGGTCTCCACCCCTCCCAGCCTTTGGGAAAGTGGCTTAATACTGGGGGATACACTCTCGTCCGTCGAATGGGGACGTTAAATGGCGGTCCCGGGAGCAGGTTTGGGTTTGCATTGGTTTGCATTGGCGATTGTCTGGTTTCACCCCTGCCTCGATATCCTCTGGACACTTATCGAAAAGAGTAGGCGAATCTCGCCGGTGTTCATCCACGATCAACACGGTATAGGGTCCTTGATGAGCCCATATGGGGCTTCCTAATTCTCAACTTTCAAATTCAATACTCCGGTGGATAAGTTTGGTAAATATCATTAATTTGCTTATGTAAGGTCTACAGCTATAGTATAGAGCACAGAAATTAAATAAAATTTAAAACGTTTGGCACTTGCCTTGCCCTTCTTATATCTGAGAGAAAAGAAAAAGAAGACAATGATGAGAAAATATAGTTCGTTACAGTTAGTTCGTTGCAGTAAAAACCATCTACCACGGAACAGAATGCATGCACGAGCTATGACGTCAGCGCAGTACACATTCACCCCCTAATGCGCGCCCCTCCAAAAAATACGAACATATGAAACAACAACACCTACATGTTTCTAGCACAAAGGATCAAAAGATGTTGAAGTATATAGCCCGACGTCACGTTTTGTGTCAGGTTTCCACTACGGCCTTTAAGTCTTTACAATATTGTTACACCGTGGGCTACAATACCCCAAAAAAAAAAATATGGACAATGAATAAAAACCGCCTAGCCGTGTTTGCAATGTAAATATATCATATCGAAAATATTTTGTCTGGTCCTCCCCCCCCCCCCCTTTTTTTAGGTACTAAGAGTCTCTGTTTTGGATGAAAATATTTACCGTCAATACTGTTGCGTGCAATCGATATTTTAAAGAAAACACACAACCATGTCATGTTGGTCATATTAATGAGGAACCATGTTTTGTGGGTTCACTGTATAGTGTTTAGGGTCTATAACTTATAATTTCATGTGTATTCTAAAGTTAAGAGAGCATTATTTTAACTTGTTTCATTAACATCAGGAATAGTCAGTTTAAGAGAACAGAATTAATGCTCCGACGTTGATCTTTAGCTATATCAAGAAGTTACATTTTCAACCAAACACCGTGAAAAAAAAAAAATGTTTCATAAAACGTGATTTGAGGTCCATTTATCACGTAACAAACAAACAAACAAACAAACAAACAAACAAGCAAACACATAAAAATATAGCAAACATCCAAACAAAGTGCATAAAAATCTACGAGAAGCCGTGATGCTGTCAACTTCCAAATCTTTTTTTCCTTCAGCAACATGGAAACAATTTTAGTGTGCTCCTTTTCGGAAACCCCGTATAGCCAGGCTACCGATTTTTCTTCTTTTTTTGGGGGGGGGGGGGAGGGAGCGCCAATGTTAAAATGTTGCCACCTGGAGACCTGGACTGGATACCCCTCTAAAACAAGGGGTGTCCAACTCCTTTAAAACTTTTTTGGTACTTTTCAATGGTTCTTTGTGGGTATACTGGTGCAAGATTTTCCATCATTTCTCCCTGAATTTGTATTAAAAAGCAGCACCTTTTAAAGGTTTTTTTTTTTAAATTTTCTTAGGGGGCACGTGCCCCAGTGGCTACGTGGCCTGAATACTAGGTCACTTTCGTCAACTTGACAGCTTACCGTGTTGAAGACGCTTAATACTAAATGTTTAACACTTCCTTTCAGCTCATGGGGTTGGGATCAGTGGCTAGCAATGGCACGTACTGGTCCGTGTACCACGGAAGTTCAGCAAACAAAGGAAAGACAAGAATTCATGGGGAGGGGCCTTCCTCCCCCCTTCAGATGTATTTCTTCCCTGCTAGAGTGATGTAACTTTAGTCACCATGCTTCGCATATAACCAGTATAGTAGCTGTGATGACAAAATAGAAACATACATTTATCTCCTTATTAGTATTGAAGTATTGATTCATTTTTTAATAAAACTATTTAATGTGACCCGTAACCTGAAGTAGGTCGCATTAACTTTCATGGTAACCCCCATTCACCTTGTCCTAAATAGACCTACGTGTTAAAAATATATATATGTATATATATATATATATATATATATATATATATATATATATATATATATATATATATATATTTATAGTACATTTTATGCACGTCATAATCTCTGAGATGCAGTCACCATTCCACGAAATATTATATGCCCTCCTCCTCAAGTCGCCATATAGCTTCAGGATTTCTGGAGCACATACTCTTCAAAAAACGGCTCCTTGTGATTTTCATCAAAATTCAAACCTATAACACTTCAATTATAGACGTATGACATTTTTGACAATATTCCCGCGTCAATGCACTATCCGATCCCTGCTTACGCCGTTATATGGCCCAGCCCCTTTATCACCTTCCTTTTGAAATAGCTGTATATCACATATTCCAAAAAAAAAAAAAAATACACGTATATTTCATTGTTTCTCTGACTGATGGTAGATGTGAATTTAATACCCTCGCCTTGATGGGACTTCAATTGTTTCCCTAGATCCAATTATCTCTTTAACAACATGCAACAGAACTTCACTTTATTGTTTGACCGCGACGTAACCTCTGCGATATTCTGTTCTCGACTTACCTGACTAATTTCCGGAACAACGTAAACAACATCTATCGGAATTCCTCACTGCCGCGCTAGTACGTACATGTGTGTCGCCAACTTCAGTGGTGGAAGTTACTATTTGGTGAACTTCGAAGGAGCTTACGAACTCAAAGTGAGCGTGTTTTATGGAGCTATTTGAGATCGTCTAGGTCGCAAAAGAAGGCGAGAGGATTTTTAACTGGGCCGAGAGGATATAAAAAATGATTTACCATCGTGGAGCAGTATTTCTGGAGTTTTAAATCGTAAATTTTAGTGTTTTCTGACCGATATGAATATGCATTAACATTGTTCCGTCGTACGTGTTGATTTACTTCCAGTACTTTACTATACTGTACTATAGCGTACACGCAATACAGCATATGTCACATGTATATGCTTCACACGCACGTTGAACAATACTAGCCTAACCTTACCATAGCTGGTAGTAAGGGTGGTACTGTTTTTAGTGGAAAGTGATATGTTACGGACGTGCTGATTTAGAGATAAAGTCGATCTCGTTACCTTACCTGCCACGACATGGCAGGGGGTGAAGGGCCCGACGTACGTATTTTGGAAAGTTTGAGCATACATATCGGTAAGTTTTCCCCTATAAGTTACTTTTATCCTCCTACGAGCTCCTTGGAAGTTGTAATAAACTTATTTGCAATTTCACACACAGTCCGACCTATGCTACAAAGTACAAAGTTAGCCTTGTATTAAGTTGTTATAGTAATACTACTATTTTACTAAGTTCTGTTTAGGGTTACCGAGTCTACAGTATATGAGACTCGCTGAGAGCCAAGCCTAACTCCGACTGAGTCATCGGTTACTGTTTAAGTTCCAGGGGAGGACAGCAGACAAGATGCGTACCTCACTGAATTATGGTAGTCCTATGAATCATCAGGCATTGATACATTTCAATTTCCATTCATGATTAAGTAGGAGTAAATCATGATGCAGATAACATTAACAATACTCTGTGTAATAACTTCTGGGCCAGTGTAAAATTGATGCCTGTCAGTGTCATTGACAATACTGCCTACTGGGAGACTGAAGGAACTTTAATGTAGCTTAAGCCACAATAAGGTCATGATTTGTAGAGTTTTTCAGTCAGGTAGTTTTGTACACCGAAATTGCAGATTAGATTGCTTTCGTGAGAAGAATGATAGATGAATGATTACTGGTCAAGTTACATCAGCTGGCAGTCACTCATACCCTTTAGATTTATTGTGTGGGATCTAGAAAGGGTATTTTAACCAGAAAGTGTGTCAGGTTGAAATTTTATTTATGTACCTTGTGCCTGATTTGAAAGTTGCATAAACAGTTTAAAACTTGAGTCCATGGTTTGAAAAACAGGATGTCCAGGTTGGGAGCAGTAGCATGGATGTATAAAACTTACAGGCATGTAACGTGAAAGTCTTGGAATTTCTAGCTGAGCTGGAAATTCACAATCCACACAAATCTAATAATCTTGTTTTCACAAGTCTAAATTTCAATTTTACTAGTAATTTGATCCAATATGCTACGGATTGTACCTTGAAATCTGATATTTTAACCAACATTTTAACCAACATTTTTTAGTTCACGATACGATGTAAACCTGCCAAACTTCGCTCACTTATCTAACATTAGCATGACAATCATTACCTGAAGAGTGTCCTTGTACACAAAACCTGAGCCTAAACCTACAGTAAAAACCCTGTAAAGAAGCTAGCAACAATAATGGTCAAGAAAAATTCCATAGAAGAGTCAAAATCATGATTTGAATATTTGTAACATTCGGCGGAAACTGCGAATAGGATGCTCTTGGCCTAGCCTACCTCTCCTACGCAAATGCAGTACTGAAAGGTTGACTAAACAGGCATGGGCGATTAAATAAACAGTCTCAGCTTTCTATTCAGTCATTTCAAGCATTGTAGTAAAAATTTGTCCAGCTATTTGGTCATTGCATTTTAGGGCTCACTTTTTTTAAGGGTGCACGAAGTTTGGCAGTGCGCGAAGTTTGGTGTATGCACTATACAGTGTACATGTAAAAAGAACTTACTAGTTTTAACTGTTGCTTTGAATAATCCAAAAATTGGATACAAACATAACTTATGCCTAGAGCAAGTAGGCGTAGTCTAAAACACAGGCTAGATTACCTAAATGTATTCCCAAAGATGTGATTTCCTTTGTGATAGCAACAGTCAATTTTCATGGGTTAAGTCAATTGTTTGGGTTTGAAGAAAAACTTACTTGGAACCGTGATTGGGCACTTTTATAAAATGGGTGATGCATTTCTGGAAATTCTTTGAATTATTTACTCAACACATTTGCAAAAAAGGATAAAAATTCTACAGTAGGTATGTGCATTATGCAGTACTAGGTATTTTCAGTAGAATGTTCTCTGTTTTATGCCATGTATTATATCCAGCAATGATTTTCTTGCATATGTGCATAACTATATTTAAAAACTGAGGGATCCTTTACAAAGGTGTTGTCTTGACCATACACAGTACAGTGCTAGCGTTCATCGTTTGTTGACATCCACATCAAGCAATTGAGTGGCAAAATGCTTTGTACAGTGAATGCTTTGTAAATACTATGATTTCTAACTTAAGTTCTAATACTGTGCCAACTTTGGATGGCAATTTTGTATCGATTTTCCAATGGCATACTGCAACAAGTGCCACAGGCATAGTTGCAGGTGAGGATAGGTAAAGCATCTGCTAATAATAGCATGTAATATGCTGGTAAGTGCTGTTGCTATAAATCAGACTTTTTCAAATGGTCGTGCATGTGCCACTTGTATAGTAACATGTATGCGACATGGTATGGAGTTGTATGGAAACAATACTGAAAGAATATTTAAAAAACATTTTGTTTTGAAAAAAAGTTGTTATTTGATGAAAAAACTGATTTAATTTTTTTAAAATTTTTTGGTTCCTTACGTCAACAAAGGAACCAGTGTAATCAGGTTGGCGTGCGTGTATATGGGTGTGTGTGTATGGGTGTGTATGTTTGTGTGAGCATCTGTGAGCGCATCTGTGACACTTGCTTAAGTATGTTCTAAATCAATAAGGGTGAGTCAGATGAAAATCAAACTTGGTATGTAAGTTGGCCATATTGAGAAGGTGTGCCCTATTGTTTTTGGTGGAGGTCAAAGGTCATATGGGAACACTGGGGGCAAAACTCTCTGTCTCTGTGACACTTGCTTGGGTACGCTGTAACTCAATAGGGGAAAGTCAGATGAAAGTCAAACACAGTGTTTTGTGGCTCTTCGGGAACTACTCAAGATTACAATAAGTGTGACGTTATGAGCATTAGATTACTGCTGAAAAACTGCTGTACATACTGCCATGTAAGTCACTCCTTTGTATGCCTGTTAGCTATTTTCATCCATTTGCCTACAGTAGCTTGTCTTTAAGTGATTGCGTGTGTACTAAAAACCAGGAGGATAAGATTATGTTTGATCTTACCTTTTTCTTTATTTTTAAATGGCCACGGGAGGTTATACATGGATGGACTACGTCTTTCAATGGAGGAAAATGACAGTACTTACTTTGAAAAGCAACAGGATTGGCATATAACAGTAAAAAACAGAAATGGTATAATTTGAAAGTTAACTGTTCTTACAATAATAAATATACAACAGCACAGGTCTCTCTGGTGTATCAAAAACATACTACTCAAGTCGTTGCTCCTTGTTCAGTATCAGGAATTTCAGTACTTGGTGAAAGGAAGCACTGTATTTACTTATAACATACAAACTGATCACAACATTTGGGTGTCAGTGATCCTGAGTTGTTTTGACTAACTGAATATTCAGTACTAGTATACTTCCCATGGGCTTGTTCAAAGAAGTGCACCGTTGATTTGAATGAAAACTGTCAACCACTACTTTATTGCATTCTACACTTTTTGTCGTTAAAAGAATTTGAAACCATATGGTAGAATTAACCAACTGAAACCTATTTATTTTCCCAGATTGTCTGAATGGTGTAATTAAAAGCCTTACCAAACTTTTGGAGATGAAATTGCAATGTTTTTACTTTTTGCCTACACATGCAATCACTTTAGCTTTTACACTACACCCTACTACCCCAGTTTGTGTCACTTGTCTGATAACCTTACCTCTTTCGTCTAGATGCTGTAGATATACCAATGTTTTGGAGGAGGACAATGAATGGTATTGTCCATTTTCAGCACTCTGGTGTGAAGATGATGGTCCACACATTAATTGTTTGATGTAACCAGCTAAAGGGAAAATAAAAGAAAACTTCTTTGCAGTTATGCTCATTCAAAGCATGGATGAAAATGCTGAAAAGTTGCAAGTACCGACAGGGAGGGGTTCGTTACCCCATTACACAACCTTGAAGATGATGAATGATTATTTCTTACAGAGCTCTAGTCCAAGTCCAACAATTTTTAACCCTGGTATTCCAGGATATCAAATTTGTCACTAGGTCACACTGGAGTTTACTTTCACTGTAACTGACTTTGTTGCCAGTACCTTGCTGTCTTTCAGGTTTTATCTGTTCCTTTTTTTTTTGGTTTATGTGTGTGTGGGTGTGTGTCATTTAAGGACATCAGCCACGTTGGCAAGGACGTGTTTTAGTATAAAATGTTGGACTATGTTTAGATTTTGACAAAGCTGCACAAACCAACGTGTAGTGAAACTGGTCTTTTTGCGAAAATGGGTGTTAATGTTCAAATCAACACTCACCCAGTATGTACCTGGTAGCACATGTACAGTACTTGAATTAGTTACTGCACAGGAAGTGTTGATAACAATTTGGAATCTATTTGCATTTTGCTGGATTAATTCTTGCAGGAAATTTACTATGTTAGTAAATCATTTAATGTGTATGAAACATTTTGAAGGCAAATTTCAATCAGGAAGGAAAAGAAAAAAGCATTTTTGCAAGAGGTAACATTTCTGGAAAGGTTCTTTAACACCTGATTAAGGAAGTCCTGTACACTCCACTGCAGTACATATATACAGGATGTAAGGCTAAGTGTCTCGAATCTTGGGAAGAATTTCAGGGGGCAGCTAGTGCTCTATGGTCACTGTATTTAGCACATTGCATAGTAACTTGGGGGGGCAAGATCTCCTCTGAGGGGCATGTATACAGAAGGTCGTCGTCCTGAGGAGATTTTGGGCGTCTTTGATGCCACAACTACCACTCGACACCATCAAGTAGGTTTTGTATGTTGCAGAATGAGGACGAACCATACCCAAGAATTTTTTTCAAACTTACACGCATAATTTCAAATGGGTCAATACAAATTGCAGGAACCGTCAAAGATGTCTCCTCGCTGCAATATGAACTCTTGTGTCACGTCCACGGAATCTGGCCTTCACCTGCCAAAGGCAAAATGTTAAGACAAATGTTTGATGTTGAATATGACAAGTGCTTCTCCATCCTGCCCTCAGGCTTTCGGTCTGTCGAGCTAAGGTACTTTACGCACTGTACCTGGTGAAATATTCCCTAGTGTTACAGATGTCAAACCATGGCTTGAAACTGGAGTTTAACCCCTCTCGCGACCACAAATAATGTAAACGTTGCAACTTATTACTGTAATGTACCTATATCTTTGCTTTGTAAATGTGCTGTAGAAGTGATTGAATACTTTGATTTGAATTCCAGATACCATTCATAAATTAAAGGGAAATGGGGCATTTTACAGAAAAAATGGTCTTTAACACCAATATTTATGGACACAGAATGACATACTGCACATTCTAAATAAAGAAGGAAGGTGACCTTCTTTTCAAAAAGTAAGTTTTTTACAGATAGAAATTCAATTATTCGTTGCTTAAAAACTGCTTGTTCAACCAAACTTTCAATAATTCAAGAAGGAACTCAGATAGAGATTGGGTCTTCAGATGGAATTAAAAAGGAGACATAGGTAGATCCACATTTTGTTGTACAGTATAATAGAATACATTCCTTTCTCTGCATTAGTATACTGTTCACTGGTGGTGAAATAATACTGTACACACTAGTGAGGACCATATAACCATTAATCAGTTAACTGCGAGGGATTAAAATGTCATAACTTACATCCCACCGCAAAATTAGTTTTCGCAAGAAATGTCTTTTTTTCATAAATTTCATATTAACACTGGAAAAATGATACATTTGAAATATATAACACCAAAGCACTTGTCTGTCTTTTTCTTCTTTTGAAGCAAACATATGACAAAGACAGTATCTTTTTTCTTATTTGTAGGGGTTCTTTCTAAATCATAAGGCCCACTCAAAACTTTCCACTCCCTCATTTTCTGAGTCACCTTTTGACTCAAAGTTCTAGTCAAATAAACATTGCGAAGCTTCTCATGTCGTGAATCCGGCTTTTCTTGAATAAAGTGGGCAATTGCAGTCTTGAAATCAGAACGAAAATTCACCCGTGTGCTCGGCGCAGGGATGGTAACCAACGTGCAGCTAACTGAAGAACACTATCATGTCCTACTTTAATACATGACCAACGATTTGCAGTATGAAGACAAATACGTATCCATCCGGTGGCAGGCAAATAGTGAACAGATAACAGGGCTAGAGGGTTTTGCTTTGCACAGCTTTCAATCTTTCAAGCGTGTAATTGTTGGTTAGCAAGGCATTGTGCGACACACTTTTGTGTGTATTGTAAGAGGGTAGATATAGTCAATATGCGATAGCATGTAGTTTGGACAGGACAGATGTATTTCTCCTATGCAGTCAACTGGTTAAACTGGTTTTTCCTTCTTCATACAGTACAGTAGGAGGGGAACCTTTTTGTCACGACTCCCCCCCCCCCGCTCCGATGATTTCTGGTTCACAATTTTACAAACATCATGGTGCATGGTTCAAATTCTGCTCAGTTCTGTTTCGTGCATGGCTAAAGTTCAGGAGTTTTCGATTTTTCAAATGTTGTTTGAGATGATTGATATATTGATGCCATGAGTTTTTGAAGTACAGTACAGTAGGCTGTCTCACTGAATGCATGTACTGTACTGTATACCAATAAAGCATTGACTGTATTGGACCATGCTGTCGTGATGTGTCGAAAATTACCAACTTAGTGTAGACTGAAGCTATCCCTCATGGATGTTGCTTTTTGTGTTTCCTTTGTCGAGATGATTTTGTTTGACTCACAAATGTAAATTTAGTGAAAGACACATGACAATGAAAAAGGATTATGGCTAATAATGAATAGTATACTAATGCTGGCAGTACTAATGAGGTGTTCTTCCTTTGAAAACTTGATGAGTCGGTATTTTTGGTGGATTTTGTGGAATCAAGGAAAGTCAGTGACCTGTAACTGTGTTGTCTGACGTGGCTTGAGCGTTCATGAAGCAGGGCTGGAAATAACTGACAGCGAAGAGCTGTTGTGCCCACTCTGTTTGTTGAGACGGGCTTGAAGAGCATACCCGACATTGGTGTCGGTGATCTCTCCTCACTACAGTGTAAGCGCTGGTTGAAGGGTTTAGACTTCCCTGTAGTTAAATGTTGCCACTGTTTCTCTGCTTTCAAAAGAAAGAAGTTTGGCACTAAATTTCTTACTGTGCTTTTCTATTCCAAGAAAATTTGATTTTGGTAAAATGTTTGCAACATTTTGATGGATTTCCCCATTCAATAATGTAGTCTGTCATTGGCACTAGCGTCAGTGTCCTTTGTCAGGAATATTTTCCTGACAAACATTTTAGTCGTGCCCTTTTCAGAGCTTATTTCAAATCCGGATGGAAGGAGTACATATTCTTGCATAATTTTATTACACCACTTTGTATTATTGCAAAACTAAAATCAGTCTGTACAAACAAGATGATTACCGATCGTTTTTCCTATTGTTTGCCGTTCCTTCTGGATTCGGAATCACAGACACCCACTCAAGTCTTTACCCTTGAGCCTTTAACAGAATTTTAAGTGTTAAATCAACACACTGAACGGTTTCCGATGTTACCCACAGCGGTGTCCCACAGGTATGGCTTGATCTGATCTCCCATTTGCTCTTGTGCTTCAGTGGTGGGGTTCTTTAAGTTTTTGCAGCGGCTCCTCAATTTGGACCTGGCTGCCCACAGTCTACATTTGGTTGGGTACCCCCCCGGTACCTGGAAGTGTGTAGCCTATAACCTCTGTTAGGCTACGAGTTTGTTGCGAAGTCATGCATGTGACAGTTTGCGGTTGATGTTGATTAAAACATTCGCAATGTGTACAGTATCTGACTGTACCCAGGGGCATGACAATGAAGCGTTCTTAGTTCTATAAAGGCATACAAAATGGAAGTGGAGTAACCTCTGGTTGGTCAATCAGCAAAATAGGCTACTCACTGTAAAAGGTAAGCTTTCATCTTGCACTCTCAACTAACACAGTTAGAGTACAGTGATTGCAATCTTTCTAGCACTGACCGAAATGCTGTCCAGCATGTAATGATGGCACCAATGACTGCCATGGTCATTCTGTCATCCCTTTTTGTGTGGAATTTTGTGTCAGATTGGGATAGAATAACTAATTGGTTTTAGTGTTTGACTTAGTGATGGATAAAACATTAGTTTGTACCATGCAGCGTCCGCTCCCGCTCAACCCACAGAGCCTTCAGTTTGTTCACATTGTACAACATGTGCCTGTACAGTATTTACCTTTAAAAATTCCAGAGAAAACTTTCCATTGTTTATAGAACTTTCCAGGTTTTCATTTCCTGTTATGACTTTTTTAAAAAAAAAAAAACGTGCCCATGGTAACAGAAAGATTAAAAAAAAAACCCAAGCAATCTTTTAGTGTTGATAGATGGCCTACCATCAAAAACCTTTTTGTTGATAATGTGCCTCTTCAGAGAAATTAGCAGATCCAGAAAATTGCCTCATAGCGTTTAACCATTGCTGTGTTTACATACAGTTAGATGCTGTGACACAGAACATATAGAAGAGTACAGATTCCGTCCCATCACCTGAGGGAATGAGTGATACATCCCATGATAAATTTACATCAACATGGTCAAACTATACAGTTAAATACAGTGAACATACCATGTTTTTCTCGGTACTATGTTATCTTGCAGCAGATTACATAAAACTGCCATGCAGTAGATTTCTCAGAAGAGGAACATTGTACGTGGTTAAATGTACCTGTCAGGATGAAATGCGAGAGCATTTTTGGTTCCTTGCCGAAGGCAGGCAAGAAGTCTATGCGATGATGATGGAGTGTGTGTGTGTATGTGATGCCCTGGCGTATAAACGAAGTCTCTCAAGAAGGGAAAGATGCTCAAACTTCAAAGTTGGTTGTTGGTAGTCCATTGTGAGTAGATGATCCCTATTGTTTTTTTAGGAGGTCAAAGGTCATTTGAGATCATCAGAGCATAGAATATGAAAACCGCTTAAGGGAGATATCTCAGCAGTGGCACGTTGTTGGAACTTCAACCTCTTATTCATTGGCAGCACTTGATCAGCAGATGATGCCTGGCTTTTTGTATGGAGGTCAAAGGTCATTCAAGGTCAATAGAGGACATACTGTGGCTTGAAAGGCTTGTAAACACAGTATCTCAAGAAGCGAAAGGTGCTTGAACTTCAAAGTTGGTGTGATGATATTCCATTGTGAGTAGATGATATCTACTGTTTTCATGGGGTCAAAGGTCATTTGAGGTCACCAGAGCTTAAAGAATGAAAACTAGTCAAAGGGAGATATCTCAGCGACCGAATGTTGCTGGAATGTGGTAGAATGGGGAAATAATCCATTTTCACATCGTGCAAACGGAATAGAGACCTTCCAAGCTACTGTACCACAATACCGTATATAGTTGTTGTACTGTGCATACCTGATGGTGATGTGACTCTTACGTGTTGTATAGATCTCGATATCTGAGTGCTGTTCCCGTGAAGATGACTCATCATGCACATTTCAGTCAGACTATTCATCTACATCTTAAAGAGACCGAACAGCCAAGCAAGGAGGCGGGCATTTGCTTTGGTGGCATCGAAAATCGGGGAAAAGACGCTGCGCGTTCTTTCGCTGCGTCGTTTGGTAGGAATAACCCAGATGTGAGTTGAATGCAAACTTTGTCACCATCTGCAAGTTTTGAAAGATTCCCTCTCAAGGCCTGTTTTGGTATTTAGCAATCGTAAGCTTTCCGCAGATTGATCTGTCAGTCTGGGGAGTCATTTGAGTGACTGAAATGGTTCCCTTTAAACTGGTCTGTCTCAAATTTGTACCTAGCACTGCAATGACTGCATTGAACCGGTGTCCTGTGTGCATGTGTGTGTGTGTGTACATGTACTACAGACTTACAGTACCAGTAAGTTACACCATTTTGTGTGATTAAAAGAGAATGAGGATTCTGTTAGTAAAAAAATGTTGACTTACAAACAAAAAAGGAAATCCAATTGTTTCAGCTGCCATATATCAAGACATGTCTTTGAAGGCACATTTTGCATCCATGTGAAAGGCAGATGACATTGTTTGAAATGGTGATTAAAGGGGAAAAGAGGGCATTTACAATGCATTAAACATGGTAAACAAATGAAATAGCTTTTATCACTGTGAAACCATTCGGTCTCATCAATAAACGTTTGTGCAATAGCTTCTCCTCAAAACATTATGCATGAGATGAGTAACGGAAGATGCATCCCTTTGATTTTGAAAAGTTTTGGTGAACAAATTATCCTTGACCAACAAATGACCGTATTTCTATTGTCAAGAAACTGGTTTCTTGAGAAGTCCACTGTCATTTCCTTTTTCTGTGTAATATTTATGTGTATAACCATATAATCGTCAAAACCCCTTGGGAAAGGGGATTTCAAGGTCGTTTGAGGTCCGCAAGTTCTGCAGTCTCGCAAAGAGGATACTGTGCACGGTCATTCGTGGTGAAATGTTGGCAGAACTTCAACTGAAATTCGACGTACAGTTCTGTAGTTCAACAGCTAAACATTGAAGTAACCTAAAAATCTGGATGTTGCAAGGATCATGGTACAAAAGTACTCATGTGTGAAACATTTTCATATACTGGATGGGCCTAGTTACAATGGAAAGACTGTAGTGCATATTGTTGTGTTGAGACAGGCAAGTGAGTCACTCATAAATAAACAAACTAAGTGGCTGTTGAGATGTTGGCACCAAACTACATGCCAAAAGGTAATGGTTTTAAAATGGCCCTAAACTCTACAAATACAGTGAACCTGTCCTGCTACTGTATCTTAAGCAGAACTGTTAGTGAACACCTGTTGGGAGTATTTTGGATCTCCGAAAGAAAACTTATTGATGTAGCATATGAGATGTTTACCATATGAACGATTTTGCACATACAGTAGAAGCTTCGTATTATACCGCATTGAAAGTTGAGGTTGAGTATGAGCCTGAAAATTTTTCAGCCATTGCAGGTGGCTATGTGTGACATTGAATCGACAAATGCTGTTTTTGTATTTTTTTTTTCTTGCACTTTTCATGTTCCCAGCAAGAATTTTAAGACGCAAAATGTCTTCTGATCAGTGGTTTGCGAAAACCTCATGAGTATCTGCATTCAGTAAAATACTTTTTGTTTGTATAACTATTAAAGGTGCCATCAGTAAATATTAGCTCAAAAGCTATGTTGTAACTCATTCTGGGCACTATGTCATTAACACAGTTAACAAACCTGATTTGTCGGTTCTACGTCACAACCGGTTGCTTATATACAAATGTTTACAAAAGTTATGTTCCGAGTAATCTGAAAGTGTTCCGTAAATTGCATAAACAAATATTCGTGGCTTTGAGAATGCCAGAGCAGAATTCCTTTAAGGTCTGTAGTTTTGTCCGCCCTGACGACGCATACAGAGAGCTACTGTAGAGATGTGGATTTACTTTGTTCTTCACATACCTATCTCCTCACAACTATTGCACATTCTACTTCTGTACCAGAAAAAGCTGATAACCTTTGACACCACCTCTATATTTGTCCTAGTCCAAAGGGGACTTGCGCCTCCTTCCCTAACTACTGTACCACCCAAAAAGTGCCAATTGCTTGGAAATCATCCTCTGTGTATGCTATGTGTTGCAACCACTTGTCTATTAGGGTATTTTAAATTCAGAGCGCGTACTCCCTCACCTCATATAACCTATGCATTACCGTATTGACCATGGTCTAGCATCTGGCAATTTTGTGTGTGTGTGCTTGTGTGTATCTGGCCACTGCCCTTCCGTAATTGCCAGGTCGTGAGTACGTTGCTAGCGAATTCCCAAGCCAATGAGTTTTGGGGATTCTGTATGTACAGTATGGTGGAAATGTTTGGCTTTTGAAAGCAGTTAGACAGCATACTGATTTTGGTGGGAAATGACGCAACTGTGAAAGTACTGTTTACCTCAAGCATTACTGTAGGTACAGTAAGCAGTACCGTCTTAAGTCAATACACAGAAATATTTCAAAATGAGCTTTAAATGTTATTCTTATTCAAGGTATTTAAAAATATTTGCATTTCAACTTGAAATGCATTTGCCAACCCGATGCAAGATCGACTTGGAGCATTTTTTTCCTTTTCAAAATTAGCAATCGTACGCATGCCCCATTACCTCACATCTACGCCTCATGGTCCATGCAAGTAGCATTAACCATCATATCAAAACCAGTTATGTCCAACTGGACTCAGTTAGAGAAGAAACAACTTTACACTGTAGCCTGCTAGCATTGGTGCCAGGATTACACAGAAAGTTTGGAGGAAGTGTGAATTTTAAAGGTTGTAGGGTATTGTTTATTATTCAGTGATGCTGGATATTGGTCATTGATGAGAAACGATCGCCGAGTCTGTAAATAAATAAAAAATATTCACATTGTTCTGATATCAGGAAACCATGAGGACTTCGCAGAGGAAAGACAGGAAGTATATTGTTTATGTGACGTCATGTGAGTTACCCAAGTTCTCACTGTACTCTGCAGCTATTAACTGTACAGTAGGTGAAGTTGCAAGGTGCTCACGCGACAAATACCACAGCAAGGAAATTACAAGCTACCAGCTGACTGCACTTTTCATTGTTCATACTTTAATTGTCTGGTTATAGCTGCATTATTTTCTCTGAATTTCAAGCATTTATGTGTCCTTACCCATACTTTGAATCAACTGAAGTCCATTGGCACATTTTTTTTTTTTTTGTAGTTGACCATAGTATTTTTTTTTTCCTTTCTGTTTGTGGGCATGTCTCTTCAGGTACGTGGCTGTTCTTTAAGCAAAACACACTCACTTAGATATTTAAACTCGACCTGAATTCCTTGTTAGCAGAAATTACCGACAGGAACTTTTAGTTTGCAGTTTTACCTAAGCTGTGTAATACAAAGCTGAGAGCTCATGGTATATAAGCCTGGGTGAGACAGGTACCAAAGAAGTGCGTGTTTAGCAGAACAATTACTCATGTGAAAGAAACCCAGGGCTTGGTACTTGTGTTGCAAAGTTGTATAATAAATCACCAGGCATACCTGCATTATTGAATACATGACAATACATGTAGGAACATGTGTAATCATCTGTAATGGTATTTGACCTCATAGGAAGTGTAATAATCCGGGGAAAGGGCGCTTCAATGCCGGACACGCATTTGCCGTACACACAGTTAAGTGGTTGCTCAATGTGTCTTTCAAGTAGGTGTCCACTCTCCTCAGAACCCCCACTGCTATAATCTCTTCTTTTGTGAAATATTTTGAGCATTTGGTATCAGTATAGTTTGAAGAGAATTGTGATCAGAAGTTGGGCCTTCTACTGTTTTCTGTTCTACTTTGGTAAAGGCTTCTCAGCTACAGTACAGTACAAGGGACTGTTTCTGTTTGGGTGTATGCAAACTTAAAGGAAAAAAAAAGTCAAAACATTTTGATGTAATGTTTTCTTTTGAATTTTGTGGATACCCCATATCATAACTTCTGTTTATGCATCGTCATCAGTAAGTTGAAGGCACTTTCATTGTGCAGGTTGGCATTTTGGTACATCTAGGATACTGTGCAATGCATGCATACCCCACCTCCTCTCTGCCATCTTGCACGCTACTTTGATATGCAAAACACATCTCTAGTTGGTACAGTTTGTACAGTATTAATGACATTTGAACTTGAGATACTAAATAAAAAAGTTAGAAAAAATGATTCTAGTGTGATGGAATGGTTTGCTTTGAGTAGATCTGTGATGTGGTTTGTCGTCACGTCTCCCTTTTTACATCCCTCCAAGCTTACTGACTCCATGCAACTAAATGCACCTGTCTCCACCCCGCAAACATGCCTGGTGACCGCTGACACTGCAATTTTGGCATGAAGGTGGTGCTATAAAAAGCCTGCTGTTATGAATGAGATTTGTTAGATGTATATTGTAGTCTAAACAGTGGAGATAATGAATTGTACCATATGGACTGGTACAGCGCTGTTCCTAAAGTACAGCTGGTTAGAGGAATTCACCTGTTTTCTTTTCAATAACTGTTTTTACCATACACTCATACTATTTGGCTTTGCTACTGTACTTTCCAGTGAAAACCTGTCTGACTCTTGAATACCTGTAGTTAAGGTTGTGAAAATTTGCTAAAGGTGACTGTACTCACTGTTTGAGTTAGCTGAGTTTTAAGTCTCGGGAATTACATTTTTATCGCGGTATCATGGCTGGCTATGTCTTTCAAAGTCAGTTTACTCCTAACCACAAATTCTATAGTTGATGGTATGTCTGTGATTACAGTGAATTGATACACTTCCTTTGAGACAAGAAAAAGTAAAATGAAGATTTTGGATAAATGGCCCTGCTGTGCCACAAGATTGTGGCAAAAAAAGATTTACTGTATTAAAGCTGGAAAAGGAAGGACAAATGGAGGGAAAATTAGGCAAAGAAAGACCTCAGCCGAGATTCATGATAAATACTGTATGGGTGGTAAAATAGTAGGTCTACAGGATAAAGGTGAAACGTACCTCATCCTGTCCTGGGTATTTCACTTTCCGCCAGATTTGCCAAGTCACTTCAGTAAAGCAGTGATCTCAACCAGGGAGAACAGGAAAAAGCAGTTTTGCAAAGGAATTCTGAAAAGAAAATTGAGTGAATAATTTTTACATGTTTGGTTGAATGATTCATATACATGTGAGAAGAATAATGAGTATCATCCAATGGAGTATGCATTTTGGACTACAAGCTGTAACCTCACAAACTTTTCAACCAACATGTCAGTTTGAATGTAGTTAATGCAAAATTGAGCAAGTATCATGGTAATATAAAGATATCAGTCAAACATACATCGTTTATGTGAACGACATGTGACAATTTCAGAACAATGTTAGATCAAAAATATTGATATTTCAGATCAAACATATCACATTAAACATATGAACATGTCACGTCAGACATAAACATTTCAAATGAGACATATTTACATATCATTTCAAACATACTCATTAAGTATGTTTGAACCGATTACTCATGTCAGTTGAAACACATGGACATGTCAGATGAAGTGCCTTGACATTTCAGATCAAACATGTGAACATGTCAGATCAGACATGTGAACATGATCTGATCAGGCATCAACATTTCAGATGAGACATATACACAGTTTTAATATCAGTCAGTACATTGATATCAGATCAAACACTGTATTGTTATTGGCATGTCAGAGCAAACATACTGTAACATGTCAGATCAGACATGTACATACTTGAACATGTCAGTGGAAATACATGAAGACATCAGATCAAACCTATTGACATGTCAGATAATACGTCCTGTATTATCATCTAAGATCAAATATACATGTCATACCATTTCTACACATCCAATAACAAATGATTATTTAACATGCCAGCCAGCTCAAACATGTAAACGTGAGATTTGCCCAGATTTTACACAACAATTCATTATGATTTGGAAACAGGTCTGATTGCCCACACCAGCCTGTTGTCGGCTTGTTCTCCAATTCTGTGCATGGCCACTGTCACAATTAACCTCACGATAACACTGATCATCAGAATTCTGACTGATACGTTATTTATTCTGTAGACCAATGCTTAGAAAAGCAGGACTTTTTTGTCATTGCTAATTTGCTACACAACCCCAACCGTCGTCGCAGCTGCACTGTATTATCTAGCCATTGATGCACATCATTAGAAACAGTAAAGTAAAGATAAAGGGATGAATGTATGAACCATGCAGGAACTGGCAAAGCGGCCGAGATTTTGGGCAAAAAAATATTCCGTCAATCGACAAGGCAATTTTTATGTCAAAGAAATCTTGAGTACTGTTGAAGGAAAAAGTTCAAGTGTTTTCTGTTGTTCAAGGGATTAATTGGTCCGAATTTCAACAGTGAAATAATGTTTGCATTTTATGTGTTGTTTATACTGTATCTTACCAGTACACGTGTACATCTGAATGAACTCAATACAAGTTTGACAGTGCATTTCCTCAGTTTGAATTTTCGTCGATAGATGTGGAACTTTGAGTGAAAGTTGACACGATCTTCTCCTTCTGGCTGTCCATCGATACGATTATGACTGCAACGCAAGGAGAGTTAAGTCCTGCAAAACGGTAGGCGGGCCGACAGGCCGGCCTGCGAACGGCAGAGTCGTCCGCAAGAATGACAAGCAAACCCAATTGTTGGCAAAGAATGTCTAATTTGTTGTTTATGATCATAGTCTCTTCGGCGTTTCTCTGCAATAGCTACATACCTGATATACTGTTAGTGCAAACTTGCTATTTGCTTTATTTTGATGTAGGCTTGAACATTTGAAAGTTACAACCAAAATTTTACATTCTGGCATAGAAAAAAAAAATAATTGTCATCTGTACAGCAAGGTTTGTTTTAAAACATGGCAACTGCAGTGAAGTCAGTGTTTTGTCTTAATCTCTGTACGACACATTGTGGCTGGTTTTGGAGAAAGACTCAACGTGAAAAGATTTGTGACCATCTGCAGTAACTGTAGCTCATCCTTCATTAATATCTAGAAAGACACTTGGCAGATCAAACTTCAGTTGAACCAAATGATTCATTTTTCACAATTGCATGTGAAAGTTAAGTGTGTAAAGCAAATTGACATCTACTGTATGTACAGTACAGTGTCATCACCCTTTCTGAGCAGTTCCACAAAACTTCTTGTTCGATGAAAGGACCATACCGTTTGTCAATACCTAAGATAACATTGGGTTGCGGCATGCTTTGCTTTGCAAATTCCTCGCCTACCGGAAGCTGCTCTGGCATCATTCTGTATCTTGAGATAAACTGAGTGTTTGAAGGGACTGGTTTATCTCTGATTACATGTTTTGTGTGGGTGTAAAAGTTCCATTGGTAGCCAAGAAAAAGATACCTTTAGGCAAATTTCATTCTTGGTAAATGCTGTCATGGTACTTGGAAGGTAACTTTTCCAGTTGTGCAAACAGTGGTTAACATATTTTCTCTTTTGTGGCTCTTTTTCCAGCTCTTTTAGTCAAAGGGCAGATATTGCAGTAAAGCTACAATATGAGAAGTTATTTCATACTCATAAGGTATTTTGCAAGTGGGGGGGGAGACGGATGGAGAATTAAATGTACTGGGTATGTATGTATGTGGCTGGCATTACATTGATGTAATTACACAGGAGAGATTCCCTTGTGTGAGGGTAGATCTATGGCTGTGTCGGTGGTGCTCTTGCGTTAGTGGCTTAACCTAAGATTGCAACTTTCGGTGCACACTGCTGCGGCCTTGGAGACCAGATGAAAATTTCTCCAAATGTAGCCTATGTAGCGCCTCTTTGGCAACCCCCCCATATGGCTGCCACCGAGAAGATTCTACTAGCGATGGTCAAACGTTTCTTTCACAGAGCCCAAAACGTTATGAACTGTATTGATGCCATTGGTCCATTGGTCACTGCACACACGGTACCACGGAGCACCAGGAGGGTGTCCAGTTGTTCGTTCACAAGTAATCTACACAGCTACGTGCGATGGTAGCAGTGTTTGTCTTTTAATCGATAGCTGTGCTTCACCCAATCGTCTTTGAGCTTTATACTGATCAGATTTCGTATGGTTTTTACGGGACTGAAAGGAATTTGCTGCCAAAGCAGGCGGATGTTAGTTTTTCGTAGTGAGTGGCTGAAGGAAAAAACTTGTCCGCTACGCAGGGTACTCCAAACGTGGAGAGGAGTTTTTTGGGATCATTTTCATGCTAGGTGGTAGTACTCAATGAAAACTACAGCTCTACTAATGATAGTAATGATGAACAAGTACGTGGGATGGTATTTTTACGTAGTAATGCTATTTACTGTATTTTCTAATTGCGTGGTAGAGAATTGTCTTAACCATGTGGATTTTCTCTTGGGAAATATTTCTGTAATTTTGAAAGCATTGTTTTACATCCACAAGAAAGCACCTCAAGGCTAGTCCCACACGGTACAGTCATATGTTGGTTTTCAATGAGAACCGTTGGGAAGCTTTCAATATCAACATATGGTTAACATTTACGATGCATCTTTCTACCAAAAGTCACGACCGTTACGACTTCTTTCCAAATGTTACTTTAAAATTTCCCGGCGTTGTTGCATGGCGTGTCACTGTGTTTGAAAAGTATGGCGTACCTGTAATATTACCTGACTTTTGGGGGTGCTATGTGTGGCGTCGTGATTCCGGTAATTTGGCAACAATTTTTGGTGACTTGCAAGTGAGTGACTGACAAAGTACCATACATTCATAAAAACTTTGTATTTTCTTAGACATTTTATTTGCTCAATTACTGAAGTGAATGGTGTCTTCCTGTTTGTTAAAATGTATCCAAGTACAGTATCACAACTATTTGGAGAGCTGTACTATGGCTTCCCTTGAGGTCCAGGTGCCTTCACAAGAACATATGTACTCAGCCATTTTGATAACATGACATAATAACTGTCACACCTTCTATCTGCAGTTTTCACATGTTGAAGTTATAGTCTGTTGAGCCTATGAAAATGAACCACTTTGGAGTCTGTGGAGTCACAACCTTTCGTGAAGGGCTGGGAATGACTCAGAGCTGTTATCAAGGCATCGTGCAGGGTGGATATTGTTGCTTGGGATTTGATTTTTTCTTTTAATTATTTATTCTATTTTCCTTATGTTAGCATTCTCTATGCAGTAACCTTTATATTTTCATAATTTTCATCATCACAGGGGAGGCAAAGAATCTTCCTTCAGCTAGAGATGTCTACACGTCAGTGAAGCTTGATCAAGAAGAGATTTATAGGACTGCCGTTAAAGAAAAAGACCAGAGGTAAAGTTTACATGCTTCGGTTGGTGTTTTTCGCTTTACACGGCCATTTCCGATGCATTTCTCTCTAAGACGAAAGAGTGGTTCCGTTCTTTTGGAATCGGAGTAGTGACATCAGGGAGACATAGGCAATGGAGTGACTTTTCCGACAGTTTATAAGTTCTTGCACAAATATAGCTCATTCATGTTCATTTCAGCAAGTGTTTCTCTTGTGCCACATCCTGTTTCAAGATTCTTCGTTTAATGCAGCATAGTGTAGCAGTTGCCTTGGATTTAAGTCTTGTACATTGCAGTGAAGACAAACAGTGAAACTACAGTAATGCGTATTTATGATTTGCTTTACTTTTACGATAACTTCTGTACTCAGTGTATGGAAAGCCACAGTGCTTGCCTGTATCATGCCTGGTGTACTTGAATGCATTTTGTTCTGCTGTCTTGCTCAATATGTTCTAAGGCCCTCTCAGCTCAGCCTCCAAGTTGCCTTCATTTGATCTTCCTTCATTCTGATCTTCCTTCATTTGATCTTCATTTGAGCTTCCTGTCCTTAGCTTTAATTCATGTATACTCTGTGGTTCATGTTTAGCTTCTGTACTATGTAATTTTTATCTTGTGTACCTACCTACCTGTGTAGCGTCTGTGCTTTAATGTGTGATGCACTTTTGCCTCGTTCTACCTGTACCTACAATGCTGATCCTGTACGCTGCAGTAGCCTAGTGCTCTATAATCTTCATTGGCTTGATCTCTTCATGGATAATTCTAACTGCTTTCCTTTCAACTAAATGGATACACCCAACAGTCCAGCATAGACTCGAGGGTTATTGTACTCAATGTCAGCAAGACCAGGCACAGAAAGTGCAGTAATGAGACTCAGGAAAATTTGATGTCATTGTCTAATAGCAATGCACCCCCCATGCCAGCAATTCCCCTTGCCACCTACCATATTCATATGAATTTGTGTCGTCAGCATAATTCGGGGATGTGTATCGTCTGGCCACAAACATCGTCCTTATTTCTGGGAAATGTCTTTCTCATATATCACCCAATTGTTACTTCTTTTTTTGGGGGTGGGAGGGTGGGGGAGGGAGATTGCACTACATGTTAACCAACCTGCAAGACTTAAATAACCAGCATAATGGCATGGAATGTTTGTATGCAGTATCAAATTTTGAGGAAATTATATGTGAGCTTCTTTGCAAACGTCCTGTAAGAAAAAGCGGCATAGTGGTATGGTCTTAGAGTAGTATGACATTACATATGAATCGAAGCATGAAATAAATATTCCATAACCTCTGAAAAAAGCTTTTAAGGTTACATTGTGTTTTACTTAGATGATACTGACAGCACTTAATGCTCAGAGAGTTAGCTCTGTTAATACAGTTTTGTACATAGGTCTGGCAAAATCAGTGAAATGTTAGAAATTGGGTGCCGCTGTAGACCAAGACAGGTTACTGTAAGTACCAGATATGGTAGTCCAGTCTTAGGGGGAAGGAGGAGAGGGGGGAGAAGTTTATGAAGAAGAGAATGCATTCATTTTGTTTCACACTTCAGTGATGCATTTTTTGCAACATTTCCATTTTCTAGTGTGAGAAGTACAGTAACATCCCAATGGGGGGTAGGGTCTGGATGAACTTCTGAAATGTCGCAAGTCGTCACACTTGGGCCAACAGTGGGTTCAATTTATGAGAGCACAAGGAAACAGTTGATTTCAAATGAATTCATCCTCGGCTACTGAGTTACTAGTATGATTATTCGGTTAATTGTGAGATTAGAATGATGTACTTCAAAATGAAATGAAATATGATGCCTAAAAGACCCGTCTGATTGGTTGTTACAGTAGATAATTCTGTGGCTATTAAACACCGCCCGGCGACCGTCAAATTTCCACCAAAGATGCATAATGTCTCATGAAGTTCTATTGCTTCCTACATACAGAATCTTGTCAATTCTTTTGGGCACCGAAAAACAAAATTATGCACTGAAGTTTTATAAATTATTGGTGTAGGGCTTCAAGTTTTAAAACCTTAACATTAAAATTCCTTCACCCGTGCATTTACTCCATGATGGCAGTGTCTAAAGTAATCTCTATGGGTATAGTGAAGCAGGTAACAGTTCTCTGTGTTTTGATCTGAAACATACTTGGTATGCAAAAAGTCCTTTGATGACGTAACTGCAACCAAACTTTAAATTTCGCTTCATCACAGTTTTCACAAAGATTCTTTTCTGTGTAACCCTCTTCACTAGTACAAGTTTTCAAGAAGCAAATTAGATTTTCAAGATGCAGTAAGTTGATTTAAAACCCAGCAGTATTTGTTCGATTGGTCGATGCATGCCCTGGTTTGTCTGTTATCAACTCTTCTAGCCTCTCTGACAGAAAGTGCTCGGAAAGTTGACGTTTTAAACTTGCAGGCTGCAAAACCTACAGACCTGTAATGGTATGCAGTTTCATTCTCACCCACAGCCCATTCTGGTCCGAGGATTTCACGTTCGATGTTCCGAGGGAGTTCCACACTCTTGCTTTTTATGTCTATGAAAAGGACAAGCTGAAATGGTCGGAGAATGTCATTGGGAAAGTTCCGTTCAGGAAAGATGAACTGAAAGGATTTGAAGGGAAGGACCAGTGGTTCACATTGGTCAATGTTGATGCAGATACTGAAGTACAGGTGAGTTTAAATGGATCTATTTCTTTGGTCATAAAGAACCAGTCCGAATAGGTTTTGTAGATCCTAACGTAAATGAGTGCAGTTCGTTAACATTGTACGTAATTTCACCCAAGTAACAAATTTCTCTGGATGGAACTTCATACTGTGTCACATTCTTAGGTAAAGTTTCTCAAAATAAAACTTTTTTTCCCCCAGGTATTACAACAGGTACTGTAGAGTAAAAGCCTGTGTGTCCAAACTGGCTGTTTGGTTTCGCAAATGTGATATGCCATGCAACCCCCATGGAATTTCAGCCTGGAGTTGACAATGTTTTGCCTCACTGTTAATGTCTTTTGGTCAACACAACGTTTATTGTGCTATCCTGAAAGTCATCTCTACAGTTGACTTGAGTTATCAATGTAGCGAATGAATTGAACAGCACCACATTTCTCAATAAATTCTTTATTTCTCTTCATACTTAATTGTCTGTGTTAAATATCAATAGGCAGATCACTGACCACAGTAGCCTTCCAAAGTGCACAAACTTAGGCTTTTCATACTAGTTGCTGCTGGTAGTGTATTTGCATTGCCTAACAGCTCATCTGTACACACCTATGAATTCAGTGATTGGAATTAATGACTCTACAGGAGAATGTCAATCAGACTTAAATACAGGGTTGTGAGAATGAAGTGATTGAGTGAGAATGAAGTGCCAGTGACTTATGCGCGATAATGCCATTGTGTCGTAAATTGGAAGGAAATTGCAAGTAAATGGTAAGGAAACTGTGCAGCAGATGTTATGTTCCTATGGCTGGGGTTCCATTTGGAGAAGCCAAGGCTTCAGATAGTGAAAAGTCCTTCATACCTCCCTGGACAGCAGAAGTATGTTTTTTTTTTTGGGGGGGGTTCATAACATCAGGATTATGTGTGTAACATTAAGCTATGTGTCATCCTAATGCTGAGGAAAGTAGGCAACCCAGACTGATATTCATTGTCTGCACTTCATTCAAAACATCCTCAGTGAAAGAAAAAAAGAAAACATATGGCACAGAGACAACATAACAACGGTTAATTTCATTTTACTAATCAGTTCATTCTACACACAGCATTGCAAACTAACGACGTGTGAAACCCTCTTTACATCCGAACTTTTCCGTTATCCAAATGACGACTGCTCCTGACATTCAGATGAACGGGGTTTTACATACGTGTAGGTTTGGAAGATTGTGGGTAATCCAATTGATGGCCATAGGTAGTGAGGTATGTGCAAAGAACATTACTGTACATACTAAATGGAGTGTTGATACAGACTAGGAAAGACAGCATTGATTGTTTAGTGATAATTTGGTTTGGATTGCGAACAGAAAGGTTAACCTTTTTTTTTTCTCACTTGATAGTATAAATGTCTATTTCCTGTTTCAGTTTCGATAATCCCCAGAATTGTTGTCATATTTTTATCATTTTTGAAATGGAGTATTCTGCATCAGTGAAGCAAGCGCAATTGTTGAGCTATATTCGAGTTTCAACATTCGTTGAAATAGTTGGGTACTCTCAAAGTAAGTCATTTGCACAAAACATTGCCCAAAAATGGGAGAAATTTCCCCAGTCCCATTCCCAGTCCCAGTCGCACTGTGAGCGTTATTTGGGTGTGCGTCATCTGACCGCAGACATTTTCCTCTTTTCTGGAAAATTTGCTTTCTCATCTCACCTACTGTAATCGTGACCTGGTTTGCTGATTATGGTATGTGTAGTGCCAGTTCAAGACATCCCTCTATGTCTGTGTACTGAGTAGTTTGGTATGAAGTTCATGTGCTTTAGTAAGAATAATGTTGCGTGTTTAGCCATCTTGATGATAATTATAAACTGTAACACCTTTCAACTGCAATAATCCAGTGTTGAGATGTACTCTCTTAACTAACGCTGCTCATGGGAGTGAACCAACGAGAAATTTTTCAGTCCATCAAGTGGTCACAGCCTCTTGTGATGAAAGCAGAATGACCCAAACATAAAGTTCTGTTTTACATATTATTCACAAATATGGGGGGGGGTGGTGTGGAATTCCTTTGTGGAGTCATTTGCAATAGTTCTCTAGGATTTGCAATGAAGGCAAAGATCGTAAAACATCCTCAGTGTATTTTCTTTGTCAGTTTTGTTTCTTCAAATCACAACCAGAGTTTTGTTATAGGCTTACAAAGATCTGACTGAAGGATGCAAGGTGTGAGTTGACCCTCACACTGCTGTTAAGAGATAGATTAAACAAATGGGAGTTTACTGCATCATCTCCTCCTTGACAGAACTGCATATTTACTTCATGCGACACTTACCTGTCCCAACACAACAACTGCATGATCGCACAATGGGAAGGAGCCACTAATCTAGTCTAATTAGACCCAACTGGTTGACTGACCTTCATTATTAACAACTCTCTTTGAGCAACAACTCTACTCGATCAACTGATCTACTTGGTCAACAATCTACTTGGTCAACAATCTGCTTGATCAATTTATTTTCATGATCATAGAATCTTCTTGATCAGTTGATCTACATGATCAACAAGTCTACTTAATCAACAGAGATCTTAACATTGCTTGTGACCATGACAGCATTGCCGCTGTATCTTGCAAGTGGACTTTGTTTGCTTTCAGAGTGCCCGGTTTAAATGATGCGCATCTAGTGTAGGGTCTGGAAAAGGATTCCAGCACCACGAGGCATACATATGTCACTTGATAGTTGGTTATCACTGCAGGTGGAGGTGGCGAAATTTGCCAGATGTGACGTGGATCTAACCAGTGTCACGGCGATCGGTCTCCCATCTTGGTCTTAAATGTCTTTGTAAGGATGTAAAATGAGCTCATTGAAAGTGTACAGTACCTCAACCTGAAAATTGAGACAAAAATGAGTTAGAAAATTTATGTTCTGGATGATTCACCACAGGAATGATATTCTTATCAACCCTGGAGGGAGTTTTATCTCAAAATGTCCTCCAGTGATAAGATTTGATTTATGTATCAATTGGTAAAACAATGTGGCTTTTGGCATTTTGTCTCCAACTCTGTAACTTTTAAATGTTACATGCATGATATCTGTCATGAAACTAAGTGTTAGAACATACAGATGAAGGATGAGATTGGCAGCAAATTATTTGAAATGTGTGACAGAAACAAAAAGAGAGAAAAGCAGGAAAGATCATTTGCAGAGATGATAAACAATCTAGCAGCGGCCAAAAGTCCCAGCCATATCAAGAAAGCGAAAACATGAAAGCTGAAGGCAGACAGTTTTTATCTCTTATTTCTTTGAGCTTATGCTGTTGCATAGTTGTATCCATCTGTCTGTCAGTCTGTCTGTCTGTTTATTTGTCATCTTTGTCTTTCTGTTCATTTGTCGATCCGTTTGTCTGTCGACAGTTGGTTTGCTTCACCATTTGTATGTAGCTTTTAATGAAAGTTGGTCACAATGGTCACAGAGCACATTCAGAAGTCAGTAAGCGTTCTCAATGATGAAGTTTGTAGGCTATCCACACGTAGTGCCCAGTGGTTCAGCTTCAATTTTGGTGATTTTTCGTAACATTGAAACACCACCTTCTACGATTTAAGGGATTGAACGTGATAGTTGATAAAAGTTGCCAATGGGCAACCACAGATGTGGGGTACCTGGACAATACAGGTCAGAGGTTACCTGGTTAGTCATTTTTCTTTATCATGAATAGCATGAGCTACTGCAACATTGGTTCTCTTGCTTTGCATTTAAAGCTGGAATATGAGTTGTATTCACAATCGCCTGGTCATATACTTTTGTTTTTCATTGGTGTTTCAGGGAAGAGAGAGAGGAGGAAAAAGATCACCTGTCACAAAATCTGAAGATGCTTCCTCATCTTCCAGATATTTGAATGTGAACATTGTCTTGACATTTTTGTTGGCCCTACAAAATTCAGACTCTCCAAGAAAGCATAGCTCAGTCAGTCACTGTTACTTGATATCAAGCAAACCAATGGGAATGGATATGAATATTCATGTATGCAAAAATAGGGCTTAAAAAAAAGTTTTTGAAAATGGAAATACCACATCAACTGTGATTAGGAGAAAATCATGACTAGTAAGTACTACATAAGGCTTAGAACCTTTGCATAATTTTCGTCTCTGGTTTTGTGAAGCTCCCATAAAGGGAAAGAGGGCATTTGAAATCCACCAACAAGGCAAACTAGGAAAATGACTTAAATCATTCATAAAGCTTTGTCTATTCATGCTTGTTAAAACTCCTCAACTCCTATTGCCCCTTTCCAGTCAGGTGACAGTGCATCATTCTGCAGATTGTACACGGTCAAGTATAGAATAAAATTACCAGTGGATGAATACAATGGAAACATAGGTTGAGAGTGTTTTACCCTCTGATAGAACACAAAACAACAGAGGTTCTCTGTCAGATGCTCACAAACATTGTTAACATGTTGTGAATTCTGTACATTTTTTGGAGGTTCATTTTCAATGAAAATGTGGGTTTTTTACATACCCAGATTTCCTTTTAATTTTGTCTTATGAACAAGGTTAATCAGTGCTAGAACTGTGCATAAAGGAAGGATAATTCACTCTTGGGGGTTAATGCAAGCAATTTAGGAGGGCACATTATGAGCACATCCAGCAATAGCATAAACCCCTGTGGATTATCCTGTAGGTAATGCACCATCCAGCATTGATTAACCTTTTCATTTAACCATTCGGTCTCACCAGTAAACATGAGCTATAGCTTCATTCCCTCTAAACAATAATAAGGTGAGTAACAGATGCATAGTTTGGGTGAAAAAAATTATTCTTGAGCAAGAAATTACTGAACTTACATTTGGGAGAAACCTGCAGTAATTCTCGAAAAGGACGTTGCCATCCTTTCTTATTTTGTTTCGTTTATTTGGTTCTTCTCAATATACATACATTGTATGTTGAAACTTACATTTCAGTAATTTGATAAATTGAATACATGTGCAGACAGTACAAAGAGACAGGAGGGATTCTACAAAACCTTAACTGGCTTAATTAGTAGGGTCACTCCCAAAAGAAAAAAGAGAAGAGATAAAAAATAAATCAGAAAAAGAGGTAAAAAAGGAAGATTACGGTTATGCATGTACGTAGGCACTCATAAACTGTTTGAATTTAGAGGTAGAGATACTGAAATTAAGCAAAGTAGGCACAGAATAAGAGTCAAAATTAATAGGTAGCAGGACTTAGCTCTGTAGTGTAAGCTTCGTTTTAGTGATGTTAGTGTGAGGACGTGGTTTGTGAGTGTATTCTGCCTGTCTTGTATTGTACATGTCTCTGTCGTGTTTATAGAAATGACGGTGGAGGGGTGAAGTTTATTGATAGAGTGGTATGAAAAAGTTGCAATGTTAAATATTGATTAAGTCAGGAAGTTAAAGGATATTCAGAGAGGCAAATAATTTATTACAATGATCATTAAAATTGGTAAAGGAAATATGACAAATTTAGTATAGTATTTAGTATAGTATTTGTTGTACCAGACCTTACATTTACTGTATACAATCAGTGAGGTGTGGGTAAATAAGCGTTAAGTACTATGAATGAAGAACTTGTTTGAGAAGGAATGTTTTAGTTTCGAAAGAATTTCAGTACCATGTGCAACGTTGCTCACGATGAACTGTGTGTGATATTTCCACATGAGACTAGACCCAATAATAACCCCTGAAAATGTTGTATAGTCTACCCATCTCTGGTACTGTCGGTTCATTTCAATATCAGTGGCCAAATAACTGGAACTTTTTTCTATTACTAAAAATGATGTAATTTGTTTTCCCTACATCAACAGAAAGTTATTATGCAAACACCAGGCACGTAAATTTTCAAGTTCACTGGAAATAGTATGTTTCATTTCCATGAGATTATGTGCAGTAAAGAATATATTAGTATCATTCACAAGTAAGATGTTTGAGCAATTTTAAGTGACATAATAAATATCATTAACATAAAGAATAAAAAGTGATGGGCCTAATATAGAGAGCCTTGTGGAACACCACATAAAATATTCATTGGCTTATTGTGAATAATCTATCATTTTTTGCATGCATAAATATTGATTTTAAAAATATGGTTTATGTAGTAAATACATAGCATGAACTGATGGAGACAGTACTGTTTATGCAGTGCTTTATCCTCCATTGTGTAAGTATTCTGTACACACACATATGGACACACATATGCAGCAATTGTGTACCTAGTCGCAATCATGAAACTTTGAATAAACCGCATCAGACGTTACTCATGAAGTTTACAATTGCTACGGGGATGGTAACCTAGTCAAGCATAAAAATCTTATCCCAGTAATACACTCAGTAGTACTGTAGGCTACTTATTTTTAATTGTGGTTCTAGTTGAACTGAAATATTGTTGTGACCAACATGATATTTCTTTTTGTATCTCTGAAGGTAAAAAGCTCTTTGTCTGACATTAATGTTTACTATATTGACATCCTCTTTGCTGTTGATTGAGTGAGAAGTGTTTAGGCCAACAGTGATAATATTATTAGAGACAAAATAGTGTTATTAGAGACAAAGCACAGACCATGTCCCTCTAGCAGCCTAACACCTCCGCAACTTCTCCTCACCCTCTCCCCCAAAAAAAGCCCCTGTCTCAAATTGCCCCCCTTATTATTGGTTATTACTGAGACACATTCATAAACAACTATACACTGCAGTTTCACTTTGACTGTTTAAAAAGTTCGTTTCAAAAGTACTCATTTTGTCATGCCTACATACTGAAGCCACTTGTGTGTTTGTAATTCTTCATATAATTTACACTCATTTATCAAGACCTGGATCAGTGTTTTATTTTGTAATCTATTTGCCCTCAAAATTCATCATCACAATGTGATATTTAAAGGTAAAATGAGAGTCATCACTCACCCCAAACTGAATTTTGAGTTTGGAGTGTGTGTGACTTCCAGGTTCTCTTGCGAGAACCACAAGTTTTGCCATGTTTGAGGTTGGCAAGTCTATTCATGAAATTTTACTTCTATTCCACCAAAGGTGAGATTTGGTTATTTTTTTGCTTCCTTTCTTAGTTGCTGTTCTGCACAGTAGACAAAATGTCTCTGGGAATTTTTTCACACCATAAATCATCCTTCTTACCAAGAAATGAGGAAATCACTCACTAATGTAGCAATTTACCTCCAAATTTTTCATAGAACCGGTAATTTGTGAGAGCTTTCAGTCAAAATTTGTGACTCATAGAAATACAAAGTTGACAGGAAGTTTTTTTTTCCGCACTCGTCTTTTCAAATAATGTACGAAAGCAAAGTTTTTTTACATTGTCACTGGCGCATGAGGTATGGTGTTGACAAAGCACTAGAAATAAACCCCATTATGTGCTTGAATACGTGTATACTCTACAATATGTCTGCTGCTGTTCACATCTGCAGTAATTCGATTGCTGAGTACTGTAAACACATGTACTACATAGTGCTAGTGTATACTGTAGTTTTCTGTTGAATACTGACTATATGGTGTGTGTACACTATATTCACATACCTTCACCAGTCCTATATATCCGCAGTGATGCTACACTCATTTTGTCCTGTGGGAGAATGGTCCATATATTCTTTACTCACTGCTTGTAGCGATATCGTTCCATACTCTCTGTAGAGTATGTACTGTAGTACATGCACTTACTCATTGAAATGTTCTCCAATGTCAGTATTGTTATGGTGCCGGCAGACAATGCTACTGGGAATGCTGACATTGCCATAAGGATCAATTGTACAGTTTTCACATGTAATTGTGTTTTTTATTACTGTCCTGAATTGCCAAATGTCAATTTATTAATATCTGTTTTTCCTGGTTCCTACAAATTAGTTCTTCCAAGATACTTCTAGCTATTAAACATTTGAGTATGGCTTTCATCCGGAACCAGTTGTGGAAACTGATTTTATTTTCAGGAAACTAAGTCCACGCAAGTTTCACTTTCACTTAGTGGGGCAATAAATGTTTTGTGTGTGTGTGACACGCTTTTAGTTTTGGGGTTTCTCTCTCGAGTTTGTTTGTTTGTTTCGATGAATATTTCCAGTTTATTGATTTGTTTGGTGCCCCGTATCACCTTCATTTCTGCTGGTTTTTGCTTTATCATTTCATTGTTACCGAACCATCCCTCATGTAGTTGCATTCACCCCTGCAGTATGTCTCCAGTTCAGCTGTAGGCCTACAGTTTGTTGATAACCTCTACTACCTTGAAATAAATTTTTATTCATATCCCCACAAATTCGTGCCGTTCCCCCTTTTCTTTTTTATTGAAATGTTTACCCAGTTCTGTTGAGAAGTATTTAATTCACGTCGTACAGTACTGTAGGTATGTGAATACTCGCACCAGTGGGTTTGTGGGGGAAAACTATGCCTCAGGATTTGTTGAATATTCGATTCGGTATGTAATGTGAAAATGGACCGATGAGCATGGTCCACAAGACCTGCAGTGCATCATGTTTCAAAATCATATATCACTTTTAGGTGATTACAATTTCATAGTTAGTAGAGATATTAGACTTTGCATTCTTTTGTGTGTGTGATTTCTCCTGCAAGTGAATCAAACTTTTGTGGCAGAAATATAGAGTAGAAATACAGATTGATCCTTTAATCAGTATAAAAGCAGTTCAGATTTCAATTTTGCTTGTAGGACTTGGAAACAGAACTATTTGAAAGTCAAATTTGCATTTAAATTACATTTGCCTTCAAGGTTAGATAATATTTCACCAAAATCTTGTATGAAAATGTACATATTAAAGTGGGTTTCTACTCAGTGAGGGAATCTCACCCACAAGGAGACTATGCAGTAACCGTGCCTCACTTGTACTATAAAGAGTGGCTTTGCACAACTTTGCGGCAGAGCAGATCTTTCTTGCTCTTAATCATCAAACTGCTCCTCTGTAAGGAACCTTTGCTTTGCAAGAAGGCAGTACAGTTGTGATCGCAATGTACCAGTGGTTTTACCGGTGTGTCAGTCATTGTAGTCATTGTACATGTGTGTTCTGTGAACTGTGCAGTGCTTGTCATTCAAAAACAAATTTCAGATTTCATTACATGCATTGCATGAATTTCAGAATTTATTACATTCACATCGTAGACATATACTTACCCCTTGCATCATTAATGCATCATTTGACCTTTGCTCAAATTGTCCTCGAAATCAATTCTAGCACCGAGCCCTCTAAGGCCTAGCCCGCCCTCGTTTGCCTTTTGCTGGAGTGCCGACAACGTGTATTTACTGTATCCTATTATCCTATCGCGCCGCTGCACAGTTAATTCCCGTAGCCTACACTTTACGTATTTTGCAATCCTCTGAAGGGTATTGCGCACTCCCCTACTTATGTTATATTTTACTTCGTATCCATTACATGCATTGCATGAATTTCAGAATTTATTCATTGCGCAGCACACGTACAGTAACAGCTGATTGATTTTTATCGTTGCTTGATAAAGATAGTTCGTAGCAAATGTACAAACCCTAGTGTGAAGTAGAAATCTGCGAAGACCAGAAGAGGGGGCAGTCAACTCTGAGCAAAAGAAGCACGGTGTGTGTGATGCTACATTACTAGGGTCTTAGCAAGACTAACTTAGTGTTTTAATTGGCCATACCACATAGATAATTCCCATTGTTTTGGTGAAGGACAGAGGTCATTTGAGGTCACCAGAGGTCATACTGTGAAGACCTTGTAAGCACACATATCAAAAGAAGGATAACTGTGGGGAATCTCATACCTAGCATGTGGAATGTTCATATGGAGTTCATATTGAATGATCCATATTATTTTTGGTGGAAATCAAAGGTCAGGTCATTAAGTGTTATCAGAAGAGTCAAAATTGTGTACACTATTATCTCAAAAGAGAAATAGTGGGAGGTGTCATACTTTGCATGTCCATTTTGCTCATAATCAGTAGTTGTGCCCTATTGTTTTTTTTTAGGTCAAGGGTCATTTAATATCACCACAAGTCAAAATCTTGTTTGCTATAACTCAAGAAGGGTAACTGAGGGATTTCATGCTTAGCATGTGCATTGCCCATATTGAACAGATGATTACTATCAATTTTTGCACCTATTGTTTTAAGAGAAGGTGAGGGTGAGCTACGTCTCTGAGGCATAGCTCGCCCTTTCATTTTTAGCAAGGGGTAAGTTTTGTCACTCATGAATACCCACACCAGGGAGTTATGGGGAAAATGTATTGAAGTGTACCTTCAAAGTCTTCACTACTAACCCACCTCCCTGCAAATCCTTGAAATTTTCGAACTTCTGAACCACCTTTCAACCTCTCTGGTACAGTATGTTTGGTATACATGTTATCAATGTAGCTGTTAAAAGGAAACCTCACCGGAAGCAGGTAGCCTTGTTTTTTTGAAGTATGGGAATGGAAGAAAGCAAAGAGGGGAAAGGAGGCCACCAAAAAAATCAGGAGGTAGAAAATGAAAGAAGCAAAAATTGTGACCAATTGTGTAAGAAAGGGAAAAACCTTGTAACCCAATAAGGTTTTAGAATATTGACAAGTTGCACCACAAACAAGTGTTGCAGCCTTTTTTGCCTTGGAAGTGGTTCAAGGGTTGCCTATTTTAATCTTTCATTGTTTGTTTCTTTTGTATCACCTTAGTCATTTCCTCTCAATTGTGAAAACTGTTTTCCTTTGTTTACATTTACCATCCCATTTAGTGGCAGGCCTATTGTGGGGAGCCAACAGCCTGTGACAAAGGATAGGGCTGGTTAAAAATGGCTCAGTGGAGAACTTGCGCATGGTGTGTGTATACCTTGAGAAGCGATACCGTATATGTCATAGAGAGGTGTTATTGTGTTACACCACATCAACTGTCTTCAGCTTTAGAATTTGCTAATTGCTATCTTCGAAGAGGGACAAAATAATGCTTAATCCTTTTCCAGGGGGAGGGGAGGAAAGGAGGGGAGAAGACGAACAGATTTCATTTGTTCATCGGCACTGTCTGAAAAGTGAGAATTAACAGTACAGTAGCTAACATCATAGGAGGGAGGATGCATACATTTGTTTTTGGTTGTTCTTTTATACATCAGTTGCCCTTTACTTACCTGTCTGAGCAGAGCAACTGTACTCTTGTTAACCACGCCTTGAGGTCCTAGTTAGCTTTAAATCCTCTTTCAAAATTGCTCTACATAACATTCTGAATCACAATGCCCCTTCTCATTCTTTTAAGCATTGCTGTAAGAGCACAGTTTTGCTAGGACAGAACTATACCACAAAATGAGGAAGTAGATTTATTAGAAGGGAGAATGGACGTTGGGCAGTCATCTGCTGAAGAACTCTTGTAATAGGATTAGACCAAGTTTGGAGTCGATGTGACGTTTGATGGCCACATCAAAGTTTTGCTAAGAAAATGGGGGAAGAGAAGTAATTTGTAGGTGTCTCCCATGAAGAATAATGTTGTGTTAACAGTATAGTCTTGAAACACATGTTTTCAGCTTGTCAGTATTCCAAGTCATTATGGTCAAGTGATGTTCTTTGTGGATGCTGCTGCCAGAGGGATTCATTCCACTGAAAGTTTCGCCAGTTGATTGACAGCTCTGTACGTGTGTAAAAAGTTTGACTAGCAAAGCAGATTATATCTCTTAAAAACAAAGACATCTCACAGGTATGTAAAGCGCTGTCTGAGCCAAGATTGCTAATGCACCTACCTAGTTCCCACCTCACAAGCATGTACATTGTGCACATAGCTAGACTACCCCCTGGACTCACACATATCTCCATCTCAACTCCCATACATTTTCGTCCCAGACGATTTCGCCTCGCAGAATTTTCATTCCATGACTCCCACCCTGATAACTCCCTCCACCCCACCAGATAAGTTCCACCAGGACTATTCCCAACCCTGAAAATTTCCTCTTGGACAATTCCCACCTGCTGTAAACTTAATGCTAGTTTCCCTGAAGAAATTTGTCAGGGGTGTCGTCCAAGGAGGCATTTTCTGTGCTGGAGATTGTCCGAGGACGTTGTCTGAGGGGGAATTGCCCAGATGGGAATTGTCCTGGGTGAGTTGTCCTGTCATGCGCCTTCTCAAATATGAAAATTTTGTAAAATCTACCTTGTTCCTCTAAGACATTTTGTGAATTTTTTGGTTAAGTCAGTACTCGTTCATATGCAGCACATATTTAACTAAACTTATTAGTGAAACAGTTTTGTTCTAACTTTTGCATGTCAGTTTAAGTTTTAGTCTATCCATCACTGCCGAATTATGTGGATGTTTTATCAAGTTTTTCCACAGGTGTTATGGTCCTGCTGTAAGCCCTTGGAGTTAACTGTGGCATGACAATCATAACATAGCTGAGTTATACATTCTGAAGAAATATTTTTTTTCCATCCAATTGAACATCGGTCATCAAGATGTCCCCCTATTGTGCGATGAAGTGTAATTTCAGCACAAATTCTAAGTTTTCCACCCAAACCATAGCTTGATTTGAAATGTGTAATCAATAGCTGAACAGCTATGTCACTGGCTACTTTCTTGAAATAATATACAGTCAGAGCTGGATTCTCAGCAGACTTGGCTATCAATTTTCGCTGACAGCACATTGCGGAAAGGGTTTCCCATGCAGGTAGAAGAACTGTCAATGACAAAAGGGCACAAATAATACTGCAGTGCTAAATTATGGTCTTCCTTTGGTTGTATTTTCTGGTTTTGTCTTTTTCTCAAGAAACCTGCCTTAATACAGGGAAAGAAGTAAAAATGGTGTTTTTTTTTTTTTGTTTCTCTCCCATCATTCCAGGGTAAAGTACATGTTGAAATTAAACCAAGCGACGTCCTGGAAGAAAACGGCATCGTCAGCAAGCTTAGCGTCAGGTGAGTTTTCTGTTCCAGTCATTGTGGCTGGTGAAATTACCTGTCGATCGTGAAGGCTGACGTTGTGTCATTGCAGTTATCAGGATTCTCAGTACGTGTGCTCCCCACACAAGAATTGGATGTATATGCTCTGCTACGAATGACTGGTTGACCTTTGACATTGCTAGGAACAGCCTCAAGAAAAAAAAAAAAAAATCTTGGACTAGGTACCTCCACCCACGTAATTTACGCTCCTAGAAGTGATACTTGGTTGAAAGTTTTTATAGTTTTTCATCAGGGAATGTAAATTTTTGTGGAAATTTTTTTTTTTTCAGTTCTAATGAACTTTCATTGTTATCTCATTGAGCACTCCAAAAAATATCTCCTACCCATCATGTTGATCTACAGAAACTTGTGTTATGTAGACATTTCTACATGAGCTTTCCTTTGTCTGATTGCTCGAGTGCTGCTATTCGCTAACTCTTCTAGCTTCAAATCGTTGTGGCTCATTTGTCACACTAGACAAGCTTTATGGTATGTCCATGTCAACCGGACAGTTGTAGACCCCTGTTATTTGTGCGTAACTGCTGATGATCAACACACATTTTCAAATTTATGTATATGGTATTTGTGAGCAAAAGAAAACTGATAATTGATATTCATGATTGCATTTGAATGTAAGTTTATTTCCTTGTTTGTTTTTTTCTTTTTTTTTATTTAAAAGTGCATAGAAAAGCAAACATGCATCGAAAAATGGCTAACTGGAAAAAAGATACTAGATTGTCATTTTCAGTGTAAGAAAATCTGGTAAAAACAGCAGGAAATGTCTAAAGCACTTTGCAAAACATGTTGTTTCAGCCTGAGCGAAAGACAAAGGAGGGCGAGCCTAGGCTTAGAGGGCAAGGTGTTAAAATTCACTTCAACTGCACTTTTAGCAAGGTCAAACATAATGCATTAGTGTTCAGTAAGATGTAAGTGTTGTTACTCATGAATACTCACACCAGTGAGTTGTGATGGGAAAAAAATGAGCAGAAAATGTTTTGCTAGGAGGCCAGGCACAATATGTGTGAACTTAATTGGGTCTGTGTCGAGCAGAAATTTGTTTGAAATGCACTAACCAAAGCACCCCTGGAAGAGTCCCTTATCTTGGCCGCGGAAGTGATGACCGCCGCAATGAAATGATGCAAAAGTCATATATTGTGTCATTGTGAAGGCTGTCTACCTCCAGTGGTTTTTATTTGTACCCCATTGGAATGATACCAAGTACTGTACAGCACCTTACACCACTGCATACTGTACCACTCACATCCACTGACCAACCTCGTCTTTCTAAATTGTTTTTCAATATTTAGCAAAAAAAAAAAACTAACTCTATCATCGTCAGTAATACTGCGTGACCACCAAATTGCTGTACAATTTGATTGTTATCCTGTTTACTATTTTCAGCCTGTCATTTTGAAAAAGTCACCTGCCAGCATCTCCGAGCTATTTTTTGCATGAAGTACGTTCCATTATAATAACAGCCGTCACATTTTCCAGTCGTGCATTGTCTGACGATAATCCAAGCAGAAATTGTTAATATGAAATGAAAGAAGAACAGTGTCATGTTACTAATTAAAGAACAATTCAACTGGTAGGATGAGTATTATTTACAGCTCCTCACCCGTTGGATTCTTGGCTATGACGTATATCTTTGCGTCGGAAAGGTTTCCGCTCATCGTGTCTTCGGTTGCAATCTTTTGATCAAGAGGTCAGGGCCCGTCGGTAGAAGTTAAACTGTAGGAGAGTTTTTGGAGAGGAGGACAGTGGTAAAAAAAAATCTTAAGTGTGCCCTGAAGGATGTGAACTTAGTGTGTACTCAAGGGTATGTAAATGTGTACTCATTGTATGCAAGGCTACGTGTTTGCTGAAAGGAAGGCGTTATAAAACAGCATTTCATATCAGTCGTATAACTGCTGGTTACTTCTTGTAGTTCAAGATGGAATTGGAAGTAGAATGTATCATAGAAACAGTAAAATGTAGAGCTCTACCAAAACTTTCACATGTAGCCCTTTTACAGTAGCACCTGACATTTACTTCCCCATTTTAGAAAAACTTACTGTAGACTAATCCTTACACAATTAGCTCGCTCAGAATAATACTTTGATTCCTGGTGTTTAGCCACTCGCATTTTCAGAGAAGGTGAGCCACAACTCGAAACAGCTGTTTAATTGACATAAATAACTACTTTCACTTTGTTGATTCCTTGCCAAAGGCAGAAGGAATCCATGCGATGGTGATAAGTGTGTGTGCATGTTCATGTATGCGTGTATGTATGTGAGGCTTTGATTGTAAACCAGATATTTCAAGATGGATAACCGTGACTTACTTCATACATGGTGTGAGGGGCGGTCATACTGAGTAAATGATCCCTATTGTTTTTCGTGGAGATCAAAGGTCATATGAGGTCATCAGAGGTCAAACTAGAAAAACCTTGTGAAAACGATATCTCCAGTTAAAGTGTGACGGACCCCATACTTGGTGTGTCGGTCATACTGCATAGATAATCCGTATTGTATTAACTAGTTACTGCCCAACGTCATCATTCAGAAAGCCAAATGTTTTATAGTGAGTAGGCTCCATTACTTAATGATCAGCAGTATGGCTGCGCTGGTGACAGTTAGATAGTTGGATTATTGCCGACAATAACAGTGTTAGTGCTGCGTGGGCTCAGCGAGCAGAGGACAACAGCTGGTATTTCCAGTGACTTTGGCGAGAGAGAGCCCTCAGTGCATCAGTGGATTAAAAGATCGCCCATCGTCTCTTGCAAATTAGGGGAAGTTAAAAACCAAGAAGACTAACTGTAATTGATCTTACACTTGTCGCATGGGAAATTCACGTTTGTTATAATATGGTCATGTGGCAAGGAATCACAAAGCGTTTTGGCTTTCTGGTTACGTTGTTACTATTGGATGGCATGCAAATGAACTAAGTGACAGAAATCTAATATTTTGTCAACACCCGATACATCATCCACATTTAAACTTCTCTGATTGTTGTTGTTCATCTCTTCAATCACAATTGAACTGTTTCTAACATATTCAGGACATTCTTATATTAAAAGGAACACTAAATTACCAGAAGTATTGAGATCCAGCAGCTTTGCTGCTCTAGTTTGTGGATTAAGGGATCAACTGTGTAGGATTTCAGCTTTTAAGCTAGTTTTTTCCCCCTTTGTGTTCAAAGGATGTATGCTTTTTTTTGTTCATCGTGGGAGAGACCATACAAAACCGGTCATAATCCCCCTCAAAGTGCTTATTGAATTCTTCCCTATGACCAGGTTCCTTGTCTTCTTTACATGAGTCAAAAGGATATTGTGTGTTTTATGGGTATAATTTTGCTATGTCGTCCTTCCTTCGTAATTTCACATTTAATCATGTTCAATAGGAAAAGATTTTCATCCAGTCCTGTTATAAGCTGTCTGCACACCACAGATGCTCTCTTTTCTGCCACGACTGGAGTACCAAACAGTTTTTAGGAGACGTTGAGATTTACTTCACCGCCTCTCTAACAAACCTGTCTCGTCTGTGCTAAGACACTCTCCTGAACTTCCACACCTATCTGGTGACACAGTGCTGCACCCTTGAACAGAGATGACCCCCCTCCCCCCGCATCTTTGTCAATACCCAAGGATGATTCAGTTTCATGGGAGATCTGGTGGACTCAGTATGTGGACTACTGTACCACTTTATGGGCATGTGTTAACATGTGTGTGTATGAGTGGAGTCTTTTCTGTTACCAGATGTGTACATGGGCATGCTTCTGTGAAGGGATACAAATCCCCAAACACTTGTAGGTGTGTAACAAGCAAAAACTGTGTAAGGTCAAGGCATCTATACAGTCAAAGATAAAACTATCAAGTTCTGTATGTTGTGCGAACTGACCTACATATGTATGATGTAATAATAGTAATTTCTCGATCTTTTGATGACCTTTTATGATATTTTCACCATCCAGCAGTATAGCATCAGATTCTGTTGAAAGATGGATCTATTTTAACCGCCAAGAGTAATCTTTTATTCTTTTCTTTTTTTGTTCTGTTGGTCCTCAAAAGTAATTAAACTCGTCTAGATCAAAGGAATGAATCACAACTTGGATGCAGAAACCATTACCCATTCCAAGATTATTTGACTCCCATTGTCAGGTTTGTTGATATTTATTGCCATGTTGAGACTGGAGAGCCCTCTGGAGAGAAAAAAAAATAGAAAAAAAAATAGAAAAAAAAATAGAAAAAAGAGAGAAGCCGATGACATGATTCCTGGCAGTACTTGTTATTGCATGTCATAATTTGACAGGTTGGCAAATTCAGTGTGATTTATTATGAGTATTTGTCCACGATTTTAAAAAGGAGAAGAACTGAGTGTGAGGGTAAGAGAGAAGGAGGTGGAGGTGAAACTTATTCACAGACTTAGAAGAAAGTTTTCTGCAGAGAGGGGATTTTGGAGAAGAATAGAGAGGGACAAAAAAAAAAGGAAACAAAAGAAAAGAGCGCGATAGAGAGAGAACAAAAGAGAATCTGAAAAAAATGGGCTGAAAACTGAAGGAGCAGGTACAGTGGAAGAAGTCCACTCTATCCTCACAGAATTTGTGTTATGTGCTAAAATGATATCTCGAGAAGACCTTTTTACTGCATGATAGAACATGACGTGACATCCAGACATACCAGAGTGGTGAGATTGTGTCCTCTTGAGAAGGAATAAAGATGTATGATATCATGTGGGTATTGGCTGAAGAAAAATCTGTCCATTCATGAATACATTCATGTCACTGTAATACGTTGCACCACGCAAACGGTTGGTTGATAGTCATCGTGCTGCTGTTGTTTATTTTCATCAACGTCAGTCTGCCAGAAAGAAAAGTTCGACGTGATTCAATAACGAGCACTTGATACGATATTTCTCCGTTGTTGTTTATTTTATCACGTATACGACGGACAGCCGGCCGCTACAGGTGCACAAAACTTGACATCGTGATCTGCCGGAGTGTCAAAGGAAGGCATTTGATGATCATGGAAGTTTCTTTTGCACATCTCACTTCAGACAGACAGACAGACAGACAGACAGACAGACAGACAGACAGACAGACAGACAGACAGACAGAGTGTGCAAATGAGACATGAGATGTGACATCACAATGCCACAAAGGTAGATACAATGCAGGGCATATTTGAGCTGAGTCGATTGTAATTTTCTGTTCAATTTTTATCCAGTTGAGCCATAAGCTGGTATCCTGGAAAACGTGCATTCACATCGTAGACATGTACTTACCCCGTGCCTCACTAATGCATACATTTGACCCTATGCTCAAATCGTCCTTGAAACCAATTCTAGCATCGCGCCCTCTAAGGCCTTGCCCACCCTCGTTTGCCTTTCGCTCCTGGAAAAGGTGCTTCAGTACAAATTGAACTGTAAAAGATTCAGCATTTTGTAGCACATTCATTCAACCGATGGAGAAACTTCTCTGTTTTGAAATTTGTCCCGTTTAGTTGGGAAAGTTTAATTGTGTTTGTAATGGTTATGGGAAATTTTGACCAACCCTATTCTCATTCCTTGCCTGGTGATGTATCTTTTTGTTTGTTTTGGAGATGAAGACTTCACCCAAAAATGTGTTGCAAACTCTCTGAAACCTACCTTTCTCCCTCCTCCCCCCACCTCGAACATACAACATTATTCATTGTATACACTTTGAATGAGCCAGGAAGTATGGTACCTGTAGCAGTAACATACAGGCGCTATTCTTCTGAACCATTTTGTTTGACAGGAAAGTTCATTGAGGTGCTGCAATGTTTTCGCCGTCGATTGCTGTCCAGTTTGAATAGCATTGAGTAAAGCCCTGTGGATAAACTGTACAGTAGAATGGAACTCCTATATCATGCACGTTTAATGCCTTCATGGTACAGTAGCATCACAGTTCTGTCCCATTCCACCTCAGTGTAAAGAATGCTAGAATGGGTCGTGAACAGATGGTGTAGTTTGACATCAAATTTGACGCTAGTTTCGAGGATGAAAGAGATGTTTCGGTCAGAAAGGGTTTGTCACGGAAAGGGATGAATAAGCTACAGTCGGACAGGAATGGAGGCATGCTAGCACATACACTGAAACTAATGTCTGACTGCACCATCCTCCCCTATAGGCTAGAAGCACAGCAATTCCATTCCCAGTATGTGTATCTTGTTTTAAGTGTGTTGTCAATTGATTTCATCGCAGAACGGGATTGCAGAGGTAGAATTTTGAGACGACTCAGAGTCCTCCCTGTCCAAGCCCATCCATGGAGTTCACTAACAGACTTACTGTAGATGTCTCAGCTGTAAATATAGTATGCTCATACACAGTTTAAGCCTGTTAGACAACATTTTCATGAATACATTAAGAACTAGTTCGGTTAATAATAAGCCCTGTAGTGATTCTTGTCAGCTTTTAAAGGATCTTTTGCCACTTTAGAACTCCTATGACAGAATGCATATAATATCCCTCATTGTATTCCTGATTATCACGCATCGACTTTGAAGGTCGTGAAACATCTTCTTGCACACCTGCAAAACAACGTTTTTGTTCAGCACAGCAATTGAACTCTGTCCTCATCCTGTAAAAATGGTCATCGCCCTTTGTTGTCGAGACCAGGAAAAAGTGGAGCTTCTCAGAAACTAACCTTGCAGCACTAGCACCAAACTGACGTAATTCTTGTGCCTACATGCTGTGTATCCACAATCTGTACTGTGCACAGTTTATAGTATGCAGGGGTGTGGTTATCAAGTAGTTACAATACAAGACTTGTAATGCGCCAAATCCACTGTTGTGCTTATGTCGTTTTATATTAAACAAAACATTTATGCAAAACAAAAGAGAGGAGTGAAAGCAAATGCAATAAACTATGAAAAGGCCTAAGAAAGTGCTAAAATTTAAAATGCATGAGATATGTTTTCAAATTTTTGTTGAAGGTGTCAGTTGACCTTGAAGAACGAATATAATAATGTTCATGTCCGAACTGATCACTTTCTCTGGAATTACGAAAAGATTATGTCCCCACAATGCAATGGGTGACAGTTATTGAGAACTATTCGGTGGCCAGCTTTTCTTGTAAGATATCATCAGTTACAAAAAAGAGCTTGTACAATAGCAGGCTTTCAGTTTCTGACTTCTTCTTATCCTACTGTTTGCATCTTAATCAGGGTTCACAGATGAAGGCATGTATGATATATGTCATCAGTATACTACTATGACCCAGTCTATTTAGTGGACATCGGGGATGTGAAATGTGCCAATAAAATGCACAACGCTTTTTTATTTATAAAGTGTTTATAACGCATTTATGTTGATACTCATCAGGTACATGTGAAGGAGCACAAGATGATTGAACATTACAAAGACATTGATCACCGTTCTGTAAAGTTCAAACCACATTGCCATGTTTTCTTTGTACTGTTAAGACTTCTGTTTGCCTTTGGCCTGGATTTGATTGCAGAAGTCCCGATCCGGCAGTTTACTCTTTGGCTCGACAAGTTTATCAATGGTATTATAAAGCAATTGTTCCCCTTGTTTCAACGTTCATTACAGTCCCATAAAAGACTGGACTGGTCACAATCGGCTTTGTAAGACCTGCTTCAAGTCTGAGAGGTTGTCACGAATAGCTCCTTTGAAAACATTTTCACGTTGGGTCTGTCTTTCTTCAAGAATAAACACAAAGGGTTTTCATTTTTGTTTTGGCCTTTTTACAATACATGTTTACATCCTGATTATTAAATGTACACATCTTTCAGTTTCGGCAGACAATGTGAATGTGTTGTTTTGTCGGTTACAAAGCAGGCAGTCAGTTCCCTTTCATTGAAAATTAATGTCATGATTGATAATGATGGTAATAATAATGCACAACAGAAGAGTAACATAAAAAAATGGGAGACATTGTTAGATATCTGACCGGCCATCGCGAAAGTGAAAGCACGTATTCGAGAAACAGAGGGAGGCGAAAGATCACGTCGACCTTATCGTCACGTGGCAGTGTTCGTCGATCTCTTGGTAGTTATTCTCACTCGAAATTAATCTCCTTTCTCTTCCTCTCTGCAGCGTCCTAGAGGCGAGCGGTTTGAGCATTTCCAACGGCCAGTGTGATCCCTATGCACAAGTTACTCTCATTTCTCCATCAAGGTATGTGCTCTACGCCTTTGATGTTTCCTGTCAGAAGAAAAAAAAAAAAAAAAACATGGAATTTTTAAAGTGCATATATGTCGTTTGTGACGTTTTCATATCGTAGCATTGTTTTTGCCCACGGAGTAGACTTTACTGGGAACATTGGACTTGCAGAGAGATAATCAAGATGGGAGTTTGTTATTTTCTCAGCCTTCTTTAATTTTTGCATTCCCAACAGTACAGCAGGAAGTGTTGTATTGTTTGCAAAACCTATATTTCCAAGAACAAAATTTAGTCTGAACACCTGAGTATGAAAAGCCGAGCTGTGCCATCCACGAAACCCACTCACCGAAAAATAAACAGACATCTAGAGGAGAAATGAGAGGAGAAAAAATATCAATAATGACAGAAATATGATAAGGAAAATTAAGTGCATGATGTATGAAAGATGAAAAATGAAGAAGAAAAATATTGGTTACATGACCTTTGCATACATCTGGGGTGGATTTGTGCCAGAACTGCAGAGAACTAAGAAAGGAGGGGTTGCTATCAAATACATTTACTGTATAATCCTAAAATATTTGTACCTCCTTTCATGGAGAGTCTGTCCCCTATTCTTACATATCCTCTTCGTCCCTTAAACTGAAACCTGTAAACCAGGGGTCGGCAACCTATGGCCCGCAGGCCTGGTCTGACCGGGTGTCAATAATTCACCCTGCAGAGAGCATTCAAAATCATGTACTAAAAGCACAATGTGCAATACTGGCGAGAATACCTAGCCACGCATGTCTGTAATACTTATTTCAACTATCAGATTTCTTTACAAGGGGGAATTCCCGTATGCCTGCCTCCAGAGAACCTATACTGCTATTTCAACAACCCTTTTGGCTCTCTGCTAATTTGCCAAATAGCAAGTTGGCTTACACCCCCGAAAGGTTGTAGATCCCTGCTGTAAATGTCTAAGTGAAGACTAGTAAAGGATGTTTGTTTGTTGGCCTTTTTTTTTTTTTTTAATTTTCAGTGCTTAAATCTGAATTTGGTCCTTTAAAGTGCTGTGTTATGAATGAAACTTTCATCAGTACTAACAAGACAAATTTACTGGGGGGATCTTGCCTACCATTCCTCATAAAAAGACATTTAAAAATCTTCACACTCTTTGGTTTGAAGTGTCTTAGCAAAACATTAATTCATGTAGATTGTCACATCATTGTAAGTTTAAAAAAAAAGGGACTCTTGGTTCTTCTTGTTGGTTGATAGGCATGTATGTTTTTGTAAATGTTGTGTTTAATTTGTCCAGAATCTTCACTGGCAGCTACTTCATGTACTTAAAATTTAAAGGCGAAATGAAGTTGTAGATTAACTATCCATTGCATGGTTATGTATTGATTCACATCATAGATCATAGACTAGGTTTCATGTTAGTAGCTTCCCCTCTGGGAAGAAAACTTGGTACCTCAAAGAAGATGTGTTTTGTCTTGTGTTTCATCTCTTGGCGCAAAAGTCGAATGAGTTATGGCGAAGAGGGCGTGGTGCTAGAACTTTAATCGGAAGTGCATTGCGCAGGGTCAAATAATGCATTAGTGTAAGCAAAGGGTAAGTATAGTGACTCAGGAATACCCACACCAGTGAGTTGTGGGGAGATGATGTTTATGTCGCCATCATCGTCAGTGGTCGGGGGGGGGGGGGCGATGTGTCTCTTTTTATGTATGGCTGACATGTAACATTCAGTTCAAGCCAGAATTGCCGCAGGAAAAATGAAAAGTCTATGTGAATGGTTCAGCCACCTGCAGGCTGACAGAAGAGTGCCAAAATGTGCTACATTTTGTTAGCTTTTTGTCAGATGTAGTTCTTTTTTTGCAGTTTTGAAGGGAAAGATGTGGAAAGGTGAGAAATGAGGTGTGAAATACAGAATAAAATGGAAACAAGACAGGAGAAGGGTTTTTGAAAGGGTTTCAGCAGAATCATGTCAATTTTAGGAATTTTAAGTAAGAGAATGAAGAAGACATGATTAATGAGGCATCTGGCAATGTTATTTACAACCCGCATTTAGTGCAATGTGTTTATTTTGTTCCTTTTATCTACCTTAACAACTCTAGCACTAGCATTTTATTATGATACACTGAATGAGGCATCTGGCAACGTGATGAATTTGCCATTGACATTCATGAGCAAAGTTAAACATATTTGCTTTGTTCCTTTTTATGTACCTTAACAAATCCAGCAGTAGTATACAGCCATTTCTAGTTCTCTCTGGAAATACTTCAATCTTTTAAGCAGGGTCATAACTCCTTTATCCTGTGCCTCTCCTACGCTTTTCAGGACAGAGACGACCAAGAAGACGAAGAAGAGGAAATGCCCAAATCCGCAGTTTAACGAAACGTTCCTCTTTGAAGTGAGTCCCTCTCCCATTCTCTATTTCCTTTTCCTTTGTTACAATAAGATTTTTGTAAAGATACACTAGACTAGATGCTTATAGTGTCCTTTCCAGTGTAGATGAAGGTACATTCTGCCCCCCCCCCCCCCCCCGCTGTCTCATTTATCTAACATTTTTTTAAGGTGCATTTAAAGATGTTTGCTCTCTTATATTTCCTTGCCAGCTTTTCCTTGCCCAGACAGTGTTCCCTGGCCAGGACAGGAGAAAATAAAAATTCAGGAGAAAAAAAAAACACTCATCAGCTTATGTGACTTTTTGCTTGTGGCAATTAAAAGCTGTTAACAGTTAAAATTTGTCATCACTTTTAAAAAGATGTAAAAAAAAAAAAACTATGCCAATGAAAGTGATTGCGTGTGTACTGAAGAAGCAGAAAGATTACATTTTGTTGATCCAAAGTTTTTCTTTGATTTTGATGAAATTGTAACCTTTGTAATCATGAGGTGCATGTATGTGTGTGTGCATATGTGAGTCTTTGTGTATGTATGTTTGTGATACCTACCTTGTAAACATGATATCTCAAGAAGGGAAGTATGTGCAGATCTCATTTGGTATGTGGGTGTAACATATTAAGTACAAGAAGCCTATTCTTTTTGGTGGAGTTCAAAGGTCATTTGGGATCAACTGTGGTCAAATAGTGAAAACGATATCTCAAGATGGGAAACTTGCACAGATCTCATATTTGGTTTGTTCATGAGCCTTATCAAGTTACAAAAAGCCTATTCTCTTTGGTGGAGGTTAAAGGTCATTTTGGAGTCAACAGGGGTCAAATCGAAAAAATGCTATTTGAAGGGAAGCTTGCGTAGATCTCATGTTGATATGTGGGTGTACAGTTGGAAGCTGGCACAAATCTCATATGTAGTATGTGGGTGAGCCTTACTAAACTCAAGAAGCCTGTTGTGTTTGGTGGAGGTCATTTGGGATCAGATAATTGAAACTTTCTAAGCACAATATCTCACTAGGTTAAACTAGCACATAAATGTCATGTTGGTAAGTCGGTGTACCTTATGAAGCACAAGTAGCCCAATGTTTTGGTGGAGGTCAAGATCATTTAGGGTCAACAGGGTTCAAGTTGCGAAAACCTTGTAAACACAACATCTCAAGAAGTACAATTCGTGAAAATAATTCCTCATGGTGATGTTCATCGAAACCACAATGCATTTGTGCATTCTGGTTTAATGTTTACTGAGTTTCATCATGGAAGGAATACATCATTCAATGACCAAAATAACAGTAACTACTATGAAGAGCAACAGAAATGGCATTAAAACAGTGAAAAATAATAATCATATTTAAACATTAATGGTTCTTAATTTAAGTGCCTACATAATGAATATGCAACAGAACAGGTCTCTCTCTGTTTCTGGCGTATCAAAAACATACTCAAGTCCTTGCTCCTTGATTGGTATCGGGAATTGTAGCATTTAGTGAAAGAAATAGCTGTTTTTTCAAGTAGCCTTCACGCTGATGGCCTCATTAGGGCATCAGCGATAAGCTGTTTTGACTGACTGAATATTTATTACCAGTATGCTTCCATTGGCTTGTTCAAAGCAGCACACAATTAAGGTGAATAAAGACTGTCGTCCACTACATTATCGTATTTTGCCCTTTCAGTCACTCTGTCAGAAGACCTTGGAAATCATGAGGCAGAATTTACCCCCTGAAACCTATTTATTATCCCAAATTGTCTGAATGGTGCAATTCAAAGTACTTTTAAACTTGCCCACCTGAAATTTTACTAGCTTGTCTGTGCATGCAATCACTTTGACATCACCGAGTGTGAAAATGTCAGAAATGTAGAAGATCCGTCCTGCAAGATACAGATACTGTATCTTCGTGAACACCTTGCAATTAAAAGGAAATAGGCCAATGTAGGTTTTTTTTTTAATCCTTGCAAAAGGCAAAAGGAATCTATGTGATGGTGATGTGTATGTGTGAATGTGTATGTGTGACACCTTGCTTGTAAACACGATATCTCAAATAGTTAAACCTCGACTAATCCCATACTTGGTGTGTGAGTTGCTCATATTGAGTAGATGATCGCTATGGATTTTGGTGGAGGTCATTTGAGGTCAGCAGTGGTCAAATTGTGAAAACCTTGTAAATACTGTATTTCAAGAAGCACAGCCTTGGTTAATGTTGTGCTTGGTGTGTAGGCTGGTCATAGTGAGTAGATCTGTATAGTATTTGGTGAAGGTCAAATGTCAACAGAGGTCAACAGATGTTAAACTGAAAACTTTGTAAACACTGATCTCAAGAAGCATAATCGTGACTAATTTCATATGTAAGTGTGTGGGTTGCTAATGGTGAGTAGATGATTCCCGTCGAGTTTGTTGGAAGTCAAATTTCATTTGAGGTCACCAGAAGTCAAATTGTGAAAACATATAAAAGTGCTTAGTACACACATACTCTCTCTAGCAGGATAAGGTGTTTGAATCTCAAAGTTGGTATGTACATACATCTTGTCCTGTGTTCTTCATGAATATTGGCAAGGAATCACAAAGTCCTTTGACTTTCTTTTTATCATTTGGCATTGGTCACAACTGCTAAGATAACAACTATATTGACCAATGGGCATCAGGAATATTTCATTCTGCATCTCTCATCCCAAACCTTTGCTTTATTCATTATGTGAACTTCGGTGAGCTGTTCAAGCTACCAGCGACAGAAAGAGAGCGTTCCCCTAGTTGAGCAGATTTTGACATCCATAGAGGAGGTGAATTCTCAGTACTTATCCTTTGCTGTCAGTCAGTCATTGCTTGCACTTTGAGTGCTCAGGATTGTTTACAGATTGCTGACCTTTGACCCATTCTTGGTTCACCTCTACCTTTTTTCAATTTCCAAGCAGAAAATGTTTGACAGATACACCCATGTCTAACACTTACAGTGAAAGGGATCTTGTTCTGAGTGGGTCCCTTTCCTAGTAGTGAATTAAGCCAGAGAAAAAAAAAAGGGGGGAGAAATGTTTCTTCTTCTAAAAATGTATTATAACAGACAACCTGTAAATATTAAATTTGATGGAAAAAATGAGGTTTCAGACTGTTAGCAGCCATGCTGTCATAATGTGGTAAAGGTGATAAACCAGGAAGCTACTGGATCAGGGCCAACGTTTTATAATTCCTTTGCGATATCAGGAAGCGGAATCTGATAGCCCATATGGGTTGTGTAATGGTGAACATGAGTGGGAGAAAAATTTTCATTGTTTTTGACAGTACTTCTTTTCCTGAGGGGGAAGGAGAAATTTTTTTTATAGATGTTGGCATACATGTCGTCTGACATATTAAGAAAACATGTACAGTAACTGATATTAAATTTATTGAAAGGATAAATTTCTTTTAAAATGGCCATCTTTACCATAAAGCTAATCTTGTTTTTCAAGGGAAATAAGGCCTTTGTTTCACAGGAAACAACCATATTTTTAAAAGCAATATTTGTGGACCTATAATTATAGATTATTCAAAATTAGGAAGGACAGTAGCCTTCTTTTCAAGAAATAAGTTTCTCACAGACCGCAAAGCAGCTATCTGTTCCTCAACAATAATTTGTCCACCCAAACTTTTCAAAATTCGAATGATGTGACTTCGGTTACTCATCACGTGCATAATGTTTAGGAGATGAAGCCTTTGCAGATGTTTGTCAATGAGACTGAATGGTTTAGCAATGATTAAAGCTAATTTCTTTGTACGTGACCTTGGTATATTCTAAAGGGCCTGTTACCCTTTAAGGTTCCTGTGCTTGTAAGCGTGTAACCAAAAAGGGATGTTTAAAAGAAAAAAGGTGAAATTTGCTACTTATTTTGGCTGATTGGGTTTTTTTTTTTGGGGGGGGGTGGGGAGTTGTTGTGGGCCTTAGTCTGCTAATTTTGTCCCTAATCCCCTGATGGGACTGGGATTCTTGGCCTTGTATGTAGGAGTGTTGAAGTGCAGGTGATGCTTTTACCTGATTTTGCCAATGGTTGAAATTTCTTTCAAGATAGTGAAAGCAAAATAATTACATCGTTTGGATTACTTCCTCTTGAATCTGCTCAAGAGGAAAATAAGCACTTCACTGTTTTAGGTCATGTATGCCTTTTGATCATGTGCACAATTTCATTCTTTCATTTTCTCTCTCTCTTCGGAAGGTTTTGTAAATAGAGCACCGTATTTTATTTTCACCACGATCACAAACACAGTTTAGGACTGTAGTATTGTATGTCTAAGTAGCAAATTGCGGAATGAATGCGATGAAGCAAATTTTTCCGCAACTTCGAGGTGGAAGAAAATCGCACATGAAGTTTTTGTTTATCATATTGTTATGAGATACCAATTTCATTTGTTGTTTTTGTATTTGATGCAATTCGATGCAGGTAAAGACTGTACCATCGTTGATAAAAGGTCCTGCCTCTGGTCATAGAATGTAAAGTTTTGGCACTTGGTTTAAGTGAGATATACGGTTTCTTAAATTTAAAGAGAGGTATGATGCAGACCTGTGAGATTGTTGTAGCATAATCTCTGTTTTTGGAGGGTTGTACTGTAAAAGTTTGCAGCTGGTATGGGAGAAGAGATGGACACAGGATCCTTCTCATTAGCATGTTACGTGTGTCTGTCTGTGTGTTTCTCTCCCAGTGTAATATCAAGGTCACTTTGTCACAAGGTCATGTGACATGCAAGTACAAAAAAAAAAATAGATTTTCCCAGAAGTTGTAGAGTGAACCCCGAATGACAAATCCCTTGTTTTTATGTCATAAAAAAAAACATTCTTAAGACAGGCCCAATCAACCTTTAATTTTTTTTCTTTACATTTCTGACTACCTATGAAAAAATCGTGGTGCAGTGATGCACAAATGATAGTGAGATATGTTGCACAGTGTCAGTATTTCTTTTATTCACCCTTTACATTATCTTTCAATATCTGGTTTACACATTGGTAAGTGATATTAATAATTTTTAAAGGAGGGCAATATTGCCTTCCAAAATAAATTCGCTTGGGGCATTCCAGATTTTGAATCGTAATTTATGTGAATTCTGTTAAGGAAACAAGAGGATAAAATAAGACATTTCATGTGATTTCCTTCCTTTATGTCACAAATTTGCATACATTGTGAATGCATTCACGATGCATGTGAAAGACAGTTTTTGCGTGTAAAATCGTCATTATTTGACGGACATTTATGGAATTTGTGGCTATTTTCGATAAGTTTAAAGGTTAATCCTGCCAATGCTCTAAGATGTTGTTTTCCTGTCACACGACCTTTCGACATCATGCCTGTGACTTCGGGTGGTTTTCATCCGATATGTTCTTAGGGGTGTAAAAAAACCCAGTCCCTTTCCATTCAGTTTCCCATTTGTTATTTTCAAATTAATATGTTTTAAAAAAAAAAAAGAATTTCTTTGATAGCTGATATTTAGTGTGTGAGATAATAGCGTGTGCACTTTATATCATGGGATATTGTCGGTGTTTTTACAGTACGTGATGGCTGAGGGATAAATTCATGGGATCTGGACTTACTTCAGCGGTTTTCACACTGACATCATCTGGAAACTTATTTAAGTTTTAGTCAATGTTTCGTGGGTTCTGCTGTGGGTACATATTCAAGGTATATGTATGTTTGTTTAGCATTTGAGGTCCCATTTTGCAAAAGAGATTAGATCTCCCCCTCCCAAATTTCTGCTTGTGTCTCTGCTCAAACCATTTGCTTTTACAGTCTGCTCTGCCCTCATGATAAAAGTCACGCCAGTTTTGAAATTAAGTACGCGAAGGTTCCGGAACGGTCTGATGACTGTTTTTCCCGAGCTGTATCATGCAGGCTCTGGTTCATGTAAAGAAAATCGAGAAAAACGCACAGAGCCCCGTACGCTCAAAATCTCTCGTCCTTTTGTCATTCTCGTCCTCTGACAGGTCGCCCGGAAGTCCAACACTCACCAGCAACACCACCATCGTATGTTTGGCCACAAAGTGCCACACAACCGTCACAAGGTAGATATGAACAAAAAAAAAGTGTCGTCAGAAATAGCAGATCTTAGCCAAGTGGTGGTAGTCCTCACTCATATCATCATTTTGTCTTCCAATCTTTATCCCAGTTCATTTTAGTCAGCATTTTCTTCCATTTCTACCGTTTAAAAGGTCAAGCAGTATTTAGACCAGCCGCATCTCTCTGCAGCATCATCTCTTTAAACCCATCTCGTCCCTCTCCTTTCTATCCTCTCCTTTATCTTCTCTCTCACAAGCCGGAGAATCTGCAGACTTGGTCGCATCGCATCTCAGCTGTCTGCTGCTGCTGCAGCCAGTGTGTGTGCATCCATTTCCTCGGTTACAGTTTTTTCATTCCTAGCAGCACAAATTTTCTGCTCTTTGAGACCGTTGGTTCCGCCAAATTTTCAATTAAAAGCAAGTTGTGCATTTCTACCTTTGCCAGCAGCGTATGCTATTGAAACAACTTACCCCTTGGCCTGTCATACATTTTCGTAATATGCGTGTACGTGAACCGTGTAAACTCTTCCAAGTTCAGTCTAAAGACTTATTTTGCCAATATCTACTATCACCCTCTGACAATTTCCTTCCCGATGTTGTTGCTAGTCGTTTATGCTCGCATCCCTTCTGCAGCCATTGCTAGCCTTTATCACCGGAAAGGGGACGTCGAAAGCCCCAGGTTTCCATTCTTACGATCGAGGCGCAGCCTCACATCTCGGCAAGCAAGCGATATGAGCAGCAATGACTGCAAATATTTCCTGTCATCATGGGTGTGTCTCCTTACAAGTGGTGGCAGGGTCTGCTTTGCAGATATGTGTTCTAACATTTGTGGTGTCAGTTGTCCTAATACATTTTACTTCATTGCTGTGTTCTATCTTCCACCACCTGAATTTGTGTTTTTTTCTTTCTTCTATCTCGTATGAAATGAACAAGCTTCTTCAAAGCTTTGAAGAAATGCCCAGAAATGTGGTCCGAAAACATTCTCCGTTTCGTTACATCTCTCGCTCACTCCAGTGGTCTTGTGTCGCACAGATCCTTTTGGTATAAACAAAACAAACATAACCTTCAAGCTGTGTACTGGCAAGCACAAAATTCAAGCTGTATAACTGAATGCTTCCAACCTTTCTAGTAGTTAGTTGCCCTTATTCTCAACATAAACTTGGCATTCCAACATCCTTGCGGCATGTGCCGTTTGACAGTTGTGACCATTCCTTTGATTGGTGTGGTTTTGTATCTATAAGTGTCTACGGTCTTAAAACATATTCCCGGCGGCATTTACCACATGCAGCCGTTGCCATAGCAGGTAAGCCGAACCCTCCAACACCTTTCTGTTGTCTTTTCGAATGATCACTGCTCCTTTGTGTAAAAGTCAAAAGAAGAAAAATGTGAAATAACATACAGTTTTTAGCCATTTTAGAGGTGGGCAGGGCTTGCTATTTATCAAGACTTCATCACACCATCAAAAAGGAAACACATTTCAAGGACAGGTGACCCGATGAAAGAAGATTAAAAGTGTCCATTTTCTGAATGTCATTCCCTGAGATAAACCTTGCTTTACTACTTGATTCTAATAGATGTGTTTTATGTATGAAGTATACTGTGAAAGCAGTGCAAGGTGATAGAATGGCCAGATTTTGAAAAAATGAAGAAATAGCATAAAAAGGCTTAAATGTAGAGAAATATTACACAGCAATGAATTTTTTTTTTTTGCTTGGTAAGGCTTTTTAGAAATTTCACTGTACGGTAGCTCTTTTTCACTGTTTTTAATTACTTTGTGTATTGGCTATGCCATCTATCTATTTTCATCCTTTTCTCTTCTAATTTCCTGTTAGAATTATCATACGTTTGCGGTTTCATAAAGTATAAAAAGCAAAAGATGGGAAATGCAAGAAATTGCTGGACTGTTCGTTGAACATTACATGCTTGCTAGATAGATACATTAATAGTTTGTAGTGAGTCCGTAAACCAGAAGCACTTGTGGTCAAAAGTGTCAAAACATTGTATAAAGGTATTAAGAAAGTAAAAAGAAAAATAACCTTAGTGTGTGTGTTGACTTTGCATTTTGTGGTTGGGTTTTTACTTTCAAGGAGTGCTAATATCACCGTGCATATTAGTATATTGTTCTTGAGCATATGTTGGCTTTCATCAGACATATTGATAGACAAGTCTTTAGAACCACAGACAGAAAGATAGATTAGTGGTTTAACTATCCATTCCAAACAAATCTTGCATGATTTGCCATAGTGTTAAAATATAGCCATGTTTCCATATTACATAACAAACTGTGCACCGGATGTATCTTGTTTGTGTGAGTTCAAGTGTGTACACATACATCTGCGCCTGAGCGTAAACCATCACTGTTTATTTTACATTTTCATTTTCCCTCGGTCGTTCGGTCGTCGGTAGTTTTTTTGTTTTGCCATGTCAAACGGCTGTGTTGATACACCCTTGTCATTGAACTAGTATCGGAAATGGAAAGAGTTGTGCAAACACCGCAGTGTTGACTGAAGCTCACAACAACAAATATTTACAAAAATATATATCAGAAAGACTCCAACTCACTTAGAGCAAAGACTGATTATGTGGAAGGCAAACCCTTCGCTCATGTTTTTCGATGCTCGCCGATTACATCAACCTCTGTCAGCAAACACTCATAGTGATATTTCACAAAAACAGAAAACGAAGTCATCCTCGTTTACATCCCTGCGATGCCACAGAACCTGTGATAGTGGCCCTGTGGGCTCTTCTAAAATTAGATTCAGTAGAATGGGAAATGCTATCATGATGCATGTCTTTTTGTCCATACTGTCCTGTTGGTTTTCTCAGCAGTGATGCTCAGTTTCGTGGAAAAGAGAAATTCCTAACTCGAGATACACGTCCGGCTGAAGGTTGCAACACTTCCTGTGACTGTGCAAAAGACAGTCGTTAAATGGTTTGTATCCTAATTCATATTAGTCCCAGCTTGCACTACATGAGGTAAAGTTCACATCCTGGCGAAATTGGAACTTTTCACCCAAGGCAACACCGTTCCACATCGCTTTGATTGAATAAGTTTGAACAACAGATGGTTTCATCCCACTACCTCGATCAACGGTTGTTTGGGCTCTCACTTGAGACTTTTTGGCATTAACTGGTTACCCCTTACACCTTTACATATCAAGTAGACGTTAATGCTCACTACAGTATCGATAAAGCCTTTCATTTGTGTTGTTGTTTGTGCTTGCTGAGACTTTACAAGGAAAGTGAAGATACAAATGTAACAAGCAGAGAAAGTTTGGGGCCAAATTATCTCCAAAATTCAGTGCAAACTGCTCGGTTCATTTAAGGAGGAGCGGTAGTTTTGACATACATTTTACATAACTTTTGGCTCTTTCTAACTCCAAAGTGCGAGTAAGTGTCTCCTTAACAGACTTGTGTTGAATAATGATCTACACACAGCAAATTCTGTCAATAGAAAATGCCCCTTTAGAGAAGGAAAAAGGAAAGAAGCGTTAATTTTGTGGTTTTTCTTATCTTGACGTCTCCTAGGCAACATTCATGTGTTTTACTGCGTCTTCCTAGCTTTGAAGGTGGAATGTTGTAAGTTGAAGGCCATCAGTATTTCCCTGCAGAGTTAAGTAAACATCGATGACCTTTGACCAAACAATTTTCCTTATTCGATGTACGTGGACGTGAAGGCATACAATGAATGGGAAATGGGGAGGGGGTGGGAAAAGTAGTTGAATATTTTCTTTGTGATGTGTTTTATTTTCTTCATTTCTAATGCTTGTTTAATCTTTTCAAATGCACCTTTGCCATACTATCTCATGCCAACTCTCCTAGCTATCCAATGCAATGTATTGCGTTGTTCTTGCGATGGAGGTATTTCCTTTTTAACTGACTGCAAAACTTTTTTCTTTGCTGCTGTCTGTGTACTTTTATCACATTAACTCCCTATTTGCACACAAACTTGTAAACTAAGATTCATGTTATTTTAATGGAAAACGTTCAAAGGATAAGGGGGTGCCATCGTGTCTATGTCATCCTGTAACTTCTGGAAACCAAAACTTGTTGAAGTTTTAAAGCCTGACCCTGTGAGCTGTGCAAAGTTTAAAGGGAATTCGACCTTTTTGATTGTCATCTAAAGATAATATAAACAAATATCATTAAACCCTGCAAAAGTAACCCTTTTATTGCACAGCGAGCAGTCAAGCAAGAGATTACTTTTTGTCTGTCTGTCTGTCTGTCTGTCTGTCTGTCTGTCTGTCTGTCTCTGTCTGTCTGTCTGTCTGTCTGTCTGTCTGTCTGTCCATCAGTCTTGTCTTGTCCATAGTCAGTGTGTCGGTCCATCTGCCCGTCAGACCATTCCTGTGACATTCAGCTGTGTATTTTATGGATAGTTTTTTTTTTTCCTTTCCTTTTTTAATATTACCTTGTGATCTTCAATTTTATTTCTTCTGGAACCGCAGAAATTTCTTAGAAACATTCGTTGGTAAGACAGAGTGTAAGCTTATCACGTCGTTTGCCAGTTTAACAAGAAAAAAAAAAACAAAACAATTAGATTGATCTATGGCAGGATATGGCAACAAAATGGTCAGTAGAAAATGGAACAATTGACAGAGGCTTATGCAAAGTGTTTGCCTTAAATTGTGAGTGCCCTTAGCGAGGCATTTTGTATGTAGAGGGTCATTTGCATGTAACAGGAGGGAAGGGGAATACGCTATCTGATTGTTTGATAAAAATAGCATTTTTTCTTTGGATCCCTAAAGCAAAGTTGATACAATATCTGTGGATCAAACGGTGGTTAGATGTATCTACTTTACAAATCTTTTCATTTGGAATTGAAATTTTTGCACTCAAGTCTGTTTGGGACTTTGAACCCTGGAACCCAGCAGCTGTACGCCTTTAACTTGTTTGATTCTCCAACCCCTTCTGAGGTCTCTAGCCTCATGCCAGTAATTAGAAATTTGCCCATTGTCTCAGAGATTAGCAGGAAAAAAAAGAGATAAAGGAAACAACACCAGTCATTATCAATTCAACTGAAAGCAATTATGACTATTGTTTTAATTTGCTCCTGATTGTTTTTCATGGCTGGTAGTCATTTTTCTTTTTTGTTTGTTTGTTCCAGGCTTGCATTTCTTTGCTCGCTATAAATTTCTGTGTATCTGGTCAAAGATTTTAATTGCATACACCATTATTGAGCAAAAGTGAGTCTGGAACAAGGCAATTTAATTCATGCTACACTTACCTGTCTCAGCGTAACAAATATACTCCCAGTTACTATGACAAGAGCTCTGGTAAACTTTAACATTGCCACTAGCGCCGTCTGGCCCAATACTGGACTAGCGCCTCCTTTCCATGAAGCCATCCGTAATTGCTAAGAGTGCGGAACAAGACAATTTATCTTTTCAGAGAGCATTTGCATTTTACACACATTTCCATCTCACGTTGTCTTCATTGTTTCTCTTTTGTCTTTTTTGTTTTTACTTGAATAGATCACAAACTCCAGTTCATATTCTGAAAAGAATCATTTCTTTAGTCCTGCTGAGGTAGATATTCAGAAGGTAGAAGTAAGGTAAGTCATCTTCTCGAGATCTGTCCATCTCCCATTAGGCCCAATGTATTCCCCAAAAAGTTCACTGTCACAAAATTGCTTCTTTTGATCTTCATTCTCTGTGGTGTTATGCACATGTGTCAAGAAATTAAATCCTGTTTTGTGAATTGCAGTTTTTTTGCATGATGTTAACCCTCCGTTATGCATCTAGATGTATGGTTCCCAAACTTCTTTAGACCATCGTTCCCTTTTGCCATCTTGAACTGCCCCAATTACCCCTTCCCCACTCCTTATCCCTCTGCTATCCCATCCCAGTGTCCCACCGGTCATAGTTGGATGTTCAATGATGTTTTTTTTCTCCGTTAACCATTTCTGCCTGCAAGAACAACAAGGGCCTGCAGAAGGCAGACATACTGTGAAACTGTTATAGAGAGCCCAAACGTAGCTCATTCATTGTGAAGGTGAGCTTGGTGAAATGCTGCCCTCAATTGCTCTAGTTATGCGACGTAATCACCAGGGTACTCAAATCAATGCCAAAGCCTCCCTGTTCCCTGTATACGCACTAGAGCGGAGGTGGGGGGGGGGGGTGTAGGGACAGATTTAGAACCACTCATCCAGACCGTGTAACCTCTAACAATCTCTTGCATTTGGCATTGCTGTTTACGTATTTTGACCCATTTAAGTGTGCATCAGGAACAATTTCAAAGTTGCCATATTTTCTCCCACTTTTCATCTTTTGTCCCTTTCCTTTGCTACTTGACTGACTCTCCTGTTGCATCACCACTACACCCCATCCCTTTTGCCCCTTCCTCTCTTCCCTGTCTCTCCATAAGTTGCCGCACAGCTAACACTGAGACATCACTTCCTCCAAAGTGACTCCTACCACCAGTAACATTCGACAAACGTCTTCCTCGAAGAGTCGCTCAGGTGCCGTAAGAAAGAACTCTTACAAGTACAGTAAAAACCCGCATGAATGATCCCACAAACACTCGTCCGCCATTTGCTGCAGGTCCTCAAGAACGCTCAATCATTTCCAGTCGTTTCCAATTTGTACTTCAGACAAGTACTTCCTCTACGTTGCATTCCCATGCTCGATCCAGTGTGGCAGATGACGTCACATCGTATGCATGTGACTCACCTTGTTTGTTGAAGGATGGGAGAGTCCTGAGGAAGTTATAACATCATTTTCTGCCCAGTTTCCTTCCAGAATTATCTAGCCATTTTCTTCATTACTTCCACATCTACATTATTAACTAGTTACACTGCAGAATTGAAATATAACTTTCATCCCATTGCAGAATCAATTTTCGCACAAATGTCTTTTTTCTCAAATTACAACTTTAGACTGGAAAAATGATGCACTGTAAATATTTGATACAAAAATATGTCATCTACATTTTCTTCCTTTTATGATGCAAATACAAGTAAAATACAGTATCCAGATCTTCTTTGTAAGGGTTCTTTCTAAATCTTTTTAAGAAGCCTTTCTCTGTCACTATATCATTCAAAATTCAAATCAAGTAAACTCTGCAAAGCTTCTTTAATTGAGAATTCTGCTTTTGGTTTTGATGAAATTGTACCTTTGGGATCATGGGAGTGTATGTATGTATGTATGTATGTATGTGTGTGTGTATGTATGTATGTACGTATGCCATGTGCCGTTTGCCAATTGCCTATTGTTTTTGGTGAAGGTCAAAGATTGTTTGGGGGTCATTAGGGGTCAAGTAGTGAAAACATTGTATGCATAATATCTCAAGAAGAGAAACTCTTCCTGTTCTCATATTTGTTATGTGGGTGAGCCTTATTGAGAACAAGAAGCCTTTTGTTTTTGGTGGAGGTCAAAGCTCATTTTTGGTCAACAGGGGTCAGATAGTGACAGCCTTGTAAACAATATCTCAAAAAGGGAAACTTGTGCAGATCTCATATTTGGTGTGTGGGTGTACCTTATCAAGGACAAAGGCCCCATTGCACTTGGTGGAGGTCAAAAGTCATTTGGAGTCAAGAAGGTCAAACAGTGAAAACATTGTAAACACGATATCTCAGGGTAGGAACTTTTATAGACCTCATATTTAATGTGTTGGTGTACCTTGTTGAGGACAAAAAAAGCCTCTTGTTTTTGGTGGGAGTCAAAGGTCATTTGGGATCACCAGGGTCAAATAGTGAAAACATTGCAGACAAATATCTCAAGACGGGAAGTTTGTACAAATCTCATGCTTGATCAGCTTCTCCACGCAAAGACGTGAAGTCCTGAGGAATAAGTGAAGACGCAATAGGGTTAGAACATTTCCTGTACACAGCAAACAATCGTACAAGGGTGTTTCATTGATCAGCAGGGCGTTATGTGACTCAGTTCGGTGCGTATATCGCAAGACGAGTATGCTCATCTTGCACAGTGTGTGCAGGTTAGGACACGACGCATTTTACTGGTCGTACGCAGTTAATCGGTTGAAAAAAAGGTCCTGCCCCACAGTTTGCACCGAACCGCAGGTGTGAAAAACGTGTAATGCTGATTTTCGCTATGTGGAAACCTTGACTTTGAAGGCAAATTACTATTCCCGAATCTAATTCTAATTACTCCATATAAGTCAAAAGCACATGTGACTTATTTAAGGCAAAGATATGCCGTTGTAAGGCGTAGATATGCCATTGACAACATCACTTGGTAGATACCTTTGATTGTTTTGATATTGACGATCACAGCCTTCACAGATGGTGTTATTGTTTGATCTTATTGTTATCCTTTGCTCCTGACAATGAATTGTTTATCATAGCAGTCATACAGAAAGTAAACATCCCAAGTGATGAAGGCTTTATCATATATCGAGTTTATCGATTTATTCCACTGACCAAAGGTGAGCCCCACCTGTTTTTTTTTTTTTTTTCTGGTAGGGCACAGTTAAACCTGTTTGTGTTTACTCAGGTGTTGCTGTTCAATCTCTTGAGTTGCGTGTCAAATTCATCTTTCGACTGAATGGAAATTTCCTCAACATGTTTTTCGGGCTCTTGCTTCTCAGTAGAACGAACAGTTAAACCATAGATACGGTGAGCAAGCATTAATTTTAGCTGTCACGTTTGATGAAACATCTGTAGCATTTCCCGTCTCCTCCCCCTTGTTAGGTTTCAGTGAAAATCGTAATCTTTACGATCATGACGGCATGTGTCTTTGCGTGTCTCTGAGTGTGTATTTGTAATGCCATGCTTGTAAATGTGGTATTGTATCTCAAGAAGAGAAGTTTGGTCTGATGTCATTCTTGCTGTGTACATGTTCAGTGAGTGGAAGAACCCTGTTGGTTTTGGAAAGGTCATAGGTCATCTGAGGTCAGCAGAGACGAAAATTTGAAAATCTTGTAAACACAATATGTATCTTAAGAATGCAAGCTTGAAGTGATCTTATATGTAGTGTGTACATCAATAACATTCTGCCCAAGATTCTTATCATTTTTGATGAGGGTCAAAGGTCGGCTGAGGTCAACAGAAGTCAAACTGCAAACAAATCCTAAGAGTTGCAAACTTCGACTGATCTCATAGTTGGTATTTATATCACAGGTACTGAGTGCAACATCCCTGTTGTTTCAAACAAGCTTGTGGTGGTCTCATGTGCTGCATTTATAAACCACATGAAGGTCAAAGGTGGAAGCTTTTTCTTATCTTTGGTGTGCCCTGTTGAAGGACCATATTGTTTATAACAACCATATTGTTTTTTTTTGTTCAGGTCAAGGATCATATGAGATCAACAGATATCAAAGTGTGAAAAGTCTGTAAACAAGAGAATGCAATTTTGGAACTGATCTCATACATACTAAGATGTGGTGATCAACCACGACGATTGCAAGAACTCTGTTGTTTTTGGTTCCAGTCATGTGATGTTTAAAAGGATGGTCTACCCACAAATATAGCTTTGATATGTTGAAGAGTAAGTTAATTTGACCATTACAGTGAAACTTCCATTTAATTCCCATGTGCGGTTCCCGAGATATGAGCAATTGAAGTTGCCACATTTGTTACTGACAGTAAACTTGAAGCAAGCAGGAATGATGTCATCTCCCCACACTGATAAAGTATTTTATGTTTTTCTTTAAAATAAACACCAAATTTAATACTTCAATATATAGTGATATCATAATGTGAATGTAGGAGGGGTATGGGAGTTTTGTGACCTTCACGTAACCAGTATGTAGGCTGACCACCTGCTGATTTCAAGGTCAAAATAATAAATTTAAAAATGCAGAAACAAAAGACTCTTTAGCAATGTGAAGAGATGCTGTCACTCCTGTTTGCTTCAAGTTCCCAGTTGGTAGCAAAGGGGGTAACTCGAACTGATAAAATCTCCAGAACCATCCATGGGTACTGAATGGAAGTTTTACTATAAGGGTCACATTAACTTACTCTTAAACATATCAAAGCTAAATTTCTGGCTGAACTATCCTTTTAAGCTTAAACAGCCTAGTTTCAAATTCTGGCAACCATGTAAGCACATCATCTTAATGGAAGGGTGGATATACATCATCATGAGAAAGTTCCGTTGAAAATCATGAATTTTCAATACTGTAGATTGGGTCATCATTTAATTCGTTTGTGATGAGATGTATTTGCTGATAAGACAAAAATAAAGACTGAGTCTTGCTTAAATTCAGCATTTCTTCATTAAGGAGACATGGACAAACCTCATATTTGTTATGTGTACTCTCCATCATGCCCAATTCCTTCTGCTCATGTATTTCCTACTGTTGAGTAACCAGGCAGCTCAAAGTTGTGTCATCAAAACCACAATGCACTTTTGCAGTCTTTTTTTTTTCCTCTCTCTTCACTACCATTGCTTTTCAGCCTTTGGAAATGGCACTTATGGTGAATAAATTTCCGTATGAACGCACACGTATTCATGGATGTGAACGTTGGAATCGATCAGAGAATAAGCGAATTGTTTTTGTTTCCTGTTTTTCTGCTGCCTCATGAAAGCTTGGAAAAATAGGTGATGGGGAAGTCTTAAAGATTAATTCACCCCTTTCAGTTTCATTTAAAAATTAATAGATGGTGACTTCCTCATGACGATGCCCCAGTAGAAATGAAAAAAAGGGCCACCAAAAAGAAAAACTGAAAGAGAGAAACAGGCTTGACCTATTAAAGCTACTTTAACTTATGTATGTCTTCATTAACAGCTCTCAAGGTCAGAATCTGTTTTTGTCAAGGATGACTTACATACTTACATGTCCTCACATAACTGGGGACACTCTTGACCTGTTGTGTATTAGCGCAAGACAGAGAGGAATAGCCTTGGTTTGTGGCTGGTAACACTGCAAGTTCAGAGGGTGGGATGACTCTGTTACTTGATGTTTATGTAAAGAGTTTATTATGAATATGCAATATTTATTATGAATATGTAATATGTACTACCAAGTCAAGAATTTAAGAATAAAACATGTATCGATGGTTATTATGATTCTGTTGGTATTTCATTTGCAAGTCATTGTGAGTGTTACAGAATAGGGTGTGCAGTTGACATTTGTGTCTTGGGGTTTGGTTTCATTCTGAGTCAAGCTGAGTCGAAGGACAAATACAGTTTGTTCTGTTCATGTCAATCTCAGTTTGTTAAATTCCATGTTCGTCTCTCGTGTCACCTCCACGACCTATACTTAAACATGCACTTTTTCCTTTCCTCTTTGGCAGGATATCTTTGTGGAATGGATCCAACAATGTGTTTATGGGAGAAGTCAAAATACCTATGAGTGCAATAATCAGCTCTGAGAATAGTAACCACAATGCATGGTAAGCAATGGGAACTATGAGGTAGAAAGGAGGAGAAGGGGGAAGGAGGAGAAGGGGGTAGGAGGAGAAGGGGGTGGGTGAAAGGCGATGAGAATCATAGGAAAGAATTAGATAGGGGTCGAAGGGTGTGAGGTTCAATTAAGTGAGACTTCACAGGATGGATTCTTGAAAAGAAGGTGGGTTGAAAGAAGGGTTGGGGTTAAAAAGGAGGGTGGGGGATAAAAAGAGGAGCAGTTGAAATTAGGGTGGCTTTCAAGGGGGTTGGGTTGAAAGAATGGAGGATTGAAAGGAGGGCTTGTTAAAAGAGGGTTGAAAGGAGGGTAGGGTTAGATAGAGGGGTAGTTGAAATGAGGATGGCTTATAAGGAGAGAGGGTTGATATGAGGGTAGGTCGAAAGAAGACATGGTTGGAAGGAGATTGCTTGCAGGGAGATGACCATAGGGAGAACCAGTCCCAGGGAGGGAAAGAGGGCTTGTGGGTGGGTGGGAGGTGACTAGAGAGAACAGGTTGTAAGGGATGGAAATTTGAATGGTCAAAGTTGAACTGATAACGTGACTCTATTAATTTGACTTCTTGCTGATCTTCATGAAACTATTTCACCTCATACTGCCTCTAGTAGTTTCTTAGTATTGATAACTTTTGGACCCTGGCTACTGAGTGGTACTAGGCCAGCTGGGATGGACTGAGGGCAGGTGTTGATCACCAGTTCTCTTTAGTAAGGTAGTAAGAGTTAGTGTGCAGTCGTAACTCTCCCCCAGTGTCTTTACCAGGTATTATTTGCATTCATCCCTACAAGAAGTGTCACCCATTTCTGACCTACCCACCATTCACCAAAAGGTTGTTAATCCATCTATCAACCCCATGTCAAATACTTTTAATAATAAAAATGAAATTGAAAGTATTAGTGGTAATTTCCTTGCCCCACTTCATATCAGTTTGTTAAACACCAAATTGCCCATTTGGATTGGGGTGACCGTCTTTTTCTCTTTCCCCTTGTATTGAATAAAGTCACAGTTTCTAATAAAGGTAATGAAGGTATTCATCTTAGATTCATCATCAGTGTTAATTTTTTTCTTGGGGTAGGGACAAATCTAGTAAATTTTTCTAAAATCGATGGTTTCTGCCAATGTTAATATCAGACAGTAGAAAAGTCATGATTTTCTTGGTAATGTAGCCAAGCATGGAGGTCAAGGTCGAACCCTTTCCCTCTTGTTTGTTTGAACTCTTTTAATTTACTGGAAGTTGTTTTTTTCTCTGGTTCACACCAGTTTGTGCAGGTGTGCACCAAAAATCTGTCCTGCATTGTGTACTTTTTCGTTCACTTAAAACCGTCAAGGTGCGACCGCGATCCTCCTGGCTGTCTATGCAAAGTCGATGGAGCCGGGCAATCTGGCTTCGAGTGATTGTGTAGAAGTTACCCAGGGTAACAGGAATAGGTTGCTTGTTTTCTGCTGATGTAGTAAACAAGCATGAGTGAGGGAAAGAGAGGCAGGGTGAGGGGAAAGAGGAGGGGGTTTGCAGAGGATGGACAAATGCCTCTGATAGCTGATCCAGTTGCCATGGTGACCATGCATTCATTCTCAGAGGTTGGCAAGCAGTCCTCAGAGGAGAAGAGTTTAAGACTGGTGGTGCAGATATTTTTGAGTCGGGGTAACTGGATTCAATTTCAAGGTAGAATTAAAGTAACCTCAAAGTATTTGATCCAATTTCAGATCATCCCTTTGAAGTTGACCTGTGACACTGAATTATATTTTTAATTTCAGGTACTATTTGCAGCCGCGAGAGGGAAACCAACAGAAGTCTCCAAAACCCGGTGACTGTAGCTCGCTCCGAGTCCGTGTGGCTTATGAGGTGGACTGCGTTTTTCCGTCCGAGCACTATGCTCAGCTTTTAGATGTCGTTCTCGGGTCACCAAAAATGGAGGTGAGGCACCTTTTGTTTTTCGACAGTCTTTGTTATTTACTTAATGTTCCGCTTGGCCGACTTTGGTCAAACAACTCCACCATTTCATTTGTTCAGGACTGTCAAAGAGTGTTCTGGATGTTGGAGATGTGAGGTGACATCTGACATCTTAGCAAGATGATCCGCCACGTTGTTGGATAGATCATTCTGATGCAAAAATTGTTAAGCATCGTTTAATAGATAAAACTCTTAACAACGTTCTGCCCTCGGGCGGTGGTTGGTGTACACCAACCCTCGTCTTATAAGGACAGATTCATTGCAAGGGTAGTAGCTGCATTACTCAACTTGACCATCTTGTCTGTAACTATCCATCGCTGATCAGTTCGATCTAGCATCATTTTCCCTCCTGCGGAACACTTCGCAGTTCTCTCCACAGCGGAAAGGGTGAGGTGAGTTGAGGGGGAGTCGCCCATCCTGGGTGAAAATTACTGCCGCCAATAGAACTAGAGAATCCCACCCCACCACCTCCAAAAGCTCTACTCTCTCCCTCCCCCCCAAAAAAAGATTGAGAATAGTCTAATGCCATTTCAAACACAGCAAGATATAATCTGTATATAAAGTGACATCATTAAGCATCTCAGTTAGCCAAACTCTCTGTGGGAGAGGAGGTACCTCCACTCTTGAAAGTCCTCCTGGTGATCGAGTACGCGCTTCGTGTGTTGCCAAACACCCTTTTTCTCTCTCTCTGTGAAGAACGCTGCATCATTCGTTATCCATTTTTTTGTTTTGTTTTGTGATTTCTCAAAAGCCTGTGACGTCCAGCCCTGTGCTGATCCTGGATCGTTGCGTAAAGGATAAAGTCACCGCGGCCAGCGCCATCACCCGGATATTCCATTACAAAGGCGAACTTTTGTCACTGGTTCGAGGACTCGTCCAACATGAAGTCTCCAAAATTTCGTAAGTCGTTGTTTTCACGCTTTCACGTTTCTTATTTTTTGGTCTCAGGCTGTTTTCTCTCCTGGTTTTACACGCAAGGTTGTATAACCCATTACTGTGTTGACTGTGTCATGCGTGTCATCTGTGTCCGAGAACTGAAAAAAAGGAATCGCGCTGTCAAATCGTTGACCAGAATGTTCCCTACAGGCTTGATATTATTATGAAACGATGTGACTCAATGGTACAATGGACTATCATCCTGCTCCCTGGGATAAAACTCGCGTATTTTCTTCACACCCCTCACTTTCCTGTCTCAACAAAACAACTACGCTCCCATCTGTCTTGCCAAGAGTGCTGATAAACTTCAAAAAATGAAAACAAAAACATGATTTGGATGGTTCTGCGATCTTTGATGTCATTTCGATGGGATTCAGAAAAATTCTGGTTCTGTACATCCAACCAAAACATTGCAAGTCAACAAACCTTGAGACACCCATTTGTCCTTTGAGACACCCATTCATCGGTCGTTTTGCATTTCCGTTACAACCAACACTTTAGAATTTATACCCAGACAGTCAGTCAGTGTCTTTTTATGATATGTTACCTGTTTGTGTAAGGAATGTAAGGTTGTAAAGACTGCCTGGAGCTGCAAGGAAGTGGTTTTGAAATGTTATTTGGAAGATAGGAATGTCACAATTTGGGAACAAATGCTGGTGACCTTTTGAATTGACATTGGGTTTCCAGGATTTGGGGATTCTTCATGACTTGTCATTGATACTGTGAAAGTGGACACACTGGGCAGCCAACTGCCCTATTTTCTTTTGTTTTTTGTTTTTGTTTATGATTTTTTTTATTTTTTGGTACTGCCAGGAAAACAAAATGATCAAACGACATTCATTTCTTGTTCCACAAAAAAAGGAGTTTCCTGCTGCCAGGATGTATTAGCCAGACTTGAGTTTTAATGTTGGAGGAACCTTAGAGCTAATACCTGTGATAAAACAATTTGAAGACACTTGACACTGCAAATGACTGTGGTGTCCCTACCGAGTTTCGAAGAGCGAAAAGTTTGTCACACAAAAAATCATGTTGATATAGTGAAGCAAGGACAATTGTCATGAGCATAGTTGTGTCTAAGCAGTATTTTTGAAATGTTTTGTGAGAACACAGTCTACCAGAACCAAGAATGCCAGAAGTTGCTCCAGTGAAGAAGCAAGAATTGTTTTCCTACATCATATTTGTATGTCATCCTCATCTCTAGTGACAGCACAGTTGTAGCATTGGCAATTTATGAGCTCAAGATGTTCCTGTCTTTGTTTTTCTCATTGCGTATCGCCTCATTTCGGTGACTTTTGCCTTTTCATGTTCGTTAGCCTGTTTCCTGGTGTGGTGTCAGGTATTAAGTCTTGATGGTCGAATGACTCGTCTAGGTTATAGAGAATGTGTAACAAGTTCTCCCAACAAAAGCGGATAGTCTGAATGTGGGAAAATGTGAGACAAGGTTTTCATGAAGGATGGGGGGCAGAATCATGAGAGGAACGAGACACTCAAACGTTGGACGTGGTGTTGAATCGGAGCATGTGAGGGGCAGAGACTCAAACATGGGAGGGGTTGGGGTGTTCCTGCATGGTTGGGGTGGGAACTAGAGGGGCTTAGACCTCAGTTATTACAAGTTTGGGGAGCTTAAACATGTGAGGTGTTGAAGATGAAGCATGGGAAAGGTGGAGATTAAAGCATTGGAGGAGAATTGGGAGTCGAAAGCGTGGGAGGATTGGGGAACTGGGGCATGCATGTGAGTAGTTGGGAGCTCCTGCATGGAGCGTGAGTAACCTCAGGTGAGGAAAAACAAGGAGGAATGTGCTTCTCATCATCCAGTCGATGTAACTGTCCATTCTTGTGTTTGCTGCATTTGGGTAGGTTTTGTTAACTTTTGCTGTTAATATATTTTTCTTCTCTGAGTAAAACTGAGAGTGAAAGCATACGCTGCCGCGCAGGTTCTCGAGACTGAAATTTCGGACCCGGTATGGTCATGTCGTTGCTATTTGCAGCATCTTGACCGAGCTCTTCCTTTGAATTTTTTTTCCCCCCCAAGTGCAAAGAGAACAAATGTGAATTCATTCATAAGCCATTGCATTGTGCAAGATAGTCCAAAACCGTTGTAAACGTATTCCTGCTATAATTATGTACCAGCTATGACTGAACCATTATTTAGTCTCATGGTCAAAATATTATTCTACGAAGGGGGGAAAAAACATCTCTTAAATTCTGGGAAAACTCATCACAGTTTGTAGAAGAAAATCCAAGTCATTAATGCAAAAATCAGAACCAACCTCACCGTTTTAAAACCTTCTAGTGCATTAAATGGCAGAAAGTTTTTTGTTTATCTAGAATGGATCTCAAGAAGAGCATTGTTACCTGGATGCATTAAAGTAGGGCATATCTTTCATGCAAAATCACTGAGAATTCAGTTATTTCCTTAAAAAAGGGCTTGTTCACAACAGGCTCTGTGTAAGATCCAGAAGTGGCACAGCTGCCATTTTCACCCTCGTCTCAGTGACACTTGTCAGACTCACTTTTCAAATTTAGGCCTGCCGAATTAAGCGAATTTACTTAGGAGTTGCTGATGTCAGTCTCGACATCTTGTTGCTATTTCGTTGCCACGGTAATATTTGCTCTGGGAAGCCGTTCGCGACGACGTCTCTCACGAGAGTGCTAAGTCTTGTTTATCGGTGTTGTCGTCGTTTTGGTGCACGTCATCATCGGTGGTGGAGAATGTGTCACTCTGTTTTTCGTTTCTGTTCGACATGGAAGCAATTGGATATACAGATCAATGGAATTTGGCTATCCGTCCTCCAAATTACATTAGTCCACATTAAATTAGCAAAGATTTTGGAACGGTTTAATATATTGACTTCCCCTAATTTTAACCCTCTTAATGGAATTTTGCGTCTGACTCTTTCCGTAATTAAATTTTAGTTGAGCATTGACCCTTGTTACACTCCTTTGACAAGAAAGAAAACGAGAAAAAGCAGAAGAAAAGGGCATCCTCTACCTCCATGCAGAGATAGTTACTTTCAGAGGGGCCTTCAAAATCTCATTAATTAATTGGGTCTATTCCATTTGGTTCTCACTCCTCCGCCAGTCATGTCGGTTGTCGTATTTTTGCAGAGTTATGATGGCAACGGTCAAACATTTGTGGGACAAAGCATTCTTAGGTCGTGTAAAATGAATGTGAGTACTGCGTAATCCCTCATTTCTCAAAAGCAAATTCACCCACTGCCCTTTTAGGACTTTCTGTGCTTCATCTTTAAGGGATGCAGTATAAACACATAAGACCACTTTTCTCTCTGAATCTGATCCGTAGATGTAAGTACTTCTTGTTTCTGAAAAAAAAAAAAAAAAGAACAGGTCACCACACAAAAATTTGTATGCAACAGTTTCTGTGCAATAGCTTCCCTTTTAATCCACCCACTCATAATCACGCATGCAATTGTTGTTAGCAACTATCAACATTTTTGCCTGATTGTGTTAACATGTTCCTGTTTTTATCTTTTTCCTACAACTCTAAAATTGCTATGTTGTGACTTTCTCATTTAAAAGAAAAATAAAGATTATAGCCTCTCTCTGCATAATGTCCCACATGTTATTGTCAAAGCTTGTATCAATCTCTGTCCCCTTCTGTGTTCCGTAGACACCCAAATACGATATTCAGGGGAAATTCTCTGACCACAAAGGTAATCGACGAGTACATGCGGATGGAGGGGCTTTATTATCTCCACGAGACGCTGAAGAACCTGGTGAAGGAGATTCTGGAGGAGAGAAAACCTTGTGAGATTGACACCACCAAATTCAGAGATGGAGAAAATCTCACCGTCAACCTGGTGAGTATTGCTCAGAGAAAGTCGCGGGGGTAGTTTATCTGCTATCGCATCGCGTTTGGTACCTGCTTAGTGGTATACCGCTATGGGGAATTCAAACAGGTGTAGCAGATGACGTTCACATGTTAAAATGTTAAATCTTCTAAGAATCGTTAAGACCACGCAAAAGATGTTAAAACTGCCACATAAAATGTGGAAAATTGAGTAATAAGAATAATAAGAATGACTTGTGACCATTTGTCGACCTGTCGTCGAGGTTGATTGCCTTCGTAGATTACTAGATAGATCACGAAATGAGCAGAATAAACAATGTATGGACCTCATATCTCGTCAGAGCTCATTTTCTCGTCCCTCAGTTTCTCCTTCTTATCTGTCATGTGACTTACTTCATTTTTGCTGCCGACCGACCCTTCAGTGAAGTCTGCCAAAAGTTTTTGCTTTGTTTTTTTGTCCCTTTTTTTCTTCTGTGTATATATATATATTTTTTTTGAGTGTTCTTATATCCACCCCCACGTTCATCGTTAGTTATGATGGTTCAAGTCGAATGGCCCGAAGAGAGAACAGCGTGGGCAGAAAGCTTGAAGTTGATGGCAGAAATTCACAAATGGTGTTAGTTTGAGGAGTCTGCAAATTGAACGTCTGCAGAGGCCTTGACAATATGTAATCGTTTACATAAATAAGACCACCTGATTGTAATGCATTCCGATGAACATTCACAAATTTGATAGAAAAAAGACCATTGTATAAAAGTTAATGAAAAGAAAGAAACAACAAAGACTGACCAAACCAAACTGTCTGATATTCGTCGAACTCTTCAAACCATTTCCACAACTAACTGGTGGAAGTTCGCCAGTTTTTAATCCGCATTTTCCCTTTTCTTTCTTTTTGTAACAGAGTAACGTGATAGAATACGTGGAGAGGGCTTACCGGGCAATCATAGACTCTGCCCCTGCCTGTCCAGCTTCCCTTTGCGAGGTATTCGGTGTGCTAAGAGATGTCACAGATAAACACTTTCCAGGTTTGTACCTCACCTTCTTTCCTGGAGAGAAAATCGTTCTTAAGTTCGACACCAAAGGCGGGACTCGTTGACCAGAACTGGAAAAAAATTTGTCTCTTTGTATTGCCATGCGATGCTAATTTGTGGATAATTCTTAGACCATGTTAATTAGTATATTTCATTGTTACGTGAACTTTTCCTACATTGTGGAGGGAAAGAGGAAGGTCGAATGAGTTATCGCACTTTTCATAGTCCTCCATTACTGTTAGTGCATGTCTTTGGGTGGTGAGCTTCCAAACCCCGAGAGCTTCTTTCAACGGAAATCTGCGAATCTCGTTTGAAGTCCAGCCTCGATGGGAAACAAACTTGGGAGAATAATTGTGAACATAAAGTTGACTAATTAAAAAAAAAAACAGTTCAGTTTGCATCATTGCTTACACCAGAAAAAGTTAGTGAGAAACGTAGTCTGGCAAAATCGTTGTGTCTTTGCCTGACTTGCATCACAACATAGCCGGCACTGGAAGCTTTCTTAAGGATTTTGTTTTAACATCTGCCCTTTTTATACATCTGACATTCACCAACACTCTCAGATTGTTTTCCAGGGAAACTTATCCTTGTACACCCAACTTGCCACTGCTCCTTTCCTTTCCTTCCATATCCAGCACAAAATATTCACCTGCTCCCCCATCTCCAGCCTAAAACTTTGCACATGTTTAAAATATAGCGTGAAATCACACTGATAAATGAATATTCTTTTTATTAAAATACTGCTTTTTGCGGGTAAAGTACCAGCTGGCTGTTTTGGGAATGCTGATGTGAAATATGGACGATTTAGGCAGAAATAGTTACGTGGTACGAAGAGTAGCTTGTGGAGGTGGTAATGATGGCTGGTAGGGTGATGAAAGGAGAGTGTTCCTTTTTGACAGTGAGGGACTCTCAAATATCCCTTATACCCCCCCAAAAAAGAAAGAAACTGTAGAAAAATCTAGAGTAACTAAGTTGGTTTGTTATATTGTAAAACAAACTGACATCAACAAATAGCATTATAGATTCATTCCTTGCTTTACATGGGATACATTGTTCTGCCCATCTTCATTATTTCATTTATTTTGACACTTTTTACTCTTAACCTTTTTTACACTTTTTTTTTTTACTCTTTTTTTTTTTCTCTTTTATTCACAGATCAATCTGATGTGAAATATGCAGCTGTCAGTGCCTTCATCTTTCTCAGGCTTTTTGCTCCGGCTATTCTCTCACCACAGCTCTTTCAGCTCTGTCAAGATAACCCAGTGAGTTGAAAAAAAAAAAAAAGCTTCTCGTCCCATTCTTCTTCCCCAGTTCTTTGCCTCTCCATCTCCAAAGAGAAGGGAACTGTGAGAACATCTGATATCCTGTCTGGTGGGCCCCTGATAGGATTCTCAAGCTGAGAGTTCACCATAGCCTTGGTGCTTATTACATTGTGGTTCACAAGCACTTCACATCACTCCCACTTACATGCCTCAGCATAACTGATACACTCTCAAGACAAGATGTTTAACATCAAGAAGATACAAAATCCACTAAAGCCTCTGCACCACAACCATTCAGAATGCATACTGTGTTATGCAGCGGTTGAGCTCGATGCTTAAAGGTTACCAGAACCCTAAGATCGGCTGATGAGAGAGCATTTACTTTGCAGAGAAAAGGTTTGCCAGTCATTTTCTAAATGATCGTCCTCGCAAAGTTTGATATTTTTTGGGGGGATTTTTTTTTTTGCCAGGAGAGGGCACTGTTTGTTACCTCTGAGGGACTTCCAAGAATGATTACCTTAAAATGATATGATATGGGTCAACAGGATGTAGTAATTCCTGGTCTGTTTATGAGGAGGATTAATATTACACAAAATGGTTAAAAAAGTTTTGTTTAGTTTTTTTTGGGGGGGGGACAATCTCATTTTACGGGATAGTGAGACAGAGTGGAATTTTAAGCAATTGCCACTGCTTATCAAATGGACGACTAACATGTAAAATGGAAGGAAAAAAGAAGAAAAACGGTGTCATTTCAAATACAATATATAACAGAACAGCAAACTTTTTGAACAACAAAAGATTTTTTCTGGGTTTGCTGTGCAGTGGACATACTGGTATTATGCTGCTTTAGGCTGCTTATTTTGCTAATTCATTGTTCTGTGGAAAAGTGGGTAAAGGTGATGGCACTTGAAGCAATGAAGCTTAGCAACCAAGAGGTTCTAAGTGTGATCCTTGGCTGGATCACAGTAGAATGGATTTTACTCCAAGAGTGATCCAAGATTTTCCCATCTGAACTGACATTGTGAAAAAAGATATCAAATTTGAGATCAAGTGTTGGTCAGTCAGCTGATTGAAGTTGTAACATATAAGCCACAGGCTTCCTCCACTCATGTGTGTGGTTACTTGTTGTAAAGAAATTGTCCTTTCAAGGCCTGAATTGTTGTTGTTGTTGTCAGAAGTGTTTGCACCAGGTCAGACCCATGTACCTGCACTCCTTAGTAGATCAGGCGCACATTTGCCCCAGGGCGCCCGAAATAGAAAACAAGTTCGTCAAAAAACCACCTTTTTGCTTTGCATGTCGATATGGCATCATCATCTTACGTAGGAGTATGGCAATTAGGCACTCTTTGGCATACGTGCCAAATATTGTCTCATGACGATGTACTTTAGTGAAAATTTTGAATCAGAGTAGCAATTCCAGAAGGCGGGGTCCTAAAATCGGCTGTCCAGGTACCTGACGCAACCGCTAATTGTCAGCCTTCGTTATTTACGTTGCAGATAACTCTAAATTTGACTAAATCCCCAACTGATTTGAAGTTGTCTGAAGGACAGCCCTGTGGTCATCCCTGTGAAAGTGCCTATGTCTACCTTTGTGAATTCCATCACTGAGTAAGATGCATGCCAGACAAACAGACAGACACACATACACACTATGATACACACAGAAAGCTATCAAGGGAATATGTCATTTCAAGAGGCAGATGTTGTTACAATGTTGATTTTGGAGGCAATAATTTTAATGAGGTAATTTAGTCCATATAGGCAGTGCTAAATATTTAAGTGCACAGATATGGTGGCCTGTGACAGTCTTAGCGTGACAGATGGGTTCAATGATGCCTGCATCCCACAAATGAAATGTCCAAGTGGCGTAGAAAGGGCTCAGATGGGACGAACAAACAACAGAACATCATCACTTGCCACAAGTTCTGACAGATGGCTGCACTTTGGCTTCGTCAGTGCCAACTTCGTCAAGAGGAAAGGCTTTCGAGTTCAGGAAACTGTTCGATTCCTTTGCGTGCTCGTGAAGAGGAGAAACATCCAACTCAGGAAACTCTCATGACAGATGTAAATGATTAATCACATTCAGGAAATGTGTACGAGGATGTGAAACTCGGAGAATGTCATTAATGATGAACCCAGTGACAATGTTTGCATTGCCTATCGAGACTCGTAAGTGAAAACGATGCTCTCCGCTGCCCTATGTCAGATCTTCTGCTGTAGTGTCCTTGCAAGCGGTCGAGAGCTGTCTGCATCGTCTTTAAGTTTGCAACATTTTCCTTCCCAGCTCATCTGCTTGAAAAGAGGACCATCGAATAGGACATGAGTTAAGCGGAGGCAGGTTGAAATCTGAACCAGGAGTCGATGGATCGCAGGCTTCACGTCTTTGAACCAATAGAATGTGACCTCCTCATGTACAATCCCATGCTAACTTTGTATTAGAAGTGACTCGGAAAAAAATTGTGTACATCACAAACAGGCATTTGCCGTGAAAATAATGTCACATATGATCCATCCATCTCCATACAGACCTCATATCATTCCAGGTAACCCCAAGCAAAGTTGAACCACCCGCCTGTTCCACTGATGCGAAGTGTTCAAAAAGTGTCTCCTGTTATCCATTCGGTAGCCGTGGATGGAAAAGTGAAGTAGATTACAACGATGTCAGAAATTGGTGTGAGATGAAACACTATCATCGTTGGAATGAATTAACCTACCTCACTAATTTTTCATCACTAGCCAGTCACGTGTGCTGACAGTATGCAGAAAACCTGATACCAGGCGGATGCAGTTGAATTAATAATATTTGTCTGGAAGCATAGGTGCCTTGCCAATGTAATTCATCTCCAATGCCCTAGTTTTATTGTATCCTCATTTGATCCCATTCATCCTAATTCGCTCAATTCTGACTGCTTGTTGACAACCATCAGAAGAAGTCGGTAGAGCTAATCTATTGGACCTGATTATTACCCAATTTACTCTAAAAAATTTTTTTCTTCTCATTTGGACGATAGGATGAGACAGTTTCCAGAACGTTGAAGATCGTGTCTAAGGCGATTCAAACTCTTGGTAACCATGTCAACCCAGATAAAGTGGTAAGTTATGGGTATAGTTAATTGAGTTACATCAGTCGAGCATATATATCACACCTGATTGTGTAACACTTTTATCTGATAAAGATGGTTCTGAATCTTGTAGTATGCAGAACTTTAATCAATAAAACAAATTATCTATGAAAGAAAGGTTAAAGGAAATTACTTTCCCTTAAAAAGAAGTATCGGAATGAATGTTGAAGGTGTTTCCACTTGAGAAGTTGACGTACCAGATGTGTGATGAACAGTTAATCTCCTTTGGTTACTGTCTAGGATGATGATGGTGATATTGCTGATGATAGTGATGATGGTAGTGAACATGGGTAATGATGATAGTGATCATGATAGTGATGGTGATGATGATAATGCTGATGATAGTGATTGTAATGATGATAATGCAGATGATTATAGTGATCATGATAATGATAGTTATGATGAAATCATAGTGATGGATAATGATTGTGATCATGATGGTCATGATGATGATAATGGTGTTCATGATGATGATAATAATGGTCATAATGATGTTGATAGGAATGGTAATGATTATCATGATGATAATGATATTAATGATGGTCATGATGATGATGATGATGATGATAATAGTGGTGTTAATGATGGTGATGATGACGAAGAGACACCTGCAAACATGTTGACAATTTGTCAACAAACTTGTCAGTCATTTCTCAGTTCTTCCATCTGTTCTGACAATTTTTTTTTCAGAATTCACCAACATTCAAGGAAGAGTACATGCTTCCACTGTTCAAGAAACTTTTAGACCGAGATCACATTTTGGGGATAAGACAGGTTCGTAACAGAACTATTCCAGGCTCCTCTAGCACCATGATTTGACACGGTTGAAGTCTTCAGCAAGAAGAGAAAAAGAATGTTTCCCATTAACTTTTGAAATAATTATCCAAATTGGAAGGGGGGGGGGGCCATTGTAACAATAATTGGTTTGATTGTGCTGTGATCAGTTATGTCATACCAACAATTGGAAAACATCTGGAAGGGTTTAATCGGGTTTTCATGTCAGCTGGTCTGCTAAGTTTGTCTCTTCTTTTTGTAAAAGCTGTAATGGTACAGTCTGCACATTCTAAATAGTTGCAACTCCGTCATACTTTAAATGAAGAGAAGGATAGAACCAGTTACTTCAATCAAATACTTTATTTGCCAGTTTGGTACCCATGTATGTGATGTCCTCCCTTAACAAATAATCCAAATGGAAGAAGGTCTGGCTCCTGTGGACCAGTCAAACCCTGGAAATGTCCCTCACACGGCAACTGCCTTGAAATATCGTTTTTCGAATTTTGATCGTGAATGCGCAGCGGAGCCATTGATTGGATTTGACTGACTGATAACCCTCTCATTATCATGTGGCAGTGGACGTGTAGTTTTCTCGTCCAAACAGTTGCAAATTAAAACAATTTGTAAGGCAGGAAGAATACTAAGCCATGGTCAATTTTCTCATGCAAACCTAAATTCTGTGGGCATTTTTTGGCATAAACAAGCACCACTTAGGTCTTTCTCTGTTGCATTTTCAAAGCAGTGTTTGATGTCATCCGTGATCTGTTGATTATGGTTGTAATCTATCTTGTGCTCCGGTGGTTTTTATCAAGATAAGAGGGTACCCATTTGTCATATTTTCATGTGGCTCTAACCAGCAACAGTGGAAAGGGTTTCATATTTTTGTTTTGTAGAAACAATTAAAAAGAGGCTTTCTCTTGGTTTTACTTGTAAACAAAGTCCAATTGTGGTTCGAGGATTCAGTTTAAGAAAAAGTCATACTCACATAGAAATTCAGCCATGGCATGGAGGTTGGCCAGTTGAGTTCATGATATTTGATGTAGTTAAAGTGAGGCATGCATTGTGACTGTGATTATGGTGCGGTGGGGGACATGGTGGGGTGTGGGACATGGTGGTTTGCGGGACAATGGGATGGATAGCAGAGTTAATGTTAATATCCAACAAGTCAGACTCTTGCTTCCTCAGTCCAAGACACTCTTTAACTGTCTACCAATTTGTGCCCGTCAATTTTGCCTCCATGATTGCTTGCATTTTTGGGAGCGATTGATGGAATTTATTTTTCCCTCACATCCAACAGTTTCTGGACATCGTCTCAGCCAGCACCAAAGTCGGTTTGAAAAGCTCGGATGCTGCAGTGACCTTGAAAGAAGGGTGAGCTTTTTAACCTCGCTTTTTTGTTGGTTGTTTTTTTGGGGGGGGGAGAGGTGAATTTAAACAATTGTGGGTATGATGTCAGTTGACCATCCATTACTTAAAGGGGAATGCAGCATGAAATAAACCTAAGCATCAACTGATGATGCCAAATTCATACTGCGACTGGTGAGTGGTGGGGGGTTGTTGGGGGGTTGTTGGGGGGTGAGGTTGGGGTGGGTGGATGTTAATGTGTACACAGCTGTGAAGTCTTTCTGCGAATGATCCATAAACAGTCACTCTGCAAAGGTGCTCAGCGGAATGGGATTTGTCGCTTACTTTCTCCATTTTTTTGTCTCAAGTTTCCTAACAAAAAGGGCTCAGGGGAGAAAGAAATACCTCGCTGTGAAGAACTTCAAGAAGAGATGGTTCAGATTGACTAACCACGAGCTCAGCTATGCCAAGTGTAAAGGTGCGGCTACGAAGATGAACCTACTTTTTCTTTTAGTGTGTGTCCTCCCCCTGTGGTTTTGTCAGTGCTTGGAGGAGGGTGTACACAGTTCTCGTAATGAGTGCATGCCCTGTTGTATCTTTGATATAGCGGCTGTGAGGTAAAAGGTTCCCTAATGTTTTGAATAAAAGCTCCATAGGGTTCTTAGTGTGAGTCCCTCTTTAATGGAACACTTACTGACTTGAGAAGAATAAAAGAAAGGTAGCGCTTGTATGTGGTTGCTGTTAGTGACTAGAAAAATACTACATGCACTCCTTTTTTGCAGTTTCAATCTTTAAAAGTAAATTCTTATATGTTCCATATGACACAAAAGCACACACTGAAACTTATCCAGAAGCATTTTTTTTTTTCTATCAATCTATGCATTTTGCATGTATTTCATTACTTCTTTGTAGATCTGAAAATCCATTATGCATATTCATTATGCTATAGAAAAGATGTTTTGTGCCTTGTATTTAAGAAAGTTTACTTTTCAAATGCTTCCCTTCATGTATCTTTGTGTCTGTGCCCCAATCTTGATTGCTCTGGCAGAAAACATTTCCTGAAATGGTCTTTTGTGGAATTTGTGGATCTTTTCATCAAACACACTTTCCTTCGTACTTTTTTTCCATTTGTTTGCAGAATCCAAACCTCTTTGCAATATTCCTGTTTCTGAAATCCTTGCTGTCGAGAGGCTCCAAGAAGACTCGTTTCAAATGAAATTTGTAAGTTTTCCAAATTTTTGTCTCGAAAAGCGATGGTCAAGTTTCCAAGACAGCTTAGTGAAACTGGATACCTTCTTCTTTTTTCTTTTTACCTACCGGGTGAGGCAAAGAGAAAGTGTCTCTTGGCAAATGAAAATTCTGACGACACATTTTTTAATCCCCAAGTCCTCACCATGACAGCATCATTGTCGGTGAAATCAAGAGGGGCAAATTTTCTTCTTGAAATTTCTGGGATTTACGCAAATCTGGAACTTTCAGGAACTAACGCAGCAGTATCACGCTGAGTTGGACGACAATATCAGCGAATAGTAGGAAATGAAAGAGGCTATAGAATATCATCAAAACAAAGCAGAGCTTGTTTGTGAGTTTCATGTTACGCCGTCGCAGTATCGTTTCCAGAAGGCCATCCTGTTGGAAGGCTCCAGTGCCGGTGATATCGTCGTCACGTCTTGTTTTTATAATCTTTTCACCCTTTTTTTTTTTTGCTGATTCATTTTCCCAGATGTTTCAAGTCATACAACCAGAGAGAGCGCTTTACGTTCAGTGTAGCAACTGTGTCGAGGAGAAAGAATGGTATGTGTTCTGCCCTGAAAATGTGGTTGAATATGAATATTCATGACACTTTAAAGGAATAGTTCAGTCCATTCCTAAATTCCTGTCACAAATGGAAAATTTTCAATAACCATCATGCAGGACGTCCTCCTGCAAAAGAAACCCCTACTTGGTCCACAAGAATGTGTGTACAATGTACAATGTGTGACAGGGCAATGTGTGATTGATGTTTTTATAAACATTTAGACTGCAACTCTATAAACAGTATTGAATGTCGTTGCAGAACTTTTTTTTTTTTTGCAAAACTGGTACATGTAAGGAATTGGTATAGCATGTGACAAGAAGGTTCTTTTGTCAGCTTTCACCTGAGAGATTATGAATCTGTCACACATTGCCCTGTCACACATTGTACCGAGGTGAGGTACAATGTGTGACATAGCAATTTGTGATTGATGTTTTTATAAACATTTAGACTGTAACTGTATCAGTATTAAATATAGTTGCAAAATTTTTTTTTGTTGCCAAACTGGTACATGTAAGCAATTGGTATAGCATGTGACAGGAAGGTTCCTATTGTCAGCTTCCACCTTTCAGATTTTGAATCTGTCACACGTTGCCCTGTCACACATTGTTCCGTGGTGAGTTATCCTGCCGACTAGAAGGTTATGAAGTAAGCATTGATTCCTGCTTTCAGTATCACAGGCAACACACTGTAGCAAAGACTCCGAAAACTAGCCTAGGCTCGGTCGCAGTAGTATAAGGCTTTGGGATATTTACTGCAGAAATTAGAGGAAGTGTGAACACGTACAGACTATGCTTTAGCTGTAGCTTTCTTTGTGTGATTTTGTACAGGGAGGTCATGTGCGGTTCCCGGTGTTTTATAATTAGTCTCGCAATGTGTCTCGCAATGTGTCTTCTGAGACATAGCACTCTCAAAAGGAACATACCACGTGCCTTGCATTGTGAAACCACGTTAAAAGAGAAAGAAATTGCTGCTCACACCCACGCTCTTTTAGCGTAATTTGAAAGGCAGCGACAGATTCTTGTGTTGATTTTAGACCTTGGTTCAAGGTGCATTCACTGTGTCTCATGACTTGTGACCTTAGTGTAGCAGTGTATGTGTGTGTTCTTTTTTGTATATCTTATTATACTGTAAGATAGAAGTCACATCCTGTGTTACCTGTGAGAAAGCCTTATGTAAGTAAAAAAAGACACTGTCAGCACTTTTGTTATTTATCCCTAATGCAAGATGCCAAACACATTTTGTATTGCTCAACACTCAGTGTGCATCATATTGCGAGTAATGTAAATTCACACAGTGTTGCTTTCTGCATGCAAGTTATAAATTACCTTGTGCAGGATACTCCAAGCAGCAGGGTGTGAAGTACCTTGTCTAGTGCAGCTTAACTAAACAAGTTGTGCCCTTCATTCAGATGCTCAAAGCTTTGACGGTCAAGGCCAGAACACGAAATTAACGTGATAGTATCGTGTTGCACATCGTGCCCGTGGTACTCTTGATGGCAGTAGCCCTCATTCTTTGAGTAGGCTTGTTTTGTGTAAGAGCCTACATTTAGCAGCAGTTTTATCATCGTCTCACATTTTCAGGATCGACATTTTGTCGAACGTCTGCCAGTCCAACAAGAACAGATTACGTTACTTCCATCCCGCAGCGTATGTCAACGGCCAGTGGATGTGGTGAGCAATCTCTCAACTCCCTCCCTTTGGTGCATCTGTAGATTGACTATCACTTAGTCCCTCCTGAAAGTAACTCTCCTTGGTGGTGGTAACTACTCATAACAAATACAGAAATAATCTGTTGCTCTGAATGTCTTCAAAGGACATGAAAGTGTGATTACCTGATAACAATCTCATGCTGTATTTCTCATGTCCGTGGCTGGACAAACCGCCAAAACGACAAGCTCATTGCTGGGAAATCTTACCTACTTGGGGGAAACTTGCTCAAATGACTATTGAAATCGGTATCACACTGATCACAGCATTATCAGAATAAGTAAATAAAAGTTCCTTGTCAGCTTTCATTTAAATGCATTCTGTAGTTCCCCAACTAGCTAAGTATATTTAACAACTTGGTCATTCATTTCTAGGAGCGAACTCAGTTGGAATCTCCCAACACATTGTAGGCACAGCATATACTACAAACACTACAAAGAGAAGTAGCGTGATGTCCAGCCTACACATTTGTCAAGCCTGAGTAATGATACACAGTTTACACAATGCAGTGACAAAGTACCTTTCTGTGCTTATGGCATAGCTACATTGAACAGACAGATTGCCATTCTGTCAGACTACTAGAGGCAAAGTCTAAAATGCTTTTGACCAATCAGAGAGCTTTGTTGAGGCTAATTGCTTTCTTACAAGCAGTACATTAGGGAACAAAACAGTCACGTAGTAGCAGTGGTCCGTTAAGTTGCTTCTGTTGCTTTCGAAACGAGTGTGGTGTATACATGCAGTACAATAGTTGCTGAGCTTAGCAGCGCTGGTTGTGCTGTATGGTCAGAAAGTTGATTAGTTTGTTTCACAGAAGAAAAGAGTAGAACAAACTTTGAAGGAAGAGAGATTCGATGATGGGATTTATTTAACTTAATTTATTCAAATTTAAAGTGCTTTGAATGCTATACATTAGTAGTTTATGCACAAACAAGTCAAAGTATTATGCATTCCCCATGCTTGAATTTATGATTATGTCGGACTCGAACAAAATCATTTCAGACACCATCACAAAAGTCTGAGCTACTTAATTTTCTCTCCGCTGGGTATGTTCATCAGGGCCAGGAAGGGCCGTTTCCCTGCAACCTGAGAGGCTTCATTTTTCAAAAATTTTTCTGTATGCCACACGCGAACCTATTGTCATGCTCCTCTTGGTAAATAACTGCAATCGCATAGGAAATAATTCTTAGCTTGCCTGGATATTTCGGTTTTTTTTTTCCAGCCATGCTCGTGTCATCTTGTTTTTCCCTCATTTATTTATTACTTTGTTGTTTGATGGCGGGGGGGGGGAGGGAGAGAAATATCAGGTTTAGGTTTTGTGACAGTGAAGGAGGATGAGCAGGGATAAGATGGCTTTGGGGGTGGTAACGTGTTTTTATAACAGGTGCTCATGGTATATATTTAATCGTCTCTTCCTACAGTTGCAACGCAGCTCTAGAGACTGAACGAGGTTGTACTCCTGTGACAGGGTTTGTCAGTTTTTCTTTTCTCTTTTTTGTTTTCTTCCTTTGCTCTCATTTTAAAGGAATACCATGAGGAAAGTTAGGTAGTTTATGAGAATTATGCCATTAACATGTGGAAGGAACAACATCAAACAAGAATTTTGATGAAGAATGATATTTTCTTCCTATAGGTCATTTTTAAGTACTGACAATTTATTGTTATGTTACGATACAAGATTGCCAAGGAGGCCGCTGCAGCCACTATTAACAGTGTGTGTGTTGGAAAGTGGCTTCAGCCAGTGCAGCCACATGCTCTTTATCACTGAGTTTACCCTAGCAACGCCCAGCGGCTGCAGCGGCCTTGCCAGCCCCTGCAGTGGCCTTGCCAGCCCCTGCAGTGGCCTTGCCAGCCAACTTTTGACATGGTACCTTACTGTTACATTTGAGTTACCATAGCATATAAGGGATCACAAAGACGTTCTACTAAAAGCGACTGTTGCGTTGAAAGTTTAACAGTGATAGTCAATGTATAAATATGCGCTGTTACTGCTACTATTGGTTACCGTAACATCTTTTGTTACTGTTGTAACTTTGAGTTACTACTGTATTTAAGGTACTGTATTAAGTACTGGTGAAGCTATGGTTGCATTGAAAGTTACACTAACAGTGACTGCAGTATCTTCTGCTACGTTTGAGTCATTTCAGTATTTTTAAAGTTCTGTATAATGTTACCCAATGTGGTGATTGCCATCCCATTTTAAAGGTACCATAGTAAGTACCGTATCACATTTTTTGGTTATTTGTTACCTTTGAGCTACCACTGAACTGCTACCATCTGCCACGGTTACTGTATTATCTTTCCTTTCTTTATTCCACTATTTTTGCCTGGGTCCACTTGAGAACCTGAGGTTACTTCTCTGTAAATCTACAATATTCCTCCTTGTCAAGGGTTGTTTCTCATTTTTTTTTTTTTTGTCCTTCCTATTTTGACAGTGGTCTTCCGGTCAGTGTAACTGTAGATATTGATCCTGACAGGGAGATTGAGAGAATTTATCAGCTTTTCCAAGCAAATCTTTCAAAACTGAAGAAGTTGGAAGGTACGTTTCTTCTTGTTTCTTTTTCACAGATGTGCTGTCATTAGGCCAGGTGCGCCTGGTGGCCCTATCGATGGCCTCGACGTCACGTGGGGCCATGGGTTTAAATATCTGTCAAACTTGTATTGTACTCTAAGAGCAGTGACCATAAAAATTAATTATAGCATCAAAACTTTTTATGACATCTGCAAACTTTTCACAAATTAGACTGGTACTGCGTTCATCCCACTTTTTGCATTGATAGTATTGAACATGTTGCCAGGAATGTTGGGCAGGTTGGTTAGCAATACATTTGTGTAGTCAATCTGGCCTCCTTCGAACACAGAGAAGGGGGGGGGGTTGGGGTGGGAGAGGTGAGAGTAATTACTTAAAGGGGAAATCAGGGCTTGACTGAGAAAATTTACCTTTAGTTGATTTTTCTTTCTAAACTGATTGTTCACCGAAATATAGAGACGTTGGGGAGGTGTTTGAAGGTAGAAGAAACGGTGATTATTGCGTTAAATACTGTTGAATGAGAACTCTTAGTATTTGTCGGGTGCAAAAAATAAACGTTCATGTACAAGACAATACAGCCTCCATTATACGATGACCAATCACAACGTAAGACTGAGATGACATTATATGAATAAACATAACCGAATGTTTACGGTTCCCATGCTGTTTGTGCATTGCGCAATGCTAAGTAAACATTGAAGAGTTTAGTGATAGCTGATGATACCTACAGCACACGTAGGCTACGTATAAAACTGTTCAGCCACACCTCATACCTTGAACAGACGATAGTATTGAATATTCATATTTGATTCGATGAATATGGATGTTACAGACTTTCAGAGTTCTTCACCAATTTTTTGCAAATTTGGCTCGTTCCTTGAAATTGTCCACACGTTTTGAGATAATCTTGATCATATTTGTTAGTTATAACTCATTGTACGATACCAGTGGGGAATTGCAGTGAAAGAAATTGTGAAAATAAACTCTGATTTCACCTTTAAAATCTGATTCATTTTCTTTTCCTCTCTGTTCAGAATCATGTGCAATATTAGCGGTTTACCAGGGCGCCCCAGAAGAGGTCGAGCCCATAGAGGATTCAAAAACCTGTTTCACTTCGGTCAAGGCAATACTGAAGGCCATCGAGAAGCTGACCAAAGAACACGAAGACTGCCTTAAGAGGCGGAGGGAGCAAATGGAACCAGGGAGCAAGTGAGGGCATTTCTTCTTTCTTTTTTGTTTGCTTTCGTAAACCCAGCACATTCTGTCCCTGTCTCAAAGCTCTATGATCTTGTCACAGTTCTAACTTTACAAAGAGCTTCAACAAAATTGGGACCGAAATTTATCAGAAAATAGTTTGTTTCTGTCCTACTTTTTCTATGGATTTACTCTCTCATAATTTTGCCCTTCCTGGGAGCTACTGTAAGCAATTCTTTTATTGTTCAACTGCATGTGCTCCACTGTTGAAGGACAATTATACCCCAGACAAGAACCCTCTGGTCCCACCGGGCAAAATAACACCCACAAGGGGGGGGACTATTTTCAGAGATATCTGCCAGGGGATATTTTTCCAAGGGATGTTTGTCCAGTCATGGTTGTAGTATGATCAAACAGGAGATTTTTGCATTCAAAGTATTTTTGCTGTTACTGGTCTGCTTTTTTATTTTTTCTGAAGGTAAGAATGACTGTTTTAAACCCACCAATTGACATAACTTGGGATGACCTTTATGAGCCCCCCCCCCTCAACAAAAAGGACATTTTGACAAAATATCTCGTCAGACACCACAACTCATAGATAAGTGAGAGATAGATCATTCAAGACATTTTGGTTAACATTTCCGTGAAGGCTGCTGATCTGATGGTTTTGGTGGTCATGCTCTTCTTTTTTCTACTGTTTTTGCTCTCAGTGTTCACTTTCTCGGTGTGACTGCTGTCAAGAGATGTAAAAATTAATCAAGTTAAATGTGACAGTAATTGCTTCAAAGTGTAGCTGTCTCTTAGACTTGCTTTAGTTTACAGTTTGTGACTATTATTGAAAATATTTGTCTAGTATGGATACTGTGGTGAACTGATGCCTCGTAGGCGAACCGTGAACGGGACATTAGTTCCTTAGCATTCCATCGAGCTGAGTTTATTCTGAGCCCAATAGATGGAGTTGGTTATTGCATCACATTAGTAAAGAACCTGTGGTTCTTTAGTGCACCTGCAACCTTTTAGAAAAGTTCTCCCTCCCCTCCCCAGTGTGGTGCCCTCCCTATCCGGTATGATGCTTCCTCTCCCCGATTTGATGCCTCCCTCCCAGTATGATGTACAATCACCAAAGATCGCTCTGATCATGGAACTTTTACTTTCAGACAACGTCCGATTGGAAATCCCAAAGACGATGAATTCCAGACCCATTCTTGACCAGGAGGTTCGGCGATCCTGCGTGTCCCTCGTGAGATGGCCACCGGATCTGAGCACAGAGATCCAAAAAGCGATGCCTTCCAGACTCGATCCAGAGAAATTCACGAGTCCATTACCCTCTGTTTAAATTGTACGGTGCTTGCATGGATCCACGGAAAACAAGTAGATCCTGACGATGATCGCTTCCAAGACCCTCACTTGGGACAAGGTCCGCTAATCGTTTGATCGTCTCCTCGAGTAGGTGATCCTGTGTGCATCGTGCAGTGAATTGCGGATCCTGTGTGTACGTTAAAGGCTGACTCAGGCAACAAATGTTGTGAAGGTCCTCTATTTGAAAAAATTCATCCTTGACAGGGTTTGTCGATGGTGGTGAGCGGGGCAATGCCGCCGACGCAGATCCGAGGTGTTTTCAGATCTCGATGGTGAATTACTTCCACGCCAGTTCACGACGAGAGTCGCAGATTCCCGTCTGTATGTTATTGGTGCTTGGTCGGATCCAATCGAAGAGATCCCAAAGTTGATGACCTCCAGATCCATATCATGTTGGGAAGTTTCGTTATCCTTTGGTTTGATTTATGGTGCTAGATTCTGAAGGAGGTGGCATTTTAGATCCATCACTGACAAGGTCCACTGCATGTACGTGTCCACAGTGTACAAGTAAACAGTATTTGGAACAGATAGGGTAACCAAACTGTAGGTGTTACGTAGGGCGGCTCCCTCGGACCTGCTGAAGATGTCACCAGACTTGCTAGGAACAGCGATGTAGAAATGTGTGGCAGAAAACTGGTCATGTGATCTGTCTGTTAGTCTGTGTTGTCCAGCCTCTTCAATTTAGAAACTGCCCTTTGGGGGGGAAGGGGGCTGATTCCCAGTGGCGGATTTTTTTTTTTCATAATTTCACAGCTGCTTGATCTTTAATGGCGTGCGAGACATGAAATTAATGATTGTCTGTTTCTTCAACTTTCAACACTCTGGCGATCAAATATTTTTTTCACAGCCCTCAGTCAGAGAGAGAAGTCTTCTTTTTGAGGAGAGAGAGAGAGCCATTTTTCTGTTTTACACCTCAGGGTTCTCCTTTTGTGTGATGAAGGCATCCAAGTATGAATGAAGTGAAAGAACTCCTTATTGGTATAAACGTATTGTAGTGCAAAGAATCAAGAAAACCCCTCCCCCCCAGAGCCTGGCAACAAAGCCAGTGTATTTTTAAAAGTGGATCTCTTCACACCATCCTCCAAGTGCGTTTTTGATCACCCTTGTTATTGTTTGATTGCAAAGCGGTTGTACATCCGGAAAGAAACACGACCTTTCATGAAGTGGAAAGAGACTTAAAGAAGAGAGGGTATTGTCAAGGTGATAGGTGGTTACTTTTTATTCCAAATATTCAGTATTTAGAGATTAATATATATATATATGTATATGCCAGGGCAGGTTCCCAGCTTGTTATTAATCATATTTCGATTTTGTAATTGTTCCACCAATGCTTGCGTGAGTAAACGCAAGCACATTCTCCGAAAGCAGCAGTCGCTTCCTCTGCTTTGGATTTTTCTTGTTTTTCTGAGAGATTTTTACATCAGGCTGAAGTTACCCTGCATTACTCCTTTTGTTGTCAGCACTTGCTGGAGACAGCCACCACTCATTGGGGATTGTCATAAGACAAGATTTTCCTGTTTTGCCAAAAACAGAAAACAAACCATGGGAAGTTGCAGTTACCACACAGAAAACTCAAAATGTTGAGAAGAAAATGTGAAAAGTTAAAAGTGTTCCAAATGTTTAGCAATTTCATTATTTTCCCATGATTTTTTAAACAGATATGTCATTTTAGTGTGATCCAAGATACTATACCCCCACAGAAGATGCAGACTGCCAAGGCACGGTTCCACAGTCTCTATGAAAAACATTTGCCGCTGTGTGTGGCTGCAATGTTGTTATGACTTGAATCTCTACACATGGTAGCACTATGGCAGAAAGCAAGCAGTGTTGCATTTCTGCATGTAGGCACATGTGCAATGAACACAGGTTTCCCTCAAACGGAAACACAAATTTAAACAACTCAGATTATGGAACAAAATTCTGGAAACATTTTCCTCTCACAAAATGGATATCAATTCAACTGTGTAAAACCAAAATACTTCTGTCAAATGATAAAATCTTGTCTTTTATAGTCAAATATATCCTATGCTGTAATTTGCCATCGTTGAGAGAGATGTGGGAACAAATGATAAAGAAGAAAAAAAAAACATTTTAAACTCATTCTATAGAACTTGCCTTAATAGTAAACAAAGGAAAACAATTATGTAAACAGTAAAAGTGTATTATCACAAACACAAGTGTTTCATATTAAGCATCTTGTCATTATTTTTTTTGTATTATTGTCATACTTTTCTATGCTCATTTACTAAGTCTTACTCTGCAAACAACGAGATTTACACTTCACGGCGGTGAAATCTTGCAGCTGCGGTCTCTCGTGGGGTAAACTTTTCTCTCAACCGCACTGCCCCCAGCAGAGTCGTTTCAACGGGCAGACCAGCCCTTGAGGCACTCTCAGCCTGGTTGCTATCCCACGCGTTAGTGCCAATGAAAGGCTGGGCCATGCTCGTTGCCCCCCCCCTCCACCTCCCCCTCCCATCATAATTTAGGTAGTCTTTTCTACTCCAGCTGAGATCTTTTTTTTGTATTCTGGTGGCGCTGGGGTCGTAGAGTCTAGCTAGCTTGTTTTCTCTTACAGTACTGTGTTTGATCATGTCCAATATTTTAGTACTCCTTCAAACATTCTGATGTAATTATACCGTAAAAAGGTCATTCGGTTGTCCTCAGCAGTCAAGTATCATATACTCGGTACTGTCGAAACAAATTTCATCGTCATGGATGTACTAACGACCACTTTCCAATCTTTGAAAACCACATTTGTGCATCTTGTAATGGCACTCACATACAAGGGTCGTGAACTGATACCCTAATATCTGTGGGATTTATTGTACGGTACTTTTAAACAAAACCTTTGCCTTTCACCATTCCCTCATTGTCTATGGTAAACTTCTGGTACTCACATTTTCAGGGTCATGCATTAGTACTCACAATTGAGGCTGATGTATTGGTGTTCACATTTAAGGGAGCTCAAGTATTGATACTACTAAACCTATTGCATTCAAGTCGTTACACCCACATTTTAGGGTCTTGTCACTGTTAGGGCCCAAGCTCCAGTGCTGACTGTCATGGCGAAGGGCACTCAGTGGTAGGTCACTCGCTTGTAGGTCACTCGATGGTAGGTCACTTGATGGTATGTCACTGGATGGTAGGTCACTGGATGGTAGGTCACTGGATGGTAGGTCACTCGATGATAGGTCACTCGATGGTAGGTCACTCGATGGTAGGTCACTCGATGGTAGGTCACTCGATGGTAGGTCACTCGATGGTAGGTCACTCGATGGTAGGTCACTCGATGGTATGTCAGGTGGCATATGAAAGAGGGGAAGGGAGGGATAAGGTAGGAGAATATCAAAGACAGGGTGTTGAGCTGAGGGTAGTGATTCAAAGCAGACTATCAAGGAGAGAGGAGAATTTGTTCAAACACAGAGAGGGTAGTGTTCAAGGTTGTGGAGGGTGGGGCAGACTTGGGGGGGAACTGAAGAGCCATCTAGTATTGGTTGGCACCGCACACTAGATTCAGCACGACCATCCAATTCCTTCCGTAGGCTCGACATTCATACGTCTGTCAATGTCTGGGTGTGTAAATATGAGTTCCTTCTTGCAGAATTTCCTATTCAGTCCATCATCTTTTTAAATTTGACAGACATTCATCAGACATGCTATGAATTTTGAAGGCATAACCAGGATTTTCAGAATTCCAGAGATGTGCTTTGTTTTGAGGTAGAAAACAAAACACTATGAACATCATCCCCTTTGCAATGTTTACTGCATGAACAGTGCCTCTATGTAGGTTTTTATTGTTGGTGTTAAGTTCTTCCATATTTGGAATTACATTTTGTCTAATAGTAACAATCAGATGTTTTTGGTGCCAAAGTTTACTTATGCCTGTTGGCTTTCCTCTTCTTGTTTCCCTTTTCTCATATCGTTTTCAAATCAGAACAAAGTTTGAAAATGTTTTGTGGTAGATTTTTTTTTTTTCCCCTTTTGTGTTCATTTATCAATTTTGGTGGTAGTAGCAAAGCCTTTGCCGAAAATGCAGTACTGATTACAACCACGTGCCTTACTTTCCCAAATTTCTCATTTTTCAAGAGAGAAACAAACACTTTCAGAGGATCAAAAGGGACTGATGGGCCCATGAGTACATTGCTGGCAGATGGACCTCAAAATCATGCAATGGATCCTGATGATTTTTACACTCTACATTTTTTTTTCATCCTATAAATTTTTATCATTTTGACGAACAGTACTTTGGGTGCTGTGATTGGTAATCTGAGTGTACAGAAACACTGTCCAGGCTTAGAGTTGGCCATGCCAGACATTGGTTTCTGGCAGGAAAACAGATCACACAGGCAATTGATTTGAAATCTCACCTGTTCCTAGACACAGACTGAAAGACAGCAAATGCATGAAGCTTGCCTTGGAGAGATTATTATGCACAAATGACCAAATATGTTGGCATGCTTCTTGTCACTTTTTGCTTTTTCTTTTGAAAGGATAATAAATTTTGTGAAATCACCCACTGCTAGTCCCTAGAAGAAGTTAGGCACTATACTGGTGACTTTACTGAATTTATTTAGTTCTTAAGTTTAGTAGTTTGTTAATATGTTATGTTGTGCCCTTTTGCTGTAGCTTTTGTCGCCCCAGTCAAGATTTTGGTAGAGATGTGTCCCGGAACTTGTTTTAGGTAGATACGTATCCCCCCGAAAGTGTTGTTTTTCATAGGGATATATCTCTCCCTGGGCTTTGTGTTACATAGAGATAGGGTGGCTGTGGCCTGAAATAAGGATGTTTGTTCCAATGTGGCACGATAAACCCACACAAAACCAGTATTTTGCGACTGGCATTGGCTTTTTTCAGTCGTAGTGCTGTTCTTTGTCAGTCCAGTCAAGATTTGAGTTTGATTTTTATTTCATTTAGGGTTTTAGCTGTTAGGCTACCTCTTATTTGACCTTGATAGATAAGTCTCCAGTGGTGCTCTCCTGCACAAGTTCTTATTGTTTAACACTTCTCACTCACAGTAACTGCATACCTCTTGTGTTCATTCTTTTGTGGGTGGGTTGTTCAGGGATTTCTATGGTAACAGGTTTCTGTGGTAATGGGAGTAGGTTTCTATTGTAATTGGTTTCTGTGGCGTCCTTTTGTATTATCTGCAAGCATGTAGTTCCAAAGTCACTTTTTGCAGTGTTTTTTTTAGTTCCTCTTTGTGATATGCTCAACAGGATAAAAGTCCAATTTGTTATGGCTGTTACGACCAAAAACGTTTGTGACTTCAATCACTTTCAGGTAGCCGTAACTGACTGTAATGTAGGGCAATGATTGAAAACAAAAGTTAAAATATTAACTATGCAGTGATATCTGTCAGTCTCTCAGGATAAAGGAAATGTGAAGGAGCCAAAGAAAACAAACTTTGCAATCAACATCTGGAATTTTGGTCACCATGACAACAATAATGTGCTTTATCCTCAGGTTGGATTTTTTTTGGGGGGGATAGCACTATTCATGCTAAAAATTGTTTTATAAACTTTGTCTCGTTCGCATTGTCCCCCCATCCCCTAAAGCCCTCTCCTCGCACAGCTTTGAGGCATGTGTCAAATTGTCGAAGGTAGGCCAGGTGTGGGTAGGCAAGGGTGTCGGCGAAACGGATTTTGGTTCAATATGAAGATGGAATCTTGAATGTATTGGCTATTGTAACAGCCCTTCAGCTGTCTGGAGGTTGAAACCACAAGCGAGCGTTGACCAATCAAATCCCGTAATCTGTCCAAAAGTAAAGTTTGAATTCCGCTGTAATAGTTGAACTTGTATTTGAATGAAGGTGTGAATTAAAGCACTGCCTTTTTTTATTGTTGTTTTGGTTAAAAAGTTATGGGCTGTTTTTGTCCAGTTTCTACTTGAAATGCAAGTTTTTGTGTGAAGTTTCTTTCACAACTAATGATCCTTCTAAAAATGAACTGGATGTAACCAACGTAATAAAACTGCTATCAGTATCAAGTTCATACTGTTTATGCGGCAGTGTTTGTGACGTGAGCTATGCCGTCTTTTCTGCTACACCCTTTTTCGTAACATTTCGTCTGAATTTGAACCAGACACTCCTGAAATACGGTATGATCCTTCCAGTAGGAGCATCATTTGTCAGTGATCTATAGAGGTTTTGCAGGTATGTCTTCCTTAGTAGTGAGAGTTTTTGGTAACTAGTACTTGACCATACTGTGTCATAGCCCTAGTCTTTACGAATCGGGAGGGCAAGAAACCTGGGTGGACGCTTTACCGATGTCCTGCAAATGAATAAAGAAGCAGATGAGTTGGTTATTGGCAGTACATCACCGTACGTATGTTACGGCATGGCGCATCATGCATGTATGTAAGCAAGTTCCCTCCAATAAGGCATTTCCATGGAGAACCTGACGTCACTGCAAAAACCTCTGTAGATTACGTTCCTTTGAAATAAATATCCACAGGTGAAGACAATTTTGAAAATAGTAATAAAAGCGAAGTAGAATTAAAACTGGAACTTGCTTTTGCTGAAACAAAATTTGGTGATAAGGTAGGATGTCGTTAGTTGGGATGTCAGCCATAATAGTGTACATTTATGAGTTGAGATAGAAATTGTTACAACAAAAACCTTCCATGAGATCTGTAGTAATTTCAGCTATGACAAAGTTACTTTGCCATATGATTTTGTGGAATGGGGGAAGAGGGGACATAAAGTGGTTGGGGGCAGGGGTGGTGTTTAAGAGAGGAGGGTGTAGGTGCCAGGGGTTTACCAAGAAAAGCTTTCTCTGAGGTTGCTACTGTGTCTTGTCATAGTCAAGGATGCTTTTAAAGTATGATAAATTAAAGGGGTTAGGAAGGTATTCCCGTCGTAGCACCATTAATTATTTGTCTCTGGCTGTTTAAGTCCATTGCCTCTTTGTGTGCATCTCATTTCTAGCAGCTTCTTTGTCAAAGGCGATAGCCCCATCACTCGACAAGTGACTTGTGAAAGTATTTTGTAGATCATGAGTTTATCATCCGACAGGAGGCTATCAGTTTCATAACAACCGTATGCACAATGTAAAAGTCCCCTTACAAATCAGAAAATTCTGGATTTTGATGCCATGTATTAAATTATTCCACTATAGTCAAATCTATTGTATATGATTGTGTAAAGCTGGAAAGTTCTAAAAATGCAATGCAAAAAAAAAAAAAGTAAAGTAAATGAAATAAGGCTGAAATCTTAAAAAGCTGCTCATAGATGTTTTCTTTGCAGGCCTAAAAGTGCCTTCACTGTCAGCAATTAAACACACTAAAATGTTTCTTTACTTCTCATGGCTTTGGTGTACTGGAGCTGAAAAGCTGGGTACCGCTTCTTTTGAAAGTTATGAAGTACTCTCCAGTTTTATTACCAGTGTAAATAATTCATTTAAATATTGTTTAATCCTCCTGTCTTAAGTTTTCCCATTTGATATATATTTTTTTTTTTTCATTTACACATTCTCTGAAAATGGTGGACTGTATTCCTGTTGTTAAAATGAGAAGATAGGATTCTTCTAAGTTTTCACCTTTGTTTTCTTTCTTTTTTTTTGTCTTTTTACTTTTTCTCATTTTGAATGATAACAGCAAAAACAAACAACTTTTGAATGTCTGCAGCAGACTTTTGGAAGGAGCATATCCCTCAGTAGATTTCTCGAGAGGGATGTACTTAATGAAAGGAAAAAAAAATGATAAAAATAATACATTTAAAATTCTTCTGCAGCTTCTTTTATTTGTATACCCAAAGAAATAGATATTTATAGCAACTTTCATTTTTTGGCTGTCTTCTGTCGTATATTCGTGTCTGTCTGCACCCGAAGAAAATACTCCTTGATGTCAAAGAGCCATCACAGGGAGTTCTGCTTCAGCTGCATGAAGCAGGGAATTTGGGAGGGGGGCTTTGTTTATCAAACTTCCTGTGAGACTGTCCTGCCATTCCTTTATCCTTTTTTGCTCTTTCTTTACTTGTCATGGTCCTCTTTGCCCTTTCATGCTTATTTTCACTTTCAGATTTACTTTCACTCTTCCACACTCTTTTTCACTTACATGCTTTTTCTTTATGTTTATCTACAGAGCTCTCAAATGCTTGTTCTTGCATAAATTTTCCTGAACCTTGGATACAATAATTTTTGGATAAAGGCTAAGTTTTTGGGCCAGGGAGTCAAGACCATTTTGGGGTCATAGTAGGCCTGAATGTTGGAAAACTTCAGATATGGGATCCAAGCCATTGCTCACTATCTACCTAGTCAATTAGTTGCAAAAAGTCAGGCCTACACCATGAGATGGACGGAGAATGATAAGATAATAAAATAGGACGTCAGTACCGTAAGTTTGGTAAAATTGAAACTTGGTGTCAGACCCTCGAGTACCTTGTGGTTGCCATGGGTAAAGGTCAAAGGTTAAACTTAAAAGTAAATTGCAATTTACCTCAAAACTAAATCTGATTAAGTTGAAACTCGGTGGGTTTGTACTAAAGCCTATTAGTGCCATCTGTGCAAATATTTTTAATCTGTAATTACAGATCATTAATCTGTATTCACAGATTATTAATCTGTATTTACAGATTATTAATCTGTTATAACAGATTGCAGATATACAGATGGCACCACTAGGCTTTTGTAGGTTTTTGCCTCTCCAGGAAGTCTTCTGCAATTGCGAATATTAGTGACATCAAACGTCAGTAGTGAAAACACCCTAACAGTCGATTTTGAGCCATTCTCTGTGCCAGTAAGCTGCAAAGGGTCATAACAACTCAAAGGAACAACAGATTTTGAATTTAGAAACAGCCCTTTGTGAGTAGCATGGTTGGAGGTGAAAGGTCAAATTGATGCATGGAAGTGGCTCGTTTGTGACTGAGTGGATGTGTGATACATAAGCCTACTTACAAAGCACCATTAGTTGATAAGAGACCTTGATTGACATGAGAGAGTTCTGCGATGGAAGGTTATAGATGGTCTTTTATTTGATATTTGATATTTATTTTAGCACAGTGTATGCCTTGTGGAAATGTACGTAGATTTTCCAGAAGGTTGAGGCTGTCCGTGGTGAAGATGGAACTTTCTGATGTTTAGTTTCAAAATATCTGAGCCGGAAAATCTTTGACGAAATGCTTCTCTGTGTGAAAAATTATCAGCAAACTACAATCGAAGATTTAGTCATCTTGTTGCCAATCAAACAGATACATAAAATCTCCTCGACGATCTCATAACTTATCTTGTCGGGTGTTGTTACCAATGAAAAAAGCATCAATGCGGAAACAGGTACCACAGCTGGAAGGTAGGCTACGGCTAGGCTGGCGCTTTCGTTCCAGTTGGTGTGCCATCGTTTTTGATGTGTGACTCGTCGAATTGCAGCCGGAATTATGACCTCACTCTTCGCTTGCAGGATCTTAATCGTTCATTAAACGAAATATCCTTCCTTGAAACTAAATTATAAACTGCCTTTTCATATGCTAATCGGTAGCCTTCTATCATGTTTTGATGTAAACTCCATTGCTTACCAAAAGTGGCTCTTTTGCCCAAGACTGAACAAGATCAAAATCTGACCAAAGAAGCTGAACATGGACGGAGGATAGAAGACCAAACCGTATTTAGGATTTTGAATGACGCACCTCATTCACCCCCGTGGACATGCAACAGAAGCCCATGAAAGGTCGCAAGGTGTACTAGTGTTATGTACACGGAGTGATGGCCTCTCTGTGTTTTGAACTCATGTTCTGAAATAAATTTAGAACGAATATGTACCTAACCTCTGAACATGGCGTAGGAAGTTTATCAAATGTATGCACCCTTGTAGTACAAATACAATTAAGCTATAGTACCATTATAATGGTTACGTACACCCCCCCCCCCCCCACCATTCCGACTGATATGTACCAAGATCTGCATGGGTCCGTTCCACCATCTCAACAGATCTATACTGATTTAAATCACAGTGCAATCACACAAGGTAACGAGACATCTGTCCGTTTCTGTGATCAAATTATCTTCATCTGGTAACCTAGCAACCGCAACCATGACTTTTGTATGACTATTATGTACAGACTCATCCATTTGTCACTGCGACTTATCCGTAACAAGACAGAGAACTTACTAATTGTACAAGATCTTTTATTTACAACAATGGCTACTCTATCCAATCACCACATGATGGGCATTCATTCTGTCTGTCTGTGCGACTGTCTCTCGGGAACAGACCCTCACACAATGACGATAGCTGCTTTTATCTCATATTATGTGTCATGGAAGAAGACTTATCTATATTGTGTATTTGATACAAAAGTGACAAAGGTTTTCTGAGGAATGTTTACAAAAAAAAAAAAAAATAGAAAAATTAATGAATCCAAACCTTAGAATGAATCAACCATTACAACCTGTCAAAAAAAAAAAGAAGAACTATGGCTGATGCCGAACTCTCCCCTACCATGTACATTGTGTGACATGAAACCAAAGATGTTGCTTCCACTCATTTAATCACAGAAATGCGAAATATAAATGATTTACAACATGCATGATTTTTCGACTCCAAACACGGTCCGCCTGCCCCTCTTGGGGTCGATCACTCTGCGACTTGGACCAACTGGGCAGCCATCTTCTTGGGGTTTATGGCTACGGTCTTCGAACAGTCGTGGGTCTTGTAAATACCAACTAGACGGTCTGCCAGCTCAAACATGTTGTTTCTCAGAGATATAACAATGAACTGGGCATTCTTTGTCCTCTCCTGAAAACAACAAAGAAAATTGGATACGATTGTGAAGGGATTTGAATTGCAATATCTTTTTTTTTTTATGGCATGCGACCACCCAGGCTGCTTGCCTGCTGTTGACAACTTTTGAGTGACCATAGAGGGAAAACTTAAGACTGCGAAATTGAGTTCTCTGGACGAATATGGCAAATACATCTCTCTAGTATTCTGCTGTATCAGTGTGAAAGAATTGTTTACTTTGATGACTTCTGTGAGGAAAAAGTACAAGTAAATGAACATTTACGAATGATCAAAGTGAAGTCGGATTAAGGAACAAACCACACAGATAAAGAGCAGGGATTTTTTGGTCTGTTTTGAAGAGATATTGGATTTCAAGACATTACAAATGTCACTGCTGGATACAGAGGTGCAAAGATCTTACAGTGATTGATGAATGCTTGATAAATAATGAATGCGAGGACTCTAAGACTTAAATTTGCTGACTTGCAGTCACCTTTGGTTTGAAAGTCTTCATGAGGCAATATTTTTTTGCTTTAAAGTTATAAAAATTATAGAAAGGGTCCCTCCTTGAATTTTTATCTTGTTTCCAATGATTTGAACTTTGAGACAACCACCACGGAGATGTTGAAGTTCGAACACCTTCTTACCCCTGAGAGATTAATGTTTACCAGATCATCATCAGACTTAGAGAACTCTGGAACTGAAATGACCTCCGACCCAAACGAAACAGGAGGACCAGTCAATGGCAGGGTTCACATATTAAGGGCCACCGAGTGGGGTGCACATTTACCTACCTGAGATACATCTACAAGCTTTGTCTTACTCTTGACCTCAGATGACCTTTGACCTCCATGAAAACCAGTAGAGACTACAAAGTTTACTCTCCGTCCAATTTGATCCTGAAGTAACTTTCTCTCCTTGAGATACAATGTTCATATTTATTTCAGAATTTAGACCTCTCTTGCCCTTGACAGGACCTTGACCTCCACTAAATATGGTAAAGCTCACCAATCATTATCTACCTTACCAGCTTTAAAGTTTAAGCAATGTCCATTTTTTTTTTGTGAGATACCAAGCTTTAATACAAAGTTCTGAAAAGATTTTAACCTTTGTCGACCTCACATGACTTTGATCCTCTATTAAAAACAACGGGGTCCAACCACCCAGCTAAGAGTTACTCACATGCAAAGAGTTCAGTTGTAGCAAGTTTCCCCTTAAATGCTCTGACCTCTGTTGACCTTTCAAACATGACTGGTTTTGACATGCATCTATTAATGAAGTCTTTGACATGATGTAATGACTATTAAACTGGAAATCAGGCTCTTTGGGGAGTGTGTCATTTCAGAGGGCAAACATGACTTGACTTGATGAAATATGGAGGGGAAAAAATCCCAATCTATGTAATAGACTTGGGCAACTCAGTTTTGGAGTTGAGTCAAATAGTAGCGACTCCTACTTAGTATTTGTTCCAATGATGTCACAACTGCTGCACATACCTAAAAATACACTATGAGCAGAAATAATCTTATGATGTAGCAGACCCAAACTGTGCTGGCGGGTAAGGATTGGACTTTTCGCTTATAATTGCTAGTTGTCCGACAATTTCAGTGTAGTTCTAGTGACAACTGTTAAGCACACGAAAAGAGATCCTCATGAATGTTTTTATAGTTTGAAAAACTCCCCAGGAATCGTTACTCGTGGGAGGTAGCGACTCCCAGCCAGGTGTCACGACTCGGAAGGAGGGTCGTGTAACCCTCCCATTCCTACTATGTAACTATGTCAATCTGGCAACACTTCAAGTTATCCCTCACTCATGAAGTTTGTTTTGGAGTGGCCCAGCTTGCATTTCATAGCCCCATTCAACCAGAAGAAACTAAGACTGCAGGCCGATCACTTACTTTGATGTAATGTCCTACGATGGACACGTTTTTGAAATCCAAGGCAGCGTCAATCTCGTCCATGACGTAGACGGGGGTCGGCTTAAACTGATGGAGGGCGAAGACCAGCGACAACGAACTCAGGGTCTTCTCGCCACCGGACAGGTTGGCAATCACTTTCCAGGATTTCTTTGGCGGTCGAACACTACGAAAAGATGGTGATGAATAAATTACATACATCACAATGAAATCTTCTGGAAACTTGTGATAAAACACATAAGAGGATATGGAGTTGTAAAATACATCTTACATAACTTGTTGCTCTCTCTTTCTCCAAACCGAGTAGAAGCATACCTATTTAACAGATTTGTCATAAAAAATAATCTGCCAATGACAAATTTTGGTAGAGAGCGCCCCAGTGGAGGGAAAGAAATCTTTATTTTTTTAATTTTTCTTATGTTGTGGCCAACGTGTAAAAATTCTGAAAACATACAATTAAATCAGAGAGGATGGCACCTTTGTGGTTGGGGAGAAAGGAGAATGATGTCCAGTGAAAAACATATCCAGGATATGGTTGCATTTCAAGAGATTATCCTACTTCCCAAAAGATTACCTCCAACAAGAACTGCTCATAAAATGTTCAAATTATCCTCACAATCTGAGAAAAAGAACTTTTAGGGACGGAAAGGGGGGGGAGGGTGAGGAAAGGTTTAGGTCATGGGTGACTTTTTGGAAACTATGGAATCATTTGCAGATTTATACCTGAAAACAATCCCTTCAGAGAATGGATCAAGGCTGTCCACCAATTCGAGCTCCGCATCTCCCCCGAGGGTGATCATCTGGTACATCTCCTTGAGGTATTCATTGATCGTCCCGAATCCCTTCATGAACATGTCCAGCCTCTCCTTTCTCATATCCTCCAGGCTTCCTACGCTGGGCGTTGCGACGCTCCGTCAGTTCGTCGTACTCCGCGACCCTGGAGAGGTAGTTCTCCTCCTGAGGTGCGAAAAAGAACGTAAAAAAAGAAAGGCCTTGCAGGTTGCATCATCTTTGATACAGACCACCAGAAAAGCTGATGATAGACAAGAAGCAACAGCTAGCCATCTTTTTACTTCAGCTTTCTAAAAAGCATGAAAAGAATACCTTTACATCCACGTCTTTTGAAGTTTGTCAATTTTTCGTCACGGTGAAATTTAATTTGAAACACTGGTCAGTGGGTCCGCTATCCACCTTACCTTCTTTTTAAATTGTTGAATGGCGGCCAGGTTTGGTGACATCTTCCCAAGTTGCTCTTCGCTGACTGTTATCTCGTAAGAGATCTTCTCTTCATTCACGGAGGCCATCTCTTCCTCCGAGTACGTCTTCAGCTCCTCTGGGTTCTCACGGTCGATGGCGTGCAGCTCCAACTTCTCCAACTGACGACAAATGGAACGCAATGAGGAAAATGGAGGATGCAGTTCTGTGCAGCTTAAAAGTACTTATTATTAAAAGAAGTGTTTGCAGTTTTTCTGAAGCTTGAACTCTCATCATGTCGATGTGGACAACTTCCAACGACTGCATTGTGTCACATAGCACAGACATCCAGAATGTTTGGTATTTAAGGAAGCCCATGAAATCTGTTTTTTATTTCCTTATTTACACTAGGGACCTCATTTTCAACAATTAAACCTTTAACATACTGGGGAAAAATCCTCACACAAGTCTGTCACCACGCAAATTACTTCTCAATTTTAAAAACTCACATGAGTGATTAATACGCTACAGTCTTAAAACATTCCACCATAATTTTCCATAAGCAATCCCAAAACCAATCGACAATTTCCCTCACTTCCCTCTTAGGCTGCCATCTTCCTCTTCTTCATGATTATATCTGCCTCTCACCTCTATTGCTCCATCACATTGTCTTTTTAATCATGGCTTGCTCTTTCTTTCTTGCTATATTCAATCATCCCACATCTCCTACCATCCTCATGCATTGCATTCTCTTCCTCTGATCTGTCACAGAATGATTATACCGCCTACTATACAACTCAGTTACCTATGGCACCACCGTCTACTCTCGTCCTTCTCTGAACCTTTACTGCTTGCCATTTTGTCCTTTAAAGAGAGACTCACCTCTTTCTTCCAATGTTTGACCTTCTGCTGGTTTTCCTTGGCCTTGGCGACGTATTTTTCCAGCTCGTGGTTCATCTCGAGCTGTCTCTTCTTCAGCTCGTTCTGTTTCGTGTCCATGTTAGCGAGCTCCTCTGCAAGAATTCATATGAAAACCACACAGAGGGGAAAAAAAAAGGATGAAACTTCAAACTTTACAGAATGATCACATAAAACCTATTGAATTAGTGTTCTTTCTTGAATATGTGTACTTTGGTGAGACAGAAAAATGTTCACATTAAAGGATGAAATGTTGTCACCCAAAACTGAATTAGTATACCCCCCCCCTATGCTAATTCATGAATGGCTCTTTGTCATTATGTGATATCATTTTTGTTGTTGAATTGCGTCGTTTTGCAGCATAAAAGGTTACTCACACGGTACTGATGTTCAGCAACATCATGAAAAGATAATAGAGAAATGAGAAGGGAATTGCAACATTTTGAAGATTTTTTACAATGAAGTAGGGACGACTGCTCCTTCCCTTTGACGCACTCTTTCCTGCTCACTATTGTTGAGCATATTACAGGCACAACACCTTCTACTGTTTGCTAGTCTTTATCACATAAAGCAGTTGTACACTGACCATTTCTCTTTGCATATCAAACTATGTGGTATTCTCAGACATCTTACAACTCATGAGAGAGATATGGCTGTATAAGGCCACTGAAGCAAAATTTATGCCTCCTCAATCTTTGTAGGATTACAGTAAGTCAGTTGCAGTTTCAGTGCAAGATTGACATATGTATGCAAATGAAGAGCTTAAAAGCATCCTATTTGAATTTTAAAATGTCAGCTCACTAAGACCACAAGGTACTTTCGACAGCTACCATGCAGAATTACACCACGGAGGTGCTAGAGAAGGAGATACAACAGAAGTTTCTTCTTTTGAAGTAGCCTTGTTTCTGCCGTAATCGACTCTTTTGTTCACCTCTTGAAGATTCAACAGGATAAAGAGTATTAGGAACTTAACATAAAAGGTCTATGTTGTCTACTCCGTTGTAAATTACCTATCGACAAATTTTGTCTGTAGCTATGGCATTGCCAGTCGTTATTCTTTAAAATCAGTTTTCAACTCTTGACGCAGTCCGACGCCTATCGCAGTGGAAAAATTTGATGTTGTGTAACTTATTGAACATAGATACACCCTCTACAAACTTGCTAAAATCAGTGAAAATCCATAAAATGCAACAGTAAAATGTAGACTTATGATCTTTTTCGTTATTTGCATATGGCAAAGGTCTGTGTCTTATTCTTATATCAGTCTGTCTTGATTCCAAAGAGATAGCCAGTCATTCGATTATTGAGACAGTGGTTTTCAGTTAACTGTTGCAATGAACCTTGCATCAAAGCTTTTTGCTACGCAATCCTTTTCAAAGATTACAAGCAGGTGTGAATGAAGATTACTTGGATGTCCTTAGAAGTAAGATACATCACACAAAAGTAAAACGGCACTCTTAAGCTGTTCTCATCCCTTTATGAATTAAAAGTTATCACTCCAGAGAAAATCTAACAGGATTAGCATAACTTAATCGTCCCGTTGTATCTCCTTCTCTAGCACCTCCCTGGTTACACACAGGCCCAGCATGATGTGATGAACACAGCATGTTCACTTAAACAATTTTGATGATTGCAAACTGATTCCAAGCTAACCACAGCAACCAGAAACCACTCCTCCTCTTTAAAAGCAAAATCAGGAGTTATTTTTTTCACCGTTTTTGTAGACATAACACCTCACATCACAGTGCCTTTACAATATGACAAGGTGAGACTGATCTGTGGTTTTGCAAGAAAACCTTACCGATATTCTGGAGAAAAATGGCTGGCTCATAGACAAGAACTTACACTTAACCAAGTTCTGCAGGATATTTAGAAAGTAAAATGTGAAGAGCAAAGCCATGGTCTAGTATCTTAATAAAGAAAGATTTTATGGAGGGATAGAAGAGAGCGAGTTGTCACTAACAAGGTAAGTGTTGGACATGATCCCTATCAGGGACAGAAGCCGAATTGTGAAATCACACTCCGTACTTTGTGATTAAACTGACATTATCCAAGACTAACATTGGAGCCAGGAATTTCCTTGAAAATGCCGACATTTGTGACTCTCACTAGTATTGTGAGATTCTCTAATTCTTCTATTTGTGCAATGATACTGGTGACATAAGCTTTCCACATGTTCAGCTCTTCCAGGTTTTAAAGTTCGTGGGACTTGCATCTACAAAAGAGATGGCTTACAACCAAAAGTTGCAGAGTGAAATTCATTGCAATTATGTCTCCACCTATTACCATTTTTGAGATCTGGCTTTTCAAATGCAAATGTGATGACATGGACTGTTGCACAGTGTCGGTATTCCTTTTGTTGGGTCTCTATGTTTTATCTCTTGATTAATTAATGGGTTTCACACTGGTGAGTGATATCAATATTTAAGTAATATAAGTCAAAAATACATGCATTCAAAACAAAATCCTCTGTTCATTTAAAATTCTAAATTGTCCTTGAAATAAAGGTTAAGTTAACAAAGGATAACCTAAGAAATATCGTGCGAGTCCCTCTCTAGATGCCATAAATTTACCGGTTAGCCAAGGTTCATTCATGGTGCGGGTAAAAGACCCGCATCATTTAACCTACATTCATGATGCGGTTAAAATCATCAATATTCTACGGATTTTGTGGCTGCTTTCGTCAAATTTAATCATTAACACAGCCAATAATCCAAAATGTCATTTTCAAATCACAAAACCTTTAGGCATCCATCAATTGCAGCATTTTGACTACAGGAGGATTGATCTCTGTTTTGGACGGGCAGGGGTTGCACTGATTACAGCAGAAACTGAAACACAGTAAATCTTCCGTTTAAAAAAAAAAAAAAAAACTGCATGCTCTTACTATCTTTCAGATCTTTACCACTCCTGTCATACTGCCAATCTGGTCACTTCAATTTTCTACAAAGCACCCTCTGATCCTCTCTGGCATTTTTCAAGTTAATTCGACTACTTCCACAAGACGAAAAATGGACTTTCTTCCACCTTTTTTTTGTCTATTGTCATACTTGAGTTTCAACTTTATTGTTTACTCGATACAAAATTTTACTTGTTTTAAAAAAAATAAAAGACATCTTTTTGGGGGTTTACCTTTATTTTTCTCCAGGACACCTTCCAACTCTTTCAGTTCTTTCTCTGCAGTGTCATATTCTTTCAGCACCTTGCCAGCCTCTTCCTCCAGTCTACCAAACTCTTCCTCTATTTTAACAATGGCTTCTTTGTTCTCCACCTCTTCCTTCTCCATGGATGTTATGTTGTCCTCCGCTCTCTTTATGTTTCTAGAAACAAACAATTACTACGTAATACAAATTGGAGTTTCACTTTCATATTCTTTTAATCACAGTCAATAGAAGAAGTTTTTTCACGGGTAACCCAGGTCCCTGCTTGGTATTTTAATTTTCGGATCCAAAATTACTACCCATTTCTTTCAAAAAGTGAAAAACAACACAACCACTGTGTGAACGCACTGTGCTAGACTACCAGATTTTACCTACAATACAAAGCAAGTAGTTTAAAAAGGAACTTTCTCCCTTTTCTCATGGATAGTGGTCCTGTTACTGAGTAGGTATGGGCTGGCGTATGCAGTACACTAGAAAGATCCCTCCACACTAATGAGACGTACGCCACTGTGGAAATGCCACGTTTTGGTCTGGTTCCCGACAAGTACGAGGGAAAATTATCCCGTGCCAATTGTTAGGAATCGATGAAAACGTGAAGTAAAGCAATAACGATGGAGAAAATGGTTTTTAACTTTTGGAAGATAATTTCATTGCGTCATGTCTACAGTCTCCTGATCCAACAGTGCCTTTCTGTCACCTCACCTCAGGGGTGCCATATTTCTGTCCCTGAGGGTGAATAAATGGAAAGCTACACACAAGACTTGTCGACGAAGTTTACGGGTCTCCTGCACTGGGGGATTAGTATGCATGTATGAAATGCAACAGGGTAATATGATGACCATGCTGAAGGATGTACAGCTTGTACATACAACCTGTCAGCCTAAAATAAATGTAAAATTCATTAGTCCTCTGGCTAAATCTCACTTCCAGTTTGGGAATAGTCCGTGGGCGTCCATTTCAGTGGCTTGCACATTCTGTCACCATCGCTCTTGAATAAAATGAAGGTGTTAACAAACCATGCACAAATGAAATGGCTTTCTTTTTAACTGTTCAACATATATACTCATTCAATTTGATCAAAATTGTCCGTTCCCAATTATTGTTTGTTCATACCTTTCAAGGTAAAAAGAACTCATAGACAAAGTAAATAATGAGAAGGTAAACAATATTGCCTCCATGCCTCTCTCACCCCCCCCCCCTGCATTTTGATGGCTACTTGACCTAGCAAAAACCATTCCTCATTCCAGAGTCCTAGCTAACCCATTCCATTTTTTTTAGCTCAATGAACAAAAATAAAGTAAATACTTCTATCTAAATGTTTACTGTTCTTACTTAGAGGCATTTCGGATGGCAACGGTCGCCTTGGTGATGGCACTGGATGCCTCTGAGATCTGATTGGTCAGGGAGTCAATCTTGTCCTGTTGGGACTTCATCCTCTTGTTTCCGATCTCCATGATCTTCTCGTGGAGTCGTTTGGCCTCTGCTTCGATCTTCTCCGCCACTTCGGCTATCTTCTCGTAATCTTGGGGAAAACAATGGAGAGAGGGAGAAACAAACGAAATTTGGTCATTTGGGACACCACCTCACATCGTACCCTACGTACAGCAGGTTCTGTTGGGTGTAAACTCCCTCTCAAACACCGTTGTTTACGTGTGAAAATAAAGTAAAATTAATCATATCTGTGTATCGGGTCGTGAGAGCTAAAATAAGTACCATAATTTATCAACTCATCCAGAGAACAAATCTAAAAAGACTTGATTTTTTTTTTTTTTCAAATGTACTTTTGACAGGTCACACTGATATACATGCTCTGAGGAATGTCCCCAACACCGTTGCTCCAGCTGCACACGACCCGTCCACACAGGCCGCCCTCCCGCCAAACGCGTTAACACAGCTAGACGTGCCAGAGAGTATGAAAATAGCGTGCTGACCGGTTGATCCACGACACCTGATATCAATTTACTTCCACTGCACCGGGTTGGATTCACATGAATGGGGAACTTTTCCAGATGTAATGTAACCCTAACCAGGGATGTATGAGCAGCCTACCCTTGATGTATTGGTAGCCTAAACTTGGATACAATTCTAAGTGCATGGAAAGCAAGATGAATTTATTTAGTGCCCTCAATCAGTTGGTGCCACTTCTAAAGTGGAGCCTAATTCAGGACTGATCTTTGAAGATAGTCGCAAAAGAGAGATTTGATCATTTTTATTCTCGTACCTTTCCTGTACTTCATGGCAGTCTTTTCAAACTGTTCCAAATCCACCCCGGCCTTTGCTGTTTTGTATTCCTCGTCCAGGTTCTTAATCTGCTCCTTCAAGTAGACCTCTTGTTCGCTCTTTGCCTGAGGTAGGCAGTAAAAGAAGAAAAGAGAGGATGTATTTAAATGTGAAAAACTTTGAGAAAGTAGAGCTTAAAAGAGGACTGGCCACAAATGGTATCTTTGATTCATTTACAACACTTCAGGAACATCTTCCATCATTACTAAATCATTGTGACACTTACACTTCGGATATTGATGTACGAGAATATCCAACCCCCAAATGAAAAATACTATCAAAGTAGAGCTACCGTACATTAGGGTTAAGCGGTACCGGGAAAAATCAGTGACCGGTATTCGCAGCGCATCAGTACCGGGAATATACAATGTACCAGGATTGACCACATGTTCAATGTGCTAAAAACAAGAGGTTCTGTGCCTTGTTGAACGTGATAAAAACAACAGGTTTTGAGCCCTGTATACTGTGGAAGTAATGCAGTACAGTAATTTGTATTCATGTCTTCATGTAAATTCATTGACAAAAACATCAAACGGTGAGGTAAAGTTTCTTTTGTGCAGCTCCAGCAGGATTTGGGAGCAGTACTGTATACAGCAACTCAATCGACCAGCAACTTTTTGCCGCTGCGATCATGTACGTCAACATAACCAGTCGCCATTTGCGGCCTAGAAAGTCTTAGGTCAGGTGATCAGATTACTGTGCAGTACTTGCAAATTATTTCCTCACACAAATGGTTGAAAACTTGTCTTGTTTTGTTGTACTTCCTCCAGAAATACAAATTCGCTGTCATTGCCGCTTACATACACAAACAACGTAACTTTCATTATACAAGCACGCAACTGTAGAGGTATGTACATCGTATAGTACTGTTGTTCGAAGCGAGCGAGTCACTGTACTATTTCAACGGGAAATTTTCACCTGTTGATCACCTCATTTCCAATCTATGCGAGCTGTCTGTGCCCCACCTTAAATGCCTCAGTGTCAAATGACTGGCAGCTTTGAAATGAAAGATATTGCCTAGACTTAACTTTGGTCTGCCCGGTGAATGCCTCCTCGTGGCACAGATTGGATGCCCAGAATTTTTAGCTCTTTGCTGTTCTACTACATTATTTATTATGATATAAAGTATTCTGTTATGTTATGTTACATTATATCATATTATTATACTATATTATATTACAGTATGTTACATGTCATCATATTATATCATATTATTACATTATTATGTTATACTATGTTATGTTATATTATATTATATTTATTATATTATATTATTTGCTTGAATCTACTTTCTGTGAGCTCACTTACACAAATCTCTGGGTAACTCAAGTTCCCCAACATACCCTCACAAGGTTATTTGTGTTCATTTGCTACTTTTGTGTTGTGTATCCCATCTTGAGGCCATCGCCTTAAGTCTGCAATTGCCATTCCCTTTGGGGGGAGGGACTAGATCTTTATTTCTCATATTTAACAGTGCTTTTAGCGCTACGTCTGCTTTAGACTAGTGTAAGGGTCTTTGCAGTTTACCAAATACCAACTCATTATGACGGTTTTAAATTTCAGAAGCCTTACTTTTATAAGAGGCAATGGGTCTAAATATTACTTGCTTAACTAAAATAAAAGATATACTTGGGGACTTCTTGACTCCCTTTCCAACACTCCACACCTGGAATCATCAGTTCCAACTTCTAGGAATTTCCATAATGGTGATTATACTGTTAAAGTACCAGCCAACTTATACCAATGTGAAGTTTATAAACTAAAGAAATCTTTAATGATCATGGAGCCTTTTTTAAGCACACTCTTGGTCACCCATATAAGATTATATATATTTAAATGTGCTACTTGTGAAAAGTCTTTCAAGACCACTCATGCAGTTTACTGTCATATTTCATATTTGTGGTAATCTCAACAATTGCAAAAATACTCCTTCAAATTATCAGTTATCTCATCTATGTAATACCTGTGGCGCCTCCTTCAATTCTCTTAGAAGATTGGGGCAACATGAACGCCACCGACACCCTCTCATTAGAAACCAAACACAGATTGAGCAGCGTGAAGCTGATAAATTAAGGAAGAGACTATCTCGCCTCGATGCAAATTCAGAAGGAGCCCACTGTGAGTAACTCTGAGACTGTCAGTACGGGCCCCCAATTCCAAAATTTGGTCTGAATCAGAAATTCAGCATCTAACCAAATTAAATGACAAGTTCAAAGGTTATAGAAATGTCAATGTTAAAATCTCTGAGATTATGAAATCGAAGAGTAACAAGCAAATCTCTGACAAAAGACGGGCCTTTGGCCTTGTTGGCTCTGGCAAAACCATTAAAAAAAGAAAGCTTCCAATAGTATTCCCCCTAGCCTTGAGACTACTGAAGAGTGTTGTTTTCCGAAGGCTGAGTTACTGGGTAAAGCAATAAAGGAGCTTGAAAATTCAAAGAATGATGCTACTACTCAACACCTTTGTAAAGTTATGTCAGGGGACCACAGGAATTTTATTAAATGGTCCAACTACTTGATCTTAAGCAATACTACAAAGGGCCCTAGGAGCACTGATACTCACAAAAAACCAAGGGCCAGCTAGCAAGAGGAACCGCTCTCAGAGCAAAGCTAGTTAACTATCGCCATGTTCAAACTCTATATCATCATAATCGGAAGAAACTGGCCACTGAAATTCTCAAAGGGAAAAAATGACTCCATCTGCCCTATTCCCATTGAGACCATCGACAATGCTTATAAAGAAAGATTTGGTCTTCGAAATGATGAGATTGATTTAAGTGAGTATCCTACTAACACTAACTCCTCCTGTGATAATGAAAAGCTCCATCGTCCTATCTCTAACGAGAAAATCAGATAGGCTCTCCTGTCTTTTGTCAGAGATACTGCTGCTGCTGGTCCTGGCGGTATTGCTGTCAAAGATATTATCAAAATTTATCATAAAGACTATAGCCTATTTACTCTCCTTAATGGTTGGTTATGTTTTACGCAAAATTCCCGACGAGTGTAAAGCCAACCATAGTATCTTTATTCCTAAGGGTGATAATAACCTTGATGACAGTGGTAACTGGAGACCTACCACCATGTCTAGTATAATTGTCAGGCTTTATCTTAAAATCCTTGCCGCCAGGCTTCCTAGCAGTGTTCAACTTAATCCGCGGCAACGAGGCTTCATCGATGCCGCTGGTTGTCTTGAGAACGTCACCGCTCTCGAATCCATTACCAGATATTGTAAATCTAATGGCAAATTTCTCGGGGTAGCCCTTCTTGATTTAGCTAAGGCCTTTGATACTATTCCTCATAAGCATGTTCTTAGCGCTCTTAGACGCTTCAATGTTGCTAGCCAATTTATTGATTCAGTTGCTGACCAGTATTCCGGTTCTACTACTGCTTTCAAAACAACTATTGATGAGACTAGTTTTATCCCCATTTTAAAAGGAGTTAAGCAGGGAGATCCTCTTTCTCCTGTTCTGTTTAATATTGCTATGGATGCTCTTTTTGCTAAGCTTTCCAGTGTTAAGGGGAACGGCCTCTTTATTGACGATATTGAAATTTCCGCGTTAGCTTATGCCGACGATACTGCCCTTATTTCCAGTTCACTTAAGGGCATGCAGATTTCTCAGAATATCGTCTCCGATTTCTGTGACCTCACAGGTCTTCGCCTTAATGTTAACAAACTTGTGTACTGCCTATAAACTTACTCCTCTTAGCTCTAAATTCTTCACTGTGAACAAAGGTGGCGAGTGGTTTATCAAGGACTGGAAGGTCCCTTGGCTTGAAGTCACTGATGATACTAAGTATCTTGGCTTCAAGTATAAAGGCTTCAATTCCGAAGACCTAAACAATCTTCTCGATAAGCTTCGTAAATGGTGTTCCGCCATTCAGAATGCTTTACTTAAACCACATCAAAAGCTCTGTATATTGTCTACTTATATTCTTCCTAGAATCAAATATAGGTCGTTCATGGCTAACCTGCCTGTTACTGCTTAAGATGAGATTGACTCCTTCATTAGGTCTAGAGTCAAGTTCTGGTTACATCTTCCAGATTGTATCAATGATAATTTTATTTACTCTAGTAGTAAAACAGGTGGTCTTGGACTTTCGTCTCTTAAATTTGAGTATATCACCCATGAGATTCAAAGAAGGAAAGTTTGTCTTGACTCCTCAGATAATATTATTCACGCAGATTCTGCCTTGACGATCAGATCAAGAAGATGCTTGAAAAGCATAGTATCTCTGACAGACCCAAAGGCATCAAAAACAGCTGGTGGCATAGGAAAATGTTGTATGAATGGGAAAGAAAATCTTCCCAAGGTCTGGGAGTTCAAACCTTCTCAAGAGACTGGAGAAACAATTTTTGGGTCAACGGAAACGCTTGGTTGAGTGAAAGAGAGCATACTACTGCTCTCCAATTAAGGACTAATACATTCCCTACCAAAGAGGCTGGCCATAAAGGCAGACCTGATCATAACATCATGTGTAGGCATTGCAACAGGAATGTGAAAACAATTGGTCATATCGCTGGTTTCTGTCCACTTTTTACTAACAACAGAATTAAACGTCATAAACTTATTGTCGACACCGACAATTCTCTTGGAGGATTGGGGCAACATGAACGCCACCGACACCCTCTCATTAGAAACCAAAAACAGATTGAGCAGCGTGAAGCAGATAAATTGGGGAAGAGACTTTATCGCCTCGATGCTAATACTGTTCAGAACAAGCCCTCTAACAGTAACTCTTTCAGTACGGGAATCAACTCCAAAATTTGGTCAGAAATTCAGCACCTAATTGAATTAAATGACAAATTCAAAGGATACATAACCGTATTGTCGATAAAATTATTGGTAGGTATAGGACACTTAACTACAACGTTCTCGAAGAACCCAAATTCCAAGAACAAGGTCGTTTTTATAAACCTGATTTAGTCATTTTCAAAGACAACTATAGCTATATCACCAATCCCACTGTTATCTGGGATTACTCTAAGGATGTTCTAAAACGTGAATGGAATAAATATACCTGTTTGATTTCTCAGGTTAAGAAGTTGACAAGTACTAATAACTGTGAAGTCCTGCCAGTTGTTCTAGGTGCTAGAGGTTCCTTGCTGAAGGATAACATTGGTATTGAGAAACTTCCTAGCTTTAGATAACAACTTTATTAAAGATGTTTGTCTCAAAACCCTTTCCAGTATTCTCAAAATAGTCAATATTTTCATGAATATTTAGCCTTTTGCTCCTCTGGACACCCCCATCTGGCCTTGTTCAGTTTGTTTTTGTTGCTTCCATTTGATGCAGTCCATGTTCAGACCTCGCAGACGGATTTTCGACAGCCAATCATGAGTTTAAAACGTTAGTGGCAGGCAGGACTTCCGTTCATAATTAGATGTAAGGCAAGAACGTTGCTTATGATCATGAATCGCTGAAGTTCCCAATCCAGCTTATGCACTGATGTGAATGAAATTTTCATCATTAATGTCGTCCATTCAGCCTGAGTAAATGTAAAAGTGTCCCCGTTTGTCGCATTTCATAGCATAATTAGTGCGGGAAATTTTCTCCTAGCCCGCGTGTGCCTGCCTGCTTATTGCTGTAGTCAGCGTTGCCAGTTTGGCATTTTTAACGCCAAAATAGTCAAATTTTGTTTGTTTTTACCTGTGTGGGCTGGTAAAAATTAAAAGTGCATGCATTCTGGTGTTTTGGGGGCATAATTGAAATAACTATAAAACACCTGCTTTATCACAAAATTTCAGAATTTTTTCCCCCATTTAGTAGTCACCCGAGTGGAACGTTAACAGGTTGACAATTTATTCTCCACTTGTAACAACATAGATTGAGTACGTAATGATGTATATCATATTGCAGTGTGTTGAAAACGTCGACAAGTGTTACACTTTACAAAAATACAGGGTCAAGTTTCCTCAAGCAGGTGCTAGTTTTGCTTGGCGTTTTTTTTTTCAGGTGATTTGGCCAGAAATTTGGCGGGTTACCCCACAAACTGGCGACCTTGATTATAGTCACTATAAGCCCATCGACTGAGTAATGATTGAAACTAGATTACATTGGATAGCCGTAGCAGTAGGATAACCTAAAGCAGTTATGCCACAGATGTAGGAGGCAGTTAAAGTTAATATATTAAAACACAAAATTGCTCGTAACTCGAAAACGGAAGGAGATACGGACTTTTTCCTTTCACAGAGGGGATTTCAAAAGTATTTTGAGTATGATCTTTCTACCTGTGCAATTTCTGTGTTAATCGGAGTTAATCCAACAGAGTTATGACGATGTGTACCAGTTCCACGAAATCCTCTTACAACACATTTCCGATGTAAAATACTTGGCTGTGATTGTCCTAACTGGTTCATCAGGGCTAATACGATAATGAACATGGTTCAATATAGACCAATCAGCAGCAGTTCAGCTATATAAACATCACCAACTTTGTGCTCAAATACCATTAAAACAATTTTCAAACAGTGATCTGGAATTTATTTTTGGTCCATTTTGATGTTGATATGTGAGTATTAACGCTACATTCAAAAAAAATTTTGTTGATTTGTTGAAGGCGGTACCGGTGCCACCGCCCCCAAGAATTTTCTCCAGTACTGCGATGTATTCAAAAGTACCGGTACTCGCAGAAAATTTTTGTTCCAGTACTGCAGATACCGGTACTACGGATACCGGTACTGGCTTGGGTACCGGGATACCGCCCAACCCTATCGCACACATACCGTGGATGGTGGACGAAATACTGAAGCATTATTACAGTAACTGCCAGCGAGAACCAAGCGTGTGAGAGTGGATAGAGGGGGGTATTGACCCTTCTGGGTTCACAGGAATTTTGTCGATGAATAATTCACGTCTCACCTTGATGTCCATGGTTTGTTTCTTGTGTGTTAGATTCATCTCCTTTAAATCTTTATCCAGGGTCTCCATCTCCTCCTCCAGCTGTTTCAGCTTCTCCCGTTTCTCGGTGGCGTCGGAACGGCGCTGTTCCAACTCCCTCTCGATCTCTGCCAGCTCCTGGGGCGTGACGTCGGAGACCACCTTACACCCGATACGACCCTTCGCCACCTTGGAGCCACCACCGCTCATTGTTCCTGTTGTGACAGAAGGAAATGAAATGGATAATTATTGGTGCAGAGTGAACATTGTGACTAACTGGTTCGTCAAACATTCTTGATGGTGTCTTTGGTTGATGTTTGGTTTAGAGAGAAAACGAAGGTGGCAATGTTAACAATCTACATCTACCCACAAAGACTTGAAGCAGATTTTTTGAACATATTGTTAAATATTTTTACGGATTTTACCAGAATATTTTGAATGTTGTCTGGCCTTTTCTTTTAATTGGGTATTCATTGTATCACACCGTTCGAACGACCTGCGATAAATATTTGACTGCTTCCAATGTTAGTCAATTTTGTTGCTTACCACAATGATATCAAATTTTAGACACTAATCCCATGTAACTGACTGATGTGCCCTCATTATTTCATCACGTGTCCCTGAATCATTCTTTGAATTATCTGCAGTGTATATGAGTTGAAACTGTTCTGCGTTACTGTTTGAATGGCACCAGATACATATTCTGAACGTCACTGATATCAGTGGTTTGATAGCCACAAGGGACACCAGAGTCAAATCACACTATTACAACCATGACAGGGGACCAGCTAGACACAAAGTCTCGATATCCAAAGGTGTGGTTAATGCCCTGCTTTCAGGATTCAACTCTGGTTAAATTTAGCCGACCTGAACAGATTGCCATGGCAATGACAATTAAAGGAATTCTTCATCCACCACACTTTTCATGTCATTAAAAACGTATAAACCTTTTTTTTTCCCCTGCAATTTAACATTCACGAAATATCTCCCAAAGTTTGGAAGATGGCGTACCTTAGCAACCATTCGTAGCAAACCAGTTGTGAAGCAGCACTGACAAAATTTAGTTTGTTCATTGATAGTAATATCATATGCAGCGTGGGTCACAGCATGCCACTGATCTAGCATTTGGTGGGTAGGGTCAGCTGCGGTAATAAATAGAGCTTAGGACACAGAAGCATACTGCATTTCTTTCAAGGAGACAGGTAAGAGAGGAGTGAAGAAAATCTTCAGTTTCACAAATTAAAAATATTTTACTCTATGTAGGTATTCACAAGGTTTTAACAATCGCTGAACAGAGGTGTTTCGCTTTGTAAAACCCTTGTTGCGAGCACCATAGGAGCAAAAAGAATACAGCATTTTGTTGCTGCTAAGCCATACATAGCTATTTGCTATGGCTGACCAATTTTCAGGCTTGAACGCATGTGACGGTGGCACAGAATGTTAGTATAGGCTATTGTTACAGGTACTTCCAACAGGATACTTATTCTGTCAGCTCTACACAAGGATGTCCCTTATTAAAGGACATCTGTGATTTGTAAACAATGAATTGATTGGTGCTAACATTCTGTGCTACCGTCCTAGTGGTACTGGACTGCGACTTTCCAAGCAGTATTTCACAACTAAGGGAGTTTCTTGCCTCAAAACTGTTATGTATGACTGGAAGAACTGTAAAAAAATACATGTTCTCTTTAGTTTTTTTGTTGGTGGATGATTTTGTTTTTATTACTGACACTGACCTGATTGCTCAATCAACTGTCCTTGCATTGTGACCACCCTCCTTCTGATGTTACCCTGGAGGGCTATGCGGGTAGCTTGGTCCAAGTCTTTGGCTACTAACGTGTTGCCGAGGCCATAGTAGAAAGCAATGCGTATCTTTTCGTCCTTGACTCTGACCAGGTCATACAGACGTGGAACGTTTTCAGGCCTGTGTGGAGGGGGAAAAAAAATCTGGGAAGTGTAACAAGCCTCTGATACCATATTTACCAAATGAACGTAACATTTTTCTAAACGTCTTTGAAGTTCAGTATTAGAGAGATCTTGTAATTTAGACACACCAAAGTTTCGGTAGCTGTAATTTCATCAGCGGACTTTTTATCCCCACAGATGTGTGACACCCAAAAATCTGGTAGCTCTTTTATGTAATACCTAAAATTTTATCCCTCCTTTAGAAGAACTCAAGCAACTCTCACTTTAAGTCCAGTATCCGAGGACAGTGAAACTTAGACACACCAAAATTTCAGAAGTGGGGACTTTGTCATCAAATTTAAAAACATACAATGATAAAAAAAATGTAACAATTAATTAAATGACGACAAAATTTTAATCTGCCTTTAAATTAAGTCAAGTTGCTCCTCTACTTAAACATCACTTTACTAATTTGGTTCAATGACAAAACATTACTGTTCCTTTTTTTTCTTCAATCCATTAAATTATAAAAATATTTTATGTTACAAACAACATGTAGGCTGCAAATGTTTTATATGTTGCACTCATAGTCAGATACTATGTGCCACTGGAATTACAGTTCTGAAATTTAATTCCTTTTGGGCTGTTCAAAAGACAAAATGCAATCAGATGATGTTTGTCCTCATCAAATTAATGTTGCTCTTCCAAAAATTGTATTATTAATTACACTTCAGTTGGCTGTACCATTAACACTTTTGAAAAATGCTTTAAATGCTTTGCTTCAGATAGTCTGAATACAAGTCTCTACTGATTTGTTTATCTGAAGGACAACCTCATCATAGAATCGCTTCGTCCTCTGGAAATTTAGTGAGATAAGGTCACTACTGTTGACCTTTTTTGCTGACTTACATTTGTGTTTTCTCCGCAGCTTTCTTCTGCAGGTGACTAATCTGCGAGTAGAAGGTTAAAAGGGAAAATTTTGGATAAAATCACATCAATCAAAACATTTAACACCTTTACATGATGCCGTGGGAAAATGAAAATAGAGGGGAACTACAGAAATAAGATTGATTCAGATGATTTTGTGACATTTCACTAAGCAAAGGGGCGAGGGGAAGGGGGGAAGTGATTAAGAACCAAAAAGACAATATCTGCTCTTATGCCACAAAATACAAATGCTTTGAGTGAGAAGCAGTATGCAGACACCCCTCTAATTGTAAACACACCAATAGACACCCCTCATCATTTGTCACTCAATCTATTAAACTCCATTACTTAAATTTTAAATGTCAGTGAAGGTTGACACACTTCTAACCTATTTCACACCATTTGCCTAATTTCAACTTAATTTCACTCTTCATTGCTTTGTTTACATTTATTTGTATATGTGCACTTTTTTTTAAATTGTTCTTGTGCAATGTAGCCTGTTTTGTGTTTTTTGAGAGAGCACCAAATTACACCATGTCGGTTAGATAAGATCGATTTTTTTATCATGAAAGGTCAGAGAAATGCAAAAGCTATTCACAAATTACAAAGTAAGTAAGCCTATGGGTATGTTTCTGGCTTGTTATGCTGCAACATGACAATGGCTTATTGGCGTTTGCCATTTTTTTCAGAACATTCCAACATTGGCCAGAGAAAAATTATATCATATTTCATGAGAACATGGAACAAGTTGAATCTACCAAATCAGTCCACTTTTCCTCAAGTATTTTCCAAGTGACAACCATAATTCAGACATCTCCAAATCTGTTTAGGAAGCCATCATCTGAGCTAATTATTCAACCTTTTTATGAACAATCCAAACATCTTATATGACTTGGCAATGAAACATGTCTAAAACAACACCTCAGTAGGCGAGGGCGAATCGACAGAGTACCTTGTCGAGGCAGACGAATGTCGCCACTCCGATGTTATGATCCCGCAGGAACTTGACGCACTTCTCGCCGGTCTCGATGGTGTCTACCACGATGTAATCCAGGGCAGAGCAGGCCGTGGAGATTGCGACGTCATACTTTTCGTCGATCGCTCCGAGGTCGCCCTGATCGGAAGAAAGAGGAGAAACAGGGACGATGAGAGGAGATTAAGAAACGGCAACAGATCATCAGTCTAATAAAAAACCTTGAGGATGGAACTTTTGTCATTGGAAATGTAACCATCTTAACAGCTCAGTTACAGCGATATTCAATCCCTCTCATGCTATTTTATAAGATGGCAGCCCTAATATGTCATTTGGTATTTATCATCTTGAAAGTGAAAGGTGAATTTTGCTCGCCTTTAACGGGATGTTGCTACGATACCATTAACAACGACTCATAAAAGCGGACGGAATTCAGTGGGGTCATTCCGTGCCAAGTGAACAAATATTCTGGAGAGTTCCCAGGTGACCACTCAGATTTAGATGAAACTTCCTCAAAATGATGCAGTGTATACATAATGAAATCACTGAAATTTTCAACCACATAGCTCAAGCGGTTTCTGAGTTATGACCTTCTGAAAAGTATTGTGCAATACCAAATTTTTGAGGAAAAAGCTGCCATTGCCATTTCAAGTGATTTTGGACGTGCATAAATTTTCTCACAAATAGGATATAATGTTGACAATACGTATGTAGAGTGTCTGGTAACCAAATAAATATAATCAGTTGTCAAAATTACCCTAGCTACCTTCCTTTGAAAAATATGGACCATTGAAAATGCAATTTTTCACTTCTGGAAAGCTATGTTTTTCACATTTGGCCCACCTGGGCCATTACCCTGGTGTCAGAGGGTCTTCATAATTTATTACACTATCTGGACACTATTCTAAATGAAGTAGCAAGTATAGACAAATACCTTTACTAATGACTTTATGGCTGGGGTCCAAACGTGGTCATTCTGAAATGTTTTCAAAACTGGGGCCTGGACAGAGGCATCATTGACCCCATGAGATTACCCACATGATTGTAATTTTTTGTGAACAGGGTTGCATCTGTGGTCATGATAAGTACGAATGTCCACGTGCCGTATCGACCCCCTTCATGGTGCGATAATAGGAAGAAAATGAGATGTATTCAACTCTTTTGTGAAAGAATAGCCTCAAAGTGTCATATTAGGGGGGGACTTTAACCTTTTTTGAATTTTAAACTTGGAATTTCTCCTAAATAGCTCTGTTTCGGCCCATATTTGGGCCCATCTAATTGTAAGAGGCAAGCTTCAATGTACTGGAAATTGCAATGGTATGATATTGCTTTGTCAGCAAATTATGTCTGTCTGCAATGGCAGCTTTTTCCTCAAAAATATGGTATTGCACAATACTTTCAAAAGGTCACATAACTCAGAAACCACTTGAGCTATGGAGATGAAATTTTCAGTGATTCCATTCCCATGGTAACATGGGGATCATTTTTTAACTTGCCACAGAATGACCCACTACGCAATTTTGCAACAAATTTGCGTTTCTTTGTGAGACGTTGGCAGGGAATATGAAAAGAGAGGACATTTAGCCCACCACACGTTGATTCAAAATGGCAGTCCTGATATGCAATCTGGTATCAATCATCTTGCATAATTGAAATAAAAAAAAATCACTTTTACGAGTCATCGCTGGTGGAGGCATCTACTTTGTAGGACACTGTTGATTGATCACTGGATGTGCCAGCATTTTAACCTGTTTTCACGTCTTACATACCAGTCTTCCATATATACCCGGTATAAGCCCCTGCTTTTTCTGCTTCATGAGTCCTTCAATCAGCGCCCCTCTGTCTGTGGCTGATTTCAGTGAATTCCGGGCCTCTTCCACTTTCGTCACCAGAGCGTGTAGCTGAGAAGAGCAAAAAGTTGTTTATGCCAGTATTAAATATTTCTCTCAAAGTCTCAATCCTTGTTTGCCCAAAGGAAACCGTGATCACTTTGAATGATCCTGACTATGTGAAACATTTGTTCAAAAAGACACCTTTTTGTACAAATTTTTAAATCCATCCACACTTCCATTATCGTGATTTATTACGGTGGAAAGTTACAAATGAAATTACATTTCCAAACTTTTAGATTAGAGGAAATAACCTATGATGTTGCACAGGAAAATTACTTCCAGCGCATCTTACTTCATGCCATGTGACTAAACTGCAGAATGAGTTGTGCGATCCCTGGACAAGAGAGCGAACAATAAATGAAAGAATACACCTTGATTTTGTTCCAAGACTTTTCATGATCTATCACCACGATAACAAAATAGAAGCAAATCACATAAAAAAAAATTCTTATAAAAATATGTAATTCCAGACCTGTCAAACTGTCTTGCTCAGAAATAGGGAGATTTGGAATTTTGTAACCAGAAAAGTCAGGAGATTTGGAAACAAAACGAGAAATTCAGAATTACGTGTACAGCTTGGCATACAAACAACTGGCTTTGACGTATCCCTAAAATCTGGGAGAGTCCTTTTGAAGGGCATGAGATTGGCAAAAACACCGAAAGCTGCAAACCAAAATGTCTAGAAAATGAAACTAAAAACAACCAAAGTTTCTACAGTTTGTCGTAAACAAAATGACCTTTGACCTTCCCTTGGCACATTCAGCGACGACGATCAGACTTAAAAGGGTCTGACTTTCATTATCTGATGGACATACAACTTTAAAAGAAGCCAAAAAAGGGTTGAATTTTCTGACAAAAATTTATCATCAAACAATAAGGCCACTCATTAAACATTCCATTAATTTTGAGTTGTTATTCTACAAAAAAAGGGATCAATAAAATGTTACATAATCAATTGAAATATATGTAACGCAGAAGGTTCCACTTAACAAAAACTTTCCACAGAAGTGCTCAAATTTACACAATTTAGGCAAGTCTCAACAAATAATTCACCATCGCGCCTGCTGTAATGGAAAGCTGACACCTACGTTTTTTGATGATGCCGTTTCTGCCTCTTTCAGTGGGGCATGTTCTCCTTGCAACTTCTTCAGCTTGGCCTCTGAGACTGGAATCTGTTTCTCTAACTGTTGTATGGAACTAAAAGAGCAGAACAGAAAGTAAAAATGCTCAACAAGAGGGCAATCCACGGAGTTGCGTATCTCATCGCCAACATGCACATTGATTTCAGTACAGGGCCTGCACATGGGAATTTGTGATTTATTGCTAAGTACTTTCAAAACTTTCAGTTAATTGGTTTAATAGTTCTCAAGATATGCTGGAAATACAAATTTTGGGGCAAAATTGGCTTTTTTTCTCAAAAATCAGCAAATTTCACTCTCCTTATGACAAAAGTGATATAACTTGAATATTTCATTCTCATGTCAGTTTTTGCAAAATTTTGCATTAAATGCTCAAATATACACTGTATTTCTCAAGATATGCTGCAAATAGCAATTTTGGGGCAAAATTGGGTTTTCTTCTCAAAAAGCAGCAAATTTTACTCTCTTTACTACAAAAGTGATATACCTTAAAATTTAGCATTCTTAGGTAAGTTTTTGCTACTCATCCCCTCCAAGCATTTCCATGGCAACCAATCTCCCATGAGTGCACAGTATAATATATAGCTCCACTAGCCAAGTGACTACAATATCTCATCTAGCCCCTATAGGGCGATGAGATAATAATGTACAAATCCTTCAATGACATATATGGTGAATTATGTCTAGAGGATGCATATATTTTCTTCTTTAAAAATACTGATATCACTTACCAATGTGAAACCCAGTAATTACGAGGCAAAATATACAGGCCTAACAAAAAATACTGACACTGTGCAACACTCCATGTCATCTGTTTTGTATTTTCATCAAATTTTTAAAGTCATCTCAAAAACAGTAATGGATATAAATGTAATTCCCATGAATATTCATTCAGGGTTTCACTCTGCAACTGCTTAACGAACCCAGCTCTTTTCTAGACGCATGTAACACAACCTTTACGATCAAATTTTGGACAGAAGAAAATTCAACTAAAGGGTGACTCTGTTTACCTTTTTCTCTCAGCCAAAGTTTCCGTGGTGGAGGTGAGATCTGTCCTGCCTTTCTCAAGCTTCTTCTTAGCATCTTCAATCTTTTTCTTGTGCATACCCAGCTCTGATTCAGCCAAGCTCATCTTCGACCGAGCCTCGTTGACGTCTTTCTGCATTTTGAGTAATTCGCCTTCTTTGACCTGGAGTGAGAGGTGACAGAAGTTGGAAGAAAACCATGGCATGTACGGGAGAGAGAAGCTGGAAAAGAGTAGCTCCACCATACAATTAAAATAGAAGTCTTACTTTGAAGGACCTGACTATGAGTATTAAGATTCCTGGAACTTGAACATGTACACCAAAGAACTACATGAAGAATTACACATTCCTAAATGAAAGAGCATATTGTGTTCTTATACAGCAGGCACTTCAATATCTTGTTCCTAACTTGACAGCGGTGTTTGAAGAAAGAATGCTCTTGTCAATAAAGATCCCAGTTGCATCAATGTTACAAAATGTTATGAGCCACTGGCAAATGGCTGCAAGAAGTCTTTCTCGTTCTTTAAAACTAAAGCGCTCATTTAACCTTGAAATTTTACACCAGTCAAAAATTCATGACTGGTTTTGTTGGAGATTGAGCATAAAATCAAATATGAAGGACATTTAAATTGGTTGGTCTTCTACTAGATCACACATTTCCCATTTATGCTGGACAGCACTGTGACACGGAAACTTGTTTAAAAATCCATAACTTCCAAACAGCACATGCCACCGAGATATGATTTCCAACAAAAATCGAGAAAAGTTCCCTGATTTTTATGAATTTTTGGCACAGAAGAATCCATTTCATCTTTCCAAATTTTGAGTGTACCTCCTTCTCCAACTGAAGGCCAGCAGTTTCTGTCTTCAGGGAGGCCATGATGCCTCCCATCTTCTCTTCCTCGACTTTCAGTTTCTCCTCCAAGGATGCCTTTAGCTCTTTGTTCACCTCTATCTGCTTCTCGCTGTCTCCGGGGACTGACTTTAGGTTCTCCAGCTGAAATCAATAAACAATTTTTCAAAGTAAATTCACATATTTTTCTCTGGTTTTTCTTTAGGATTTTACTTCTTTCATTTTTCTTCCTTGTTTTAGAAGGGGTGACACTGTCTAGATCTATCCTCCAATGACGCCATCTGCCTGATGTCCATAAACAGAGCAGTAGACCAAACAAAGCCGCCGTTCACGTGACAGTCCGTCACAGGGAACGTGTGGGCTGTTCCCAAAGCACACAGAACAGTTTAAAAGTGTCCTTGTGACATTTTGACAATGCACATGTGAAATTTTGGCAAAGCAAATGTGATAATGTAAAGGGTTCACATATCGTAACACAACAGTTTATTTGTGACGCTATCCCATCAAATATGTGCAAACAGACAGAAAAATGAAATGTCTTTCATTTGATTCTCACCTTTGTCTTTTCCTTCTGTAAGTTCTTCAGTAGCTTCTTCTGTTTTTCCTTGGTGTGTTTCAGGTCCTCCCTGCATTTTACATCCTGCTGCTCAAACTCCTTGAAATCGGCCTTCTTCTGTTCTAAAACCTCTGTCATTTTCTCGTATTTCCTTTAGAGACACAGATGCGTTTACACTCTGAAATCCCTTCTGGATTACGCTCTAGTGACGCTCAATCACTCAAAATGTACATTTGCCATTTTTTCATGAAACAAAATGTGCACTGACCAAATTTAAGGTGCTACATAAGAAAAGTAATGAATGTTTTCCATTTAAGCAATACTTTGTTTATGTTTTCTCAACAACTTCATTTGTTGAGAGATTAAACCTTCTGTTCAACTTTTTGTTTGGCTCATTGAACAGAATATCAAACCTATTAACTCATGTAATTATGCATGCTACTGCACTCATAAATATTCATTATTTGTATATGAATGTCATCACTTTCTTACAGATAAACATCCCAATAGATGAGCATGAATATGTGAATATATTAGTCTGAACACGAGTTCAAGTTTTGGTGACGTTGAGAGAAAGTAGTAATGCAGCGCAATGTTTGACAGTTTCTTAAAATGACTGGCGAATAAAACTTTAGAGTTTCACAATATGATTAAAAAGAAGTGGGATGTATCAAGTACATAAAGTCTTTAATTGGGTAAAAATAAATGATTCAACGACAAATAATGCAAAAAGCTCATTTTCCATTCCATCACTCCATGGGAAATTAAGCCTGAGACCTGTGATGTTGGATTTGCTGTGTAAAGGATTACATTTCAAATTCACAGAAAAATCACAATGACTATCCATAACTTACTTGTACATTGACTTATACTCTTTGTTCTTGGCTTTATTATCACTTGTCATTTCTTGAAGCTCTTTGTTGATCTCGTCCATTTTCGTTTGCTCCCCTTTCTTCTTCTCCTCGGCCGCCTCTGCGACTTTGCTACATTCTGACCTGCATTGTCGAGAGAACACAAAACAGACATGAGATTCTTTCAGAGTCGGTCGTCTGGTCATTCTGATGCAGGGTATGAGAATGACAAACCGCACATGTTATGCTGTACCCCAATCTGAGAGGAATTATCAACAAGGAAAAGCCTACCAGTACTGTGCCCCGGCCTTCACACTGACTTGCAGGATTTCCACTAAAAGCACTCGGTTGCAACCCTCAGTTGTTCACAACAAAACTTCGTACATGGAGCTATTTCGAATGGTACAAAGAATTGTTGAGTTGGTTTTGCTTTTCATACAGTTCGTACATTCAACTTAGTTTTAGGGAAAGGGATATTGGAGCAAAGGAAGGCATTCCATCCCTGGAGTCCATATCACGAGCTGTCAACGCCCATAGTCCAAATCAAGCAAGGGTCCCTCTAACTTCAATAATAGATGCTAAGCTTAGCAACAGCGCCATATACTCGTGGCATTAGTATTTGTCTAATAGCTGTTCATACATACAAGTTCTCCATTTGCGTCCCATCTCATTGGCTTCTGAGCTACCCCCAAAAAAGGGAACATTCAAACCACACAGGAATTATCTCCTCCCCTCAACCAGCCCAAACTTGAAATCCTCCAGGGAACACTGTTGCGCCCTCAGTTTACACATCTTTCAATTTGGTAGGCCACCGCTTCCAAAATGCAGACCCAAAAGAATCTCCTGCCACCATGACCTAGGCACCCTTCTTTGATGGTTTTCAGTATGCTGGCAATTCTGCATTTTCCCTTCCTGTTCTGACTTGCACAACCAGCAAAATATTGATACTACACGTAAGGAATAGCTTTCTGAATTTCATATCCACAAGCGACAAAGGTTAAATTCACAATAGTCCATTGTCTATTGTGTGTGGTGTTAAGTTTTGCTTCGATGCTCATTGGCTGCATCCTCCCTTCAACCCACCCCCTCACCTTGTCTATCTTTCAGATTTTATGTTTAAGTTGTAAACATTTCACTGGCAATGATCCAACCATACATGACTTTGTTTAGTTTAGTGAGGAAAGTGTCAGATAGGACAATGTCCTCATAAAAAGACCCTGGAAGAATAGACATCCCCAAACCCAAGCCTCAAATCAAAAGCAATCAAAATCTCCCACACTGTCAAAAATATGTATCAAGTGCATTCTTAAAGGTGTGAACAACACTCTTAGACATGAATTAGGCATGAGTAATTGTTTGCCCTGGACTATCCTTATGTTATTGATGATGGTTCTAACATGTTTAATATATTTGATCATACTAACTATATTGAATTTTGTAGTAACACAGATAATGAGCAGTAAACGTAACTTACACCCCCCGGTAAGAGGTGACCCAATAGCATTTGCACTATATTTACTAGTGATTCTAAAGTGATCTCACAAAATCCAGGTTTTTAAATATGGTCATAGATCTTGCAGCATCCTATTTTTATCACCTCACGGTACATTATACTGTGATGTTTGTTTTGCTTGATTAAAGGTCTACAGTAAGATACTTCATTTAGAGTGCACTAATTTTTCAGCACCTGGTTTGAAAATTGAGCAAGAAGTAAGTCTTGCACAAGTCTGGAGAAGTATTGTACCTATTTATGGAATGTAAATTTTATCCCAGTTTTCATGGCTATGAGTTCCTATCTCACTTCTTATTGAAAACTTATGTCTTATGTAGCAACCAACGTGGTTAAGGCAGGCCAAACTCTCTTACTAAAATATGTTACCCACTGCACAAAGGTAAGCTAACATCTCCTATCCCCTACAGTAATGACGTAGGTGACCCACTGAGCACAGTAATGATGAAGGTGACCCACTGAGCACGGCAATGACATAGATGACCCACAGAGCACGGTAATGACATAGGTGACCCACAGAGCATGGTAATGATATAGGTGACCTTCTGAGCACAGTAATGATATAGGTGACCCACTGAGCATAATGATACAGGTGACCCACTGAGCACAGTAATGATGCAGGTGACCAACTGAGCATGCTAATGATACAGGTGACCCACTGAGCACAGTAATGATGTAGGTGACCCACTGAGCACGGAAATGACAGGTGACCCATTGAGCACAGCAATGACATAGGTGACCCACAGGGCACGGTAATGATACAGGTGACCCACTGAGCATGGTAACGACATAAGTGACCCACAGAGCATGGTAATGACATAGGTGACCCACTGAGCACGCCAATGACATAGGTAACCCACTGAGCACGGCAATGATATAGGTGACCCACAGAACCCCATAATGATGTAGGTGACCCACTGAGCATGGTAATGATATAGGTAACCCACTGAGTGAAGTTAACATAAACTTTACCACAGCGCATCTTTCAACAGGTCTACCATGATCCGACTGACGGATCTTATTAAAGCAAATCCATCTTACATGTAGACTTGGTAAAGCATGTTCTTCTTCCGTGTGATTTCATTCTCCAGTTTCAAGAATTCTTGAGCTTCCTTCATCGGCTTCTCCAGCTGTTCCATCTCCGATTCGACTGCCTTCACCCGACTCAGCTGGAAGCATTAATTAAGATAAATATTCAAGTGTCAACTTAAAGAGGTTCTCAAACAAAAAGTGCCTATTTTTCTTTCACAGCAGGCACTTCAAACTCCACACCAACATCTTTTTCATAACTTAAGATGTTTGAGTTTAAAGAGACTGGTCTGGTCATAAAGATGACCAGGTGAGCAGCAAAATGTTACGTAACATCGGCAATCTACTGCGATGGGGGCTTTATTGCTCCTTGAGATTGTAGGGACTACTTAATCTTGACATTTGACATTGGTAAGAAGTCAAAAATTAGGTATGTTGTAGATTTAGATAAAAACATTGTAGAAGTCAACATAGAGATCTCTTAATCTTATTGCAATGTTTCTCATAGTACAGTCAAGATGACAAAGAAGTACAAAGGATATTCATGTAGTTGTGTGACACCTGATTTCCCATAATGCAATGCACAACTGTCAAAGTGAAATAGATGTTTCTTTAAAAATCGAAAACTTCCAAACAGAGCATGCCACACCAAGGTATGGTTTTCACTGATAAAACAAATTCCCTAACTTCTACAAAATCTCAATATTCTGCAGTGGTTTATCCCTTCAAAACTTTCATTCAAGTAGAATATACTTTAAAGTGACTTCACACCAGACATCCAGATGTCTGTTCGTTGAATAAATGATAACATAAATTGCTTTTCACTGTATGCAGTGTTCGCAGGATCTTCTTGTTTGTGTTCTTATTAAGCCTTTCATATTCAACACAGACAGTCACCGAATCTAACAATGCCGATTACGTGAAGCAATGCTACATACCATATTCCTGCGACAATTTACTAGAGCCGACAATTTCAATTGATGTAACATTTAAGATTTCATTTAGGGAAAACCGATGACCAACCACACAGGCAATCTCTTCAAATTCCACAGTGTGCAAACAAATTGTAATGACGAGTAGTGTAGCCGTTGCTTCCAACCCTTTTGATTGACATGCCAGGGAGTGAAGTTAGGAAAGCTACTTTACCAGCCTCCAAACTCCTCCATTCAGCTGGAGTTATTTGGTGCTTTCGTTTCATTTAGAAAACATAAGCACCATGTACAATCAATCAGATAAAAGCCTATGAGGACGGTTCTGTCAAGAGGAAAAATCTGATAATTTTCTGACCTTTTCTCCCCTCTCCTCGTTGAGAGCTTCCACCGCTTTGGCCAAATCTTCTATCGGTTCCTTGAATTTGTTGCTCCCGATGATGTCCTCCAGGTATTCCAACATGCCCTCTTCGTGTTCGGTCAGCGCTTTGGGCTTCATCATGGCGATCTGCTCGACCTCGCCCTTCAGAGAAGAACGTTTAAGAATGAAATTCAAATCGAAGGCAAGAAAGTCAAGAGCAGAGAGCTAAAAGAACTAGAATTTCTGTGAAATACAAAAACAAAAAAAAAAACAGCAAAAAACGACAGCCACACCTCATCAGATGTGAGTGACGGCAGTCTCAAGTCATTGACGGTCGTATGCCTAATACGTGCAAAGTTTGAGATTCTAGCAAACTGTTCGACTTTGTTAGATAATGTATCTGTACGTATGTACCAGGAGTTCGCAGGGTGACCACTTTTCGCCACGTCCGCCTAAAATGGCCTTGGACCTCCAACAATAACAGTGGAGGATCATCTACTGTACCTTCCTTACCAAAGGTTATGTAAACACCATGGTTTGTAACTACAAGCAATTCTCAACTTCTAGAGATATACAGTAGTGTTTCTACCTTTCTAAATCTCTTAACTGTATAAACTCCTAAATGCACGTGGAACTTATGAAAAAAGAGGATAAAGATTTCCTTGAAGTAACTTTCGCTGTTTGAAATAATGCATATGCTATAAGGTGTTCTGGCTTCTTCCGCCTTTTAAATCAAAAAGCTTTGGAACTCTTCGAATACTCATCTGACTGAAGGCTACACATCAGTCTTCTTCAAGGTTTAACGAACTCACAGACCTTGAGATAAAATGCTTACATTGTTTCCCAACTTTGACCTACATTGAGCTCTCATGACCTTCAAACATCTCTGTGGAGAAATAACAGGGATTATTCACTCACTGACAGCTACAGTACCCTACAAATTCAAATTTGGGAATTCAGCCATTGAGTTGTTCTCACGTTTTGATCTGATAGCTGATGCCCTCAACTCGAACATCCATGAAAAACAAACAGGGATCATCCAATCATCAAGGATAATAATCAAATTGCAGTTGAAAAAGAAATTGTGCATCTTGAGACATTGAGCTTGCTATTCAAATTGTAACACACATTCACCATCACCACATTCCATTCTACAAAATGACAGTTGTGCATTCAAATTGCACTGCCAGTTTAGTTGGTCCTTCACCGGTCATGTTTACATTGACTTTGAAAATAGAAAAATTTCTGAGAAGTTTCATATTTCATGTAATGCTTGCCTCTGAGGGCAGTCTTACGATTGTTCCGCTATCAATCTCTCACTTCAAAGTCATCACCAATCAATCACTATCATTAAAAATACGACCAAGCAACAACAGTGCCATAGCAACCATCTTTTTTTCTGAATAATTCAGTAACAAGATTTCTTTCATATCAAGGGGATATGTACTCTGTTGAGGTAGTTTCTTTCAAAATAGCTTTCCACATATACACATGTGTTAACATGTCACTACAAGGAATGTCCTGTACTGAGGAAAGGACAGATTTTGTTCACATTTTCACATTTGCTAGGTGATGTTGAGGTACCAACATATATACCCTTGAATGGGACTCTGCATCATTCCACTCAGGTCAAAAGAGTGGAGACGATGTTCAATTTGGAAATTTCTCAACATGAAAAGAAAATGAGACCTCAGGAACTGCTACCGGCTGGTTTAGTCGCAAGTCATGGTGATGTTTTATATCATAGAGCGTGAGTACAAGACTGCAAACCTTTGAGGTGCCATCTTTCCTTCTCCACCAATTGCTGCACCATAGCAAAATAAAGGTAAAAAAAAAAATTCCACAGAATTATCCCAATGATTGCTAATCGGGGAAGGGGAAAGAGGGATATATAATTACTCCCTGGGGTGATTTTGATATCTCATAGGGGTAGTTATTGATCATCCATCTGCCCAGTATTTATTCCTAACCATTTTAGTTCTGCAAGCTCACTTCCGAGTTTAATTATGTGACACTGTAGTGACTGTTCTGAAATGCTGAGCAATACCAGTAAAAGACCCACTCAAGTATGCTCGCATACCTGCATAGGTTAACCTTGAAACTTCCCAACGGTACACTGTGGTGTAAACTTTCAAATGCGATCATTTTATATGTTGGGGGGGAGGGGGTGCCTTGGGTGGCTGATTGGAAAGGGGGCAATGGGGAGAAAAAAAAGGTTAAGAACCAATACAGTAGACTATCTGCCTTACAAATTATCTTCCTTCAAACAATCAGAACTGACTTTGAACAAACAAGAGACTAACCTGCAGAATCAGAAACCGGTTGTGGTCCAGGTCAATGCCGCAATCCTTCAGCAAGGTGGTGACCTCTTTGAATGTGTTCTTCTTCCCATTGATGAAATACTGGCTGCTGCCGTCCTTGTACGCCGTCCTTGAGACGACCATGTGGCTACCGGGGACGATCTCGTAGTCCTGATCACCAGTCTGTGGGGAGAGACCAAACCACAGAAAGAACGATGATGCAAAGAAGGACAAGGAAACTGAGAAAAGCAATGTCATTGGTTAATACAAAAAAGAAGTCCTGGAAATTCAGGCCAATTCCACATTTTTCTCAACTACATTTATAGTTCTGAATTGTAAGAAACTGGACAAAGTAAAAAAAAAGACTACAAAAATAGAAAAAGAACAGATAATGACACAGCAGGGACAAAGCCATTTGACAAAAAAAAGAGCTGTGGATAGGTTACATGATTTCTTTGACATCCAATAAGTGACAACAAATTAAAGCACTTTTGGCATTCTCAGTGTGATCATGGATAGGCTACTTGGCAAAAATAAACATACAGTACCCCGGTGTCAATGATCTTCTGGAAGTGAACGGCCACAGAGCAGCTCGGCAGATCCTTGAACTGATCCGATTTGTGGATCAGGACGGACAGTTTCTTTGATCTGATCTTCGCCGCCCTGTATCCGAATACGAACAGCATGGCATCAATGGTGTTAGACTTCCCGCTCCCGTTTGGTCCGATGATGCATGAAAAGCTCTGAAAACAGTCAGAGGGATGTCATAAAATATGTGACCTTTCGAATTTAGCATTGAACTTTTGTGTGTGTCTTTGAGTAAAACTTCAAAAAATTTTCAGACAAGAAATCCCATCACATGAAATGGTTTGGTGACATTGATTTCCTCAATATTCACAGTTTCTGAGACATTCTTTGGAAAGACTAAATGGGTTTGAAATATTGACCACTAGTTGAAGGAATATTTTACTGACAATTGAAGGGGTTCTCAAATAAAAAATGAAAATTATTAATTCCAATACAGGCATTTTCAAACCCCTTGTTAGTATCATGTTCCTAACTCAAACTAATGCTGTACAAAGGATGACTTTGCTGGTTACGAAAGATTTCCGGTTGCCTCGACAAGGTTACCAAAATGCTGTGTAACAGTGGCAACTTACTGCAAGAAGTCTTTTTTTTTTTGCTTTGAAATTGAGCCCACATTTAACCTCAAAATTTGGCACACATGGAAATGTGGATTGGGTTTATTTGTAGATTTACCGTAAAATATTGTGGAAGTTAAAGTCACATCTATTAAAATATGTATTAAAATATGTTTGTTTAAGGACAGTCACAATCACAAAGAAACTAAAAGATATTCCAGTAGCTGTGCAAGCACGACATCATAAATTTCCAATGCAATGTTCCATTTTGAACATTTCTGTAAGAATTCATAACTTCACTGCGGGAATGATCATGTCACAGCATTGAGGTAAATTTCACCGATAAAGAGAGAAGGATATTTCTAACAAACTTGAAAACATCAATTTTCTTCAGTGGCCAATCCTTTTAAAACTAGGAACAAAGCAACAAAAGGCAATTGTGGTCGACCATTAACCCTACAGTATGTAACATCTGTGTGAAAGTAGACCTAGATTTAGTATCTGTGTAAAACTAACTACACTGTTAGCAGACTGTATAAATTGGTATTTAAAAATTCCCAGTGAACAATTGCTTACAACTGAAAGAATCATTCCTTCTTTTACTTTTTAAATCTCACTTTTGTATGACTCATGCCCTGTCAACTAGCGAAACTATGCCAATAGACATGATTGACAAGGTGCAACTGCAGACAGTGTAGCAGCACACATGTTGTTGTGTTTGAATTTGCGTCGCATTTTTTTTTTTGTTGGTAACAGACTTTCATTGATGCAACAAAGACTTCTCCCTCTGTGCCTGAAGATTTTTGTAAAACATCGATCCAACTCAAAGTGACATATTTCAAGCAATGTTGGTGTGTTCTTGAATCCACAGCAGTGTTGTTGCAATATTCCACTACCAGTAAAAATTATCCATATGAGACTGTGCTCCAGCCAACTGATATAAATAACCCAAACGATATCGATTAACACAAGATTAAAAAATAAGAATAAAGATTAAGATCAAAATTCCACATTGCAACGATACCTTTTCAGAGTGAAACTTACTTTGTGAAATGGTCCCAGGGTGACTTTCCCTGCATACGACTTAAAATTTTCCGTCACAATCTGAGATATCATCAAACGTGCTGTGGGGGATGAGGGACTTGACTGGACCTCGTTGGTGGCAACACCGTCTGGATCCTGATGGAGGACTTCCATGCCTTCTGTATTCTCCGATGACTCCTTTGTGTTTGGCTTTTGGTCTTCAGGCATTGTTAATTCATAGATCCTTTATTGTTGCACTAAATGGGGGACAGAGGAAGTACATACATCTGAAATCTTCCTACCACAACTGGAAAGATATTATTTTATCTAGAAAATTGTTATCAATATCTCATTATGAAGAACCAGGCCATGGAGCACTGTACATCCCCATAACTAAGTCAAAGTTCTTGTAACTTCCTCTAAGGACTGCATCAAGTTGGAACCACCATTTAGCAAAAAAAAATCGAGCCAGCTTGAGTGGTCTTGACTTTAGCAGGGGGAATTAATCTTGGTGATTCAATTAATAGTAATACTAGCTAGTAGTACTAGCTAGCAAATACTGACGTACTTGTCGCAATTGCCTATCCTAACGAACGTTGCTGTTACGTCAACGGTTAGCACGCCTGTAGGTTACACGATAACGTTAGCCAAGCATAGTCCTAAAGTTAGGCCTAAGTGAGCCTGTGACAATGTTCCTCGCGAGTCGTATTATTACTTAGTTAGGCCTAGGCCGTTACTCGTTACTAACGACGTAACGTTAGGCCTTATGTTATTCGTCGATCCTATTCCTAATAACAATGCACTGATGACAGTGTTGTGGTATGGTAAGGGACATAGGCTAGGCCTACAGCTCACAACTGCAAAACTATGAAGCTGTTTTTCTCCGTATAAGAATTTAATCCATAAACCTAACTAAACTTTAAATACGTTACGCTTTCACATACTCTTACATTCGAAGAAACACTAATTGTTGTGAAAGAGACAATTTGTCAACAGATTCACGTTACGAATCCTGGACCGCCATTCTTTCAGATTTAGTGCGTTAACGAAAATACTGCAATGTGATTGGTTAATTGAATATTTACGGAATCGTTGAAGTGCAGATATGAGAATTAGCCTTGCGTAATTACGGATGCCACTACATAACTCCATACTGAATTGAAAGTATTTGAATTTGAAAGTAACATGGTGTAAAGATAAGTTTTGAAAGAAATGTAAAAATACCACCTCATACACTTATTTATCAATAGTCAATAGAAACAAGTGTGTATATATTACAGCAATGAGCGGGTAATGATGACTTACTTTTTTTTAAAGTTTTGTTTGGTTTCCATTTTCACACTGCTAGCAACAGTTTGCAATACAGTCCCAGATCCAAGGGATTGGAGATTTTGCCGCAGTCATTCACCCCTTTTCGCCACATCAACAATATTAAATATGGGAAAAGATTCATACTGTTAGTCTAAAGAGTATTCCAGAGGGGGTTTTCCAGACTCACCCTTGTTTCCTTACAATACAAATAACAAATACATCCAACCTCTTATGCCATACCAGTCCAGTCATTTATTAGTACAAGGCTTTGTCCCTTTGCCAAACTTCGCCACAGGTTTCAAACCAGACGCTTCGATGAATTCATAACTGAATGTTTACCACTGAAATGAGGCGCTTCTAGGCTAAATGTTCTTCGACACTACTTGTCAGGACTGTCGGAATCGTGTGGGTGTCTCAAACCCTACTACCCCCCCCCCCCTAGAAAAATATCAGTGGGCCTAGATTGTCAGAGAGACAGTAGAAAAATCTGAAATACCAGTTGGAATTTTTCATATTTCAGTCTAGCACATTTCATGACTTCGAAAGACGCCAAATACTGCACTAGATTGTATCTAAGTACCTTAATACTTGTAGTCACAACTATGTTTACACCCGTTAAACGAGTCTCTGGGAGCTGCGTGTCATAAGGGTAGCAGGAAGAGGAGATTTGGTTTTATCATAGTTTTGCCGTAAACCGCGTTTAGGCATGAAATGGCGTTCCACTTGGTTAGTAGTCCCGCTATAATTGATAACATGCAAAATTTGGACAAAAATCTCTCCTCTCATCCAAATTTATTAGCACCCATACGCCTATGTGTTCAGTCCCGAAATATTTTTCAAGTAGTCAAAAAGAAAAAAAAAGGGGGGGATTTGTCCCTAGCCAGAGGCTTTGGCCCCAATTGCCCCTCCCACCTCCCACTCAGCTGGAGTGACTTGACAAATACATACATGTATTGTCTATTCCCTGTTTTGCATTTACCTTTCTATTCTAGGATGTCCATGAGACTTAAAGACAAAAACTCATCACCCCAGACAGTTTCAATTCTCCCAACCACCTACCTCTAGTCCCTCCCTCAGCCTGTCTTAAATTCCTTCACATGTATAATCAAAACAATGGATCCCTGTGTACGCTGTGTAATACGAGCTGCTCTGCATCTTTCGAATTTGCTGTCAATCTTAGAGTATACTGTAACTTAGAACCAGTTGAGAATTTTGCTTTCCGGGAGGTAAAAATATAGCTTAGGGTGATGCAATACAGCCTTTAACGTTTCAACCAGAGATATGCTAAAACCTCATAGCTTCCGAGGGCCTCGCCCCCCGTCGACCCCAACAGACTTTGCTTCTCTAACCCACAAATGGTCACTCACAAGTTTTCATATTTGAAGTATACTAGTATTCTGTAGAATTTTTCACCCAGTGATATGCCTGAGCGTTTGGGACCTGCCTTCAAGAAACCCACCGTGGCTTTGCCCCTGGATCCCATAAGGGGCTCTTTAGTTCTCATGTTGTCAATTTAGACTAGAGGAATAGCCGGAATAATTCAAATCGTTTGGGATCTGTGCGTCTAATGATGAACTTTGAACAAAAATATACCTATCCTGAGATTTAACTTTCCATCCAGATATATGCTAAAGCCTCAGGACTTCCCGGGGGGGGGGGGGGTTCGCCCCTGGACCAACACTTTGCCTCTGAACCCCACGGCAGGGGCCCTAAGATGGGACCTTTGGCCCCACTCGCTAAGTGCGCCCTTGGAGTTCGATTTCGCTAGAAATTTTTGCCCCCCAGCGATTTCTTTTACCCTCCATTTGCTCCCCTCCCCCAAAAAAAAAATAAAAATAAAAAAAACCTGGTGCCGCTATACTTGCAACCTACGAAAGTAGTCAGTGATATGTACAATACGTCCAGTGCCGAATCGAAAGTTATATGGAACTAGTGTTTATTTATATTTGACAAAAAAGTAACGAGAGTTGACCGCCGGTGTCTGTTTTTTTTTTTTTAAAAGACAAAAACTTATTCTCGTTATCGAAAAATAGGATAATCGAAACTTGAATGATCATGCAAAGAGACTAGCAATTAGTTTAAGTGTGGGGTAACCCTAAGTCAAATCACTGCGGTCAGGACGTATGACCGGTCGCACTGATTTCATTCCATGTTTACATTGTTTTTGATGGGTGAAACAAAGGAAGGTCAAACCAATCGAAAGTTACGAGAAGTCGAGGAGATTGGAGGCTTCGTTTCACGGTTTCCGCTGATTCCCGGTAGTTTCTGCACAATCAGCATTCATTCCAGAGTCATATAAGCTGCTTGTACTAATAGAATAGTGGTTTCAATCAGAAAAAAATAAACAGAGCATCGCGCTCATGACAACAGAATATCTATATAGAACCATGCATGGGCGAGAAAAACAAAACAATTGCAATTTAGTTATCTCGATTTATCAAATTCACTATATACACTGCTAAAAAGCACGAGCATATGAAAAGCAGACGTTATGCGAATTGGTATATCGGAACTAAAGGAGCCAGACCGAAGGCTAACGAAAAAATGCAAAGAGCGCAACCCGTCGTGAAATAGCATTGAGTCAACAACGGATCCAGTGGGGCGGGAGGGCGGAGAGGCGACAGTTCCCGGCCCCTTAATCGACCAAGAGGAAATACAAAAAAAAGATGAGATGAAAAAAAATAATTCCAGGTCTAAGTAACACATTTTGCCGGACATTTCCGGTGTAAAGGGTATAGTGAGGCATGTACTAAACTCAGCTCAACTGATTTTCTGCCTCCAGGAAACTCGGCCCCTGGACCCTCAGGTTGGCCACAGTAAACATTCTCTGCATTCTGATCCACTTGCATTCTAGGTAGCTCTGCATAAAAGAACGAGTATACGGTATTTGGGCCCGAAAGCACCTTCTGTCCCTACTATCATATCACCAAGCTCTGTGCCTACTGTCAAACAACTACTGAATGTTACAACAAGAAAGCTCATCGCTAAGCACCGAACACTATTTTTATTAAGATAACGTCTTACTGATTCTCCCACCCCCCCCCCCTTACCCCAACCCCATTTCTTTTCATTGTAAACTCCATTTGATGCAATTTAACTTAGACAACATCTCAGTACTATTGTTTTACGGTATAGATTGTACAGTGTAATAACATGTCCGTTAAAACCCATCTCCGTCACACCTTATGGGAAGGTAGCAAACAATTAATCGTGCCTATGGTATACCAAACATCTAAATTAAAATGACTATCGCAAAATCATCGAACCATTTTATCGCCCGGTTCAGCCCCATTCCTGTTCGTTATCAGATATATCGTTAAAAAGCGAAAGTGCCATGTTTAGTGTTCTGTTATTGTGTTACACATATGTGCTGTTTACTTTCGTTCGAACATGCATGACCTTTATTCAATTTTAGGCGGTGTGCTACTGACAAAGGAAGTCTGTAGGTGCCACAGTCGACTCCAGTGCTACATATTTCCTCTTTAACCAGAAACAAGCGAGCTTGGTATTGGGAGTACAAACATGATACAAGGGGTCGTTATTTTAACCCCTTTTTTTTTTCTTTTCGGCGAAGTCGATGACCAGACCACATGACGACTAATGCTCACGAGCATGTCAGAATAAATCTAGACTTCACGACCGACGGAATGGTGTTTTAGTAGTTCTGTATGCGTTTTTTTGGTATCGTTCGGTACAATTGCAGTCCCTCGTGTCCTTCGACTCATCTTTGCCTTGTAGGTGAGTAGGCATAAGAGTAAGTTTATTTCATCTTCTGTGAGTTAGTTGCTGTGTTCGTAGGCTTATATGTATTCACCTGCATGTGTGGCTACATGTGTGTATATGTGTGAGTGTACTTGTTTCTAAAGGTTCTGAAGTTGTGTTCCAAAGTTTGAACAATAGAAAGTCTATTGTTAGGGTTAGGATTAAAGAAGAAAATACAAATTAAAACACATTGAGTTCCTCAGATAGTATGTAAAACCAACATGTGTGTACGGTAACCGGTCGTTTCGCCCCCTTGCAAGTTCACCCCCAAATTACCAGTTCGCCCCAAGCTGTTCGCCAGTGCGCCCTGAACACCTGCCAGCACGTCCCCAAGTATAGACCAGTTAGCCCCTAAAGTGTAAATGCAAATTATGTTATGTTAGTGGTAACAGTGTTATGGGACTTTTCATTACATGTTGCTTTTTTTTCTCTTTATTTTTTAGTTTGTGCTTATGTGTCAATTTTTCTTTCTCTGCGGTATGCTTCTTGAACGTGATGTTTTCCCCTAAGTTCACTTTGTTCTGTGGTGGTTTCCTTTCCTTCCCTTTTCTTTTTTCTTCTTTTTCTTTTGCATGCTACTGCTTTTCTGTGGCTGTTACTGTTTTTCTGGGGTTTTTTTTGCCATGTTTTTTTTTGTTGCTCCTTCATATTCTCCTTACCCGGTGTTGCAACCAAGATGTTGCTACCTGGAACAGGCATCACATGTACTGCACTGTCCTTTCCTCTTCCTTCACATGCCGCTTCACAATGCAGTATTTCATTCTCACATTGTTGAAGAAAAGTAAAATCCTTATTTTGAACGCCTGTAAGTAACATAACTCTGACGTGAAAGTGAATTCCACGTCAGCTCGACACCTAATTGGTTGTTAGTATACTAGTTGAATTTCACCTGATATAGTCCCATTCTATTCTCAGAACTTAAGTTAATCACGATTTTACTTCATTGGTAAATTGAAAAGTGTATTTAAGTCATCTGTATAAAATATTACTCTAAAAAAATATCAGACGATACTGCTAACATGGAACATAAAATCATCTCAACGGTGTCATTTTATACAAAGAGTGGCGGTATTCAAGTTTATATTTTCCCCATTTTTTTTTTCCACAACTTGCGTACATTGCCCCTGTAATAGTTTGTGCTATCTCAAAAACGTTTGGCTATCGTGAAAATTGTAGTTGAAAACTATCACAACGGCAGTAGATATCAGTTAGTGTTAGGGGGGCGAACTGGTATTTGAGGAATGGGGGGGGGGAGGGGTGGACTTTCACTTTGGGGCGAACTTGCAAGGCGACCGGTAACCGTGTGTACTGTGCATTGTAGTGTGAGTGCTTGCTTAGGTGTGCATGGGCAAGAAAGACAGCCTATTGTGTGATAATCAAATACAAATAAATAAAAGCAAAGAAAACTGATATGTTTTCGTGAACAAATGTCTACGGATGTGCGTTTTGTGTGCTACTGAAGTATGTCATATTACGCGTTAGTTTACATTCCCCACTTCAGTAAAAAAAAGAGTCATTAAAGGTGATTCGTCGTCTAATCAATATTTCATGTGACGTCAGTATTGCTTGATAGAATCTCTGCAAACGTCACTAGATTACGGTCACTCTGCACGTCGTCGGTAGCTCCCGAACATGTGTGAGCATATCGTTGGGTATGTACACGAGTACGTACATGCACGGTATATACAGTGCAGTGAACTAGAAACGTATGCAGAGAGTTGTCAAGAAGAAACTTACGTCACACAAGGTTTAATCATACTTTACCTGGAAGTACTTACTCCACAATAAGAAAATGGCCGCACACTGGAGGGTCACGTGCTTCGGAAATTTAATCTTACGGTGAGTATAATAAGTTTGAGCACCCTATTTTTTGCTGCTTAATTCGATGTACAAAAGATTATGATAAGATATTTCTTTATCTCTATAAAGGAATCCTAGCTCGAACTTATGAAACTATTACACCTACCATACCAAGTCATTCCAGCGGCACGTGACCCTCCATGCAGCGGACAGTTTGACGTTGTTTTGGCCATTGGCGCGCTGCATCCAGCCACTAGAATTTCGATTTCTATGGATTTACTAAGACTATCAAACATCTCAAAACGTTTGTCAATGCATATTTGATCTACAATTTGACACAAACATTCCTACGTAACCTATAGACATATACTGGGGCTTGCATATGGGAGACCAACTTACAAACTTAGCACAGGTAGTTAATCAGCGTGCACAAACTAGTAGCGCACAAAGCCTACATGTGATTGTTTTCTATCTTTTTTCCTCAGTTACATACAGATCGAAAACTACCTCTTTTAAGTTAAGATGAAGTTGACAAATGGCGAGGTGTTCACTGCTTTCTTTCTTCTTTGGACCGTTGCTGTTAAGGCTCAGCTTCAGTTAAATCGATCATGTGAACAAAGAAATGTAAATCCATGTGAGTATACAATGCTTGGTATTTTCAGAACTATATTGAAGTCAAATAATGGCAAATGCATTTTTTCCACCATCTTTGAAAAAAAGGTTGACGTTATCCATAACCGAGGGGTTGCTGCTGATTCAACTCCCGGAAGTGTCGTTAGTGTGCCTGTGGGCTGATCAGCATTGCATGAAAGTTTCTTTGGTAAACTCGGAAGGGTGACTCGTGGGTGTTAAGTGGAGTCCCTGGTGTTGCCATGGACTCCAAGTTGTACTCTAGTGTTGCACCATCCATATTACAAAAAACAACAGTGTTGACGTCACCATGCTATGGTCATGTCCCTTAGTGAACGATGGCAGGTTGTAAAAAGGGCGCTAGTCCAGACTCAACTGGACTCTAAGACAATTCAATCGAATCTGATTTACTCCTAGCCTGCGTAGCGCCTCGATCTGTGGCTGTCAGCCCCGTCCCTCCCCCTTGGCTAGTTTTTCGTAACGATAAGCTTGACAAAAGACATTCGCACTACTGCCACTTGTAGTGACTCAATCCCAGCAGTACCCTTAGTACTGTATGCAACGGGGCTGACCGACATTATCAAAGTTTCAAGTTAATTTTTTGGTGATGGTGTGAGCATGTGTAGTCCTCCCAGGGGGCTTATGATATTCTGCGAAACGAAACGAAATAGCTTAACCACGAAAGTTTCCGTGGGTACCGATATTTTGCGAAATAGCATTCTCAATGCACAATTGAAGGAAAGAGATTGAATCGAAATTAGAATGAAGAAACTGAATGATTTAATTTAAAATACATTTTATTCATGTAAATTTTTTTATGGATTCAGCGTACGATGGGATAACTGTGCAAGACTGCCCGCTATGCCACCCAGAGCCGGTCAAGTTGGGGAGCAACGTGAGGCTATCCTGCAAACTGTTTAACTACTGCTCCATCACGTGGTACCACAGAGGGATAGAGTTACATCCGGGCAACCGACACCGTTTCACGAGAGATAACCAATACCTGCAGATCGCGAACGTGACGGAAAGCGATATCGGGGAATATTCGTGCGTTGCATCTGATGGCAGTGACACACTCCAACTGCAAGGATGCCTCTCGATACTAGGGACAGGTAAGTCAATAAACAAACCCGATTAACATCGGAAGTAATAACTTACATATTTCTCTCGATCCAGAACCATTTCGTTTGAAAAAAAAAATGTGTGAGCTATCATGTGATTCGTACTTATCGTATTCGGTCGAACAAATTCGTAAAAAGTAAACCGAATTATTGGCATGAATGATCTATTTTAGCCAATCAGCCGATATCGTTATTAGGGTTACGTTTATTGTTAGGGTGGTTAGGCTCATGCGAACAGCGGGGTTGTTCGCCCGCACTTCTTCCGTTGCGAAGAGTTTCAACCTTACGGTAAAACTGTCGCTTTTGTTTTTCCCTCACGTCCACGAAGATACCAACGAGTTGGAAATCCTTGATTACGAGCTGCACAACGGAGCTTTTGTCCAAGACAACGTAATGCTAAGCTGCGATGCCGTCAATGAGGATAAAATGACTTGGTATCACAACGGGGAGCTTGTTGTGGAAGAGGACGGTCGTTTCGCTTTTCATGACAACGGCCGTCGACTTTACATTCAGTCGCTTCGCGTGGACGACTCGGGAAGATACATATGCGTCGCGTCGAATGCCACGCACAATGTATCTCGAGAAGGGTCTTTCTTCGTAGGTGAGTACGAATGAAAGAACAACGTGAAGGAAAAAGAAAAAGCCTGTAGAAATAACATCATCTCAAAGAAATAAAATTCGAGCTAATTGAACAATTTCTGAAAACTTTGAGAAGAAACGGACAGTGTAGATACCGAAGAGAACATGTCTTGTAGCGATGTGGTGATACTTATAAAACATCATGGAGCGATGCGGCAGAGGTAATCATTGGGCAACCGTCTACATAGGGGGCAGGCTCTGGAGATTTCCTTGCAATCCTTGCTTCCAACTACAATCCTCAACTACAATCAGCAAAATGTCAGTATCTCTTGTCTCAAAAACGATATTCACTTGATCACTTTCTTGATCGTTTTTTACGATCATTCGATGGATGTGACAGTGTGTTAACATTTGGGGGCATAACTTTTGGTTTAGCCTTCTATTGTTTTATTTCAGCTCGGTTTGCACACTGGTATAATACCAAAAACACAATCGAAATATATCAAAATTTGTACCACAAGTACGACATAGAGAGGTCTTCTCACCTGTCAGAATGGTTCCTTCAACTCATTCTGCTTTTAAGGTTTCTCTGGTAGAGAGTTGGAGCAGAGAGCTATATAGAGAACTGGAGATGGGAAGAGGAGAGGGGGGAGGAGGTGGTTGGTGAAAAATCTCAAACTTACAATTTTCAGATAACCTCTTTCTCCTCAAAGAAGCCGACCGCCTTTTATCATTGCCTTACATTCCACGCCATGAAGAGTGGTGATCTTTCTTTTTTTTTTGTCCAAATTTATTCACCATTCAAGTACCATGCTGCAAAACAAAAGGAAGATTTTCGACTGGAAGTTTGCTCCTTCGAGACATCTGTCATTCAGGAGCACTACTGTCGAAAAAAATCCTTCTCAGTGAGACCTGTTATGACATGACCTTCTTTGTGATTGCTTTTATAAACCCATGAGGTGTGACCACCACATTTTTAATTGGAAATATTTAAAGGCCCATATCGGTATCTTCTTATATAGACCTACTTAATTTTTTGTTTACAAAAACATAAGATTCGTTTCTTCACTTTATTTGTTTCTTTTTTTTTTAACTCCAATAATTCTTTCTCACTTCTTCATTACTCTCTGTTAGTATGCAGAAGCACCGATGTTATATTACGGGATTGCGCCCCCGGCTTTAACATCACTGCACCGTTGGGTTCGAATTTGTCCGTCGAATGCGTTATCGACACCGGTGACAGCGATGTGGCATTCTCCGCCGCCTGGTACAAAATCGTAGGTACCACCAATCACTCCGACTGGTCTAAGTGGCTCTCGCCAATACTTCTTGATTTCCACGGTGCTTCGGTGGGGCTGCAACGTAAGAGGACGGAAGATAGGTCAGATGAAACCTGCAAAGGGTGAGTGGTTTTAAAGAGCTTATCCAATGATGGAAATTAATATTTCATAAACATTAGGCAAAATGTTTCCCTCCTCATTGGTGAAAACCATATCTCAATAGCACGTTCCATTTTGGAATTGATTTTATAGAGATACGCGTTTCAAAATGGTACATTGCATTATACGGGAAATCTGTGACGTCACACAGGCACAACTAATTGAATGCCCTTTTATCTTTCTATGAAATAGTGATCGTCTTAAAAACAAACGTCTCAATAGTGTAAGAGATTACACCTTCATTTGACCTTAATTCTCTACAATATTTTAAGGTAACTCTACAATGTAACCAATCTTAACTTTCACTTGTAACAAATTTCAATAAGCATTTCAATTTTTAAGAACAACAAAGCCTTTTTTCAAGAGTGTGAAACTATTACATGGCACTTTTGTAACCTTGAGACAACTGGAAATATATATTGAACAGAAAAGTCATTTTGCAAACAGCAGTCTATTGAGTTGCGACCAAGATATTGGCAGGGGGTTTAAAAAAAGGTCTGCAGTAAAAACTTATTTTCTTTCATTTACGAACTCCTTCATTATTGGAGTAATATTCCCTTAATGTTTATGTTACGCATTTGTTGTTTTATCACTGCATTCGACCCACCCCCATCATACAAAACACCCCCCATGATACAAAACTTTATTCTCTTTCCAGCACCAAATTAGCTGAGTATTCCTTGAGAAATATTTCCTAACTTACTTAATTATCATTATAATATTTACAAATTACTTATAAGTTGATGAGTATCACGCCATCGCTTTTTCTTTTTTTTTCTTTCAGAACAAGAATACTTTATACTTACTCGATGATTTTTAGTAATGTCACCGAAATGGTATATGGGCATTACGTGATAAACGCTGCTAAGGCCAATAACGCTCATCAGAAAGTTCTATACATCGGCCCCCACCCTGGTAAGTACACTGCACAAGTCCAAGGGGCAACTTCATTCCGATTGATTATATAGTGTAATTTATATGGTCCGGTATATTGTAGTGGGAAATACTTGGTGAGGGGGGGGGGGGGGTTGAGCCTGTTCGATGAACAATCTTCGATAACGTGTAGTTTCTATCCGCCATTCCAGTGGTCCGTACACCGCTTCCTTCAGGTGTTTTGGTGAAACCAAAGAAATGTGGTAGAATCTGAATGAACTAATAAGAAGAGTAGAGTAACTGTAGACTAACGAACGAGAGAGAGTTATCATCAAGTTATCATAAATCACATTTTACATTACAGAAGCGACTCAGATCATACTGAAGTACATCGGTGATGAGAAGACAGGTAAGTACGTCCTAGCTTTCTAGTATTCGAACAGCGAAATCTCTGTGATGCGTCAACGGAGGCAACACCATCGAAAAAATTCCCTGTATGCTGCTAATTCCTACACCTAAATACAACACAAGCAATCCATACCCACTCTTTCTCTCTCAAACTACAGAGGAAGACATTCAATCAATCGTCGAATTTGCTGTCATCACGAGCCCTACGGTTGCCCTGTTCTTCTGTTTTGCTGTGTTGTTCGTCACTTGGAAGAAGTACCATCTTGATATCAAATTGTTCTCCAGGAAAATCAGCAACAGCTTTGTCAGATGGAGAAAAGAAAATGGTGAGCCTCGTCGAGTCTTTCATTTCTTAACCTATGGAGAGGGCCAATAAAATTTCTAGACAAGAACTTCTGCAGTACAAATTTGCAACCCCACCTGAACGGATTCCCTTCGCTACTTTTTTTCACCCCAATGTGAGAAATCTTTTTCAGAGTCTTCGATCTCTGTGGGGTATCCTCCAAAATGACATCGCATTAGAGGGCGTTTTTAGGCATACGCCCCTTCTCTCTTTCAAACAGCCCCCAAACCTCAGAAAAATTCTTGTACGAAGCCAAATTCCAAGGCCTCCAGCTCCCACGGGTAACTCTCCATGGAAAAAAAAAAAAAAACACTCTGTCAAATATGTCATCACTTCTGTACTTCATTCCTATGACCCTCCAGGGACTACCCTCCATTTACACCCTGGTAATTTTGACTGTGATGTGATTCTGCCAATATAGTCTATATACCTTTTTGCAACAAATGCACTGAAGGCAATTATGTTGGAGAAGCAAAGACGAAATTCCGACTACGTTTTAACAACCACAAACACACTATTTTACAACAGCTCAAGGGATATTCTGTAGCCGAACACTTTTCCTCCCCCAGGTCACACAATAATCTTAAAATCTGTATCTGGAAAGGCAACGTTAAGAATGACGAGATACGTAAAGCTGAGGAGTGTAGGCTAACCCTATACGCATCGATAGCCATTCCAGGGACCTTAACAGAGATCTAGGCATTTTAACTGAGTTCACGTTGTAGGATGTATATATCGTTTGCTCCATTACTCAGGTCTCTTAGGAAGAGGTAGGACCTCTTAACGTCAGACCACGTTTCTCTTATATATTATGTTGGTATTAAAGGCACTCTCATCCATTATATGGACGCATGTGATTTCTGTTTTGCTATTTGTATTTATACACCAACCCACGGATTCTATAAAGGTACAGGCCCATCACTGAGGGCTTTTTTTTTTTAAGAGGAGGATGGGGGTATGACAAAATATGTGACTGCAGCTCAGAGAGACAGGAATGCCTCCATCAGGTCTGAGTTAAAGCAGGGTGTGATGTTACTCCTGAATTTTTAAAAGCACCACAAAGTACTGGCTATGCTTCTAACAGTTGGCATAGGAGTTTCGTTGTGCGGTTGGTAATTTTCAGTGCCGTACATCTATCACAGGGCCCGGTTCCGCTTTTTTCATAGCCGAAAAAACTAAATCACTCTTCCTTCTACCATAATTAATACTCTAATGAATGAAATTTGTCCTGAAAAAAGGTGGCATATAGGTGCTGTTTTCCAGCCTGGTATCAAATGGAAGAGTATGAGAGAAAATCAACGACAAAGGCTACTTTTCACATTCAAATAGCGCATCCTGCTTTAAAAGAAAAACGCCCTCTCGAATTTGAAATACTTTGAAATACCATTTAGTAACTGCCTTGAAGACATCAGTCTGGTATCCATCAGAATTAAATATGGTATACATTACAGTTGTACACCATATAATTGCTATGTTACCTACAATGTGAGTGTGGTAGAAATGCACAGTGTGGATATACAACGTGTGGTCAGTATTGCACGTGTGTCGCACTTTAAAGGTGATAGCTATGTGCTTCCATCTTAAATAACGAAGTACTGTATCATGTTCAAGTTGTTTCTTCGTGGCTGAGATAGAGCAGTAAATTGTGAACTCATTGCTAGTAGGTTTTATACTTTCTTGGACTAGACTGTAGTGACTGGAAAAACTCTGAACTTGTCAGAAAAGTTTGTGTGTGGACGAAAGGGGGGGGGGGATGGTGGGAGAAGACCGTTGGGAAGTCGTTCGTCCTCTGTTTTGTTTTTACATTGTTTGGCATGCAAATATTTACCCTACCGTGGGAAAGGGAGCTACCGGTCTTCCATGACAAAAAGTATGAACCTGATCGTTATTGTCTTGACATGTCGTAGCAACCTTGACTTGCAAAGATTGTATCATTGCACCCCCCTCCCTCTCGAAAAAAGAGAGATAACAGTGTTGTGTCAAAAAATAAATAAGTCAAGTAAAGCAAAGAAAAAGTACTATAAAAACTAGTAAAATAAATAAAAATAATGCAGGTACCTCTCATCAAGATATTTTATCGATATTTCATTGGTCTCAATAAGAATTTTATTTCATTCAATAAACTTCATCAAATTGTTTCAGATGAAAGACCGTACGATGTTTACATAGCGTGTAGCGAGGAAGACATTCACCTCGTCGTGACAGTGGTCATACCAGCTTTACGAGAGAAAGCTTACACCACTTGTTGTAGACACACCGAGATTCTACCAGGAGAGTGTAAGTTATATTTTAAACGAAGACAGGTACATGTCTTTCAAACAACTATTCCTCGTCGGGCTCCCTAATGGTTTGCTATGGTCTGATTGGCACACTTTTTTTTAATACTTTGAAGCAATTGAATGACAAATTAAATCTCTTTTTCGGTCTGTATTGCATTTTGTGAGCCCAGCTGTTTCTCTTAGTTTGCTAATAGGAGGGGGAGGAAAAACTTCCGATTTGTTTTCTTGAGTGGAATCCATATATTATAATCACAATAATTTTTGTCTCGACTGAGTTAATGGTTTCGTTACAGTTTTTGTTGGTCAGTCTACATTTTCAGCATCCCAGAGGTGTAAGTGTACGACCTACTGCGAGGAAGACAGCAAGGAATAGTTTACATGTCTTTGCAATAACTATTTCTCGTCGGGCTCCCTAATGTATTGCTATGGTCTGACTGGCACATTTTTTAAAAATATTTTTAAGTAAATGAATGACAAGTTAAATCTCATATTCGGTCTGTTAAGTATTCTGCTGTATTTCTCAGTTTGCTAATGTTTCATATGGAGAAACTTAAGAATGTGCACTGTATACTACTATGTGAGGGAGTGTATTTTATACACCATTGCTTTTTATGCAGGCTTTTCCAAGCGTTGCTATTCTGTACGTCTACGTACGATGTATCATCCTTACAATATATGCATGAGGTAAAGAGCGTTTGAGATGAATAAAGAGGTAACAAAGATTCCATAAAAGGGGAAAATATGGAAAGGTGCCATCAAATTAAATGCTTAAAAGTACAAAAGGTTAACATCCTCACTGACGGATCCGTTGTTCCATTAATAATGGAAGAAATTGCCATCGAAACACCGTAGTTCTCTTAAAGATGGAAAATCTGAGGAACCGTGTGATTGCCAGACATTGCATTATGTGTGCTACATGAATGACACCTTCGAAAGTTTACACAAAAACACACACACACACACACAAAACGTAAACTTGTCAGGATAGTGCCCGCTAGTGACAAATTTGACTGACTGGGATAGAATTACTCCGTGGATTAGTCGGTATCACCGACTAATCCACCACTGATTAATTCAGTGAATTAATGTGAAATCTGCAGCTCTCCTGCAATCTGGAGCATTTAAGAAGACCTTAAAAGACCTTCCAAGGGGAGAGGGTGCAAACTCGTGAAGACTATCTAAGAGGAGCGCCACCATCGGTTGGCGCGGAGCGTACAAGAAAATTTTGGGTTTTACAAACCCCCCAGATGGCCGGAAATAGCCCTTCCCAAGTTTTTTCAGCTGCATGAACCCAGCCTTGAAATATAAATCTCATGTTTACAATTTCTCAACTACTGACAAAATAATTAGTCTGTGAAAAATGAAACAATGCCGAGATGAGCATTCAAAGAAACGTTTGGCTCTACAAATCACTCAGATAGATGAAAACTGCCCTTCCTGGGTGTTTAACATGCAGACATACATGCTCTCACCCCTGCATTCCACCCCTGCCTTGGTAGGCCTGCCACATAAATTGAGGGAATTACTATTAAGCGATATCGTAGGGGAAAAAAGCGAAAATGAGATCAAGCAGGGTCGCCCTGTTCGCCCTACTTTCCCTGGCTATGCCTATGCTCCTGGGTATTTCTGGCGAAGTCCTAAAAAAAAATACCACAATATGGCCGGGGGGGGGGGGGCGATCGCCTCCATCGCCCCTCCTTGACTACGCGCCTGAGTAGACACTTTGGTAGTCGTGGCGGTTTGAACAGGGCTTAAACTAGAATGCACCGACTGCACCCGACTACAATTGAACATATTTAATCGGGCCCGGCGACGGCTTACGACACAACTGAACTCTAGTCGTGGAACCTGTCACACCGCCACGACCACAGCAGACGCGCTGGGTGGTCGCCGTCGTGTAGCAGCTTGTCGTGGCAGTGTGTCCCGGGCTTTTCATGGTATCTAGTTCAATGATATCCACAGCCACAATGACATAACCATGCATGCGCGTTTTTTAGCTTATTATCTCATCACCCCACATAGAATATGTATCTAGTGAAGATATATTGTGGTCAGTTTGGGCCTGTATACATTTTATGACATAAGTGGAGAGGTTTTATCTTCCTGCTAAAAATGGACCTCCCTCAACTTGGGGTGGGTCGTTGGAACGCTCAGACCCCGACCCTCCTGACTACGGGCCTGTATTCCCTCAAGTTTACCTATATACATATAGTAGGCCTATATTGATACTAATCATGTCAATTCCCGCTTATTTCTGATATTTTCAGCAAGATATGCAGTATTTAAAAAAAAAAATGGGGAATGTGAGGGGGGGCCATGGCCCAATCCCCCTGTGTACGCTAGTGGATACAACTACCGTTTTTAAGGCAGCCTCACACGCTACGTCTCGGGAATATTCACTAGGGTTTTTGCGCGATTTGTCACAGGTAATGCATACGCTTGTCGCAAAATAAATCATTTAAGCACACATTCTGCGAACACACGCTTTGGCGGCCGTAACCTCACTTTACCCACGAGTGTGACAGTAACATAATGTTAGTGTAGGTGTTCAGCATCTTTGTGATTGGCCAACCTTTAACTTTCATTTTTAAACGAGGAATTAATTGGTCCTAACATTCTGGGCCACCGTCGCAGTGCTTCTGGATTGGAGGAACAACTGTTAACCGATGTGAACTTAGTGTCGGCCATGTTCGTTTACCCTAAAAACGGATACAGTAAGTTGCCTATAGTGATTTCCCGGACTATGCTAGAAATTATCGGCAAGAATCATTAGGTCTATCTAACCAACCTGAAGTTTTTTAACGCCTCCATCTCCCAGATCGCGGTTACGTCGAATAATTTCGGATTCGCCATGCAAATTCAGACTTCTATTTTTTTTTTTGTTTCTTTCATGCAGGTAATAGCGAAGCCATCTACAGATTCATGCAGGCTAGCAGATGCTGTCTGATCATCATATCTCAGGGAAAGTTTTCGGAAGGAGATAATGTCTCGCTGGAACTGCGAGCGGCGACTGAAACTTTTTCAGACCGCAAACACGGCGTCATTCCTGTCACGATCGATGGCGTATCCGAGACTGACGTAGCTCAATCTCCAGTGCTGAAGCAGTACTTAGTCCGCAATCCGAAGTTAAAACTCAGGAAAGAACACATGGCTTTGAAAGCGTTTCGACATTCAGACGTTCTTAAAGCGATGAGACTGGCCCTACCGCATCCGTCTGTGAAGAATCCACAAGACACCGGTTATAATAGACTTAAGGGGTCCCGACGGGTCGTTGAAGAATCTCATACAGTAGCCATGACTCCTCTAGGATGTGGTCGACAAAATTTCGAAGAAATTGACTGATGGAGTAGAGAATTACAATAATAGGAAGAACTGTGCGTAGACAGGTATAAATTCTTGCTATGTTACAGCATTGGTGCAAGAGGAATCTCTCCTATGCTGATTGTTGGAGTGTGCAGGCCTACATGCTTATATATTCATATATATGTGAACGGTAGGCCCATTGGCTTACAAACACCGTAAATCAGTATGTGTGAAGTTAAAATTTAAGTCTGATGAGTTGGATGTACTGTGCACCTCACTGTAGACCCAAGCTGGTGTATTTTTTCGTCATGGGATAAAATGTTATTTCAGGACCAGCAGAGGTCAAAGGTGAAAGTCATGTGGCACTAGACATACTGTGTACTCAGCATATCAATATCGATATGGGGACTCAAAATATCACATGTGATATTTAAAATTTAAATATCACTGGCGTTTCTGAATTAAAGGTTAATCAACATCGGACCTCACATTCAAAGGATGGTCTAACCACAAAGTTAGCTTTGATAATTTGAAGAGTAAGTTAATCTAACCATTCTGGTGAAACTTCTATTCTTTTCCCATGCGTGGTTCTCGAGATATTATCTGTTGAAGTTACCCCCTTTGCTACCAACTGTGAACTTGAAGCAAGCAAGAGTGACATCATCTTCTCACATTGCTGAAAAGTCTTTTGTTTTCTTCATTATTGACTTTATTATTTTGACCTTGAAATGAATGGGTGGTCAGCTTAAGTACTGGTTATATGAATGTCCCAAACATAACTCTCATACCCCTCATAAATTCACATTATGATAGCACTAGATATTAAAGTTGGTGCAAACTTTAAAGAAAAACATAAAATGCTTCATCAATGTAGGGAGATGACTTCGCTCCGGCTTGCTTCAAGTTAACTTTCGGTACCAAATGTGGCAACTTCAACTGCTCATATCTCGAGAACAACACATTTGAATTGAATGGAAGTTTCACTATAATGTTCAGATTTACTTACTCTGTAACATATCGAAGCTATAATTGTGGTTGGACCAGCCTTATAAGAAGGAGGATAAGGCATGATCGGCGGGTCATACAAGTGATGCATCTGGGTGCAGAAAGAGTGCATCCAGATATAACGTTAACCCTTATCCGGTCTTATCCTGTATTTAAAGCACAGGTCCAGCGCATTGAAAACCTTGTTAGTAATGCACTAATTTTTTTAAAATGTTATTCTAAACGCAAGAGCCGAAAAAGGATGTTACCAGATTTTATTAATAGCACAAACACCAGTAGTCGAGTGCGTTATCCTCCTATCTCCTATCCAAAGATATACCACGGTCACCTCACTGTAATAGGCCAATGTGAGATAATGATTCTTAGTAATAACGAATGAATGGGTTTAAATATTATTTGACGTCACTCCAAAGACACACTTTAAAACTTTGAAAAGATTATAATGTAACATGAGATGTAACTTGTAACTTATGTAAACGTTAAACTATGTGAAACTAATGTAACTTAGATATCATGGCATACTTCTACCCGGGCTCTATTGTTAGAAAGGTCAAAAGTTATGAGCAAAAGTAAAACACTACGAAGACTTCGTGGAATAATATCCGTGCCAGATATGTTGCATATATTTGTCATAGTGGACAGCCTTATTAATTTTTGTCCTTAGCCTACATCCTCATTCAAAGGAAAAAAAAAACAAACCCCAAGATAATACAAATGCATCCACTGAGATCACTGTACGTGTGACTTATGTTAGGCAAGGAAATCACAAGGCCTATGTTTTCATGGGGATTTGGTATAATGTCTAGTTCATATGTGACAATGATCTGGCAGAAACTTGATTTTCAAAATGCTTTAGCAAAGCAAAAAACCCGGTGATTGGAAGAGGTCCAAAATTCGTACTCGGGTACCCGAATTCCATAATCGGTCGGGTACCCTTACTTCCGTCAGACTACGAGCTTTTTCTGCGTATTATCTTACAAAGCCAACGGTGGTATTATTATTAGTGGAGAAGTCATAAGAAGGGACGACAATTTGTGTTGTAAGTTAGTATAACACTATGTATCATATACCTTCGAGGACAACGATGGAGTGTTCTTAGACTTGCATGCTAACTTTTGTCACACGGACAATGATGTGACTGGGGCCTTTCGATTCGGGAAGCGATTTCAAAAACAGATTTCTGACATCGTCTTTCGATTACCCTGTGCAAACACTAGGGGAAAAAAGCTTCTGAACGATGAAACATGAACAATACAGATCACTGGCCTATGTCGATAAGCTGATAAGCAATGACACACATTCGCGTGTATTGCCCAAGAAGAAACTACCATAGCACGTGATCATTTTGTAAACCTAAGTTAATGGTATCGACATAATATTGTGGGTTAGTACTGACCGCGTTTCAATGTCGGGGTTGTTCGAGGCCGTCTGTCCTAAGCCTTCTACGAAAAAAAAATCATGTTCGGTGAAATCCACTGAACACCTCAGGGAACATTGAAAGGCAGAACAAAACGTAATTGTGGGTAATTGAGCAATGTACCACAAAGTTTGTCCGGCCAGGTACGTTGGTTTCAAAGGTGCTTTTGAATACCGTTGGAAGGATCAGATTCCGAATTTCCATTTTTTGTTTCAATTTTTTTTTCAATTTCCATCTGACACGCAAAGGTGGGCAAACGACGAAGTAATTCTCAATAAAATAAATATTTTAAGAAACCGTAGACATTGCTCGGGATAAGATAACAATAAAGATTATACAGACGTGTTTGATAGTACATATGCTGAATTTTCATTTTGGTCTTCTCAGGTTAGATTCAAATAAAGATTTTCAACGAATACAAAGCATTTCTTCGGACGCCTTCTCTTTATGAGGTTTTCCTTCTCCTTCATCAGTTACGAATGTAACATTGTCAGCAGAATACTGTGGCAATATATGACAATTTGAAAAGGGCAGTGGGCTTTAGTCCCCCCCCCCCCCCCAATTTGGCTAGTCCACAACTTGGGAAAATGATTCAAATGAACTGTCATTCACCTTTATCTTTAGAGGAAGCTTTTGGAGCACGGGATCTCAAAATAAAGAATGTCTTGATGAATTTCGCTAGGCCCGAGAAGTGACATTTCCTCAGTGCATTCTGATACGCGCCAACTCATGGTGGCGCTCCGCATAGGTGGTAAAATGTGAGTTAGCGCACCAAAATATTGTCCCTTGTACCGCGTCTGCGTATACAACTATGCAATAATTCACTATTTGTGGTCTAAGTTCGCCCTATAAAGGATTGTTGATGTAATAACGTTATAGAGCAGCTAATCCTCACATGATACCATACATGATATGGTTTTATTTAAGGAACAAACCCTAACCATGATGGTATGACTCGATATCACCTCATGGTCTATCATGCAGAAAAGGGTCTTCTCGAGACATGATTTTAGCACATTATGGATATCTGTGTGTTTTCATATCTGACAAGGAAAACGAATTACAGTTAGTGGGAAAATGTATATTTCGTGGAAAGAAGAGTACGTCAGAGGCCTCATTGAATCTGGCTTTGTTAAAGAGAATTTATGAATGTGGGCCTACTTGCAGGGTGCACGTATTACAAGTGAATGAGTTACATTAATGTGATTGCGTGTGTACTGAAAAACCAGAAGGAAAAGATTATGTTTGATCTTAACTTTTTCTTTATTTTTAAATGTACACGCCATGTTGCACATGGACGAACTACATTTTCCAATTAAGGAAAATGAAACTTACTACTTTGAAAAGCAACGGGGTTGGCATTAAAACAGTCAAAAACAAAAATCATATTTGAAAATTAACGGTTCTTGCTATAAGGTCAAATATGCAACGGTACAGGTCTCACTGGTGTAATACGGTCAAAAACATACTAATCAAGTCGTCGCTCCTTGCTCGGTATCAGAAATTGAAGTATTTGGTGAAAGGAAACACTGTATTTACAAATAACCTACGAACTGAACACAACATCCCTGCGTCAGCGATTCTGAGTTGTTTTTGACTAACTGAATATTCATTACTGGTGTACTTCCCATTGGCTTGTTCAAAGAAGCACGCCGTTGATTTGAATGAAAACCGTCAACCACTACATAATCGTATTCTACACTTTTTGTAGTTGTTTTGGAAGAATTTGAAATCATATTTCACAATTAACCAATTGAAACCTATTTTTCCGGAATTGTCTGAATGGTGCAATTAAAAGCCTTACCAAACTTTTGGAGATGAAATTTCAATGTTTTTCCTTTTCGCCTACAATCACTTTAAAATGTTTTATAATCAGCGAGTGACGTAACCAATCAGTATCGCAATCCAATACAGCGTAGCTCAATTGTATTGGGAAGTGATGCCTTGGATTGAAATGATGCATAATTGAAACAACATTTCACCCCCTGAAATAAAGATGACTTGCTTGGTGCCTCCTTCCTGGGTGGGGAGGCTTCAAGTGACGCCCATCACCACTTAAAAGCTAAAACTGTGGGAAGACTATTTAAGACGAGCGCCGCCATTTGTAAAAAGTTTTTTTTCGATATAAATTCACCTTGATCGCCGAGAAACGTCCAGGCTCCGCAAGCGTCCTGTCACTCTTGCGGTGCCCCCTCCCGAAACACTGTTGTGGGGCACCACTAGTGTACGGGGTGACTTACCATCTCTAGATCTTCACTTCATTTTGATGTTATTTTACACGAGGTCATTTCGAAATTGCCTGGTCAAGTTCGACATCGGGGCCAGATGTTAATTGGATCTACTCCTGTTTACAAGTCAATCATAGATTTCTGAGAACAAATGCAACTCAACCCTCCCCTCCTCCATACGCCCCCTACTTTCTTGAATCCTTTAAACTTAAACGGATTAGGGCTCCATCTATTACAATGAAACGTATGGGTGGCGTCAAAACTTCTAGGTATGTCAGCCCAAAATGTTGCTTAAAGGCATTCATTTCTTAATTTGCTACAAAACGATGTTCTAAAACCGGGCATTTGCTTTAGTTTTTCACGAAAATGCAAATTTAAAATTTGCCGAACATAAGTTGACAAAACTCGTGAAACGTAAAGGTTTTTTTTTTTGTAACAAAATATGAAATTTCAATCACCAATTAACATATTAATGTTAGCAATTTACCACAATTTGATTTAATCTGAAGTTAAAAGTTAACTTTTACATAAAATTCCCTGAAATGGTTAAAATTATCTTTTGTTCTGCAGGATGTTGGAACGACGAGATCTCTTAAATTAGCCATTTATTATTTTTGTTTGGAAAATGTTGGAATGTTTGGATGATCACGTTGCTGTAAAATGGTTGAGATAAACACTGAACATTTCACAGTTTATATTAGTTCATATATAGTTATTGGTTCCAGGCTTTTATCAAAAATATTTCCAGACGCTACGCGCTAACTGATGGTCGCGATCAGCCTAGATAATCGCTTCCAAGAATGCAAAGTGCCTCCTGGTGAAATTGGCAGGGAGTGGGTCTGACTCTCATGAAGAAAGTGGAGGGGGCTAAGGGTAATATTCGCGATCTAGGTGGGATTTTTATCCAAAAATTTCCTAGTAAAAAATTTACTACTTTTTTTACTTGCTTTAAAATTTTTCTCCGAACCAACCGATGGTGGCGTTCCCCGTAAGTAGTCTTGCTAGTCAACCCCCTCCCGTCTAGGTCCAAATACTGGGAGCCCAACTGTCGTAAAGGTATACTGCGTTTTCGTATCACAGTTTGTTTTAAATGATCAGCCATGACTTCCTCATTCCTACTCCACATCCCCCAGGCATCCATCCCCCCCTTTCCAAGTTTTAAGTCTTCCCGGGCACAACGCAACCAACTGATGATGGGGCTCCGCTTATATCAGTGGTTCTAAAATAATGTGCTGTAACCCAATTGCCGGATGATTATCTTGGTTATCTTGATATCTTGATTATCTATATATGTTTTCTATTTCCGGGGAATGAGAATTATTAGTTTTATATAAAGTTGATTCAAATGGATGATATTTTCGATCTTTTCCAAACATGGCTCTATTGCATAAATCGACATACTTACTCGATTTGACTCACTATACCTACTGAGAACGCGTCTCTGATTCGAGGCTGAAAAACCATTTAAAATCCCATAATTTAAACACAGTCGGATGATAACACTGAGGGCAAGAATGGTTGTAATAATTAGAACAATCCAATTTCCCATGGGCACTTGTGGCGGATGTGGGTTAGGATACACTCTTGATAATTACTTAGGTAAGTGTTATAATCATGAGTGGAGTCAGAATCCAGTGTTTACTGATGTATCTTTCACCAATATTCCACTCTCCTCTGCAGCTTCAGGGAAACCAAAATATAGTGTATGAAAGTCAAGAAAAGAAAAACAAGACTTTCCGGAGGGAAAAAAGAGGAAAACAGCAGACATAACCCTAAATAATGGCGCTATCCACCTTTCGTACCCTTCCCCCGGCCACAAAAAAGAAAAAAAAACATGAACTATAACTTATTCCTTTCTTTAAATACTTGTATTGTATAATTATGTCATTTTGGTTGAGAACCAATAAACAGAGGAAACAACCTCAGAAAAAAAAAAAAAAAAAACATTCCTCATTTTTTGGCCCCTCTTTTCTTGTCTGATAGCACCTTGCTGTGTTACATGTTGCTAACACAGAGCAGTTTTTACTTTGTGAATGGCACTCATTTATTCGCAGTCAATACTGTACCTGCAAGGAGAATTTACAAAACGGTTCTCATACGTTGGTCACGCATAATGACTGTCATTTCTCGACGGTGGGGATAGGATCTTGAGAACAGGACAACCTCGAAAAAGTAGCCCATTTTTTCTTTCCAAAATCTTACATTTTGGTAAATGAATGAATGAATTAAATTCGATTATTTGGTTATTGATGTATGGAGGAGATGTCTTTGATTGTGTTAACGACAAGGGGTTTTCTTTACACAAATACACAGATCCGTTGAACCACCTCCCCTTCTCAACTGCTTGTGTACTGTGTATTTCTCTTGTAGTAGTCTATTCAGGGAGGTGCAATTACACTCTATTGGCTATTCGATGTTTATGTATAGGTGACTTGATGGGGGGGGGGGGGGTTGCGGATGTCGGGTTGACGATGGATAGCAAGAAGTGTGTCACGAAGAAAGGTGTGAGAAAACTACTGCTTAAATTCAAGAAACTCGCTGGGATAAAATTTGCTTCTTCACATCCCCAGTCCCCTTCGGTCTGTGGGCACCGTCGACTAGTCGGTCATTCTTGTCCCCCCCCCCCCCCCCCGTGCCACCGTTGAGTAATCATGGTTGTAGTGCGTAGCGTTTAATATCAGTGGAAACACTGTTTTCTCAGGCCTTACACTGATTTTCCTGCCGAAGGCATACATGCATGCATTCAGTATAGTCTGGGTAAGTCTGTATATGTTTAACATTTGCTTAGTTAAGAAAATAAGAACACATGGAAAATCCTGTTTGGAATTACATATCTCATCATAAATACAATAAAAACACGCAAGAATATGTACATGATAAAATTATTCACATGCGTTGGTATGGGACACTCTTCTTTAAATGCTTAAGTTGATATCCAACACACGCGTAGTTTGTCGAACGCGCGTACTCCATGGAAATATATGGTGTACTCACCTTCGAAGGTGAAAGACTTGGAGTTACTCAGACAGCCAGGATATTACAGTTTATTACAGGATAAAAGGAGATTACACTTTCATGAAACATGGCAACTCCCTCCGATTATTCCGACAGTACAAGTTTACAAGGACAGGTTCTTCAATTCCTCAGCTTTCTCCGAGTGTATGGGATCTTGGGCCTGTACCTCACGTGAAATCCTGGATGTGGAACGGTGGGATCCGAGAATGTAAGCTTGTGGTGGCAAACGTCAATAGTTTCTTTTCTTCATGGATAAACAGAGGGAGTTTGCACCAACGTGCCAACGTCTTTGGCATATCGACACATTCCAACTTTGCTAACTTCTGTACTACCATTGTAAGGACCTTTCAGAATCCCCGAATACGAAATCCGGGACGGAATTGGAGAAAACGCATGGTATGACACCGAATAATAGTAATAATGGTCCACATACAGAGTGACGTAATACGCAGTCAGTTGTTACATACCGCGCATTCTTCGAAGGAACACCTCCCTTAGACCTTGTATATTATGTGTCCATGTAGCTCCATGATGTGTCATACGCTACTGCAAATTGACGTCGGCTCTACCGGGCTACATTCTGTGATGTGCAGCGCGCGACGCAACGGGTGTTGCATATGACGTCATAACGTATGTAGCGTACACCTCTCGACGGCAAATATGAAGGTAATGCACTGATGTTGCAAAATCCACTGGCTCCGTCATTTTCTAACCAAATATGACATCTGCATCTCAGCTAAATAAGATTATTTTCCTTTCTTTTCTTTAAAATAGCTTCTGCGGGATTCCAAAACAGTTTACAAAGGGCAATAGAGTCAAACTGACGTGAACAGGATGCATTAACCATACGTCGTACTAACTCATGAATATTCAGTTTCATGCAAGTTAACTACGGCACAGTTAACTAACAGTTAACTATGCCGACCGATAAGAAGTCTGTATATTAGATCAGTATAGATATGGTCCAATTCTGCCTGAGTTGACCAGGAATGTTTTACTAAATTTCCTTAAGTTCTTCATGATGTTTATAGGTTCTAGATCCACGTCTCCTATCTGCGATTGCCTTCATTACTTTCATTCCATCACATACAGTGTGCACTGAAATGTTTTAGACCTTTGATCATTAAAATTAATTCAGTCGCGTAGCTCGGGGGGGGGGGGGTTGTCGCTAAGAAGGCCAAGGCACGACCCCAAAAGTATCATAGAAGATTTATGAAGGTTAAAATGTATTGATACATTGTATACAGTGTAGTTTTTGCAACGTAGGCCCCTCATCATAGCAACATGCCCCCCCCCCCCAAAAAAAATATAACTCTAGCTACGCCCCTGAAATAATTACACAGACAAATGATTACCAAATAAAATGGTGATACAATGGCCGACATTTGTTTAGAATTTGAGGATCAGAAAGTATGAATACTCATCGGGGGATCCTACTTCATTTTGATCGTGGATGACCACCGGCGAATTTCAGCCTACTCTTTCCGATCAGTGTTCATAGGGTAACGAGGCAGGGAATGAACCAACAATCCCAAACTTGCTCCTGAGACCTTCATTTAAAGTCCCATCCGACGGTCGAGAGTGTATCTCCCAGTCTTAAGCCACTTCTCCAAAGAGTGGGAGGTAATAGATCTATATAAACACAACGGATTTTCATTCTGGGTTTCGATCTGCAACTTTTGAATAAGGCCCTGCTTTTGTTCTAGATGCATGTCACACGATCTTCAAGTGAGAGAAATGAATACATAGTAAATTATCTCGATGTTTAGCAGTCATGATCATACGAAGCCTTGAAGCATGGTAAACATTGTAACATTTTACTCGTAAAACCTTTTCCCGTGCAATGGACCTTTGTCGGTCCGTGTGTAAAAAAAAAGGAAAACACCGGAAAGCGAAAGAACGAATACAGTAACTTTGTAACACATCTAAGCATACGACGGTATACGATTGTTATTTTCCACTACCTCGATCATTTTGGGGGGATCGAAGTTACGTTCTGCAATTTGAGCCATGGATAGGGTAACAGGCGCGTCTCTTGCAGGTTGCACCTCTTGATCGACTAGTCCAGACCGTTGCTGCCTCCCAGGACGCCACCTAATTGTTCTCTTCTCGGATGGCAACGGAAACGCTAACCGCATTCCTTTGAGAACGTCTGATTTTAGGAACGCGTCCAGAGTCATGTTTTCTCTACGAAGGTGTAACCTTGGATTGCGAACCAGGTACCGTTTTAGCACAGGAGACTGAGCTACGTCGGTCTCCGATACGCCCTCGGTGGTGACAGGAATGACGCCATGTTTGCGGTCTGAAAAAGTCTCAGGTTGCCGCCCGCAATTCAAACGAAAGAGGATCTGTTTGAGAAAACATTCCCGGAGATACGATGAGGAGACAGCATCTGCTAGCTTTCATATGTTCGTAGACAGAGTCCCACTTGGCTGCAAGAAAAGAAAGGTCAACATGAATTCAGTATTTTGTGCGTTGTCCATAGAAACAGATACGCCACTATGACGTGAGGTTAACTACTTACACCCTGAAAAAATGAAGCTGAACATAATATGCGGGGTAAAAGCTCTACCTTAAACATTTGCAATACACAATTTCAAGGGCGGCAGAGGAGATTTGTTCGTTCGATATCTAAACTACATCTGTGGGGGAACACAGAAATAAATGCAACCGCTTTATTTCTTTAGACAACCTGATAATATTCAGGAAAAACTGCTTTCCGATTTTTAGCCGTTTGGGAGTTATATTACCCTACTTTTTCTTAGTCACTTCCATTGGATTTGTGTTTCATGAGAAGGCCTTTTGCCTAATATTTTAGAGTTCGGACCATTTGAGATGTCCAGGAAGTTGTGGTCCAAGGTCCCATGTGGACCCTATGGCCCATTTTATAAAATTCTGCAAAATGCTTTTCCTCCTGCATTTTGCCATGTACAATCTGCATGGTTTGTCATCAAGACGCATTGTTAGTGGAACCCCCATTGAGCTCATGAATTCTTGGTCCAAAGTCTCAAATGTGCCTTATGGCCAAAGATCTTTCAAGGGGAACTCCCGATTGTGAGACTTGCCATTGGATGATGTCATAAGTACACCAGAGGCAGTTATGGGTATCCATTTGTCCAAATATTTAGAAAAAAGTTTTTACGGGGTTTTATTCCACATGTCATGACCTCTTCAAAGAAGGCCACCTTATAGTGCACACATTTGAGGCTGCTGATACACGGGCACGATCGATGAGCAGTGTGTGGGCCAGTGCACTTGACCTTGTGGTGAGAATTAATATTCCGTTGACCATCACTATTCCATGACAGACGCTATAATTAACCACAATTTCACCACCAGCCACTGTCACTAACGAGAGACTACGCCTTAATGTTAGAAAACAGACAAATGGGAATAAAATCAAAATTGAATAATTTCAGCGACTGAAAAGAAGAAAACAGAATGAAATTATTATAACAGAAAAAAAAAAATACGATTTACAGCTTCCTGGTAGAAAGTCGTATCTACAGCAGACAGTATATCCCTTCTCTTTTAGAACTGGTACAGCTACTGTCTGAACAAAACCGATATCCTCTCCACTGCAAGCAATGTACACGTCGTACAATTTTCCATCTGAAAACGTGGAGAGAAAAAAAGACATGATGTTACGACTGCGCTAAAAATGTTGGACAGATCCTTTCCGTGCTCGATTACACACGTTTTGCCCATGTATTTCGACACGACGCCTGTAATACCATCTGCCATGCAGCTCAAGAGAACCTATGCATTGGATTGAGACAGCTAGACTACTTTAAATGAAAAAAAAAAATCATAATTCTTACGACACCTCTGGCTACCACACCAATATCTTGTTTACAACTTAAAATATTGATATTCGAAGAGAGACTGTTCTGATTCAAGAAACATGTCTTTGTTGCCTCAAAGTTACAAAATGATAATGTAATACAGGCAAATGAAGAAGCCTTTGTTGTTCTTTGAAAAATGATTCAAGTACGTTTTACGCGTGCATCAAGAAAATCAAAATTGATTGCTTGTCGATGTGGGAAAGAAAGGTATGATGCAAAGCTCTCCAACGTTCTTAAATATAATAACCATATACGGTAATACGGCAATCATGAAAATAGACATAATAATCTCATATCTCACCGTTCTCGGAATTCCCGTCATTGATGTCGATGTTTTTTAAACTCTTGAGAAACAGTTTGATATCAAGATGGAAACGCCTCCAAACGACCAAAGATAAAGCAAGACAGAGGAGGAAGACAGCGGTGGGACTCATCACGGCGGTGACTTTGATGACGACAGGAATGTCTTCCGCTGCAGGGTAAAACGTACACCATATGTAATAAACAGACGATTGCAATGTTTGTAATAATATGTAATGCGTCAAGTATGTAATAAATAGACCATTTGCGTATCATGTAGGAACTGGACAAAAATCACGGGATGATTAATCAAATGGCGTGAACGTTTCTTTCGAGGAATAATTGCTCCACCCTGACAGGTATACAGTGCTGTTTCTGCATCTTAGAAAGAAAAAGGTTGGACAGGTGAAATCTCCATCAAACTCTGCTCTGTGTAGGTATACTGGGAACACGGAATCTATAGACACAGGGGCGATAGAACTGGGTCACCGGTGGCTTATTTTCCATGTGTGCACTTATTGAGATAACTACTGCTTGAGCTACAACGTTACTATCAGAAGTTAGGTCGATGTTGTTGAAATTAGGTAACAGTTATTATTCGTCTTAAGTTCGAAATGACTATACTTTTGAGAAAAAAAGTTACATTTTATTATACCAATGTATAATACTACCATGATTATTCCGAATTACTTTTTCATTATGCTTACACTGGCTGCTTCACCAAGTCAAGCATTTTTTCAAAAGTCAAGTTTTTTAAAAAAAAAAATGTATTATATCGACTGCTGTCTGCTTCGGGTGTACTGCTACATCATGTGTTGGTTCTGACTGTGGACGAGCCTAGCTACTAGAATTACGTTCATATATGGCATGGTATATGTTGACTGATGTAAAGTTTTTGTTTTGAGTTAGCACAGAAGTATAATGATAGGCTACATATACTCACGTTGACGAATGAACACGAAGTTCTCATTCCAGTTGTAGAACTTGTATCCAAGTATTACGTAGTAACCGTAAACTTCCTTGGTAACATTGCTAATATTCATTCCTAAGGTATATAAAAGTTTCGAGCTGAAAAAAATAAAACAAAAAGAAACATGCACGGTGCTGTTACGACCAACCTTAAAAACGCAAAACAGAATATGACCAGCAAATTAGCATTAATTTGCATGTAACAAATTCGCAAGGGTTTTTGTAAGCGGGTGGGGGTAGTTGCTAGGCCGTGTAACAGACGTGTATTACTCATTCACCAGCTCTGACTAACAACGGTACCCTATCAACACCTGTTTCGAAGATTAAGGGAGGAGGGAGGGTGGGGGGGGGGGGTTCTCGGTTGCTTTCGTGGTGCGCCGTTAGCGTTTGGTCGATTAGTACGGAGTTGTGAGTTAGAACGTGAACTGCTGTCTAATGGATGTTGACGACCGAGCTTTACCCGAGTATAATTTTCAAGTAGATAAAGTGATTGTTGTTCTTAATTTGCGTGTTCATGTTTTGTGAGTAAATACGAAATTCATTTCTGTAAATCAATTCACTATTCTCCTTCTTATTCATTGGTGTCCATCTATAAATCCCCGTATATGTTATTCATATACCCTCATAAGGTTCAGGACCCTTCACATTTGGGGAATTAGCAAAAGGCTGTCCGATAAATCGCTACCATGCATTATCTCGTCTCAACATCACCTCATCCCCCATCACTCCCCTCCCCTTCTTTTGGACCTGTGGGGATAAACTTCACAGGATGGCGCCATAGCCGACGTGAATATCTGAGATAAATAAATGGTGTCCTAAGTAGCGCCTTTATGATTACACACTGCGTCGAGGAATTTAAAGACCATTCAAACAAGACTTAAAGGCCATAACTCATCACCCTATAAGCTATATTTCTACTTTCCGGAGAGCAAAACTCTCAACTGGTCCTAAGTTACAGTACTCTTTGATTGACAGCAAATTCGAAAGATGTAGAGTAGCTCATATTACACAGCGTACACAGGGATCTATTGTTTTGATTGCACATGTGGAGGAATGTAAGACAGGCTGAGGGAGGGACTAGAGGTAGGTGGTTGGGAGAATTGAAACTGTCTGGGGTGATGAGTTTTTGTCTTTCAAGCTGCGGTGGGGAACCTCCGGCCCGCGGGCCGGATCCGGCCCTCAAGCCAAATTCATGCCGCCCTTGAGGCGAACTACAGAATAAAATTTTTAATTTCAAAACAACGGAAATATAACGTAATGGCCACCTGTCCATTCCAAAGTGAGGAAAAGTAGCATTTTGAGAGGGTTTCGAATGGGTCCAAATAGAGTCGTAGAGGCCATTCCTGCGATCTGAGGGGGTCTGTGAAACAAACATTTTCTCGGTACGCTCCGCGCCAACCCATGGTAGCGCTCCGCTTAAATTGTCTCCTCATACGGGCCCGTGACTACCATCATCGTGATCAATTTAGCCTCTCTAGTTATGACAGGTCCCTGAAGGAAATTTGCATTCTTTTAGCTTTTCTATAGTAATCCTGGAAGCTGAGAAACTCGAGCTTTAAAGTGTTAATCGCTTTAGTATGTCCGGGTTTGCCTCTACGTTTTGGTATGAGGCCAGTGTACTTTATTGATCGTTCGTGGGGTATACAGTACCGCCACATGTGTTTGGTGGACAATGACAGCACATTGATCTACCTGCACATAATTTTCTCAACTTCACGAAACTGTTATTACTTTTTTAAAGGGGGGGGGGGGGGAGGAGTATTGCAAAGGACACAGAATTAAGTAGACCAATTGATGTGCTCACAATTTTAAAAATCTAAGCTTTTCACCTACCCTGACAATGACAAAATATTTGTACAAACAATTTAAGTCAGTCCCTTCGTGCTACTGCAACATCCGATAGGCATGAGAATAATGGAAGACAAGGGGGGTAACGTGGATGTGTTAAATATACAAAAGACAACGGGTATTACATATTGCATGTTGCAGGGGTAAAAAGTTTAGGTCATCCATTGAAGACTCACCGTTTACAATTCTCATCGTCTCTGAACTTAATTTGTTCCCTGGGTAGTGTCACTACTGCGCCATTCAAATCCAGCAAGTCCGGACTCACCCAGTGAGTGCGGTCAGTGTAATTGGTGGTGCCATTCACTTTGTACCAGGCGGCCAGGAAATGACGATCGCTATCACCCGTATCGAAGGTGCATTCAACATACAAACTTGATCCTAATGGTGCAGTGATCTCAAACCCCGGCGTACAATCCACTAAGATAACATCTCCACCTTTACAGTCTGCAAAAAGAGAATATATACATATATATATATATATTTTATGTTAGGAATGGTGATGCGCGGATTAGCTGGAAAAGATATGTTATAATAATGTATAGTTACTTCCATTTATGACTACACATATCGTTATCGAGTGTTTTTTTTTTCTTCAAAACCTTATAAAATTATATCCGGTTTGTTTTACATGTTATTTCTCAAGTAATAAGTTATCGTCATTGTTTCAAACATACGAAAGGCCCGTACTTACGGACCGAAAGGACCCCTTCACGAGATACATTGTGTGTAGCATTCGATGCGACGCATGTGTATCTTCCCGAGTCGTTCCACGCGAAGCGATTGAATGTAAAGTCGACGGCCGTTGTCCTGAAAAGCGAAACGACCGTCCTCTGCGGCAAGTAGCTCCCCGTTGTGATACCAAGTCATTTTATCCTCGTTGACAGCATCACACTGAAGGATAATGTTTTCGTCGACGAACGGTCTGCTTTCCAGATCGTAATTCAAGATTGCCAACTCAGTGATTTCTAGAGTCGTTTAAAGGAGAACGGAAGTTAAAACAATATTTTTACACATCATGCATCAAAAAAGAAAAAGAAAAAAAGCCTAGATAAATCCAACAGATGCGATTCATCGTGCTGTGTCCTGTAATCTGAAAAATTAATTGATACATTTTTACTGTTTTATCACTGACTCGTCACACGTAATTGTGGTACTGTTCACAAACAAACACACAAAACACACAAATGATTTTGAAATCAATATAGAAGAGAAAGTGAGTACTGTCTGATTACTAGATTGATATCATGTGAGAGGGTGATCATATAATGACTACTGTAGTTTCCTGGGTAGTGTCAGGAACCAATTTATAGGGAGTATGACGTCAGCTTGTACCCCAATGCACGATATGTTCGTATATCACGATATGTTCGTATATCACTCTTCATTTGCAGCAACGGGTGTGAATTTGTGTATTTTTAAATAAACCAGATTATTGCTCAAAATAACATCATGATGCTATCACCGTAACCGTCAGGAAGGGTGTCCATTAAAATAAAGAAGAACGTTAGGGTAACTAGAAGGAAACCATCTTCCATATTTGGTTTTAAACTAAAACCATGCAGTTAGGCAGCCTGCTGTGGCTAGGAGATTCCAATGTGTAAGACTGTGGGCAGAAGTTTCATTCCATGTGCTTTGTGGGAACGTTTTGCAGTGGGCAGTAGATGGATGATATCACCCCCCCCCCCCCAGCACCTCGTCTCCCTGACGGGACTGAGTTGATGATAATGAAAGTACTTTATGACTGACAACGGAATCGCCATAAAAGCACCAGTGTGGTTGTTAGAGCACCCGATTGCTAATGCCAAGAAATTTTCTCACGTTATACAAATTAACTGCCTCTGGTAATGTTTGTGAAGCGCTTTGTGTAACTTACATGGGTAGACCCCTGAAAAATAAGTGTAAAAGTTTGAATGCTTCGTTCTAGGGGTGGGACTCAAACCCTTTGGTCATGGTCGTAGTAAGGGATTTGACGGGTTCCCCCTCTCCTTAGCAACCCAGTGTGAGGGAGGGGCGGAGAGATCTAGCCTATAACTTTTCTCCTATCTGGACTGTAAACGGACTGTTGAATCAGGAAAAAGGGGGACGCAAAGGTTAAAGCTTGTAATGTAACTGTAACTATTACTGTAACAGTAACTTTATTTCAGTCTCGTTATCAAATGAAACAAAAAAAGTTGCAATGAATTATTTCGTAAAGAAGCGGAGGAGTGATTACAAAAAGCTTTTAAAAGCTTGTCGAGGTAATCACCCCTAACAACAAAGAAATAAAGCTAAATCAATTACACAAAAACAAAAAGAAAAAGAGAACAAATAACGAAGAAAACAAAACAAAAGAAAAGGCAAAAAAAATGACAAGTAAAATTAATCCTGTTTACAAATTAAACTGGTTTTGAACTTTCTTTTAAAAGTGTTCAAGCATTTGCAGTGTTGCACATGATCAGGGAGGGAATTCCAAATATTTACGCCTAGGTATCTAATACTGTTTTAGGAGGATCTTAGTGTGAAAAAAGGAGGAGTACACATATTGTGTGAAGGGCGACTTTGGTAGGAATTAACATCAACACGAAGTTTAAAATAATATTTCACAACTGAAGGACAATTATTATGTAACCAATTATAAATGAAAATTTCCGAAATTATAACGATTAATATTATTAAGTGTTGAAACGTTTAATTTTGCAAAGAGGGGTGTGCTGTGGTAATAACGGGGTTTGCTCTTAATGAGACGCGTTCCTTGTTGGGAGAGCACTGCCACAGACAATGTTACAGCAGGACTTATATGGAACTATCAGGGTAAGATAACTTCATCTAAGGCGAGCGCCACTACCAGTTGTTGAGAAACTTACAAAATATTTGATACAAACGTCTCTTAGATCCAGGAACTGGCTCTTCACTGTCTTTTAAGCATTGTACAAAGGGAAATTAGTCCTTGGGAACTGAGGGAGGAGCAGGGATGGAAGCATATCTCCGCCCTGCATGTTTTGAAAGGATTGTTTGTGGCCCTCCCCCCCCCCCCCCCCTCCCGATCAGCTGAGCTTCTTACTTAGATTTAATATAATGTAGAATTCCAACTTCTAACCTGTTACCATGAAGAAAACTGAGATGGGCGGTTGTATCGTATTAAAACTAAATGACGTCATTTAAAATGAAACATGATCCAATTATATCACTTATTCAGGGAAGAAAAAAAAAGCGTTCCACTGTACTTAGACTAAGTGAAACATGTATGTTAAAACGTAAAAAATGGATATCTGACTATTAGTACACTGATATTAACTTTGATATTCTAAAATCTGTTTTACACGCTTTTTTGAACATTTCATTCAACTCAAGTCCGTGCAAGCTCTCGTAGGGTGTATGCTCATAACAAGTAAACGAGTCTTTTCCTCGTCCTTGTGTCCCGATTGTATTTTACTAAGGCTGTGTCTGGAGGTAGACTATAAGGTAACTGGTATATGTGGTTGTGACACTTAGTCACTAGGTTTACCCGGAGAAGTACAGTATAGCATATTTCTATGTTTATCGATTGTAACTGTCGCTTACGGTCACATGACTGACCTTGTGACGCTGTGACCTGTGAGTCAGTTTATCCCTACAGTTACCTACCTGTGTCTTTTATCGATAGAAATCCTTTGTTTACTAGAGTTTCGTTGCCGTCAAATGCAACGCACCAATATTCCCCGACGTCGCTCTCCGTCACGTTCGTGATCGATAGCTGTTGTTCGTCATTTTCTATTCGGTGTCGGTTATCCGGAAGTAGCTCCACCCCTCTGTGATACCACGTGATCGTGCAGTAGTTGTAGAGCTCGCACGAGAGCGTCAAGTTGCTTCCGAACTCGACCGGCTCAGTTTTGCAAATCGAACAACCCCGTACTTTTATCCCAGAGTACGCTGACAAAAGATAAAAAAAAAAACAGACAGAAAAATGACAAGTTATTATTTATTTTTTTCTAATATAAACGAAACAACTGAGACATGTAAGTGGCCAATGAAGGCTTCAATAAGTCTTTCATAAGATTTTTAACACATTTGAAAGATGTTAAAAATCTGTTTTTTTTTTTGTTTTTTGTTCGAAAAAAAGAAAGAAAGGAAAATGGCATAACAACAGTGTAAAACAAAAGAGAAGGGAGAAATAGCACTCACCAGATGCTCTATTTTTTTGTTCGCAGGATTGATTCAGATAAAGCTGGGACTTCGCAAAAGATGACCAAAGAAGGAAGGAAATAGTCCACAAGACAATGTTTGTCAGGTTCATCTTTTGGTTTATAGCAATTCCCTGTATGTTTAAACAAGAAACAAAAGGGGGAAAAAGAAGAAAAGGAAGAAGGACAATGGATAAATAATTGACTGAGGAAAAGGATGGAACAATATCGTTGGAATATACGGTGTGCAGGTTTTAATTGTCTCACGTTGTTTTCTCGTTTGTTTATTTTTTTTTTTTTTCATGTGAGTCAGATGATGCTTTTAATTCCATGTTTAATCCAATGCATTTTCCTGTTTTTTTCTTCTTTAAGTTGGCTTTTTTTTTTTTTTTTTAACATTACCTAGATTTCATGCAGGTACTGTACAAATGATTATGTATGTGTGCTCATCAACTATGGTGTAATCCGATGTTGAAATATACTTGAATAAATGTATGGGTTGATCTTTCACGCTCACACAAACACATGACACGCCCACGACATCAACACGCATGACCAAGACCAATAGAGTCGAACAACCCCTTTTATAATGGCTGGTTCTGGCGCATGCGTCGGTCAGGTTTTTCGTTGTATGGGTCACCCGGGGTCATCCCGTTTGGACTTGACCATGGCCACCCGAAACCGAAACATTTTCCATGGTTAGACCACTCGAGATCAAGACCGATGTCGGTTTTTAGTGGGTAAAACCGCTCAAACCGGATGACATCCGAGACCAACCCGAAAATACCCGGAGAGCAAAACGTACAATTGATAGGATTTTCTGTTTTACCCTATAACAATGAAAGATCACATAAAAGTTAAGGGGTAATCAAGAAGCAGCAAAATAGCAATTAATTTGAAGTCTATAGGGCACAAGTTATAGGATCAAATACGAGATCAAAGAATACTCAACCAGAACGAAGTTTAGAAAGCACCAAATTACAACTTGAACAAACAAAGTGAATTCAAGCAAAGAAAACGTTTAAGGATCAAAAACCAAAGATCAATTCAGTCAACAAGGACAGGAGTACGGAAATATCAATTTAACTCGAGGTAAGGGAATTTCAATTAGGCCTAAGTTTAAAGGATCAAATCTAACTCAAGATGCAATCACAATAAGGAGGGTCAAAAAATACAAACTAACTTGCGATAAAGTGACTTTCTAAAGGCAAAAGTGTAGGCATCAAACTTAAGATCAAAGCAATTTTCCATTTTTTTTTAATTTGAAAAATTTTGTTGAATAGTTTCGGAAATATTGTCATGGTACTCTATTAATCCCAATCCGGTAACATCCGGTAGGTGTAAAGTGAGGTTGCCTAGATAAACAAAAAAGGAATTTAATAATCTTTAGGTAAATAATAGGCCCCAATTAAAGGAAGTCACTGTTTGAACTCTAATGTCAATCTGATTGGATTAGCGTAAACTTATGAGTTTTGAATGAATTTCCTGCCAATAACACCTCCCTGATACAAGTATTATATCCATAATTGCAACGCAGAGAGTAGATCATTCCATATTTCCACATCCCTAACTGACATGCCATCTGCCATCACATGAGCGATAACCCCTGTGGGCCATGAGGAGGTATAAATGAGGACACAGGGAAATCGCTGATTCGTATGATATGCTTGCAGCTTGAACCCATTCCTCCAAAACTACTTCACTGAGGATTCAATTATTTACAAAAGGAACACACGTGATTGGTCTTTTCCAGTAAACGAAATCCAAATCAGAGTAACTAACAGGAAGCTCAATTCCCAATAGACCTACTCAGTACTGGAAAATAAAAAAAAAAACTTTTTTGGTCCAAAATGGTCAGACAAACCTGGACCCAAGAGATGTCAGTTTTAGGATTGATCAGACCACCCAACCGTTAGTCCGAATTTAGTGAGAACCCCGCAAACCGCCTGTACGGTTGTTGTCGGTTTGGTCTCGGTTTTTTGGGGGAGGGTCTGTTCACCCCTGTAGTATAGACACATGCACACACACACACACACACACTCACGCAAATTCTTAAAACAACTGTTTAATACACATTTCATTGTAAGCGAACTGAACTTGGGAATTCAGGGCTTAAAATATTTAAACCTAAGTATTTAATAAGTTAATGTCAGTTTGCCTTTACGGACGAGTTCTTTTCGTCAGGTCTTTTTCTTTATCTTTTAGACCTATATTAAAGGACCAGTTATCTATGTATTAGTAACTTGTTCATCTCAATTATGCATTAAAAAAACACACACACATGGTAGTTTATCTCGTCCCCAAACATGCACCCCTTCTATCCAATTGAACACTAACACTTTAAACTGAGTTACACTGGTCATGTGAGGTCGATGGAATCCTTTCAAAATAAGATGATTCATGACTTTTCTCGATTCTAACATAATGTTAAAGTAGCAACACCAACAATGTACTAATTCCGCTTTCCTCATGATCAAAACAAAAAATACTGCTTCGATCGGCAACAAGTTACTTGTGTTTTCATCTGATGCCCGACTTACCCGACCGACGGAGGACTACCAGGAGTCGGCTCTGAAATTTGCTACCCGGATCTGAAGTTTCAACTGAGACCAACTTCATTGACAAGCCCGTACTTAAGATACATTGTGTTATATTAACGAACAAGACAAATCATGACTTCACCACAGGGCGCGAAATCGTATATCCAAACAGAAGTTACGTTTTCGGTTAACCGGGTATTGGACCGACTACGGACGCCGGGTGCCCGGGTCCTAATTTTGGACCTAGTGCAAAAAAAAAAAAAAAGAAGACCGAGAGAAATAGAAACACGAGAATGGCGTCATGGAACAATAAGTTAAGCCCAAAATTCTGTATGGTAACCTAAATGAGTTCTGATGAAACTGCATAACACAGATCCAAATTTTAGGATAACATATCTCGCAAACAGCTTAACGTTTGGACGTGGATTTCTCTGCATGTTACCAGGTTATCTAAAAAAAAATCAAACGTTTGCACTTACCGCTGTTTCCTCCAAAGACGTAGTTAGATATTGACGAAGGAACAAATTCACAGACCGTATTATATACGGCAAATGTTGACAGAAGAGCTGCAGTGCTCAACGGCGTAAGACGCCGCCTATCATTGTTCGACTTCATTTTGTTCAGTCTGTGAGTGGATACACTAGTGACGTCATTCTACTTGGCTTATTTATTTTTAGGGCAAATTCCGTAGAGACAAATAAAAGGGTTATTGTTCACCCGAAGAGAACCTCTCCACAGAAGTACAATTCTCCGAAAAAGCAAAACAGTGCTCCTGTTAAACAGAATTATGTTAGCGTTGTAAACAAATCTTAACTTGAATAGAGGAATATTTTTAGTAAGCAGATATTGTATAGTTGACACACTTGAATGGATTTTTTTGATTGCTTTTAGAATTCCACAGGTTTTAATTTTCCCAGTGCACGGGTTTCAGTGTGTGTTTCACGGCTTTTACAACGCTACCACAAACTAGACTGCGTATTGAGTTGATATCGATAAATTTGTGAGGATTTTGAAGGATACAGTCACATGACAATTGTGGCTGTATCAAGTTTTCCATCCAATAGTTATGAACCCGGTCAAAAGGTTTGAAGTTTTGACCCTAGCTTGTACCAGCCATGTGCATGTGAGTAAAAACTATTGTGAGTGTCTGGTCAGAAAATTATAAAAAAGAAAAAATTGAATAGTTCATCTCTCGTTCATAAATGTCTATTGTATCTAACACATGTCTGGACCATTTTTCATTAGCATCTGAAGGAAGCTTGACAAGTTTGAAAAAAAAAATGACTTTCACAAAACATCTTGGAGATATTGGAGTATGGGCATCTTGGAGAATTGACTCTTTAGCCATGTTGAAAGTAGCTACAGATTCCATGAAAATTCAACGCATGTTGAATATGTTAACAAATTACTGCCTTTCCCTTGATTCATCAGTGCACATTATGAAGTCAAGGGAGGACTTACCTGCCTGCGTCAGTACTCGTTAAGGTTTAACTAACATTGCTCAGTTACTAAATGCACTTCTTTCCTGCACGGAGTACGTAAATCTTGGCCATCTGCAAACGTCCATTCACGGCCTCACTGAGTATACAGGGAGGTATTTTACAGAGCAAGTTAGCCTAGAAACCCAATACCAGCGACAACCCTTGTAAAATAAAATATGCGAACGAGTACTGTTTTGTTGTCATGTTTAGAATGGAAACCTTATACTTTGCGAAACAATGGTTTTCCATGCACTTATGATGATAAATGCAATGCAATACCGTGGCACTGGCGAACTCTCTGGCTGTATGCGGGCACAGAACCTTACTAGTAGACCTCCACAGTCTACTGTATGTTGTTACATCTTTCGTGTGCTGACTTCGTGAGCGAAAGACTGAAAGAATTCCCCACCAACAAAAAAATTAACAATATATGAGATTCTTTACCGTTCTATCAATTAAACATACCTATTTAAACAGAGGAGGCTTCCTTAGATGTGAAATAACGCTTTGAAAGTTGGGCTTCAGCCTGAGCCTGAAAATGTGTGATGTAGAACCGACAAATACCGTTTTCCATCTTTTGCACTCTTCCTGTTTCGGGCAAGATCTTGGATGCAAATCTCTTTCGTTCAGAGATTATAAATACCCTATGAATGTCTTCATTCAGTAAGATACTAACATACTAAGCGCATGAAACCATACGACCTGTTATTGTGATGGACAATTTAATTGCTGCTTATACTTTAAGACTGACCAAACCAAGCAAAGGAAAGCTATGTAACTAGTTCAAATGTATTTCTATTCTTTATTCGTCGGTACCAGTTCAGTATCATTCACAGAGCAACATCATGTAAGTCAACTAATCCTCCGAACAATGCTTTCAAATGTAGGTCTATGCCACTCCCTGGTGAGACGAAGGTGTTATCACCAAATAAGAGATCAGAACAGTAATGCAACCCACAGCTTGAGCTAAAAATCAAGGGCAATGTTCAATCTACATTTGTCTGTACTACGTCACAACCGATTGATTTCTAGCAACAGGCTCGAACCTCGTATATTTACTGAAATAATTCATTTTGCGAATTCTTTGAGATATTTCCTGAAAATGAGAACGACGTCTTGTCTGCAATAACGTCTGCATCTTTTTAAGAAACATGAGAGATGGTGGGGAATTCTTGAATTTCACTCAAGAAAGAGTATGTTCATGATCTGCACGTAGTCAGAGTGAATTATGTCATCTGGATTGGAGTGCAAATAAGCAAATTCACTCCAAAAAGTGAACTAACTCCATTTAACTCCATGTGTATGAGCATTTGGAGTGAACTTAATTATGGGTGAAATTCACTGCTACTGAGGGCGGGTCATGTACACGCTCTTTTTGTTGGGTGAATTTTACTCTTTTGGTTTTGGAGAGATTTGGATCATGGCAAAATGTGTTGACTTATAATGCTTTTCTTTTTATTACCTCAGTTCCAGGGGCCTTAAAAAATTCATATATTAATCAAACTTCTTGAAGTTTTCTCTTTAAAAGGGAGACAGGTTTTAATAAATGGTAGACCTAACTAAATTTCGCTGAGAGGTACCGCATGGCACCAATTTGGAAAGTAGAGTTTTGTTAACGTTCAGCAACGTATATGTTTCTATATGCAAATGTAAATTGTCCAGATATCGACTAAGGCTAAATCGACATCTCCGAAAGGTTTTGCCGAAAATTGTTCATCTTGACAATTTGACAAGTTTCTCCCTGGTGCCACGTTAGCCTACTCTCTAAATTCCAAAGAGTGAAATTAGGGATGGCTCCAAATTAAGACTGAATTTTCACTCCAAAAGAGTGAGAAGTACTCTTTTTCGAGTGGAATTTTTCACTCTTAAATAAAGAGGCACCGCTTATTTTACTCTAAAAGAGTGAATTTTTCACTCTTAAGGTTTTAGAGAGTAAGTCGGTAACTCGACATTTTTTTCCGAGTATTCGAGTGTTGTCGGTATCCCGACAATTAGTAAAATCTTGTCGAGTTAACATCTGATGTCAAAAACGGTACCGCTCGACAATTTGACAAATTGCTCCAAGATATAGTGACTAACGGAACCGACGGTACCACAACAATTTGCACAATTTTGTCAACATAACAAGAACAACTTTACATCTAGCATGTCCCTTATGATTTCCCTCAACCGTATGTGACCGACCTTGACAAGTCAAACTGTTGCTGGGTGCCATATATTTGCCGTATAGGCCTATTTCGAGATGATCTTAACAAAGAGCACACGAGCATCTGTGACAGATAAAGATACGAATTATTTAAGTTTGAAATTATTTCAATTATCATAGCGATGACTTAATTCTAAGATTCCCAATTAATTAAAACTCTTGATTTAAGTTATTTAAATTGGTTAGTAGAGTGCGAGACTTACAACGCATGTAAGAAATTTTTTTGGTAAACTTGAACTTCACATCCAAATAGGTGCAAGTGTCCATCCAGAATTTATCCAGTTCATTGTAATTGAAGTAGGCATACGGTAAATGGCTCACAATTAATGCTAGCCTGGTAGTTAATAGGTACCGCGTTTACCACCTCTCAGATCAAACAGCAGCAATGATTAAGGTGGACAACCACTACGCATATGACCAGAAAGGTAAGCTTGGTCACCCCTACCGGTTCTTTGAATTTATGTATACGAATACATCCACCTTAAACCGATCAGAGTGATTGGATTTCTACCATCAGGCTAAGAGCTTCAGTGAGGAATTTGTGGATATATTGCAATTTCAACTTCGGCATCAGTGAAATCATGGAATTTTTATTCACTAAAATGTTGCTGAGAAATCACCTCTGCATGTTTTACTTGACCAACACGTTTAAATCTACCGATTCCCCCCCCCCCCCGGCCCTCATCAGCTTCAAGTGAACTTAGTCACACAATGACCCTAGTAGTTCCATTGTCACACTTTTTACCGAAAATTCAGTTGACAATTTGAATTACCTATTGAAGGACTTATATCACTTACTTGTATTGGTTTAACGGACCCACACGATGACGTTTGAACTCCGGTGAAGAAATATGGTCTCTTGGTGGTCGAATTCTCTCTGTGCTATAGTTGATTATCTCCAATCCATTTTCACGGCCAACTCCAACTGCATGGCATGCCAGATTTATGCTGAATTGGTTCTCTGTGCTACGTACAATAGCATTCCCCGTGTATAGCCTGCCAAGTACTTACACACGTAACGATCACACGTAAACATGCATTCACATCTATGTATATAAAATGCAAATTGTGATATGTATAAGTGAAGACACACAATAACGAAATGTTACGCAAGAGTAAACACCAACACACGGTCGCGTAAATGGCAACTTGGGTAATGTCTGTCTAAAACCATCAAACCAAGTTTTACAACATGTACAATTCAGTTATTTTGATCATAGGCCACGTAATATAGATATATACAGGCAAATCATCCGGTTACCCTATATCAGAAGGGAAGGAAACCAAAGCCTCACTCGACTCGTCGCTATACAACGAAGGCTTAGCGAGTGGCGCTGGTAAACTATTGCCGCTGCTGTCGATGAACATTACATAGATTTCCGCCAAATCGGAAGGTCAAAAACTGAAGCCTACATGTACTATACAGGAAACCAGCTAGAGGGTTCTCACCGGGTTGAAAAAAAGAAAAGAAAGAAAAGTAACGGGAAAACTCAGCAGGGCATAAAACATCCAAGCTATTGATTGCGGTTTTCCACGAAGTCATTCTATATAGTTTGTTATAATTAGGATGGTGACTTCGCTATACTCTTTTGTTATAGGAAACGTATTTTATGATTTCTTTTTATAGAATACGAAAAACGAAAGGAACAAATAACAGGAAACGTCACGATGACGCAGGTGTTCATAGCATGCGAGATGTTTTTTTTTTGAACTTGCAGTATTAATATGATGACGATGATGATAATGTAATAATATCCGGTCACGGTTAGTTAGCATGATCTTTCTATTTCTGTTACTATCTTTTCTTAAACTCATACGGAGCTACCCTTTCAGTGTATTTTTGGAAGGTTGAGCAAATACTGTTTGATATTGGCGTTCAACCTACTACTGCTCATAAATAAAATCTATGCACTGATTAAAGCTCGCCCCACCAAAAAATACAACTTTCGAGTTAGTCTCAGACACTCCCAACCCCCTCCCCTTGCACTTGATCCCGACATGCAGCAAGCCTCGTCAGTGCATATTTCACGAAGGGCGATCAATTCATGACGCGGTAAAACGAAGATCGAAGACCCAGCAAGGTCTTCGGTCTTCGTTTTTAAGGTCTTCGTTTTCAACACACCCATTTCATGACTGTCCTCCTCAAAGGAAGTACTTATGCAGTGTCTATCGTATTCACATCAGTTTCATTTTGCTCAAAAGAAGCAAGGATAAATTTCGATACAAATAATGATGTCTTCCGGTTTGGGTCTCAAATCGTCTGGTCTTAGATGGCGGCGCAGTCTTGGAGTCGATCTCGGCCAGCAAGTCGACCAAGTCGATCCAAGAATGACATTGAAGTATCTATGTACTTAAATGTGAGAGTTCACTCCAGTTTGACGTTTCGTTTTACATTATGTGAATCTCATTACAAGGGGATCCAGGAATTTTGTTTTGGGGACTGGATTCACCCATCGTGGGGAAAAGTGTTTTCCAAGGGAAGAACTGACATACAAAAAGGCCTCATCTCCTTGAGGTGTGCGAGTTTTTGTACCAAAGCCGTGATGAGAAGAGCGACAGTTGGATGTCTGTGATATAGGTAATATTTAAGGCAAAACTGATCAATCTTGGACATTTTTGATACTGCGCTTGCACTCACGTCACCCACTCCCCACCCCTGAACTTGTCACTGTACCAAATGTTGTCACTGCACCACATGTAGTATTGGTGTTAGGTCTTTTTGGATTGATTGTTACTCTCTTAAGGTCATCTTTGGGTTCATCTGATATCATAAGTATCCTACTGAATGCCGTATAGAAAGTAACCCATAGCCTATACTAACATTCTCTGTCATTGTCATACTCAATACGTACCATTCCACCATTAATCTCTCCATCGACTTACAAACTAAAATACCGACCTTCGAGGGCCTCCTAATGCATGCAAGGTACGTCATATCAGGGATTTCCTACCTATCATGTGATTGTTAATGGCCTGGCCTATCATGGCATTTAAAAATTTCCCTATGTCGACCATTCAGATTTTGAGCTAAAAGGGGTGAAAGTTTTGAGAGGTGTTCCCGCGCCTCCACCCCCCCCCCCCACCTTGACAAGGCTCATGACATATCACTACCACACTCCTTCGATTTTCAAAAACAATCTAAATCTCCTTCAATTGTCCTGATTTTCACATCACCTCTACTGTCATTGGTGCTCTTCAACATCCAAGTAAGGAAAATAATGATGATGACTGAAAAGATGATGAAAAAGTGATCACTGTGCCTCATTTTAGGCACTTTTCCCCGAGGGTTAACAAAACTCGCCGATGTACGAAATCTAATGGTGGTATGGTACCTACACTGCAACTCATATCTTTGTTGATCCACAATTTGCAAAACTGTCCTCCTAAATTTGGTAATGTATGTAAAAAGTTGCCGTAACGTGTTTCTTCCATGTATTTTATACGCAATCAGTTACAGCTAGCTTCTACGTAGCCAGCGTTATTTCAGATAAACCGAAAAGGTGGGTCATTTGAACCTTTCAACACATAATGCACAGTAAAAGTGCAATGCATCATAGGAGAATAAATATGTGCAGACATGGAAATCAAAAGAAGAAAAATGAGGAATGGAGGGAGAAAAACGAAAGAAAAAAAAAACACTGAGAGGGAAGTTGACTGAATTAGGTAATGCACCAATCAAAAGAACGACTGACGGACGTTTCGACTGTCACACGCTAACCCAAAAAAAAAAAGAAAAAAAAAGGGGGGGGGGTGGGGTGGAAGAAGATAAAGATACAAAAAAGTCAAGAGGCGCAGTGGGTTCTGTTGTTCAGACCATGATAATTGAGAGTAAGTAACTGAACTATTCAGTAGACGTTACAGTTGAGGAGGGTTTTAATTTTGATTATTAATGGTAACCCAACCTCCGGTATTGGGATTATTGAGACTATGGTGATATTCTAGCTCCTCCACAGCGAAAACAAACCGATCGAGGGGAGTTCCCTCGACTAAGGAGACTGTTAATTCAAAACTTACCATCAGGTACCGACCGTGACGTATCCGGTGTGATTAACGTGAAAACGATCGCCCGATGGGAAAAGGGCATTAAACTTTTGTGTAAAAATATCCTTCTTCCCTATCAAATCATCTTTCTACTAAACTAAATTTAAAACTAACTTGTACATCATCTAATGTGATACTTCAGGTCGACGTGAAAGGAAATTCCAGCCTGAGATCGGAAACTGTTCAACATGGCTGTATGTAGTGACGTCAGAAATCAGTCAGGGATCACATCCCTATACGGTGATTGGATGATGATACTTCAGTCACGGATTCTAAGAAAATATACTATCAGGAGGATCAACTGATCGTTGTCAAGTTTGTCTCCAGAGGTAGAAATGGTTAATGTTTCCCCCCGTTATTATGTCATGATTCCACCCCTAGGGATACCAGGAATCGAAAGGAACTTCGAAACGGTGGTAACTTCAGCGAAAGGACTCAGCAGGTGGAACAGCATTAGAAAGCGAAAGAAATCATGAGGCGAATGGGGGGATTTCATGTCATGAACTCTCGACTGCCTATTGGAGTGCAGTGCAATCGGAAGGATTCAGTGGTATCTATAAATCTTCCCTCTGGCAAAAGCATCCAAGCCCTGGGTACTGGGAAAAATTAAAGGTTAAACAACGTTTCAGTGTGCATCAACTGCAGGGTAATGTAAGAATGGAGGGCTTAATGAAAGCGATAAAAGAAGGTGCAGCCCCAGCAAACCCAGCGACAGCTCTAACTCCAGAGAGTGTATTATCCTATTATTAATGTACAGGTCCAGTGTTCATTAACCTACTTTAGTAATACACAGCGAGATATTGATGCTAAAGACGAGATTTTTATGAAAAGGAAAGAAAAGTTGGGTTTGTAAAATAACTACATTTTTATTGAAAATGGGTCCCCACTCATCATCCAGGGAGTTGGAATATAATATCTCTCTGCCCAACGTGTAAACACACTCATAAAATGAAATAAAAAGAAGGAAGGAAAAACTTTATTACAAACATATCAAGACGTAAAATATACAATTACATGAGAAGGTAACAAAATAATGAAGTGCAAAGATATAGTTTAGGAGTTCTACCAGGGAGCTACTAAAAGCTTGTGAGGCAGTAGAACCCCAGACGTCAATTGAGACAAGTGAATGAAAACTTGAAAGAGAAAGCCATATACAACAAGAGCCAGAAGAGAGAATACTCAAAACACCAACGCTGACACACCCGTCCCACCCCCGCATCCACAAAACAAAGACGAAAGAAAAAATGGATCATACCCTTTGCAGAAAATATTTCCTCAAATTCGGTATAATAATTTCTTTATAATAATTTACGGTTGTGTTCAGTCAGTTGTGTTCTGACAGTTTTGAGGTTTTATTTCGGAAATGTTGAGGTCGTATTTTTTTTTCAAACTCTTGGGGTAGAATCTGATCTTCGCGTATATCAGTACTGCTGGCAATATAGCAGACCGTCGCAGTTTTCATATAAATTCATCATGCATAGGTGTGAACGGTTGCTGGGCAGTGTGGCTCTCTGAAAAGTTTGACTGTGCAATTACTTTCAGAGATAACCATTGCATCCAGCTTTTACGTATAGAGACGTATAGGAAAATTTGGGCATTTCGGATTAATGTAGATAAGTCTAAGGATGGAACAGGAACACCTGAATTTGTCACGCAAAGTCCTCTTACGATCATTTATAAGCCTAACGCCTACATGAATGAAGCAAGTGAAAGTGTGGGGCCACATTGGTACAATGTCCCTCCCTAGGAGAAAATTCCACTTGATATTCAACTGATTTCAACAAGTAATTAAGAGGTACCTGTTGATTATAACTGGTTTTAACAGGTAATTCATCCCAAACTAGTTGATAACTGTTAGCTACCTGTTACAAGAAGTATAAATTACATTTTACAACAGGTAAACTACATGTTCAACAGGCAACTTACAGGTATAACAGCAGGTTGAATTTTCTGGTGCAATATGTACTTATAAGAATGTACGATATTTTAACAAAAGAAAGACACGAGAAAGATGCAAATGACATATTTTTGTGGAAATTGATATCTTTTAATTCGGGGCAACATTCTAACTCCTTTCCTTACTTTAGCACCGCTTAAACTAAAAAGTATTTGTATGAACTAGCACACATTAGCCATACACTGATCTATCTAGGTAGAGACCGCACCTTATTTTTACCAAAACAGTGGCATCAGATAAAATCCAAATAGAATTGTCTTGTGGAATTTGACAAGTTTTAATGATGGAGGCAATATTTAATCCTTATCTCAGCATATGAGAGAATGTTAACACCTCTGAACCCAAGAGATAATGACTTGAACTAGCACACCTTAGCCATTGATTTGATATCACAGGTCGAGCGCCAAAAATATGGATCAATCAGAATGCTCAAACAGGGTATTTTCTGTCAGGTCCGTTAAAATGCATGGCAAACTTCATATTTGTGGAATTACCAGCCACTCATAAGTCCTGCTATTTGATTTCACCAAACCGTGATAGGCGAATGACGAAATTAAGAGATACCCATCTTGGAGTACCACCTTTGTCAAAAGAAGAAACGAAGAAAAAAAAATGGCAGGAAGTGTTCTTTTGTCTATTGATATTTTGTCGAATTCTTTTGTTTTACACATAGGATTGATTTGTAAGTAACATGGAGGCCTCCATAGCGTATTCCTGTTTACTTTGAGAAAACCGAATTGTACATGTTTTAATTGTACATCCTCGAAAGTCTATTATAAACACACTTTCCTCTCTGGACCATTGGAGGTCTTATAAACTTTTTGAAAAAAAGTTAAAACCACTTGATTTCTTTTAAAACCAGCTATGAAACCAGTTAGTAGCTTAGTTTAAAAGAAAAAAGGATCAGGAGGGACAATTAAGTCCCCATCAAGGACCCTGAAAAAAAAATTACAAATATCAAACTCGGTCACAAATCCTGAAGTACTTGTGCTGTGCATTCTTAAACCCATTTACACTTCTTGCCATCACTACATCCTCAGGCAACCCATTCCACTCACTCGCTACCCTCTGAGAAAAGAAGTAACGACGAATATTGATCCTACTTTGAACGTTCTGGAGTTTAAGACAATGAGCTCTAGTAATTTTACTATTAGCAAACTTGAAAAATAAATCAGAAAATGATAAATTATCAAATCCATGAACAATCTTATAGACTTGCATCAAATCCCCTCGTAATCTTCTCAGCTCAAGTGAAGTGAGATTTAAAAGACGTAACCTGCTGTTATAGGGGACACCCTTGAAAGCCCTAATCAATCTAGAAGCCCTGCGCTGGACTTTCTCAAGTAACTCCTTATCTTTAGAAAAATATGGGTTCCAAGCTTGAAACAGCATACTCTAAATGAGGTCTAAACAACTGCTTATAGAATCTAACAACAATGTCTTGCTTAAGGAAACTAAAATTGCTCCTAATCATACCTAAAATCCTATTTTCCTTTTTAGCTGCTTCAACACACTGCTTAGCTGGCTGTAAAGAAGAATCTATGTGCACACCGAAGTCCTTTTCAACAGAAACCTTCTGCAGTGACTGTCTTTTTAAAGTGTACGAGTACCTAGGATTATTATTGACAATATGCATAACCTTGCATTTATCAATATTGAACAGCATTTGCCACTCCTGAGACCAAGTGAAAACCCTATCTAAATCTTACTGAAAACTTTTTGAATCACCATCAGAGGAGACCTCAGAATACAGTTTGGTGTCATCAGCAAACTTCTTGGCTCTACACACAATATCAGCATCAATGTCATTAATGAAACAATAAACAGGAGAGGACCCAACACAGACTCCTGGGGGACCCCGCTAGTAACCTCCTGCCAAGAAGAAGCGCAACCATTTGAAACCATCCTCTGTTTCCTAGTAACCAATTCTGAATCCAGGTCAGTAAATTACCACAGATACCCATACTCTTTAATTTAAGCAAAAGACGCTGGTGGGGAACCTTATCAAAAGCTTTCTGAAAATCCAGAAAAACAACATCAACATACTTCCGCTTATCCAATGAACTGTAACGTCTCCCATGAACTCCACGGTGAGGCACGACCTTTTTTGACAAAAGCCATGTTGAGAAATTCTGATCAAAGCCATTAGCAAACCTGCTGATACCTGTTAATACCTGTTGAAAACCTGTTAACATCTGTTCCAATTACCTGTTTCACCAGATACCTCTTAAAACCTTTTTAACTTGCATTGAACTGGACTTTTCTGTTGGATCCCCCCGTTCAGGCAGCATTTTCAGTGGGGGGGGGGGGCGATTTTACTGACAAGTGGAACATTTTACCCGGCAATTATGACCAACGAATTTAAAGTCATTATATACGTTGTTAACGTAGGGATACTATCATAGACTGAGCGGAAGTCCAGATCTTGTGGGGGGGGGGCTCAGATACGGGCCTGCCGTTCAAAAAGTGACCCACAACATTTCTCTTTTTCGGAATGACGAATCTGATATTGTGTACCCTACCTGTCGAAATATGGGTGAACGTCTAGCAGTACCTTATCTGGCCTTTTCCTCTAATAGACGTTTGGCCATTGCAATACAAGGCCAATTTTTGTTTTATTCCACGTAGCATGTACCGTACGCTGGATACGCTGGACATAAATGTAATACTTTGAACATGGCCGACAAAGAAAGCCCTTCTCCTGCAGAGGGAAACGCTAGCAGCAACCCATTGTCCAGAAAACTTAATAAAATCTTGGAAACAAGACTAGAAAATGACAAGGTATGCCTTCCCATCGTGCATAATTTACAAGTGCAGTTTTTTTTTGGTAACTGTAAACCATCACTAGGCTACATACCACATAGTGGTTAGCAATATAGTAGTACATGCTGCCCTGTGTAGGTGGATTTCGCAAAATCAGTTTGTTTACGTACTTGTCAATGCAACCTATAACGATTAAATATGAATTATGATACTATGCTTCTTGCTAGCCTGCCCCGGGGCAGAGGCAAAAGACCAGTTAACATAAAACAAATTGTGATTAAACAGATTTTGATACACTGGGACAAAGTACAAACCGATTTTAACGATGTTAGGGCTTTGACTTGAACTTGAGAATCCGTGGACGGTGGTATCTTTGCATCCTGACGATGCAAAGCCCAAGGTCATAGTTCGGCATAGGGGTGAGTCACATTGTGGCGTAATGTGTTGGAAAAATGTTTTAGTCCATAGAATTATTATGTGGATGGGGTACAACTATAGAATACCCCGCCGCAACGATTTCCACTGCACATCTGGATTCCTAGTCGTAATGCAGTGCAGCTATTCCACTGCTCATCTGGATTCCTAGTGGCAGTCTGAGGTCTCAATTCGACAGGGAATCCAGGAATCCAGCGAAAAATGGATTCCTCGTCAGGCGGTCACCTCGACTGGGACTAGGAATCCAGGCTAAAATGGATTCCCAGTGATTCGTTGTCAAATAAGTTATTCATAAGCAAGCGCTTCTCTTCAATTCGACTGGGAATCCAGGAATCCAGCGAAAAATGGATTCCTCGTCAGGCGGTCACTTCGACTGGGACTAGGAATCCAGGCTAAAATGGATTCCCAGTGATTCGTTCTCAAATAAGTTATTCATAAGCAAGCGCTTCTCTTCAATTTTGACTGGGAATCCAGGAATCCAGGGAAAAATGGATTTCTCGTCAGGCGGTCACCTCGACTGGGACTAGGAATCAAGGCTAAAATGGATTTCCAGTGATTCGTTCTCAAATAAGTTATTCTTAAGCAAGTGCTTCTCTTCAAGTTGACTGGGAATCCAGGAATCCAGGGAAAAATGGATTCCTCGTCAGGCGGTCTGGTGATCCTTAAAGTCCTTAAAATCAAGCAATGATAAAAGACTAGAGAGTACAGTACAGTCAGACAGTGTGGCCATCCGACTTAGTATAGCAATGTTGCATGCATTGTCCTCAAAAGGAATTACATTTTGTGATCCGCTGGGAATCCGTATCCAGGATTTGAAAAAAGTGTCTTTCACTGCAGGGGGGTATTCTATAGTTCCGTGGATGGATGCAGGGTCAATTGTTTCCTGTGATGAAGTGAGCATATCTTATGAGTATGGATGCCTTTTTGAGAAGGACACATTGTCAAGTGGAAGCTCATATCGGTAGACTATAAACTCAGCCACACCAAGCATCCCCTGGGTGGATGCAAAGTCAAAGTTTGGCTTGGTGTAAACTTGAGTTTGGGATAGCCCAATATGTAGTGTATAATAATATGTTGGTATATACATGAATTTAAACAAAAAATGTCTAAGTCCATACCAAGCATTCCCTGGGTGGATGTGCAGATGAAAAGTCTAGGTTTGGGCTAACCTAAAGGGTTAGTTTACAATAAAGGAACACATGAAATTTGTGCCCATGTTATGTGTCTCCACCTGCCCTTTTTTTCACTGAGGCTAGGGGTCAGGCAAATTATCGCATACCTACCCAGTTGATGTTTGGCCTAGGAACTAATGTTAAGTTGTTGTTTTGAGCTCTTTCCTAGATTGTGACATTGATTGGCAGGAAGCTGCCATTCTGAGATTGTGATGACGTTACTTGACCGCCTGTCATTAAAATGCTTTTGTTTTTTCGTAACTTATTAGTCAAATATTTTTAACACTTATGCTGCCAAAGGTTGTGTGACATCATAATTTGACTTACTCAAGTCTGTTTACCTCCAACTAGTGCTAAAATGGTACAGTAGCACCCTTTCTGAATTCTGAATTTCGAAAGTTTATAACTTGGGAAGGAAGCAATAAATCTGAACAAAACTGTGGAAGGATATTCATCAAACGTTTTTGCTTCATATTTCATAAAGATATTACCAGGGTTTTATTCTTCTTTCAAACAGGAAAGGCCCCATCCACATCATCTCGGGATGTGTTTAATTATTACATCGAGTTGTCTATGAATACATCATGCCTGTTAATATTTATCTTTGTAGGAAACCCTGGAGGCTCTGAAAGCACTGTCAACATTTTTCCATGAAAACAGTCTGAGAACGAGGAGAAATTTGAGGGGTGACATCGAGAGAAGGAGTTTGTCCATCAGCGAGGAATTCGCTGAAGCATTCAGTGGTGTCAAGAATGTAAGTTTTTGTTTTTACCGCATGTTTGTTTCACATGTTCTTGTCATTTGGCATTCAGATGGAGTTGTTTTACATTTCTTTGTGTACATTTATACTTTGGTCTTTTCTTTTGCAACAGCAACTGGACAGCATCACCCAAGATGTTCGAGCTATGAATCACAGTTGTGAAGACATGGTTCACAGATTAAAGGTCAATACTGTTGTTCATATTTTCAGTTTTTCCAGTTTAAATAAGGAGTTACTAGATATTGAAAAAATTATGCCTTTTCTTCTTTTGAAAAAAGTCTTTCTCCTTCGATTGAAATGCAAAGAGAAAGGAAGTATTTGAAAAATAGTACATAAGTAGAGGACAAAAGGAAAAAGATCTTGTTGGATAAACGTAATGCTGAGCTGCTTGACACTTGTGACTTTAGCCACAATGAACAAACATGAAATCAGTCAAAGTTTTCTTTTGCCGAAAATGTCTTCAAGGCTCAGATGGCTGTTTGACTTACAGTTAGATGTTTCACTGGCTTTGATATGGCGGACAGTTTGCATAAAGTAGTACAGTGTCAAAGTTTTTAACTGAATGGGTGATCTTGACCTATTTCACTGTTTTTTTTTCTTCTTGTCATCAGGCTGCCAGGGACCAAACCGCTGATCTCATCAACAAAACAACTGATCTTCAGAAAGAAAGGTAGAAACCTAGTCAAAGGCGAAAATTAATTCGCTAAAATGTTTTTATAATGCATTCTGTTTATGATGCAAAGATTTTGTTATTTACTTTCTTTTTAATTTATTCTGTTGATTTATTTAGTTTTGGTACAGTTTTTGTCCATTGTACAAAGAAGTTGAAGTTCAAATCATGGCTCTTGATGTGCAAACTGCCCTTTTTTTCACAAAATGCTATGCTCATAATGACTAAATGCTGTATAAATCTTTCAAACCATAGTTTATGGTGTTGACAGACAAGTTGTACCATAGCTATACCATTAAAAGATTTTTTTGCCAAACCATTCCATGAAATCTGGATTTACAAAACTACCATGTCTTCTGTGACACAGTAGTGGTGTTTATTCCTCTTAAGTCATCATTTAGAAAAAAAAAAAACATATTAGAGACTTCTTTTGCAAATTACAAATATGTCCTTCATTGCCTCATTATGTAAATTGCATTGTGATGACTGAATTGATAAAGCATGTACCTTTACAGGGCTTGAAATTAGCCATGCCACTGATAGCCATGACTATTGGACCCACAATGATGGCCATAGTGCCTTTCAGTAAATGTCCTATGAAATAACATAATAGACCTATAGCCAATTTGCTCAGTTTGGCTGTAAACTTCTTACAGCTAATTTCAAGCCCCGCTCTAATTTGCATTGTAAATTGTGTGTGGTCTATAGCCGAAAGAAGTGGCTGCTTGTGGCAAACAAACAAAATAGATAGCTTGTTTTGACCATTAGCAGTATGGAGCATAGCTGCAGTACTTCAAATTTTGTAAATGGTTTGAAGGAAAACTAAAATGTGAGATATATTTATGCTGGATTCATTGCTGCTGCTTGATTGTCAGTAGTTGAAAAAGAAGGTGACTAAACTTTATTGAACCATTTTTGCTTAAATTATAGGCCGCTTGATCCGTAAATACCATTCGTAATTTCAGACCTCTCATGTTTGCTGCCATAGTCATGACGTGCATGTAACTACAGCTGCCACCAGCTGATGTTAAAGCATGTGTGTGGATATTGGTCTATGCAAACACAGTAGCCGACATTGTTTATGTTTACCAAATATTGTAAACAGAATCCTTCAAATGTCAGCATTCATGAAATGTTGCAGGCAATTGATTATCTCACCTGGCTTGAACTGAGCATAGCGTGGAAATATTTCATTATATCTTGTATTGTTATAAGCTCCTTTCTCAATGGTGCCATATATCCAACATAAGTTTGCTGTTCTTTTTTTTTGATCTCCAAAATCCAATACATCACATTATCTGCTTCTGGAGTGCTGATATTTTGGCTTGCCACGTTGCATTTTATGTGAGAGCTTATGGGCTCCTTCTTCTCAAATTTGGATGTGTGTATTTTGCAGCCAAAAGTTGGATATGAGAGCCAGAGTGGCAGATGCATTCCTTGCCAAGTACCAGCTGAAGCCGCAGGAAGCAAAAGTTTTACGAGGGACACGTGAGGGCCATCTCCACGAGGTAACTGAAACTGTGAAAGTTGCACCGAAAAACTGTGCAAGGAGATGTGGAACTAACGCCATACTAGTGGTGGATGTATGAATTTTATATTTCAAGGTTTTTCCCAGGGCTGGGATGGATGGAAATGGAGGACCCTGTGAACTTTCCTACAAATTTAGCAAATAGAGACTTGAGAAGAAGAGAGTATTAACCTTTCCTACCATCTTTTATCACCTAAAGTTTCTCTGGAACTTCCTATCCCCCCTCTCTCTCTTACATATCTCCTAATATCCAGAACACATGTTCTTCTGTGGATGAAATAGGTGGCTGTGTACATATCTGCCACAACCTTCCTTTGTTCCCTTAAATTGCTATGTCAGAATTACATTTTGCTAGTAATCAGAATTAGGTAACAACAAAGTCTTAAAGACATCACAGTCTCCTGAGGATACAATATGTGAGCTCTCATAATTTTAGGTTCAATACCTGTGTATCTGATCTGACACACAAAGGGGAAAAAAAAAAATGCATGTATCGTTGGAGTCTGTGGTTTTAAGAACTACTGATGTACAAAGCTTTGTTTTGCTAACAGGCTTATGGACTGTCATTCGATGCTTCTCTCTTTCTTGCAGGACTTTTTCAATGCCTTAAATAGAGTCAAACAGATACATAGTGACTGTAAGGTACTTTTAAGAACCAACCAACAAACTGCAGGGTGAGTTCTGTTCAATTCTGTCTTAAAATTTGCTTCATTTACAGCCAGATGACAGCAAGATGGTGGAGTGTGGCTTTGTCCATAGGTAGAAAGAGAAGTCTCCTGGTGAAGGGGAGAATGGAAGTTTCTTGGCATTATGGAAAAACTAAAAACTGTATACATTGTACAAAACTGGATACTGTTATGCACAAAAAATTTGGTTATGAAATTGGTTTATATGGTACAAATGGCTCAATAATCTGTAGAAAGAAAACGATGTTTGTCTTTGTTTTTATTTGCAGATTGGAAATAATGGAATCGATGGCCCTCCACCAAGAAACAGCATACGAGAGACTTTATAGGTGGACACAAGGTACAGGAATATGACTGTAATGGTAAATAATAGATTAAATATTATGCTGTGACAGGATTCTTGGAAGTCTGGTTATTGCTGAGGTGAATGGGGGGGGGGGGGGGGGGAGGGTGGGGGAATGGACAGTACACATTGAAGTAATTGTGTCATGTCTTTGTTAGTAAGTTCCAGGTTCAGAAATCTTTACCCTGTACCCCCCTCCCCCTTGGACTTCTTGTATGCAATGTAAACTCTTTAATACTAATTGAACAACCATATGATAGAGTCACAAACATATTTCTAAACAGAAATACTGTGGCAATAAAGTTTGCAATTTTCTCTTTTTTAGGGGAATGTCGAAGTTTGACGGGCGATTCTGTGGATGTGACGTCCATCCATTGCAGGGCAATGGAAGCATTGCAAGACAGACCAGTATTGTTCAGGTGATGGTTTATTTATATGTTTGAGGTCTGCTATCACAGAGTTGCAAGACTCACTAGTTTTGTCAGTTCTTCAAAGGAAAACCGTTGTATAGCCTCCCAGGTAGTCCTGATACTTCAATTATAGTTTTTCAAACAATAAGACACCATTCGGTAGTACAATGAATTCATGTCCAAGAAAATATGAAGTTCTTATGAACATACATTTTATTTACTCGTGACTCACCATGTTGTCACAAATTTATGTGATTTGTGACGTTACACATGCACCTGTTCATGTCACGTAGTGCCGGTGCATGTGATGTGACATACATTTTCAAAATGGTGATATGCTGTGCAACAACGGCGGGAAGTTTGAAGTTTTATTTGGAAGAAGTTATTATGAAGATAAAAACAATACTGTTGGGACTGCTTGTAAAAAGATGCGGACTATAAAGTGTAGGTTGAATTTGAAACACCCACTACTATTTCTCTTTACACACCATCTTGTGTCACGTTCTTGATTTCAGACCTCACACAAACATGCATCAGCCATGACATATTAATCGTTTTGCACTTTGCTTGCTAACTTCAGATGTTCCTAATGGTAAATGGCTGAGGACAATGTTGTGTAGAATAGCTTGCTTGTTCAGTTTAGTTTGTCTTTAATTTTACACTCCTCCTGGCATTTGATAGGTATGTTCTTGATGAATTTGGCACTGCCCGAAGGACGGCCGTGGTACGAGGTTTTATTGATGCCCTAACGAGAGGAGGCAAGTGTTCTATTTGTATTTTTCATTAAGTGTAAGTGAACTTACCAAGAAAAAAAAAGTGTGTGTTCAGTGGAGTTACAATTTTCAATATGTTGAAGTGATTTTAATTTTTGTAGGAAATCTTGGACAGATCTACAATATCACTGCATGTACATGCTTGAACACTATGGAAGAGGCCGGGGGGGGGGGGGAGTGGTGGGGGCAGGGGTGTTGTAAAAACTGTTATACATTAACCACGTTAACCATGTTGCTCATCACCACTCTTTCATAACACAATCAGCATTTGTCATAAGTGTTTTTAACTGCTTATGCAGGATTATGAAACAAAAGCAAGATTAGGTAATTAAGCTTACTCTACCACTTGTAAATGTTTGTTGCCAGTAGGTATACTAGGGAATATATGAAATTAGCAGTGCAAATGTTGTCATTGGCCATTGTAAAATGAGAGCATACATGTGCAAAATGTGACCTGGGAGCAGTGTGCATGAAAACAGCTCTGACTTCAGTGTCATTGCAGTCTGGGCCATTTTGTTGAAAGAAAAAAAATGGTGGAGGGTCTTCAAAACTAGTGACCGTCCCTGCCATCCTGGCCACCGTTCTATATTTTCTCTTCTGTGAGGACGTTTCCACCTCTTTCGTCAACAGGGCCTGGGGGCACACCTCGACCAATTGAGCTTCACTCCCATGATCCTTTGCGGTATGTGGGTGACATGTTGGCATGGTTGCATCAGGCTTCTGCATCAGAAAAGGAGCATTTAGTCAGCCTTCTGCGGATGGCTACAACTCAGTGTGAGTATCAGAGCAAGAGCCATTACACTCATGGTTCTTTTTCCTTTTGTCGATTGTTTTTCGTCGGTTTCTTTGTTTTGCAGATGTAAATGCAAATTTTCTCAGATTGTGCTCTTCAAACATCATTCGCTCCCTCTGATCTGTCCATGGAAAGGTGGTGTCTCGTGTGAGAAAACCAAGTGGTGGGACTAGGTTTTCAGAATGAGAAGGTAAAATTTGGGTCATTTTTTGTGTGGGGGGTGACAAATTTTCCCAACATCTCTCCATCATATTTCCCTCCTGGTCTTAATGGTTTCTTTTACAAGTTTTCGGTGCAATTTGTTCAATTTGTTCAATTTCATTCTTTCCTCTCGTAGCCAGAGACAGTGAAATTGAAGAAGTGTTGGGTCATATAACAGAAGGAATTTGCAGACCATTCAAGGTGATTTAATTAACTTTTACAACACTTTGAACCTTCTCTGGTGACAGTCGGTATTCATTACAGTTTGGAATATTGCCTAAAGTCTAACTAACAATGAAGATGTATATCTCTATACATTTTTTTAATTCATGTTGAAGAAAATTGCAGTAACAGTAGCAGGTGTACTGGTTACACATGCTTAGTAAAGCCAAAGCAAGAACAGAGACTCAGTAAAATCAATTGATAGGAAAACAAACGAAAACAGATATTTTCGTTTTGCGATCAAAGATTTTACAAGGGAAGAGATTTGCAAGTGACTTTGAAATGTATTGGATGTCACTGTTACAAAGGAGAAAGGTGAAGAGAAACGTATTTGAAGAGTGCTTTTTAACCTTTTGTTTATCATCTCTCCTTGTAGGTCAGGGTGGAACAAGTTATCGTAGCAGAACCTGGACCTGTAGTCCTCTACAAACTTGCAAATTTATTGAAATTTTACAAATACACCATAGGGTAAGTGACTGAAGTATTTTGTGTAAATATATCAATCTCTCCAGAAAGTATCCATACAGTGCAGGTCAGAAATACGCTCGTCGTGCACTGTTTGTAGGAACCAGGGACCACATCTCAAAATAGGCTCACAGAGAATCTGAGTAAATGTCACATGTAATTTGTCAGGATTGGACCTTCTGTAAGACTTGTTTTGTCACTCCCATTAGAAACAATAGGTGCCTTAGATAAATCAAAGAGTTGATATTTGCATTAGTGACTGGTCTATAACAGAGAAGCGCTGAGGATTTAACACTGTCATTTGCCTAACATGAAAATTATGCAGTTCAAGAGCAAATGAGTAAAACATTGACCTGAAGCAATGATCATTTCTGCAAATTAATTAATGGATTAGTCTGCCCAAAATCAGTGATAGACACTCCCCCACCTCTCCAATGGCTCAGCCATCTGTCACCCAAGTCGTCATATATCTGATGCTTTTGAGAGTATATAAAGAGAAGAATTCAAATAATAATTACAAAACTTCAGATATGGCCACTGCTCAAAGTGATACATATTTCAGTTTCACACATTTTTATAGACATTTTCAAATGTTCATGTCAATAAGTCTATTTACTTGTTTCCTCCTTAAATCCAGTCAGCTTCTAAACAAAGAAGCTGCTTTGACCAGCACGCTCTCTGAGATGGAAGAGTTTGCCCAGAAGGTGTTCTTCAACGCTCTCAACGTTCTTGCATCCAAGCTGGTGGAGAAGGTGGAGCTCCCGCCCGCTGATCTCGGTCCCACGGCGACCCTCTCCCAGACTCTGACCCTCCTACAGGAAGTTCTGGCATCCCATGATTCATCAGTCGTCAGCATGGACCTGAGAGAGCAAGACTTTGCAAGAGTGCGATGTTTTTTTTTTTTTTGCTCGTTATTAATTTTGTTCTAAATGCTGCATTTACAAAAAAGAATGGAATTATCCCGCTGAGATCAGATTATCTGCTTCCCCTCCTTTCTTTTATGCATGGTTCGTCAATAGCAGAATTTTCCATGAGTATGAGGGGGGCATTCCCCCCTCCCCTGTAAAAATATTTTCCCTTTGAAATAGTGACTGTCCTCCTTTAAAAAGATCCCACTCTATCAAAAGCACCGCGTTGTCTCTAAAAGATTGACAATAGGCAAATACTTTTTCAAATGTAGGCCCAGACCTAGAATTTCAGTCGTGCCTCCTGGCTATGGCAAGCTGTAGTCGGCACTGATGCTTGTCAACTAGCATGAAAAGGAAATCGCCAGACTCATGGCTGGCGCAAAATTCACAGAATGTTGAAAAACTACAGTCTCAATTGTAGAAACTTTTTACAGTATTCAATTGTATGCTGTATTAAAAACTAGTACCTTTTTTATAAAAAGTGAACTTTCAAAACATTTGTTAGTCAAGCACTCTCCAGGAGAGGGTATTAGGGGTCAATATGTGACACAAATCCAGTTTGAAAAATAGGAAAGAAGTTTCATCCCTTGCTATCTCAGTTTATTATTCCAGCAAAAAGGGAAAAAAAAGGTCAGAAGAAACCTCACCTAGATGTTGTGAAAACTACAGCCAAAAAATAATAGCGCAAAGAGGCAACTTCAAACAGAACAAAGTTCCTCAACATGATCTCCATCCAAAGAACTGACGTTTTCGTTCAATTTTTTTCTAAGCACATGACCACCCCCCTACCACTCCCTTCCCTGTCCCTTGAAAATGTGTCAACACTTTTTATCTTCCAAGGAAAACTACTTCCTTTTTTTTTGCGATTTCCGCTGTTCTACATTTCTGCATAGATAGTTTAGGGGATCAGCCATTCGCCAAAAGTCAGTCATTGTCATTGTTTTACATTTCCTCTCTTGTCGTCAGATACTTACATCTGTCCTGGACCCCCTGATGCAGATGTGCACGCTGTCAGCTAGCCGTCTGAACCCGGCCGACATGGCAACCTACATGATCAACTGCCTTCATGCCATGCAGACTACGTTATCCTTCTATGAATACACTGACCAAAGGCTGGAGATGTTGCAGGCTCAGGTAAGAATGTGAAAACAGAAATTCTGTCAAAAAAAAGTTTGTAAAAGGAAAATGAAAGGTATGCTGAATTGGCATGTTTGGGACTTGAGATAAACTTGTTTGAAAAGAGCAAAAAGAGAAAAAATTGGGACCAAAAGCTTTTTGTATGTAGATCAGCAATAGTTCCAAAAGCACACCCAATGTACGTCCCCATATGGGTCTTCTGCAAGAAGTGGAGGCCAGTGTAGCAAGTGGTCAGTGTAAATCCAGTCACATGACACCTGACTTTGAAATTTCAAAGCACGGGGCCAGTCTGCATGAGTCTCTGATGGGCTTGTACATGTAATGCAATTCAACAAGTGGTGTTGTTGGCCAAGTGATCGCAGAAAGTCAGTCAAACATAGATCATAAAATTAACAAACTTGAATCCAAGTTGTTAAACTGAAGAACCTTTATCTCCAACATAAATTTTGTCCATAATTTCTAGACTTAAACATATCTTTTAGCAATCTTCAGTCTTCCCATTAGTTTTTAGTTGGAAATGTAACTGATGTAGTTTTTTCACTGCTGATCCTATGGCCAAATGTTTTTGTCACAGTATCGACGATATCTGATCCGACGTTTCCACTATCAAGCGTATTCTCTTCTGAAAAATGTTTGCTTTGGGTACAATGTAGCCCCGTCTCTAAAGCACTTTTATCAAATTCTCGCAAATTTTATTAGAAAAAGAGCTCTAGTGGATGATGATAGACCCTCACATGTAACATTTACAAGGGCTTTATTTACCTTTTCAGATAGAAAATAGCCCTTGTTGTAGGGAATTTCCTAAATTGTACCCTGGTTCATGGATTAATACAACCTCCAACGCAAATACATTTTCAGATAGATGAACAAACATCAGCAAAAGGAATTTGCTAAATTTTGCCAAATCGATATGTTACGATAGTTTAAACTTTGGCCAGTTCTTATGCCCTATCTGATTATCATCGATCCCTAATTTAAGTGAGAGCCAAATGAGACAATTTACTTTGACTTCGTCAGATTGTGCTTTTTATTTCTTGGAATGACAGTACTGGTAAAGATTTTCTCATGACCCCATGCATTCCTTTGATTGATGAAAGCATCTGTGTCAAGCTCAAGAACTACCCTTTGATCTTAGTTTTAACTGTTAGTATTCTTTCATTTTAGACATTCAGTGCTCTTTTCATCTGCATGGTGTATCATATTTTGTTTTGCTTCAGAAAGAAGTAGATCCTGTTTTTTTTTGGTATTCAGAAAGCCTTCATTACTTACTTACTTACATCCTTTCTGACATCATCTTGTTCCCTGCAGACAGATGCACACTTGGACACCTTGGTAAATGAACAGGCTTCTTTTATTTTATCGAGAACGGCTTTGCTACAGGTCTACAGCATCACCATGCAGCACAAGACAGAGGAGGTATAGAAAAGATTTTATTGAGGTCAAAACCTTTTGTAAACTCATTCTCTAGGCACATTCTAACTCATTTTAAATTCTGTTTGTGACACTTAAACATGACACAAGAGCAGGCCCAGAGTCAGGTCAAGTTCCTAGGTGGGACTTAAATAGAAATAGGGGTTGAGGTGGGTTCACCATCGCATGTGATATTATATTAATTGTTTTTTTTTATTTAAAAAAATCTGTGGGGGGTTCAAACATTTTCTAAGGGACAATGTCCTGTGAGACTATGGGCCTGCATAGGAGATAATAAAGGTTAACCTGGAGTACTATTGTTCTTACCATCACATGTGAGATGATGTTAATCCCTTTTTTTCAAGAAAAAAATCCCCAGGGGAATTTATTATAGAAAAATTTTCCAAACCCTCCTTCTCTTACACCCCTCTCTCATATTCCCATACCAACTGCTTAGCCCCTTCCAAACAGCATCTGTTTTTTTTTTTTTTCAAATTCTTTAGGGCCCTTTGGCATCCATACCAGGGATGAACACTAACGCTATCAAAGATGGAATGGTAAGAGACTACAAATCATATTTAAAGGTCACTGCATCTGTTTAAAGAAGGATAGGCAGCCATGAGAAATAACTTTAACATACTCTTCTGCACCCTCCTTCTAATATGCTTCAAACACATGTGCTAGCAAAGTTCACAAGTAGAAAATTTTGCGAAAGGTTTTGTTGAAAGGAACCAACACATCTGGAATGCATTCAAATTTTCCTTACCTGCAAGTCCCACTGGTGCAGGGAAAAGCTCTAAAATTCGACCAGAATTTCTGCTAGTTTAGTGAAGGATTTTGGTGAAACTTTCTGCGATCATCTCTAGTAGCTTCTTGTACCATTTGCAATATGCATGTTTATGCAAGCTCTGGTTTCAGCCAGTTGGGACAATTTTCTATGCCATTAACCACCTCACACTGTTGTCCCATACCATACGTCAAGCATTAAAACTAAAATGCAAATAGTTCCTAACTTACATCTAAGTAGAAACTTGAATAGACATGCTATTTGCTGTTCTCACACTGACAATGCAAGTGATACAAAAGGGACATGAAAACCAGTCTAGAAAATATGGTTCCAACTGTTTGTAAGCTCCACCCAATTCATAACACGATATCATGCATTTTGACGATCATGCATTAAGTCTTAAGACTTATATCCTCTACCCGCTCTGACCATAACCTAGCCTTGTCAGGTACATCAGGTATGATATGCATGTCTCAAGACATGAATGTGAAACCTTACAAAACAAAACTAAGGATTTGCGTGCACCCTCATGTTCAAGTGTGCTCATTTTTTATGCATGCTCATGTTTATGCATGCACATGTTTATGCAGGCACATTGATGCATGCATATATGGAGGAAGATTACACTAACTTTTTGAGTTTTCTCAAATCCCTACCTATCCTTCTTTTGTAGTAGATGAAAAATATGAAGTAATTTATGTATGTTCAATATTTGCTTTTCACATTTGTACTTCATTACCTCACATGAAGTTGTGGGGTGAAAACAGTTTTCATATATTTATCTGTGTTGACTAACCTTTGGGTATTGTTTGTCCTATCTTGCCAACCCAGAATCATTTTGACAGCTTTTTGTCAACACCAGATAACTATACTCTACCCCAGTGTGACTTCATCCAAAGCACAGCTGTACGGTAAGTTTGATTCCTCCATCAAGACATTCACGGGAAAGTTGGTTCGTTCCTCATAAAGGTAGAAGGTAAGGGGGTGGTGGAGATCGATGCAACTGCTCCGTCAGACAAAGCATTATATAACTCTGTGACAATTTTTTGTTTTGGAGATGAGCTAATTTGGTTTAACCACATTCTCTTTTACAGTTCCCCCCTGCATTGTATCTACTCTTTGGCTTCTTTTCCCGTTTCGATCTTTTTAGGGAGAAGATCCATCAACGAGCGATGGGACTCATACTCGGAGCTTACGAGTTGATGCACAAAGCCATCCACGATCCCATCAATCAGTACGAGGACCCGAGTGGCATCACTTTGAGAACTCCAGAACAAGTGAAGAGCCTCATTTTGTAAAGTAATCAATATACGATTTTCACATCATATGGAACCAGGAAAGTAAGGGATAACATCTCAACCCTTCATCTAAATCCAGGATATGTCATAGACCAGTTGGCCATGTACACTCTAATGTAAGGACCATTTTCGACCAGTCAACATCTGTGATTACTGGTGGTGAAATAAGGTACATTTCTGGAGAAGTCCGTCACCCATTACATGGTTAAAAAAGGATAGCCAATGCCCAGTCCTAAAATATGGGGCGAGTGGGACCAATTTGAGAGAATTGCATCTCACACTTTGTAAATCGGGAGACCTTATGGGCAGTATTGCACGGTTGGTCCATCTGTTTGGTTGGCCCATCAAGAGGTCGAAGGTGCTACATAAGAGGGTCAGACATTGAATATGTAGCTCGTAGATTTTGAGAAGCCAAATCTTGGTGACATGGAACGCCTCAAGTAATTAAGTCTGAAAACCCTGTAACAGTATTTGCCAGCTGTACAGTGGGCAATGACCGTCACACCCATGACTCTGATTTTACACTCAACGTGGAAAATCCACAGTCACATGTACACTGGAAACAGCCTTGCCACATGCCATCCAAAAGCAAGAAAAGAGAATCAGTGGCCATGTTTGTACCACACAAGAAGTGAAGGTGTCATAGCATAGAAAACTCTTGGCGACTTGCATCGATTGATCGTTGTATAACAATTATTATACAGGCAGCCGATACTGATTGTAACCTTTCTTGGGTTTCTTCCTCAAAGAAATTGGTCAATCGCAAGTTTTCCAAAAGCCTGTAGGTGCCCCGTTTAGTCTTTGGCTTAGTCTTGGGTCATACCTGAACTGATACAAATCACTTGGGGAGTCGTTTGAATAAAAAATTTTGTTTTATTGGAGGAAACTGCTTATTGTACTACTTTCATCAGCTACACATTTTCTTTCAGCCCCCCTGTTGCACATCAACTATTTATTTCCTAATTCTTCCATTTTTTTTGTAAAGTCTCTGTGCATCTGCCAAGAAATGTAACCTTCAAAGAAGCAAAAACTACAAGTGAAGCATACCAAACTTAAAAATCAAGTCTTTTATGTGAACAAGTTTCTTCAGAGAGAAAACTTTCAGAGACATTTGTGCCGATAAAAAGATGAAACTGAAACATTCAAATTGATTTCTTGGATCTGTATGAACATTTCTTAAGTTAACAACAATGTTGACATCCATTGAAATGTGATTATTCACTGTGCAAACTTAAGTCTTTGCCCTATTCTACATGTGTACATACTTTCTTTCCCCATTTTCCTAAGTTAAGTATCAAAAGTTATATTTTCAGAGAAACTAAAATAAAGTTGGAAAATTTATTCAAAACCTGCAATCCACCTCCATCACTTCTTTTGCTTTATCCTCTGGCAACAGTGGTCTCCCCAAGAACGATGTCGACTCCTCACGGTCGAACTTGACGAGGAATGAGAAAGACCACACTCTTCGTTCACTTCACCATGCGAGTTACAGATTTGACATTGTGAAAAAAACTGAAAACCTATCACAAGCTAGAGACATACTTTGTTGAAAATTTTTTACATTTTGAGGTTTTTCTTACCGATTTGAATAAAATGGGGCAAATTGTTGAAATGATTACTTCAAAAGAGTGAAATTTGTGGCAATTACCTCAAATTGTTCAAGTTTTCGTTCGGTAAACAATGAAGGAAGTTGTCATCACATGAAACACTTTTTCAGGGAAATGTCCACATTGCTAATTAATTCAGTGTTGTTGCTAATTGGTGCCAAATGAACAGCCTGACATTTTCGTGATATATGTGTTACCAGATGCGCTGATAAATCTTGGCAGTATAATGGCACCTTAATGTATCCATTGATCTGGGATAAGTAAAGGCATTGAAAAGATCCGAATTTCACGGAGAAAGTGACAACATCCCCCCCTCCTAATGAGGACTGCATTTCTATTGTGATGCCAATTTGGTACCAAGGTTATGGAGGACTTGTCAGTCTTATGTACCAGATTCTTGGAACCAAGCCTTCTGTATACCATTTGATGCCTTTCGTACAAGTGAAGAATTAGCATGTTGCTCTTCTGTTTGGGTAACCTTCCAGTATTACTTTAACATAATTTTCTTTCTCGTATTACTCTCGTCTTCAAAGTGATAGCCATTATCAGTTCTACGAAGTTTTGTGTTTCCCGTGGTAGCAATAAGGCAAGGACTACCTTGGGAACAATGTGACAGTGATTCATTGTTGGTTGAAAGATGAAAAATCTAATAAACGATAACAAAGAATTTTAAAATGGTAAAAAGTTTTCAGAAGTAGCTTTCTTCACAAACGTAAACATTTAATACACTTCAGAAAGGACTAAACAACAGAGTTGATGATTAGTACCAGCCATCATGTGACCATTTATACTGTCACAATGTGCCGTTCTTGAATGTCCGAAAATTTGTCAGCCTGGTCCATCAACAGCATGAACTATTTAAACCTATACTGATCTTGAACTGTTAAACTTATTGCTCCTGGCAATGGGAACATTCTCTGACATCGGGTGAAGAGTAATCTGAAGAGTAATGAGCCAGAGCATTGGGCTCAGGTTAGCAACCACTATGACAGGGCCCGGAGGTCAGTGGCAGCCCTAAGATCACAATTCCAAAGTTGCTATGGCATGCTTCTTGGACAAGATTCACTGTACCTATCTATGTTGTTTCTCTTCACTTTACGAAGCCCACAAAAACGCTGATAGAGGCCTCCACCGCATTAAACAATGGAAATACAATATAATTTGAAAAGGACTTGCATATCCAGGGGCCTGACTGAAATTGACTGGAAATACCCGACTGATGGGCTAACATCAAATCGAGAGTTTGACTCTCACAGATCAGACTCTCACAAATCAGAGAAAACTGAAATCACAGCGTTCTATAGATGAAAGCAATTTATTTCCAAGAAACCGACACACATTAAATATTCTATCACATAGAATTTCATACTGAGACACGTAACAAAATATATATAAAACATAAGGATAGAACATAGAATTTTTTTTACAAAACATATTTCCAAAAATAAAATAAACTCGGAGACAATACAAAAATGCAAGACCATTACTTGAAAGAAGAATGTTCATGAATGTGTGTACCCTACTATATATGTCTCAATGTAAAACAGCATTCAACATGAAGCGACATTTACCCTCCAAAATTGTCTTAAAAAGGACTAGATCAGGTGGCACAGTATTTGTTCAAGGGATGGATGTGTGGAAAACGTTAAGGTGCAACAAATTAAGCTTCTCAAAAAAAGCGAGGAATGAACGAGGGTAGCAGCATTTCTGACCAGGGGACGTGTAAACTTAAGGAAAGGACGACGGATGAATATCTAAGGTGGTAGTTATCTGTTTCAAATTTGTTGCTACACAGGACAAAACAAGACACATTTTTCCCGAAACTCTGTTACAACCTGACAGTTGGAACGTGGCTGGATTGTACAAGCTACTGTACAAATAGCATTTAAGTATACAGTAATTATAAAAAAAGAAAAAGTATGCAAAGACATTTTGTGCATCCATAAAAGTGTCAAGTAACGCAGAATGGAAAATGATGGTTTAAATGTGCATGCTACACATTTATGGGCTACTTTGATGTTAACTTGAACATCAAAGGTCGTCATCTCATTCCAGCCAATTTCGTAGCAGCTCACACTTAAAACACACTCTGAAAGAATATCGAAGACGACATTGGACAAAAAATGTGTAATGATTCTTAACTACTGGACTCAATCTCTTTGTAAAATGATGAATGCTTGAATAAGGTGAAGATGATTGCAACAACAAAAAGTCTTGAATTCAAGAGTCTATCAATCTATGCAACTTGAACTTCTTATCTTGATGCCATAAAATGTTTGTAGCAAGTACAAACCCTTCAACAAATCAGGACAGTTTTTCGTAGCTCCACAAGTTCGTCAAACGATTTAACGAACCCTTTGTAACAGAAGGGAATCATCAAAAGAGTACTTTTGACTCTGGGCTAAATAGTATTTGTGATAATGCCGAGGATGAGCGGGTCAGAAACTCAACAGACCTTTACTTGTTCCATGCAAAATTCAGCATGTACCCAAACTGCTATCGGAAGTCACCCTTTGCATCTCAGGCTATGCTGAACGTTTCTGCTGCGCATCATTTCATGACACAAGAGTTGAAAGATGTTCTCTGAAGAAGCAACATATCATAGGATTGCTAAAATCAAATGTGAAAATTCAGGTATCACCTTCTAGTTGAAATTTTTAATTTGAAAGTTTGAGGATCAGGAAGCCCATATGGGCTCATCAAGGACCCTTTACCATGCTGATTGTGGATCTCCCGGTCCACAACCTGCCCAGCTCAGCAGCCCATCTGCTGTACTGAACAACTTGCAACAGACAAGACCTAAACTGGACAACAGGGTCTCACTCAGCACCTCTGTAAACAGCTTCACTGAACAAGTCAAATTCGAATCCCCAGAAATTTTCCAGGTGGTTCCGATGGGATTTGAATTCAGGGATCCAAAGATTGCAAGACGGACACTCTAAACACCGAGCTAACCCCTCACCCTCAGATCTCACCAGACTATGCAGTATGAACTTTCATACTTGCGCTTCATACCTCATCTCTTCTTCAAGTACTTTGTTTCTCTCTCAACACACTGTGAGTCCTCCACAAAAAGATACCATTTCAAGATTTTCTTTCCAGGTGTGCTACCAATCTGGGATATAAATCTCAGAGTAACTCAAACTGACATACGATATTTGACATACCAATCTCAAGATTTCCTGAGGTCACCAGATTCAACATTTGCAATGTTGCCATGTGTCTATTCCACCATATACTGAGACCAAATTGATTCTGTTCTTTAAAGCTCACTTTTCTTTCTGTGATATTCCATATTACGTTTTGCAGCATACGCTCATCCACAGCCCAGAAAAATGTTGGAATGCAACACCACATCTCGGAAACGGACGAGGCATTCCATGAGGACCTGGGTGGGGAATTCAAGTGAAGCTTCCTCTTAAGTACTCCTATTACATCATTTGGCAGAATGGACGTTACAGTAACACAATATTGCATGATCCCTTTGCGACATTCTACTTGCATACGCAAATTCTTTTAGCCGACAGTGGAAAACGAACACCTGAAGTTTCATACGACACGAAAATACGAATGATATTTTGAATCTTTACAACTTGCGAAAAAAAAAAGAAAATGAATAAAAAAGACATACCTTTATAAAGTGCTAGGTGATAATTAGTTCTGAAAACATCTTTCCATTACATTTCTGAGCATTTAATTCTCAAGTCAACCATCTGTACACCTTAATTTCTATGATTGACTGACAGAGCCATTTCAATTCCTGAATCGATGTTACTGAAGCTACATCGGTTTAATCTTGGAACATTCATGTTAGTACTGACGTATGTGTGTAAGCTTTGAAAAGGTCTGGGTGGAATCCTCGGCCTTGACTAAAGATCAAACAGAAGAGGTGTGGTTCTGACATCTTTTTTATCCTTCAATGCAATCTAAACAGCCTCTTGTGCTCCTCCACTGTTCTTGTGCTTGCTCCGTAGCTCGTCGCTTTGCCTCAGGTCTTGTAAAAGATCACCTGTGCTAAGTTTGATCACCATTATTAGGTTTCGTAAAACTCGTCCTTATCAATGCAGCACCATTGAAAATTAATTTTTCATTGCTTCTGTCACATTGCTATTGTGAACAAACAAATAAGAAAGGAGAGTTTATGACACAGACTTCTATTTTTGGGGAAAAGGAGGTTTATAAAAGTTTTTCATCTTATCTCTCTTTATTATCTTTCCTTAATAGACCATTTTGAGAGCATAGATGACTCGATGACACAATTCACGACCATTGGTTCATAAAACTGGTGTGAACAAAGGGCAACATGGAGATACCGGTGAAAGCACACAACACCTTCCAAGTCTGACTGGGGGCATTTCAGGCTTAAAACGAGAAAAATAAAACATCTTACCAAAACTACATGAAAGAAAAAGGTTTTACAAGAAAGAGAATCATATTCATGTCACCATGACAATTTTAATGACTTAGAATACCAAAGATGAATATTTTTTGACATGTGTCCAGATTAAGCATAAACATATCTCTACAGGGTTTTATCATTATTCAAGGAAACTGAGAGTCTACTGTTTGTTAACAAGCAAGAACTGGACCCCGAGTCGATATTTCACACTAAAACTGTTTCCACTGGATGAAGACCAATACATTCCATTAATTCAGGAAAATATGTTCAAAGTAAAGTTCTTAGTAAAAGCATCCTGTCTTCACTTGTTTAGCAGAAAACCACAACTGAAGCACCCTGTTTCATGAACCAGCCCAACAATCAGCTGAATTTAAGTGTGAAACAATGCTTACGTGCCTGTAGCTATGACAGATAGCACCAACATGGTATTTAAAAATCCGCAGAGCTCTCTATCAGGGCAGGATATTATAAAATTACCCCCTCCTCCTCCGCCACTTTCACCACTTACTGCATCAATCATGATCTCACACTGCCCATGCTCAAGATGAGTAAAGCATTTGCGAACGTCTAATGTGAGATCACATTTACGAGCAAATATTGTGCAGAAGAACAGACGTCTCTTGCTTAAACTTTAGGTTTTAAATTTTTCCATGGTCACTCATCAACCACATCAAGTTATAAGAATTCCTGCAAACAATGCAGTGACACTGTTTTGGGGTTACGTCTTCTTAACATCACAAAAGCATACAGTAGACATCTAACATATCTCAGCTGTCGTAGAGGAGACTGACCTGTAACATGTGCCATCCTCTGCACAATTGTAGACCAACTGGATGTGCATCAAAGATGCAGGTAGACCAACTGAATGTAGACATGCCTGCATCACAGATGCAGGTAGACCATTTCAGAGAAGCAGAAGATGCAAGCTTGCAAGATGCCATCCTGATGATGTCACACATCATGAATATTTATGAGGTACGACTGACTTTTAAAGACGGCTGTAATGAATATGCACAAGAGCAAATTTCCGCTACTGTACCATGACGTTCTAAACCTTTCCCCCTTCTCATTCCAGAGCTCAGAACTCATTTCTTTCCACGAGATGAATTTCCCTTCAATGTCCCTGACATAGTACTGTGCTACAAAATCATGATATCTTTACCAAGGCTGAGGGGTTCCACGACAGGTATGGAGATGTTGTCCAACTCCTCTTGGGAGTGAACTTGCCTGTATCCCAATTGTGACATCACTTCCCCACAGATATCCTGGACCGCCAAGACGTCCTTCAGGGGGAGCTTCCCCCTCCAGGACGTCGAAGCCTGGGAGGAGTTCTTGTGTGTGCTGAACTGACGGTTGCTTCTGGCATTGTTGCTCTCTGTATTGTTCTGTATCCACTGGGACACCACGGGCGGCATCTCCAGGCCGATGAAATCGTAGATGGCTCTGCTGAGCCGCATCGGTTCCCGGGCGAGGTCTTCGTACCGCACCAACCTGTAATGGTCTCTCGTCCATGGAGGTCTGTCAAGGACATCATTCAAAGTTTCTTTCATCCAGTCACAGAGCATGGGTATGGTATTCTTCTTGGCACTAGGCGATGTCGACAGCAAACCCAGCTCCTGAAGACTCTTCTCGTAGGTCTTGGAACGGTCTCTTGACTTAGGAGAGTAGTAAGACCGCCTAGAACTCGCCGTTCCCCGAGGATCGCGAATGAGATGAATGATTTTGAGGTTAATGTTGTGAACTTTGATCAACGGCCTGACCATTTTGATATCTGCTCTTATCGTCTTTGTGGCGACGTGACCCGACAACGAACACCTGCTTTCAAACTGGCTGGGAGAAGCTTTCTTGCAACCATCCGTCCTTCGACAGAGAGAAGTCAAAGATTTGCTCTTCCCCTTTGCGATGCCCCACCTTGAAAAAGATTCAATGAACATCCTCGGGAACTTACATCTGTATAACTTCCTAAGCAAGTTTGTACATTCTTCCCTGTAGTTCTTGTAGGTGAACTGCGAGTCTAGCGCGAAGCGCAGTCCTTTCAGAGTGTGCAGCGGCTCAAAAATAAAAAACATGTCTGGATTCTGATTCAGTATTTCCCCACAGAGAGTGGAACCGGTCCTCATACGGGCCAAAATGATTACCTGAACCGGACCAGCAACAAAATTGCTGCTATTTGTGTCGCTGTCATTAGGAGAACTGAATGAGCTGTCCTGCTCCTGGACGGAAGAAGAGGACTCCAAAGACGTCCAACCCAAACTTGCAGAGGACGACACAATGGATTTCTGTCTCGAACGAAGCTTTGTCAGCTTCCTTACAGAATTTGTTTCGTAAAAATAAAGCAGAAAGACTAGCAAAATGAGAAGAAGGAAAAACAGGGAGCTGGTGCGGCTCATGCTGGCAAAAAGTCCAAACTGAGTCCCTTGCTGCTTAGAATGTTTAGGTCTAAAATGAGACTAAGGTTAATTCCTTCATATTACTTTCAAATAACTTTTCTCGTTACACGCATTTTATCGTAAAAAGAAAAGCATTGCAATATTGCCCCCGATATGTTTCTTTTGTGATACGATTAATGGAATTGACAAAATTAAGACTTCCAAGAAGCAGATGGCTTTTTGACTAAGTTAAGCTTTGGTACTGAAAGAACAGTGTTAGTTTGGCAAAGGAAGATGGATTTTGAAGGGTACTGTAATCTAGTGAAAGCAACCCTTAAGGAACAATCCAGAAAAAACTGTTTTAATATACCAGGAATGAAAAAATTGAATCAATGAACACAAAGTCTCACCTTGTCAGCTTGTTTTGAAAATGTGCTTTCACTCGTTTAAAACTTTGGTAGTGAAATTTGTCTCCGTTGTAAGATATTCTACCAGTTTAAAGTAAGTACTGAGATATGAAATATTTTGGCAAGTCAGGAGACTCAACATGGGAAAATACTGAATCTTATCAAAAATACAAGTAAAAGTCAGAAAATGTTTTGAAGTGTGATGTTAAGCTAGAAATTGTAACCATGAAGTCCACATCCCGCTTTCCCTCCTGACTACAGTATGAATTCTGCAAACTGTTTGGCACATTAATTGGTGTACATTATAATTAATTAGACAAAACAATTACTGAGATCACACCTTCCATCACTTAATCTTAATCACTGCATCTTTTCAACTGTTTTGGTGATTCTGACTGCTAAACTTTGCTTAGTGGTTTTTCGGCTGATTGAACATGGGCATGGAGGGCTGAAAGATCTGACTTTTCCAAGCTGGATATGTTTTGATGAAACCTGAAGGAAAGAAAAGAAAAACTAAATTTGACATTGATACCAGTCAACCACCACACATTTCATCTACCACTCAAAAAGTTTTTTGACTTATTACCAAAAAGATCATGGTAAGAGGATAAAAACGGGGTGAAAAAAAAAAAAAACTGATATTTTACAAGATACCGAACCAAATTCAAATTATAGTATGGACAAAAAAGACCAAAAGTTTAACTGAACCCTAAAGAGGGAATGGCATGTGGGAGTTCAACATTCCCCTTTTTCATTTTCAGAAAAAATGAATACCAGTGTATATGTTACATTTTCCTACCAATGTATTTAACACTACCTTTATCTGTACCTAATCCATAGGGATTTATATATTTTTCCATTTAATCACTTTGACAACGAGATTAACAAAACCAGTGTTTTCACAAAAACCCAGGTATCTGGATGGGATTTTATTAACTGGATCCAAAATTACTACCTGATTCCTTCATAAAGTGAAAAACGACACAACCACTGTGTGCACACACTGTGTCTTATTGCCAACTCTCACCTATCATACCGTACACGGCAAAAAAGTTCAAAAACGGAATTTTCTTCTTTTTCTCAAGGAAATTTGGTGGTTCTATTCATGAGATGGTGTAGACAAGTGTATGTGGTGTACTAGTAAGATGCCTCCACACAAATGTGATGTACAGTACTGTGGAAATACCAATGTAAACATTAACGATGAAGTCACAATTTTGGTCGGGTACCCGGACCTGACAGGTATGAAAAAACATTTACCTGATTCCTAGTTTTAGGAATCGGAGAAAACACTAATTAAACCAATATGTAGTGTTTTCTTGGGTACCCTGGTACCCCGTTACATGCCAAAATTCAATCAAGTTGACAGACCATGAAAACAACAGGCACCAAAAGTTTAAAAATGAAATTTTGTTCTTTTTATTGCAAAAAGTCGGTGGCCCTTTTAATGAGTAGGTGTAGGCAAGTGTAAACAGTACCATCCCTCCACACAAACCATACCGTACGGAGGATATGCCATGTTAACGATACAGCCTACAAGTCTGAGTAAAAATTGCCCTGTTACGCACATTATCCGAAGACAATGCATACCTGTACATCACATCAATGACCAGCATAATCGATGATATATAAGGTCAGATTTAACAGGTCAAAGAATGACATGGGCATTCTACCTTGAACAAGAGGAATGGACAATGGTTCCCAGCAGCCTTTGATGACAGGACCGTCGTCAAGTATACGAGTATCCGTAGCAACGGGTACCTTCACCAAAAGAGTCTGAAGGAGGCATCTCAACAAGAACTCACTTTCTCTTGAAATTCTCCAGCAAGCTGGAGATGAAAAGGAAAAAATGATGAATGCAGCTGATCAAATAAGACCAGAGCTCTACACACTGGGGTCTACAGATTGAACATGACGTGATCTGCCACAAATACAAACACACAAAGGAAGAGGGAGCTAGTCCACTATTACACTGTGCTCGCCATGCAGAGGGGGTGTACAAGGTTACCAGTACTCTAGGTGCAGTAGATGGGAGTGCCTTTGTTGTGTTGAGACAGGTAAGTGAGGAGTGAAGTAAATAAAAAGCTTGGAGAGTTAGAGGAGTCTTCGGTGAGAATGAAGACTAATGTGAACGAATCTGTGCGGGCTGTTGGTTACATATTTTATACTCTCAGACACCTCGGGAGAGAACTTCTCGCTTGTCACGAGTTGAGGTAGGTTAGTAGGACAGTTATGTACTCCAACAATTATGATAACGTCAGTAGGAAGGCAATAGACCACAATGGTCCAATACACTGTGGGCAGCATGGAGTTCATGAAAGGTTATGGACAGATAGCGAAATGGAATACGGTACAACCATCAGATAAATACTACTCTGTTCACAATGATTTTTCAGCAACACTTGCTTAAAAGCAAACTACAATGCAGAGAGATTCGTTTACCAAAAAGACACAAAAAGTGTCTTTTGTTTTTGGGGGTTATACATAATAAACACACTGAACTTCTCAGAAGTGAAAGAAATTCGAGGCACATCAAAAGCACAGCGTGGTGCTACAGCTTTACTCAAGAGTGTGTTGTACTAAATTTAACAAAACATCACTGTTACTAAGCAAGGGGGTAAGTACTGTACATGTCTACCATGTGAAAATACAAACTTTGCCAAGCTCTGTGAGATCAGAATACCACATCAAAGGTGATAACAATTTGAAATAATAAAGTCAAGTAGTCTGCTTCCATCTTTTCACACCTGGCAATGGCATCACAGATGTTGTGATATGGCCAACAAGACAGCAAAGGTCGGTGCATTGAGGCCTGGTGAATCATTCAAGTGAGTACTGTACATCCATTTCACCATATCGCATCAAAAGCCATGCAAAATGGAGTGGCAAGTTCATGCAATTTGACCTAATAATATATTATTTTCCACAAATAATCAGTATATTCTTGCGTCATATCAGCAGTATTTCACGAAGTGCTGTAAATGGGTGCATGTTAGAATTGAGAGGATAAAGGTTGTAATCAGCTTATATCTGGCCATTTCCTGGCAAACACATTGAAAATGTCATGACAACACCAGACAGATTTCTCTGTGGAAAGCAAATGGGCTGACGTACTGTACGTACATCTGGCGAACGTTTCACATGAATTCAGGACACATGGTGCTGTGTATGTACTTAACATTTTAAATGAGAAACAACCTAACATGCACTATTTGCATTGGGTTACCTGACTTGTAACACTGAAACTGCTTCCCAGATCACCAAAAGTTTCACTAAACGAACATTTGCACCTGCCACAAAATCGGTCCTCAAAAACGGACTTATTTCCGGCACCTGTATGCGACGGACTACGGGGGACTATGGAGTACAGGTCCGACAAACATATACAGTACTTTACTGTGGTCCACAGTGTCAACGGTCTTAACTTTCTTTGTGTGTTTGGCTGTTAAAGTTGGGCTGATTCTGCCGGTCCTGTGCTAAAAGTCTTATTAAAACTGTACCTAAATGACCAGTCTTTGTAAATATAACCAACACTCGAGACTGGACAAGTTTGCTTTGGGTAAACACAGAGATGTATAGGTCCCTATGTACTATAGGTCTGTTTCAATACATCAAGGCAGAGGTAACTTTGTATAATTCAAATACAGGTACTGTAATTACAATTACATTGACTCTAGACTATTATATTTCCTGTTCACTGCCAGTGCACATTCATGGCTCAATGGGAGTGATGAATTTGGTAGAAAACCAAGTCCTTTGAACAGTCAATTGAAAACACAGCAACAAACTGCCAAGAATAATTGTATACAGGATAAAACATACAAAAAAGATGATACAAATACGAACTGAGAATTTTACAAAATGGGAAAAGGTACGAAAAGACCTAAAATGTATGTAATGTCCTTCCCTTTTAAAATCCATTTTCATGAATCTTAAAGGGAAATAGGGCGTTTGTTTTGCAGGAAACATCCATACTTTCAAAACCAATGTTTGTGGATGCAGAATGATAGATTACTCAAAATAAGGAAGGACAGTGGCCTCTTTTCAAGAAATAAGTTTCTCACCCATAGAGACTCAGTTATTTGTTGCTCAACACTAATTTGTTCACCCAAACTTTTCAAAATTCAAATGATGCATCTTCCGTTACTCATCACATGCATAATGTTTTGAGGAGATGAAGCTTTGGCAGATGTTTATTGATGAGACTGAATGGTTTAACAATGACTAACACTATTTCTTTTGTATGTCATGTTGGTGTATTCTAAACACCCTATTTCCCTTTAACTAACAAGTTCAGAGCACTGAGTGTTTTATTTTGAAAGCAGGTATTTTCTTCTTTAAAAAAATGTAGAAATAAGTGCTTAAGAAATAATATATATAGGCCTAACAAAAGAAATATTGACAATGTGCAACACCACACATCACCAGCTTTACATTTTTCATATGTCATTTCGCAAACATATTTTCTTCTTATTTAGCGATTTCTACCATTTCCTGGCTTAAATATGAACACTTTCCATATGGTATTTGTGAATTGACAAACCGTGCAATAGAATTGATAACATAAATTCTGCAGTACTGCATAGACTTAGCAGCTACATGGTACCATCTACCAATCTGGCTGCTAAAGCGGAGATGGTAGCTATTTCAGCTCATGAAAGGAGGCCAGGAGGAAGAGAGGGGTAATGACAGTGGCACAAAAAGTTGGGATTGTGGTTGCTAAATAAACCTGACAAACTTCCTTCAAGTAAGGATAGGGAAGAGTCAAGGCTGCGTATGAACGAGGAAAGGGAAAGCAGAAAATCTGTTTTAAAAAGAACACTTACGACCATTCTTCTCTCCCTTCGAAAGGTGGTTGCAATTTGTGATGGGTTGATTGGTGCCTCGTCGATACTCCTAGTACTGTCACAAAGAATGCCTTGGAATCACAGGATTTTCCTTCGGCCCTACAGGTAGTTCTGAAAGAAGAAGCAGTACAAAACAATGAACAGTTGATTTGGAAGGCAGAAAGCTACATTGTCAGTTTTGGTCACAATACCTTGCCTTACTTTAACTGTATACACTGAAGCCAAAATCAACAGTCCAGACAGCACTCCACAGTACTTAACAGTAAGGGCTGGTTTGACTTCCTTCAGTTTGTCGATACAGATAGACAGACACAGAGAACTCTCTAGTACTTTACATTTGATATTTTCTACATTTCAAAATACAGTTACCACAACAGACATGACAGGAACTACTTTATTTACATTGAGGAAAACTACCATCCAACATACCATGTTTTAGATATATATCTACAGGAAGGAAGCATGTTTTTCCAAGTCATGTTGATACCACACACTCAGAAACACCACACGTGGAGGGGACGACAAGGCGGATTAACACGCTGTCCTTTGTATGATATAGTAATTCATCTTGACACATCCTAATTGGGTCCCTCCTGCCTCAAATCATGACCCAATTAAGGATTCCAATCGTACAACTCGCCCGGTTTGGATATTTACAAAGGATGAATTCACCTGTCTCCGTATGACTAATGCAACTACCTCCATCGTGAAAGCATAGTGGAACCCATGTGGGCGAAAAAGTGCCCCAGAAAATACTGTACTTCCAAAGGAAAAGAATAAAAAGACAGGCGTTGAGTTTTTTATTATCCAGGTGTGTTACAAATCACCCTTCTCAGGAAAGAAAGTGTGATACGTGTGCTGTTTTATAAACCTTTCATAGCTTGCCTGTGTTCCCATTTTTCTTCTAGGTGTGCAAAAAATCACACTTCTCATAGTAATTTTAGGTGAGTGATGGTGTGGGATTGCACTCCTACACCTCAGAAATCAAGACCTGAATACCCTCGGATTGTAATTCCAAGAAAAGGAGATGTAATGTAATAGAGTCCCCCCTACGAAAACCTGCTGGCAGAACTGCTCAATATCTTGAGTTATAAACGTTAATTAAGACACTTTGGGTAGAGGGACATCAGTCGCACTGTTGTAGAATACATACAGGACATGCGTACATGGGCTTCATGATAAATTGTATATTATTTTGAGCAATCAATAACTGAATAGGACCAGCAAGCGAAAGAAATTATTAATAGTGAGCAGAGTGTTCTTTTGTAATACACTGTAATCTGGATTGTGGCTCCAGTTGCCTAGCAACTGATTCACAGCCTGGCAAGTTGGAACCTCCAGGGTGGATGAAGCCTACCAGCTTGGAAATGCTACAAAGGATATCAGATCAAAAATTCTAGATGAAAAATGCCAAGAATGGTGTAGGTTGGTTGGAGGTTTAAATTTGCAAAAGATTCAATTTCAAACACGCAAATGCGTCAAATGGCAATTTGAGGAGGGGGCGCTCTTCCACAAGACTGAGGAGGACTCCAGGCTGCATCAAAGGTTGATAATCATAGTCGCATGAGTAGAAAGAGGTGAATTAGTTATCCAAAGGGGGGATGTAAGTTCATAGCGAGGTACATATGTTATCATGATAGAACCGACTGATGTTTTCCCAAAGCACTTATTAATGCATATCTTACTCATTTTTGAATTGACACTAAACAGACTTAATTGTAAGAAAACTAAAAGGAGGCAACTGGTTGGGTGCAGTAGTACTGTATCACCAGCCGCATGAAAGAACAAAGGCGTATGAACAATGACTGAAGATGACCGTAATCAGGAATCTAGAATCTTTGGGACAAATATCTAGATTTTTCATATTCAGGAGATAACAGAGCCTGATATTGCGATCAGCATCCTAACGAGGGCTGTACACACATTTTGATGTTAATAAATTAAAAATGATGTCAAACAATCTGACGGCATTAGAATCAGCCTGGAAAAGCCAAAAGGAAGGAAAAAATGTTTCAAAGTTGAAATGTTACTTGTTAAAATGATTGGATTTGTTATTATGGCAGAGTAGCATGACACTCCCAGGTTTGCTCCTACTGCAACTCATGGGAAGTAAGATTATTGGGGCAAAGTTAGATGGTTAAAATGGCAATGCAGTTTGTTCTTCTTATTGAAATGGGATGACACCGAGGGAAATGAGATCGTATGTCTTGGCTGACCTCTCAGTAAATTGCAGTATACATGCAACGCAGGACAGTCTGCTGACTGCGGTGTTTGTGCTGAGGAATTGAACCTGGAAGGGAAATCCCTCTGTAAAAAGACTTCTGGGAGTTTCAAAATCAAGGAGGGAGATAGCACTTGGTAAAGATTCTATCGCAATTTATTGGGTCTATTTAGCTACAACCTCAGCAGTGGAAATGCTTGAAGAATTTTCATGCATTTTTATGTGAGATTCAGGAGATAAATGTGGGATTCACACGATCCTGCACCTTAGTGCAAACACAGGTGCTGAGACTGAATTACTTTAGTTGCTTGCTTTTGGTTCTAATCTTTTCATGTCTGATTCTGTTACTCTTTCAAGTTTCTTCCAGGGCTCACTTTAGTGCAAGAAAATTGAACACCACTGCCTAAAACAACCACAAGATTAAATTTAAAGAGGCTCATTGGGTTGTTTTGTGAAATTCACTAACTCTTCCAAAACCGATCAAGTTTCCTTCAGATACTAATGACAAATGGTCAAACTATAGAGGATCCCAATGTTTTACATACAGTGGAACATAAATGAGTGAGTAGTTAATGACTTAATTTGGTTTTTGAAATTTTGTGACCTTTTCATATTAGTACTATATTCACATGCACCCGAATGAGTACAAGTAACAATACAAAATTCAAAAATTTTGACAGTGTTTGGAATTAATGGATGTGAAACTTGACTAATTATGCTAATTGTAAGTATTGTCATAAGTTTAAACCCTTCAAAGTCACCACAATCTTTACTGATATCAACTCAATGAGCCCCTTTAAATTACTGTACATTGTTACAAAAATGACTATGCACAAATGCCAGCCAACTAGCACTGCACATGGTAGTAAAACATATTCAAACCACAAGATCTCCAAGTATTGCTTTGGGTTGTGCCACAGAAATACCATCAAATGATCAAAATCTATGCTAACCCCTTTTCCAGGTTATGTCTACAGTGAGTACAAACTATCTGAAGTACTTTGGTTTGTGTTAACATGTATCACAGAGGAAGTAAAGTTTGTAAACCACAGCACAAGGGAAGGAAATACGGTAGTTTGGATGTAACCTGAGCGACCATAATACCGATAACAGCAGGAACTTCGAATGAGCTTGATGGTTTGTTGAATTGGTAGCCACCCAACTGAATGAAGGTGAAGGTCATGTAATAATGTACTCCAAAATGCTAAACTTGATGGCCTCACTCTTGGTGATGTGAAATGACACATCACATTACTGTAGATCATAAATTATGAGTTTAAAACCAGCTACATAGCTACTGTTCAGCACTTCACATGACATACAATGCACTTTAAAATTTGTTTCAAAGTTCTGCTTAATTAAGTCATTCTCTTATCAAGAGAGGGAGAGCAACTACTGAGTAGAATGATTACTATGGCAACCTCGACACGTCTAGACGATCGAGGAGCATTTTTATGGATGTGCAGCATCTGCTGTGTGTAGAAATTGGGTTTGATAAAATGCTAAACCACTTAATCTGCTTTAAACCAAAATGTTCAACATACACTGAGCCAACTGAGGTCCAGAACAAATTTAGACTTATTTAAAGATGTTAAGAACTAGGAAGAGTATTTTGTAGGAAGTGGCTGCTATAATTTACTTTAATAAGTCTAGCGTTTGCCACCGGTCCAACATTCGAAAGGTTTATCATCCGCAAACCATACAGTCCATCCAGACACCCGGGTGTCTGGGTAAAACGAAAGTATAACTTCCACTAGGCTACGAGTTTGCCTTAAAGTCATAATATGACGGTTTGGCTTTACCCATATAAATATAACAAAATGTATCTTTCATACCATGGCATGAAGTGATGAAATGTCACTAGTTAGGCATTTATTTTGTCACAAGTACGATTTACATGTACGTTCTTCAAATCTGTGTAACAGATTCACAACTGGGTTCCTGGCGTCATCAGTTTGGGCACTGTACAAAGTACCTGAGTAACCAGCTAGTGCCAGCAAGTATGTACACAGCAGTATTACAGTATCTACAGTACCTGTACTCTAGGTCTTGTAGACTTGAAAGCTGAATAACTTTCTGAGATATTAATTTCCTCACTACTGTGTGGCTGTTTTCAGTATTCACATTGATGTTCCAAGGATTGACAAAGGTGCTGCATATGGTGACATTACAGCCTTACAGCGAAAAATCATTGATACCTGTAGTATAAAAGGTTCCTAACTGAAATAGGTGAAAATATAAAAGACTTTGTGGTCAAAGTGATTAGAATTCATTTGTGTTATTCTTTACTTTGTCATTTAAAGGGAAAATGCAATCATCCCAAATTTGTACTAGTATAGTCCCCTATCCTAATTCATGGATGGCTCTGTTGCATGAAGCGACAATATTTTTGTCACTGGATTGCTGAATTTATGCAAATTATTCCTTTACTTTGACTACACGATAGTATGAAATATCCTGAAAGATACTTGCTAAGATATAAAAGAGGTATTTTGAAATATTTAGCTGATGCTTCCAAATAATGTTGGGGTGACTGCTTACTCCCTTTAAACAGATTTCTACTGGCAATGCAGGATGCATTGTTTTTTAACAAAGCTACTCATGACTCTGTGACTTTATGACTGTTATTTACCTTGCCATACGATTACAACACATGATTTATACCTGTCATCTTGATGTTAAAACTTCAAGGCTTTGTCTAATGCACTCCTTAATGGGATCATTCTCCTCGCTAACATCCGTGTAGCGCCACTGTGCGTATGATTGTGAGGCGATCAATAAATTGAAACACCATCCTGATCGTGTAGCAACTGCCCGAGTTGAAACAAATTTGATTAGATAGACTGAATCTTCTCTGCACAGTATGAGAGAGTTATTAATATTTTAGAGTAAATCATCGTTAAGGTTGAGAACTTTTGATCGGCACAGTGCGGGTCATCAAGCACATTTGATGGATCTGCCAGATGGTTCACTGAGTTGCATCGTTCAATTAATTCTTAATAATAATAATAAATTCATAATAATAATAATAAATTCATGCCAACAATGTAGATCTCATAAACTGTAAAATAGGCTTGTTTTTTTTTTTTTTTCTTCTTACAATGCATGATAAGATTAGATAGATTCACATTGGAAAAGGAGGATTGTGAATCGAGGATTAGGGAACTAGCAAGCAAGCCAGTAATATGCATTAAGTGTGTAAATTTGCACACTGTGTGAATTGCCTCTGTCCTGTGATCCTCACAGTGAGAATACACATCATTACTCTCAGTGTAACATTACAGATGTGGCAACGACAAAGTCGTTGCTTGCTCATTCAAAATTCAGCGACTCCTTGGCATGAGTCTCCTTGAACTCAACCACTGTCCAATGTTGCCAGAAGATATGGACCCACTAATAGCTAACAGGGTTTCTAGCCAGTTTATTCCTCACATCGTGCAGATCAAGTTAATTCATGCCACAGCAATCGCCACTTTGACAATGCAGCAAAGTGGCCTGCCGTACCAGTCACCTGGTTGCTATGCAATTAACTACGACGTTTCACACAGTTCTATTGTGCAAAGTGACCTTGAAAATGCTACAGTTGCCCAGCTTACGCAATTGCGCCGTCAAATTTTCAAACGATGATATCTTCGCCCCTGTGCATTCGATAACGCTAATGTTTTCACAGCACATACTCTGTACACTCCCCAACTCCCCTTCCAAATTTTGCAACCATACACGATCATCCGGCAGAGATAACGATGATTTTAGCTTTTGACCACGCCTTCAAACAACCTTCAGTAAAACATGTCAGGGAACCGCATCACCACTCCGTCAATCTCCAAAGCTACTCCATGTCAATCATGAAACTTGTTTCCATATACGGTTATAATCTCCCCTTTTTCGAAAGACATTTTAGTGATATTTACATACTAAACAACTCCCATCACTTTCACTTGCCTTCGCAGTTGGTTGCTCTATAAAAGCCACGCCAACTCTTGTTTCATCATATGATAATAACATGTAATGACATCACACGATGTCGAAATCCTGAACAAGTCCAAACTAGTTTACAGTATTACATTGTGGGTAGCGTATGTCTTGCGTGTGGGCCTACGTATCAGTAGTATGTATACGTAGAAAAGAAACAGTGTAGGCCTAGCAACCAGAAAAAGATTTTAAAACTTGTCACGGAAGTGCATCACGTCACCTCTGTTATCATTTTTGTCATTTTCATGTGGAAAACTCAATTACCTTTGTGAATGAGAAGTATGATAACGTTCGAGATTTCCATTGCGGATATTTCCGACATTTCCTTCCACGACCAAGAGGGAAAATTTTTGCGAGTTTGTTGAGATGTGCAACCTTCGTTTGGATCAAATATTTGTGCGATTTATCTAACTTGCAACGATTATATTGGGCCATACTGTTGCATCATGTGTTCCCAATGTTCTGAGTGAGTTTTAAGAGACAATTTGGTGTAAATTGTGAGATTCAAATGATTTAAAATGTTAAATTTTTGCTCTTTCTTGGTGAGCTCGAAGGACGATCTGCCATGTGCGTTGCAAAGGTTACGTAATCCAATTACCTTGACGTTAGCAACGGTACGAAATGGGCATAGCAACCCGGTGACTGGTACAATGAGCTCGTATGGCCCCTTGTAGACTCTTGTCAGGCGTACATGGGCCGCTAAGACCAATCACATCAATGTTTAGGTTTACAAGTTTCGTTTGTATTCAACTGTATTCAATAATAATTGAATTGTAATTAAATTGGAATATTCACTGCAATGTTCACTTAAAATTACGAAGGTCTTTCCAAGCACAGCAAGCTGTTACCCAAATCCGCTCTCTTATTTTTCAAACCCAGGCACTCAATTTTCAAACCAGACGAGGAAAAGAAAAATAAAGTTCAGGTGTGCAGCTCACCTGTTTTGCACAGCCTTTGTGATCGTGCAACAAAATTGTGGAACACACTCACTGACATCTCAAAAGCTTCCCCCTCATTGTCAACTTTTAAAAAGAACATGGTTCAAGATATTATTTCTTCCTACTAGTTACAGGTTTTATGGTCAGTTGACTGGTTCATTCATCTTTATACTTTTTGTACTTGTTTATCTACTTATAATTATTCCTTATGCTATGTTTATGTATGTTTGTGTACTTTTTATGCAAGTATATGTATGAATATGTACACATGTAAATGGTATGTGCTATGCACATGTGCAGGTATGTATGTATAGATACATTTTTTTCTTATCTTAAATTGTATTTCTTTTTTTTTTCTATTTGCTTCTGTGCTCAAGTATTTACAGTACTATCTATTACATCATAATCTACTTGTTCAGTGAGTATGCCACTCTGTCAAGCCATCCTAGCTTTATGGAACACTTCCCATCACAATTGTCCTACATGTATATATTAGCTCTTCTTTTCATTGTAGTATGTTTATTGCACAAGTTGTGATAAAACAAATAAACAAATCAAACGAAACCTGCATCAGCTAATCTATGTATAGGTTCAACTAAACCTGTATCAACATTACCTCCATCTGGCTTTAACAGATCTTCCCTTCTTTTTCATCCTGAATGAGGCCTATGAAGTGGCGAATGATAACCGTTAACCAGTAATTACAGCTGGCATTTACTTCCCAATTCCAGACATGGCGAGGCTACATGATTTAATGCCCTTGAGAGACGGAATGAACTTCAAATGGAGGGCTCGGTGTTTACTTATGTCTCTATCTGCGGGACACCTCATCACAATGCAACATATGTAATGTGGGTAATGTAGGACGGATTCATGATTTGCAGAAAAAGTCACTGATAATCTCCAACACTACGACGAATTACGAACGTCAACCTTTCCGATGTTCATCGGATAGTACTGCTCACTGTAAATGTACCAGTTCTGCGACAAATTTTGAAGAGTACATGCAGCACAAGCACAGTCTTGGTCCATGTTATCCTCACAGAGGGAGACTCAATACTGCATGAAAGTACTTATGGAGATGTTTACTACTAGACAAACCATTGGCAAGGGGTATTTTTTTTTTGGTAACAGAAGTTTTATTTAAGAGTCCTCAAAAAGCCTGATTACTGCTTTAAGGAAATCATCCAGACAGGTCTACTTAGAAAGCATTAATTCCTGATACCCAGAACAGACTGTAGGTTAAAGACCTCAAGATTGTTTGCAGTCCCCCCCCTGTCAGGCCTAACAACTAATACTAACAGACTAACTGTTCCTGCATAAAGTCAGTCAGGGCTCCACACCAATGTACATACAATGAAGAAGCACAATGAATGGTAACCAGTTGCTAGGGAAATGTGCTAAATCTGTGATTGCTTCTTTACAACGCAGACATCTAATCGCAGTTTCTCCCTTGTTTCCTGCTATTCTAATTGGATGAAATTAACGACCTGCCGTAGGAGGCTGTTGACAATATACTTGACCTACAAATGTTAGTGATCATGTCAGGAGGTGGGTTTGATACGATGATACAAGGATGAGGTTACCAGTTGAGAGGGAATTCTTGTAACCATGGATTACAGTCTCTTTTACCCTTTTCGCAAAGTGGAAACTGCACAACGCTGAAGATTGCTGCACAAAACATTTGAATGAACTTAGTAACTCCTGTTGTAACTTGAAAATCAATGTTCGCTTTCTGCCTTGAGATTTTTGCAGTTGAATTTTTGAGCAGAACTTAACCAAAGGGAACAGCAATAACAATGGTGTAATTTTACATGGACATTAGTGAAGAACAGAAGTATATGTACAGTATTCTGCAGTATACAGCTCTGTGTACAGTATAAATATGACATATCTCCAGGCACAACTACATGTACTGTTCATGTCTGTCAACACAACAGGGACATGTTTCAAAGTAAAGGCAACTACAGATGTCATTCCAGAAGAGAATAACTTTCCAACTGTAAACATGAACTACCCTTAGGAGATCAAAAAGGTCAAAGTTGTATCAATATTTTGGAAAAAAAGTGGGAACATACTGCACTCTACAATCCATCGCCACAAAACTATCAGATTATTGGCAAACTATATCTGCTACTGTACAGTATGCAAATTGGGCTACTGGGTAGTGAAGGCAAGATTACACAGTCAGTGGGTTGTAAGTGTACAAGGTCTACACGTCCAAGTGAATTGGAAAAATACAAGTCAGGGACAGAGTAAAGAAGACAAAAGTTCCTTTGAATCAATCAATGATGCTTCACTGTATAACTGTTAACTGAGACTGATTCAGCTGGCTTGTGAAACAGAATATACTTCATATTCAAGCTTATCTGTAAATAAAAAAGAATGCCATTATTGGCATGGTGAGTTTGACAAAAATGGGAATTAACAGCCACTAGTCACTGCAGGATTCATCACTCAAGTCACTTGTGACTGGATACTTTAAAAAAGAAAAAAAAAAAAACCCATTTGCCTTAAAATTCGTGACGGGAAAGGAAAGTGGCAGACATAACAAAAATATAATACTGTACTTGCAGTCATGCGAACAATGTATGTCAATTATGAAGTTACAAACAGCCAAACAGGAAAGCATACGGAGACCAGTAGCAAACACTGGGAGAAGTGGTAGCATGGAGTGAAGGGGGGGCAAGTTGTCTAACATGAAAACAATTTGGGGAAATCAGCAACATATGTCCTTTTTCCATAGATTTCCAAAAATGTTATCATCAATTGAGTAAGAAATTGGGAGATATTACTCATGAATGCATAATTTTTATTTTCATGCAAAGAGTTCCCCCTGATTTTGTCACAGGTCTCACTACGGCATGAACCATGCTGTCTCTGCTTAGCAGAGTGAATCTGTCAATCTTGTATCAAACCGGGAGTTATCATCAGATCAGTGCGGTGTTGTGTGACAATACAACCATGGAGCTATTACAGAGATAGCTCCATGATAAACAAACACTGACAGGCATTTTTTTTTTTACCTGAAACTGTAACCATATAGTACATAATCAAGTTCAGAAAACTTTTAGAGTTAACTTAATGACAATACAAAGGTATTGTAGCTGATATGATGTTAAAGGTGAGAAACACAAATATGCATTAACAGCAATAACGTGCAAGCTTCTTTTCTTCGAAGTCCACTCTGAAAAAGTTGCATAGCCTGTTAACACGAGACGTCACTGTAGATATTAACAACACACAGAACAGCAATATACTTGAATATGAGTTGAATTGGTTAAGTTTTCAGAGGAATTCCGAAGGTCTGAGTACAAGCTGCAACAGTAATTCTATTAATGATGTCTTGTTTGTATCCTCCACACGTTTGTTCTCAGCATGAGCGCTTGCAACTTTGAACTGGCATACTGTCCAAAAAGAAATGCTACTCAAACATCATTGACATTTAGTTAAAACCCCTAATGATCAACAGGCGTGTGTATTGTTAGAACTGTCTCTGGGTTTTCGTGTTGCACTGATTACCTGTACACGGTGTCGGCCGATACTTGAGCTTGGCAAGCCTTGCCCTATACTACTGCATAGGTTTCACTTTGACGTTGCTTCTCTGTGACAGAGGGGACAGAATTGAGGGAAACATGAGGTGGAGGTAAATTTTGACTACTGTGCACAAATGCCATTCTGAATACCCCAGGTACTGAAAGGTCTTCAAAATTTTTCAACGAGTACATGTTTCACCAGGCAAGTTGAAAAAAAAACATACTAAAAAAATAGGATTTCTTGGAGATACACTGTAGGCCGATTCTGGGCAATTCCACAGCACTTGAAAGTGTCTGCAGCTATAAGGTGTTCATTAGTGTATAAATGCATTAACACTTGCACATAGACATCACACTACCTGTGCGGTATGGACTATGGGGTGTACCGTAGGCTTTGGCTTCACCCTTGCTGAAGACAAAAACCACCTGTGATAGACATACACAGAGAAAATCATTTTATTTTTGCCATGTGTAACTTTATTAGTATTAATTCTGTTTCAGGTGGGACTTAATAATACCAAAGGTGAACATGAAATAATTAAAGAACATTTGTAATTAGTATACAGTTTTACTTTCAGCACAGAGAGTACAATTTAAAAGGGTCGTGTTAAAGAACGTGACAGATGCATAATTTTTGTGACGAATGTACCCCATCAGATTATTTTACTAGAATCAGCAGTTTCTGTTAATAGTAACACAGATTTTGACAAGTTGGCCCATACAATTTGCAATTGGTTTAAGCAAGTTTCAATTTAGAGACAAAAAATTAAGTTGAAAGAATGTCCTGTTAAAGAATGTGACCAATGTACTGACCTTTAGTGACAGACATACACCATCAGAATATTTTCTTAGAACCACCAATTTCTGCTGACAGTCATGAACAGTTTTTGATAAGTTGAAACAACCAAGGGTCAATCAACAAAAGACAGTACAGTCTAAAGGGGTCTTGTTTAAGAATACAGTACAACTGAAGCACAAATTGTTATGCACATCAGATTACTGTATTAGAACCAGCAGTTTCTGCTTTAACACTAATACGATTTTTGACAAGTTTGCAAGAGACAAGAACACAAGCAATCTGAATTTAGGGGTGTTGTTTTCTTGCTTGATGGGGGACAGGGGAAGAGTCCCCAACATGGGGGCACAATTAGACAATGAAAAGAGGTGTTTCTGTTACAATTGTAGAGTTAATGTTTGCACTCATGTTTTTCACCTCTAGCGCCACCTGCTGCCCTCGCTCCAGCATGCATGCCAGTCTGCATTCCACATTAAAAAAGTACGCCTAACGACAACATGCATTATGCTTTTTAAAACGTGTACAGTTGCAACTGTATATGAAACTGCATTTTAGTGAACTCTCCAGAGGTATTTCTGGAAGAATTAACATGCGCTGGAAACAAATGTTTGGATTAAACAGCCTGCTGGTTCCAGTTACACTTCACTGTAGACGTGAAATTGTACAGCAGCTTTAAGTTCTTACCATTCTCTTCCTGTGCAAAGTCACCAAAACTAATACCCCATGCTCCTTAAAGGCTCTATTGTAAGTATATTCAGTCTGAAAAAGCTGGATTTGCAATGCCAAGCAACTGCACATTGTCAACAAAATTAAAAAAATGTAAACAGTAAATTCCAACAGTCACGAATCAAGAAACGATATGGTATATGCAACAATCAGGCGTAAAAAAAAAAAAAAACAAATGTCACTTTTGAAAAAAAAAACATGTTTGTTTGTTGAAAAATTTATTCATGGTACAGTATTTGAAAGCAGATTGTGCTAAAATTGTAGGCCATGAATTGCTGTGACACATGTACGTGACAGACGTACAGATTTTTGTACCTCTGTTACAGGATTTCCTGAATAACTATTAGCTGTGCTATCTATGCAATTTTATGAGATAATTGTCCCCATTAGTCTCCTAGTAATTAATATCCAGTAACTTAAGAAAGAAGGTTTTTTCTTTTACAACAAAAAATAACATGTTTTTTGTAATAGTTGAGCCATGAAAACTTGTAATAGGGGTAAAACAGAATAAAAATTCAAAACCTCTCCTAAAAAGCTTTTAAAATATTCCATGACAGCATGAATTTAAAAATTAAATTACAAACAGTACTTTTTTGTCACTGACTAGTCATGCTGACTACTAGTGGTATCTCAATTAATTGAGGTTGTTCCATTTTTCAAATACAAAAAAAGTGTCCCAGTCGATGAGACAAATCTCCCAATTTTTTGAAAATGAATATAGGCCTGGCGGTTCATTCTGTGGGCATGATTTTTTTTTTGCATACATTTTCAGTAAAAATAAATGTACCTTAAAGGGAAATAAGGCATTTGTTTCACAAAAAAACATCCATATTTTTTAAACCAATGTTTGTGGATGTAGAATGATAGATTATTCAAAATAAGAAAGACAGTAGCCTTCTTTTCAAGAAATGAGCTCCTCACAGACAGAAATTCACTTATTTGTAACTCAACACTAATTTGTTCACCCAAACAATTCAAAATTCAAATGATGCATCTTCCGTTACTCATCACATGCATAATGTTTTGAGAAGATGAAGCTTTGGTAGATGTTTATTGATGAGACTGAATGGTTTAACAATGATTACTGCTGTTTTCATTTGTATGTCATGTCGGTGTATTCTAAACGCCCTATTTCCCTTTAATACCATAAAGACCATAAATTGAGCACTTACCTTTGGTGACATGGCCTACACTACCCCCACCTCTCCCAAAAGAATAGATAGGGGGACTCATCCAAATATCAGTCTCCATGGTTATGTCCCACTGTCTGCTTAGAAAAATATGGCATCCATACAGCTATTAAAATAAGTAAATGTGCAAAACCTTTCTCCAGGGTATATATTTTATATGTTGTTTCACACTGAGAAAATTACTGCCTATCAAAATCCCTTAACTGTTGGAATGGAAAAAGTCTTTCCTGATCTTGTATGTTGTAAACAATGATGACTCATCTGCATTAATAGTATCGAAGGTGGAAATTTTACTGATAACATGGTTTCTGCCGTGGCTAAAATAGCCGAGACAAAGGCAGCTGAGAATTCTCAGGCCATCCATAGAAATTTTTTGGACATGGAAAAAAGACGTTCGAATGCTATTGTTTTTGGTGTCATAGAATCTAACAGTGAAGATGTAGAAGTTAGAAACATGCTGCATGATACTAAGACTATCTCCAAACTTTTTGAGAAATTAGATGTGAATGTTAAGCCTACTCCCATGTTTAGAATTGGAACTGCAAAGGAAAGACTGCAAGCTCAGAGCTCCTTGGAAAAACCTAGGCCTCTGAAGCTTGTTTTCAAACAGGAATGGGAGAAGAGGGAGGTTATGAGTAAATTTATCGATTGTAAGAAAGCTAAATCAATTCATGTTGCAAACTTATTCATTGGGCATGACAAAGGTAAGTGGGAACAAGAAGAATACAACAGACTGAAGACTTAGTTAATTACTAGACGTGAGAATGGCGAACATGATCTTGTCATTAGGGATCTTCAGAATGTTAGCCATTTTCGTCGGCAACAGAGTCAACAGGCCCTTGAGTGTCGGTAGTTGTGCGGTTGGGGACTTAATCAAGTGCAGTTTCAATTTTGTTCCTATTAAGTTTTTGTACACAAATTGTGACTCACTTCCAAATAAGTGGAACTTAAGATTTACAAGGCTGAGCATAATGTTAATGTCGTTGCTTTGACTGAATGTATTCCAAAATCTATTCAGCATGACATTCCCAAAAAGAGGGAATTGATTACTTCCTTGCAGTTGGAGGATTTTGCTTTGTTCCACAATTGGGATAATAACAGTCGTGGTGTTGCACTGTACATTCATACGAACTTGAAGGCTTCAATTATTCACACTGATCTCGATTTTTCTGAGGCGATTTTGGTAAAGATTGTTGTAGGTCACGGACATTCCTTATGCTTAGGTTGTATTTATAGGAGTCCGTCTAGTACAGATGATAACGACACAAGTCTTTCTGAAGTCTTGAGGAAAGCTGCTGATTCCTCCTTTACTGATTGTGTACTAATGGGTGATTTCAACTTTCAAAATATCAATTGGCATTCCTCTACAGCTTCTCATTAGGCTGACGGTGTTTTTGTCAATTCTGTTAAAGACAATTTCTTGCTTCAACATCAATTGTGTCCTACTAGACCTTGGAGGGGTCAACAGTCTTCCTTGCTGGATTTGATCTTTACCCAGGAGCAGGGTGCTCTAACTGACATTGAACAATTCCCTGGTTTGGGTAATAGTGGTCATGATATATTGATCTTTGGTACCAGATATGCTGGTGCCAGTGATAATCTGATGTCTGCTAGATATACTTACGGCAGGGGTGACTACGTCAGCATGGCACAGTTTCTCGATATTAATTGGAAAGTTCACTTGCAGAACGTGAATGTTGAGGAGGCTTGGGGCTTTTTTAAGTCTAGGATTGTTCAGGCTGTGAACCTATTTGTTCCTGTTTTTCGTTGTGGTAACAAGACCAGGCCGAAACCTGCCTGGATGACTAGTGATGCAATTAGAAAAGTTAGGGAGAAGCAAAAGGCCTGGAGGCAGTCCTTAAGATCTAAAGTCCCAGTGTGATTATAATAACTATGCACATTTGAGAAACCAAGCTAGGTGGTATACTAGAAAAGCTGTTCGTAACTTTGAACAGAAGATTGCTACAGAAGTTAAGGCCAATCCCAAGGTGTTTTGGCATTATGTCAAAAGCAAAACGTCTGTGAGATGCCCAGTTCAGACATTAGTAAGTCCTGACGCTGGGGAGCTTGTCGAAGATGCTGTCTGTAAAGCTGATGTTCTTAACCAGTTTTTTAGTAGTGTTTTCATTAATGAAGATCTGAGTTCTATGCCAGTTTTTGAGGATAAGTCGGGGTATGCCTCGGTCTCTGATGTTGTAATCCATAAAAATAGCATTTTGAAGAAATTGACTACTTTGAATATTTTCAAATCTCCAGGCCCTGATGGGCTTCATCCTTGGGTCTTGTTTAAAACTCGAGTTCTATGCCAGTTCTATGCCAGTTTTTGAGGATAAGTCTGGGTATGCCTCGGTCTCTGATGTTGTAATCCATAAAAATAGCATTTTGAAGAAACTTGACTACTTTGAATATTTTCAAATCTCCAGGCCCTGATGGGCTTCATCCTTGGGTCTGGTTTAAAACTCGAGTTCTATGCCAGTTCTATGCCAGTTTTTGAGGATAAGTCTGGGTATGCCTCGGTCTCTGAGGTTGTAATCCATAAAAATAGCATTTTGAAGAAATTGACTACTTTGAATATTTTCAAATCTCCAGGCCCTGATGGGCTTCATCCTTGGGTCTTGTTTAAAACTCGCCATTTTATCTCTGAGGCTTTTGGGAGTGATTTTCAACAAGTCTTTTAGGACTGCTTTTCTACCTTCCGATTGGAAATTAGGACACATTACTCCCCCGTTCAAGAAAGGTAAACATTTCGATCCGTCTATCTATTCGCCGGTCAGTTTGACCTCCGTTGTCTATCTGTAAGATTTGTGAATCTTTTGTGAAAGATAGAGTATTTCGGCACATGGTTCGTAATTATTTCCTTACCTCTGAACAGTTTTGTTACTGGCAGATCATGTGTTTCGCAGCTGATTGATACTTTTGGCGATTGGACAAGGTCACAAGATATCAACCGCAATGTTGATGTAATGTATACTGATTTCATGAAAGCTTTTGATAAAGTCCGCCACGAGAGATTACTGCTTAAGCTACGTAGTTACGGTATTAAAGGTGCTTTGTCTGAGTGGATTAAGTCCTTCCTTTCTGATCGCAAGCAACGTGTTTGTGTCGAGGGCCGTTTTTCTGGCTGGGTGGATATCACTAGTGGTATACCGCAAGGCAGTGTTTTGGGCCCCACTCTGTTTTTGGTCTATATCAATGACTCACTGGATGTTATTCCTCAGAGTAGTATAAAAATATTTGCTGATGACACTAAACTCTACAAAGAAATTGGTGGTGTGAAGGACTGTGACTTGTTACAGTCTGCTATTGACAAGGCTTTTGACTGTTCTGCGACTTGGTAACTTAGCTCCCATCCTGACAAATGTCATGTTCTGAGGTTGGGCGGTTCCGCCCTTAATTACGTTTACTCTATGAAGGACGTTACAGGTGTTAGTCATAGTCTTGAAGTAATTTCTTGTCAAAGAGATCTTGGTATATTGGTCGATGATGAGCTTTTTGTGATCATATTGGTGGTGTTGTTGCCAAGTCCAATGGTGTTTTGGGTATCATCAGAGGAACTTTTTGTTTTCTGGATAGGAATTTTTTATATATATCCAAGGTGCGTAACATTATTGAGTATGGCATTCCTGCTTGGTCACCTTTTCTTTTGAAGGATATTGACAACATTGAATCTGTACAGAGACGGGCAACCAGACTGATTCCTGGTTTTAGACACCTTAGCTATTCTGATAGGTTGCACAGGCTGAACTTGCCTTGTCTTACTTATAGGAGACTAAGAGGCGACATGATCTACATCTATAACTATTTTAATGGTGGCTTGGTTACCAATAATCAGCTTTTCCAGAGAGCAGTAGATTCCAATACAAGAGAACACCAGTTTCAAGTTCAGAAGCCTTGTTGTAGTAAGAATGTTAGGCAGAGATTCTTTACACAGCGTAATATTGGTGTTTAGAACTTGTTACCAGCATATGTCGTAAATGCACCATCATTGAACGGCTGACAAAGTCTGGCGAAGTAGGGATCTCTATTTTGATTACAGAGCCGATTTTTAGCTTCAAATTTTCTTTTCGAGGAAATGGCCTACTGGCCAACATCGTCATGGGTTGATGATGATGATGATGATGATGATGATGATGATGATGATGTATTATCAATGATGAGATATTGATAGGCTGGCCTGATTTTTAACAAAAATGATAAGTCGTCCTTCATAAATCCCACTTGTCTAAAATATATTTTGGTTGTCTGAACAAAAAAACAAAAAAACAAAACGAATGTAATGCACTTAGTGAACCACTTCCTGTAACAAAATGCACAGCCAAACTAGTACTGGGCTAGCAACTCATTGGCCTATACAAGCTTGTGTGAGGTATGAACTAAAATTAGTAGATCTGCGATGGGAATGAACTGCTTATGAGCCAAATGTACACTAGATTTTGTAGCCTATCGTAACGTATTAACTTAGTTGCGATAACAAACTTGCACTTATTTCCATGGCACTACCGTCATATGGTTTTCTGTGCTGTGACTGACTTAGACTTTACTTTCTTGCCTTGGTACTAACGTTAGTTCTAACTTACACTGTCTTAGTTATGGCGGACACTAACTCAACTGAAATTGTTTTGCCGACCACGGCAGATCGACTCTTAAAAGGTTGCCACGACAATGTTTTTGACGGTCTCGGCCATCTACTATATTTCTTATCATTCCGAAAACGTCTACAGTGGACTTAATGTTGCCAAGCGTTGTTGAGTCGACGTCAATTTTCGTTTCGCGAAACTCAATAGGCCGTGACTTCATAATCATTAACATGTCATAAGCCTACAAGTACAACAACATTCACAAGCAGTCTTCGTGCAACAGCGCTAAAAACAGCATAATCACCTTAAAGTGTACTAAAATATTCTTCTATGAATCAGCGGAAGAACCGCAAAGCTTTTTAACTTACAGTTTTAGAGCATTCTTCTGTAAAATGAAATTTCCAAACACATACGTTGTGCAGAGTTTCACGTTGGCAATCGTGACATCAATGTAGCACCAATGACTCCAAAGGCTCCTGTTCTTAGAGGGCGTTCGCGCAGTTCGACAAAGGTTCCTATAAGGTTACGGTAATAGGAATATAGATAAACGGTGCGAACCAAAGACAGTATAGCGCCGTTAGGCACCTTACGGCTCTATGCTGTCTTTGGTGCGAATTGAGGTTCGGTAATAAGTTGCAAAAAAACTACTTTCAGCTCCGAAGTCGAAGAAAGAGGAGAAGGGGAGAGAAGGGGGAAAGAATAAACGAAAGCTTATTTTTCTCTTAAATCCCGGTTCGGATAGAAACACTCATGAAGTTTCTCCAGTCAGGAGTAGCTTTAAGTCTAGTTTGGTAGAAAAAGGGATCAGGAGGGACAAATAAGTCCCCATCAAGGACCCTGAAAAAGAAATAATGCTACAAATATCAAACCCAGTCACAAAGCTTAAAGTACTTTTACAGTGCATTCTTAAAACCGTTAACAGTTTTTGCCATCACTAAATCCTCAGGCAACCCATTCCACTCATTCGCTACCCTCTGAGAAGAGTAACGACGAGTATTGATCCTACTTTGAACTTTCTGGAGTTTAAGACAATGACCTCTGGCAATTTTCCTGTTTGCAAACTTGATAAAGTCAGAAACGGATAAACTATCAAAACCATGAACAATCTTGTAAACTTGTATCAAATTTCCCCTTAATCTTGTCAGCTCAAGTGAAGTGAGATTTAAGAGACCTAACCTACTATTAGAAGGAATGCCCTTTACTAAGGCACTAATCAATCAACAGTAGCCCTGTGCTGGACTTAATCAAGTAAATCTTTATCTTACGAAAAAAATATTGATTCCAAGCCTGAACTGCATACCCTAAATGAGGCTTAACCCACTGCTCATAAAGCCTAACAACAATATGCTTAAGGAAACAAAAATTTCTCTAAATCATACCTAAGATCCTATTCCCTCTTTTAGCTGCTTCAACACACTGCTTAATGGTTGTGATTAAGAATCTGTGTAGACACCTCAGTCCCTCTCACCATAAACCTCTTAGAATACCTAGGATTATTATTAACGATATGCATTACCTTAGCATTTATCAATATCGAACAGCACTTGCCACTCCTGAGATCAAGCGCCAAAAACCTTGTCTAAATCCATTTGACAGCTCTTTGAATCACCTTCAGAGGAAACCTCAGGATACAGTTTAGTGTCATCAGCAAACTTCCTTATTGGCTCTACACACAATATCAGCATCAATGTCACTTAAAAAATCTACAAACAGAAGAGGACCCAACACATCTATCTCTTATGAGTTTGATTTCTATTACACAATGTTTAGTTTCATACATGCCCATTTGTAATCCTGATGATATTTTAAGTATAGCCTATAAACATTTTGTATAACTTCCATTTATATTTTACTATGTAGGCAGCTACCTAAATGGCACTATCATTAACTTTTATATTCTTTTTTTTTTTGTTCCCACATATGCCATACCTGAATTTAAGTTTGATATCCAAACACAATAAAAGCCAATTAAGATCATACATTATTTCCATGTTCTATACATCTATCCACTCTTCATTACCCCATTCCTGAAAGAGTATATAGCAAGGCATGTGGTATGTGACACACCTATCTTTAAAGTATGCATGAGAGAGGAGGAATGGGGAAGGGGGACGGGGACAGGGGGAAAGTTGAAGAGCCTGACGCCATCTTGGCATTTGGAATAAGAGGGGATGCATTGCACACATATGCTTTTCACATTTGGCCAATATTATTTCTCCAATCATCAATCTCTCTGTATGTTTACTCTTTTGTAACAATCTTGCAGATAAGCAAATTGTTTCATTGACTGTGAACCAGTGTTTGGGCTAAGGAATTGAACCTGGGAGGGAAATCCCTCTCTCAAAAAATTTTTGGAGGGATTTTTGAAATCAAGAAGGGAGTTGTCACTACGTGAAGATTCTGTCGCACTTTATTTTGTGTAAAGTGTTTGTAATTATGGGTATCATCTCAGCTGTGGAAAAGCGTGCAGGATTTCCCGCATAAGATTTTCTTCATACAGGATTCAGGAGACAGATGAGGGATATTGATGCAATCCCGTGACTTAGTGCTAAAACAGCTACATCAACCACATTATATTCAATTTATCAATTTATTCATCCTGAAAGAAACTGTAGATAAAACAAAGAGGACAAAATAATTGAATCTGAAATATCTATTCTCCTCTCTTATTATTATTATTATTACTGTGGCTAACAAAAACAGTTCCTGTAAATGACACCACTAGTAGTTCCTCTCTTAATATACACTGTACATCTAATTATAATGAATGGAGGTATGTACATAAGGGCACAAGATTCTTATGGAGTACACATTGTCGCAGGTGCTACACAGTTGCTATTTGAGTTGTATCGAAAATGATAAATATTAAAACCTAATTAAGTTCTCAATTTGCTAAAACCAGATTACATCAGACTCACCTATCGACTATTGCGAAAACTTATCTCCTTAAAAATTTCAAGAAATGTACGTGACACATACTGATGAGCATGACAAAAAAGTTGTATGATTAAAAACCAATTTCTTTAAGAACTTTTCTTAATAAAGGAAAAAAAATCACCTAGCCTAGGAAGAATGAAAACCAACATTGATTCAAACTTTGCTTTGTAGACCAATTGTAAAACCTGAGAAACTTTGTAACAATTGTAACAATGTGAAGTCAAGAAATACTAATAGGAGAACAGGCATTTGCGAAAAAGACCTTTTAATTCTTTTCTTTCTGGGGTTCCTCCAAACCAGCCAAAAACATTTATCATGAAAGGGTTACTGTGAGGGCCATCTGACTTGAAAGAAGAAATTTTGACCAAAAGAATCCCTTTTAATCAACTGACAACACAGTTCGAATTTCACATTTCCTCAAGGGCGGGATGAAAAATGTGACTTCCAATGAGCGGGGAGAGTTTGCAAAACACCTTCAATTGATGTCTCCTCCGAAGGGTTTGTGGGATACATGTTTATGGATCATCTGAAGAAAAGACTGCATGGAATTAGGTATGGCAAGTCCTTCTAACAACCGCCAATCTTTCACTTATTCGAATCATGATATACTTGCAAAACGGTGACAAGGGAACAGCCGAGGATAATTTGACAAAAGATCCGAACTTCGTGACGGTGAGACAATGATTCACTGATGGATGAAATCAACGATGCCTTTGATACTCTAGTCCATCTATTCCTCTTTGTTTCACATTTACTGTGTTTCACAAGAGAATTTTCTATTTATATTGTAATGTATGAGTGTGCATTCATTTTTCTAACGATTTGTATTGCTGATTGACTCACAATCATCATCAACATCATCATCATCATCATCATCAACATCATCATCATCAACATCATCATCATCATCATCATCATCATCATCATCATCATCATCATCATCATCATCATCATCTGTACCTTTCACAACAGCGAGCAACACCAATTTTGTCCCATAAAAGTTAATACAACTGATATTAAGGTTTTACCTTTATCATTGATGCCTTAAAGTGTAATTTTCTCTGTCATCAGCAGTGACTTGATTCTCCTTGTTACACCAAAGTCTTTTGTTTTACAACGACTCACCCATTCTCATCATAGCATGTTTGGAACTCACTGGTAACATTTTCAAGACTGCCCTCTATAAAGACTTATCTTGGCAAGATCCCCTTTCACAAGAATTATGTAAGGGCAGGAGAGGATGAATTAATCCAAATAGATCTGACAGCTGGCTTTACTGACAACGTAACACCAGTTCCAAGACAATGAGATGTCGACCACACCTCAAAAAAAAAAAATGTATTTGACACAAGAAGTAACAGCTTTCTTTTCCCAATACTTCACAGTATTCTCTGAGCACAAGTTTGTATGGAGGATAGAAGTTTGAAAAAGAGGGTTACAATGAAAGCATTAAAGAGCAAACTTTCCAAATGTTTACACCAGAACATGTTGGTGGATCTCCCAAGATTTCACTTGTATAAAAAGATCACTGGTGATTAGTACAAAAAAATAATAATAATAATAATGTGACACACCAGTAATTATTGGACTCTGTGTCTCATTAAAGTGACCACTTGTTGATCCCACAAATATGCCATAGAAACAGAATTCCTAGAAAGAACTTTAAAAAGCCTTGTTGACTTGCTTGTCGCAAAACTTCAGAATGCTTAAAAACTTTGCTTTTACAATGGGTAGAATATTCAGTGCAGGAATTTTTTCCTCTAAAAATTCATATCCATCATTTTCGTCTCTTTTTGGGGGTGCTTGTGTTTTTAAAAGCTTCACATGTTTGCATCGCTAAAGATGGAAGCAAGGCGCACACACAGATGATCCGCATGGAGGTTTTGAAATATCTGTCACCTTTAAACACACTGACATCCCGCCAGATCAGAATCAGGATACGAAAACAAAAATTGTACATGTTGTCCAAGCGGTCCATAGCAGTCACGAGAACCCGCGCCTACAGTTGCCTTCGACGATATGAAAATAATTCCAGTCTCAAAACAACCTCTGACAAGATAGATTTCTCTGGTTGTTTTAATGGTATTACTTCTAAAAATATTAAAAACTATAAAATAAATATCTCTTTGTTTTCACACACACCGAATTCCTCAAGAGAGCTACAAATGCTTATCATATGATTCAAACATTAAAAGTTAAGGGTGCAATACTAAAATACGAAAGATTTAATACTGAAACTTTTGGTATACTTTCAGGAGAGACTGGGAAAGGAGAAGAAATTTTTCTTTTTTCTAATAGAGATCTTCTGGAAGAAAAATAACAAAAACCTCCCACCAAATATGATGTTAGGCATACCATGACTGAAGTGTGATTTCTCTCCAGCTAGAAATCTGTCTATTTATCTTTTCAAGTCACATTTTTTCCTTTAACTTTTGGTCACATCTTAGAGGTCATTGCGAACCAGAGTTAGGTACACATGTATGTGCTGACTGGCAACATTGGCTGAAGAGTGGTCTAACAAATCTTTGCTTGAGTGTGAAAGTTTTAGAACTTTTATGACAAAACTCTTTCCACAGAATTGATATTTCACTCGCAAAACTTCACCAAGTTGTAACAAAAGAATATCCCAGTCCATTCAAAGACTCCTAAGCATTACTAGTTCCATTCTCCCATGTAATATTCATATCTGCTGACCAAAGGATTTGTTTGGAATGTCAGCTTTACACAAGAAAGCTATCACAAAGTGCGGTGGGGGAAGGGGCGAAGGGACTAGGAGTGGCACAACCAATTTTCACTGATCTTACGACAATCTGAGGTGTTGTGACTTCTACTAAGCAACCGATCTTAGCAACCGATGTTATCCACTTGTGTGTTGCACTTTTCCAAATTGTGGTACCCTGTGGTTCAAATACTCACATTATCACATCTGATTGTGCACTTGTTTCTCGACAAATGAGATAAAAGTTTGGAGGTAAATCCTTTTTGGAAAAAAAAAAAGGAGTTGTAAAATGCCTAGCAGCATTTTAACAAGCTAACATCTGGTTACACCGGTGACAATCTTCAAAACAAGTTTTTGAAGATGAAACAAGATGTAAGCTAGGCAAGGCAATTCAGGGAGTATCCGCCTGCAGTCTCCACAACAGGGTCGTGTAACTGGCACAAATTAAGACTAAACCAAAATTTTGCAATTTCTGATCTGAACTTCAAGGACCCAAAAGCAGATGAATTGTTAAGGATTCTTTTACACCCTTGATCCTTAGAGAGGCTAAGTAAAACATTATCAACTGGGTTGCTGTTCCTGTCCACTATTCCATCTTTCTTTTTGTTGGAAGAGAAAGAGGTATCTTTTGATAATAAACAGTGATAATTAAGATACCCGATTGAAAGATCAAGGTAGAAGTGGTCTTTTGATTTTCATTTCTTCAAAAAGTGAGATACGTTTCTCGTAGAAATCCAGTGAATGTTACTTCTCTACAATTTGGAGAAAATAAAACATGTCGTAAGAAATAAAATTTTCAAATTGATGACAAAAATAAGCACACTTCTGAATGAATGACAGAAAATTAAGAAGGTGAGAAGAGAACAAAACAAAAAAGAAAAGAAAAGAACTTAGTTCCTTATGATCGAATGGAGACAATCAATTATTAAATATACAGACTAAAATTGACACATTACAAATGTCAAACCAAGGTGAGGAGATAAAGAAATGTCAAAAGAAATGAATATCCAATGAGAAATAAATACTTAAAACAAAGGACAAAAAATACAAAAACAAGAAACCAGACATGTTTGGCCATGTTTGCAAGTAGCAACGTTTGTCCGTAATTAAAAATATTGTTATTCAAAAAAGTAGGACACTCAAAGTTACAATAAAACTATGTTTTGGTATATAAACAAATACTTTCAAAGCAATGTGTCACTGTTGATCTATTGTCTGTCTTATGACGAAGAAGAATATGTTATTTTAGTCCAGGTAGATGTCATATAGTCAGCAGTTAATGCTCATTACTCACACCACTTCCTAGAACGGAATGTATTTAATGATCTCACTACCATAAAAAATAAATGCCAGGTTTCGTAAAACATAGGCAGTTCCGATCATTTATTCATCAACTGTCACAGTTTTGTTTCCCTTACACTTTTGGTCTTTAGCAAATTGTGACAGAATTCACAATCTTAGGTCACTTTTGTGCAGTACTGAGGACCTTTGTTTTTCTGTTATTACCAAGAACAGATGGGGGTTAATACTTGTTTGCCATATGAGAGATATAAAGAGCAATAATTTTTACAGGAAAATTAAGTGATGTATAGCTTGCGGTTTTTCAACAACCTCAAATTCTTTGAGTTTTATGCCTGCATTCCTTTGATTGTCAAACATGCACAGGACAAAGAAATCGGTGGCAAAACCTAGCACCACCATAAAGAGACATAACTCCTTTCAGAAAGTTCCCTTCCTGAGGTAGTTCACACAATGGGCAACACAAAATAGCAAGTTGCACGCAACTTTCGTAGAAGCAACGCTGGGCGAGCTAACGGCGTTGTGTTCCGTACATGTCTAATACCAATAAGGATTAACCTCCATTGGAAAAACTTTTCAACTGATGACAAATTCATTGCAAGAGAATGATAGTACACTCCAATTAACCAAAACACAACTTTCCAATGAAAGGTGATATGCTCTTGCTGCTTTCATACTCTAGCTCAGAATCAGTGTAGCCTTAGACTTGACAAAAATGAAACCAACTTAAAATTGACAAAGGTATGCTACTGAAAAAAAATTTTGTGAGGGTTGAAGTAGACTGAATAAGTACTCCTTGAATATAATTCTGAATGTGATAATTGCTTAAACAGTACATAGGTAAGCGTTTCAGGAGAAAGTTTTACGGAGCCAATGACCAAATGCACATTGGTACTTACTATAACTTGGTTGTAACCACTGGTTACACAAACTCTCCTACTGCGACCATTTCTAATGAGTCATAAATTGCCAGATTGATCTCACAATTGACAGATTACTTGAGGTTGACAAGGAGATTAATACTCAGCTTGAGGTAAATGCCAACCAGAAAAAAAAAAAAAAAAGGTCAAGGGTTAATCTAAGAATCTAAGGCAGGATGACATCTTGGAGAACATAGAGAGAAGTCTTGAACACGTCATTTTCTGTGCGAGGTGATCAATGTTTGCTGGACAGGCAAGGAAGTTTACACAAAACATCGACACAGAATCCAACGACGAATTTGTTCAAGACTTTCATCATGGCTTAATCATTACTATCTTTCCATTTCTGTGGTAAATATCATGAACGATACATAAAAAGCAGTCTTATACCTGAAATTTATAATTTTTATGGTCAGAAACATTCATTCTGTGCTATCTCAAGTAATAGATCATACCAGATCAAGTCACATAGAACAGATTATATGCAGTGGTGGTTTGGATTCACGCTTCCTCGTCGGTGGCGGTGGGGGGGGGGTGGGGTTGAGACTCAAGTGGTGCACATCATCATGACCTTATGGAAAGGAAACTAAATCCTAGGGGCCAAGAGAAAGTGAGCATGACCCGGTGGAGAGAAATTGATATTCACCATAAATGACAATTATATGAATATCCCCTTGCACCCCCCCGGCAAAAAAAATGCTACCACCTGTGACAGTAAGGAAAACAAAGTCCTGTTCAACTCTCTGAATCATTAAATGTGCAATGTCATCATCATCTCTCATCATTGTTCTCTTTCATCATCTCTCTCTTGTCTTCTCTTGCAGAGATGAGAATAGTTTACACACAGATGACCAAACACAGATCAAGCCATTTTAAGACAACAATCAAAATTAAACCTGACTGTGACGAGCATTTCCTGAAACATTGCTGCTGCTGACAATGCCGCCAAATGAATGGCTCATCTACTGGTTCACTGGTGTCTCTTCTTTGTGACACAGTCAGGTTGTTCACAGACTTCACTCATACTGCAAATGTAAACTAAGGTATCACAACATGCACCATGACTGTCGGACGTAAATGACATGGCTAAGTTGCTGTCACTATGTGACATTTGTCAAAAACTCAAAAACATATTTCATTGAAAAATACAGACTCCACAGTTAGTATTTCAATGTAGTCATTAACACTGCTTCTTTATGTAAAAGTCAAAACGTGTTTTAAGTGCTAGCTACTCTTACAAATTCACTTTGTCAACTGCTTTCCCCATGTACTTGGTACCTGGTGCCAGCAAACTCCCCCCCCCCCCCAAACCATAGGGCAACCCAAACAAATACTTGCAAATTGACTCTTGTCTTCTAAGTTTTGGCAGAAGAGTCACAATTGCCCAGCTACTTTGTCCTGACTTTGTTTCTGGTTTTTTGCAACTGGTCTGAAATGTTTGTGGATATTGGTGCCCCAAGTACTGCTACATGGGTATGGCAACAACCACCTCTTTAATGTCCACCTCACCCTTATACAAACCTACCCCAGATATTGCCTCCCCATAAAGTGTTTATTATCAAAACTGTCCGAAAGGCGGGTCACACAAAACTAGCATGCAAGGAATACCACACTCTGAGGCGTCCCTTTGCAAGGATGAACAATCACAAAATGGATAGAAAGTGCTCATTTGTAACTGTCTTCTCGGTAAAAACTGAATTTTCTTAAGTGATAAATGCAGAACAAAGTGTGTTGGGAGTGCAGCTGACCCAAAGACCACAAAATCCTGTACCCAGAGAGAAAAAAAAGAAGCAGATACGGCCAAAGTTTACTTCTTAGCTCCGAGTCCAATCAGTGCTGTTAGAATCTTCTTCTTGGGAGTGTCTTCTTCGCTTTTGAAAAGAGGTGTCGTGTAGGATCGTCTGATTTGACATTCGCCTGATGAAAAACGACATGATGACCACGAGTGAAATATGGGAGAGAACATTGTATATTAAAGAAAGGCAAAAAAAAAAAACACAAAGACGTGCAAAAAAACATTGCATGACAGAAATTAAGGGGAGAAAAATATAGATAAAGTGCAAACAGGAATCAAGACAGTAAAGATTGAAGAAAATGAGATACGTGGCAGATCAAACGGGAAAGGAAAAAAAAAACAGCAGCAAAACATTGCATAACAGTAGTAAAGTAAAGGAGTAAAATAAAATAGATAAACAAAGAAATCTTTTAGAGTAAACAGAATGAAATAACAGATGAAAGAAAAGAGGAAAAATTAAGTTACTTCATATTTGGATACTGAATATTCATATATTTGATTTGTAATTAAGTTGTTTAAAATGTGCTCGTTCGTTAAACATACAACAGTCAATCCAAATACCTATGCATGATAATTGCTAACAAGTATCCTCCACCATCCAATATGCTTAGATCACGGCAATTGTTTCACTATCTTTCACATGTTAGTTTTTCATGATTTTGTAACAAAAAGTTTCAAGCACGTTATGGCAATCAAAGGCTGTTGACGAATGACAAAAGGGAAATTTAAATCAGACAAGTCTGGCTCACATTTGAGATAAAACCTGGCACACCACAAACATTAAGACAAGAGGGCAATCCACGGAGTTGCATATCTCATCATCATCACACAGACAAGCACACACACAAGCACACACACACACTGGTACAGACACGTTTTCATTTATACCACCCGACAGGACCCTCCTGTACCCATGGTCACTCTACCATGAGGTACCCCTGGGGTGTCGCTACTCATCCATTCCTAGCGTTTCCATGGCAACCATTCTCCCATGGGTGCACAGTACAATATATAGCTGCACTAGCCAAGTAACTACAATATCTCATCTTAACCCCTATAGGGCAATGAGATAAAAAGTCTGGCTAATGTACACCACACACCAACTTTTAAAGCTTCATACCTGATTTTTCTAGATGAGCAACCATTTTCCTTTCCTCCTCCAGAGCTTTCATCCAATTTTCCTTGTCACTTTTATTCCTGGACACAAAGGTCAATGACAGATTGTCGTCCTTGAGGTGTGAAAGTTTCCATGAGAATGACGGAATCTCTATCGAAAGATGAAGCAAAATAAACAACACTTGATGAAAGTAAAATCATTTCTCACAATAGTGATGGAAATGTAGTTTAAGCCAACAGATATCACTATTTTATACAAGATAACAGCTGAGAATTAGATTACGAAAAGTGTGGTGGAATTGCGATAGCTTAATTAGTATGCAAGGGTAGGCTAGTTACAACAACCACAGTGGAGAATGGTAGCCTACATACAGCTGCCATGACAGAGTGTGGTAAGGATAGGCACATCTGCCAATTTTAACATAGTAGGCTTACTTTGGTTCATCTGCAGAGGGGCTTAATGTTAACATAAACATGTTTCCATGAATGTGGTGAGGGGTGGGGAAAGAGGAAGCTGCAAATTACAGAAAAGTTAGATTTGATGGCAATTCAGACGTTCTTATTTTCCCCCCTTTGTACAGCGTTTTCAGAAGTATCTCATCCCTTTACACGAAATGTACAGGATCAGATATTGTAGTTGCTTTGGGACATTAAAATGTATTTTGGCTAAGTTGCAATAGCAACAGTTGCCATGGAAACATTATGTATGGTTGATGTATGAGACATGGAGGGTCTAACCTGGTATGGTACTTAAGGTGACCCTGAACCCCTCATTAGGGTAGGGGTCAAAATGCATGAAGGTGTGTGTGTGTGTGTGTATGTGTGTGTGCAAAAGAAAAATTGAAAGTTCGCGTCTACTCCTCCTAGATCTCAAAGCCGATGAGGGTCAAAGCTGGTAGATAGGCAACCCATGGTCTGAAGTTGGGTCTCCCATCAAAATTTCAGGTCAGAGCTCAAATGTCAGAGGTCACAGTTCAATTTCTAATCAGCAAAATGCTTTGAAAAAGTGTGTCATGATTTCCTTCTAGACAGTGATCTAATGAACTTCAAACTTGGTCGTTAGGTACCTGGGAATGATATGTAGGGTTCGCCTGATCGGTGACGTCATAGGTCAATAGGTCACATAATACAGTATGGTAGGTTCTGTTAGTACAAGGTGCAACATAACTTATTACATCTTTGCTTTTCTTACAATGTGAGTTAATATTTTCACCTATGCAACCATGTTTGAACTGAGTGATAATACCTAATACCAATGTCATTTTCCACGTTTTTTTTTTCCATGCAATGTCTTATTCCATGATAATGTCTAATAACAATGTCATTTTCCGTGCTTTTGGCAATGCCCATACTCAGTATGTTTTTACTTTTACATGTCCTGTATACACTAGCTAAGGAATTGAGTTACGTTGTTTACAGTACGATTTGTTGGGAAAAGAAATTGAGTAATGCAAATGATTGTGATGTGTTTCTTAGGACTATTACAAAACTCCCGGAGTGGTGGCACGCTGATCTGAGAAATGAAGAAAGTCAAAGGATTACTTTGACGCACACACGATCAACAGGGGAATATGTACTTTGACGGGCAGCGTGACTGCTGCATTTACACAAAACTTGCGCGTTATTAACACATCCATGGCCTAGTCTGTTGCACCTAGCTATGTGTACCTGTGTACTGCGTATAACGTTAAGCACTGGGTGTTCAATCAAACTCTCGATTTACTATAATACACACGTGTAAAAGAGCAAATGATTATGGTCAACAACAGGGATGAGATGCAACTCTGTGGATTCCCCTCATATTTTATTAACCTCAACTGATGTAACTGTGCTATTTATTTTGATTCTTCTTTTGTTTTGCTTTTTACCTTTAGACTCATCAAGACTTGAGGCCGTGTATTCCGTCATGTCGAGTCTTCCTTTGAATACAAAGCCGTTTCTTTTCAGCAAATCCTGTCACAACAAAGGAAGAGGGAACAAATATGACCTGATATGGTACATTTTACATTTATTGTTAAATTAATTGTTAAAGTAAACAAAGCATCTGTTGATGACACTCACACAAATACTATTCATTCTTGTGAAAATATCTGCATTACAAGTTGGCCCAAAGATGGTTGCTGAGCAGTTAACTTTGGAACCCACATCAAAACTATTCGTTTGCTTCTTTATGAAAGTGTGGCAACTTGATGGGTGTTCCTGTTCATGGCATCTGGACTTCCAAACGAGTTACGTGTTGCCTTAATTTGCATTCACTTCAAGGTTCAGACTCTTCTCACTGCTGCAAAACTGACAATCTCACCTTGCTCTCATTCAGAAATATCACGACGACATGTTGGGAAATAATCTATGACCACCTGACTTAACAAGATGATTACGTTTCAGGGTCCATATAGGACACCTTCATTTGCATAAATGAAGGGGGGGGAGTTAGAATGGTGTGAAACAGATCCACAAGGGAGGGGACAGTTTAGCTGTCAGTATAAGAAGTAAAGGTGATACCTTTTTACAGACTATGAGTTGATGATCAAAGAGGAAGAGCCTTCTGAGCACAAATTTTCTCCTATTTGTCATTCTGTGTACATCTCCTGAATGAATGAGCTTGGAGCTCCTGGCAAGTAGGTCTTCCCCCTGAGAACGGGAAAAATAGCACAATAAAAAGAAAATAATGGTGAACTGACCGAACCCCCTCCCATTCCCTCCCCCACAATATTCTCTTTCACTTATGACAGGTAGCTGATAAAATGGCAATGCCTTCAGAAAATTTTTCATTGTTTATTTTTTTTTTTTTAAATTTTTTTTTTTTTAAGTTTTCTGTACACTGAATCTCACTTACGACACAAACATGTAGGCACTGTATTACCAAACTTGGCTACATCTTGGAGCAGTTCAAATTTTTTTAACACAATCAAGAAAGCCAGGAATCATGAGGGATGTTTGCCATTACAAGCAACCTACTGAGAGCATGCATGGTAGCCTAGTTTCCTGGACCAAGCTCTTTGCCCAAGAATGGTGCCGGTTATTCAAAAGAAACAGCTTCTTGTTGAATGAGTAGAACGCTTTAATGAATGCTTCATTGAACAATGGGCACGATGCTATGTGCAGCTACCTCCCAATCTGCTATCGTTCTCTGCCACTCAGCCATCTTCTGGACGTTTTCCACCTGCCTCTTCTTCTCGTTGATGTCCAGAGCCGTCTCTCTCATCATCTGGAATGCATCCTGCAGTCTTCTGTGGTCGGGATGGACAGGTTTGGTGTATTTCAGGAGTTCGTTTAGTTGCAAAGGATATTTACAGATCTTTTGGACAGGAGTTAGTAGGAATCCATCTAGAGTTATCTTGATCATGTCTTGCTGTATACGACATTCCTCCAGAAAGTGTCGTATACGGGGCTTCTTGTAGAGCCCCTTGAGTTCTGAGAGGGCCAAAGGATAGTTATTACAATATTCACTGTAGAGTTGAAACTGTTCATGCTGAAATAGTTAGAGAAATGGAGAGAGAGAAAGAGTTTTTACTTGTAATGATTGAGAACATTTACGGACATATCTGACACTTAGCGGAAGTGGTTGGTGTCTTTCCTTCAGCATAATCTCTAGACTAACATGGGCACCTTTGTTTGTAAGCCACCGTAAACACAAACACATAATAAAGCAATACACAAATTTGGTTTTCTATTAAATATGGTCTTTCCACACCACACATGACAAACAACATAAACTGTAATTGGCCTTACTCTGAGTAAATATCTGTTACAACTTTTATTTTACTTTGATTTATTTAAAGGATACTTTTTCATTCATTTAATTAGAAAATTCAGAGAATACATCACTTTCTTTTCTTTCATTACCAATAAACGAACTTTGAGGACATTTCATCTTCATTTTAATTTCATTTACTTTCCAGGATACATTTCATCCTTATTTTTACAATTTCATTTTCTAAAATGTTGACCTCTGACAAGAAGATTCTTGCCTCTCACAATCTTTCTAATGACTTAAAATCATAAACTGTTTGCAATCGATTCTACCATGTCATTCTGTTTGCTAATAATGATCTTACTGTTTTCCTCCTGTCCCCCCACCCTCAACCCCTCCCTGTCACTCTGGTGCCAAGAGAGATGTCACAAACTTGTTTCAATCATACAATGCAAAGCTAGTAATAACATAACCTTTCGGCAGGACTTACATTTCTCAGGAAGCAGTCTCCAATTTCGCTGACATGAGGCATTTCCAAATCTATACACTTTTCGAGAGAGGCCAGGAATGATTGATGGAACCTGTAAATCTCTTCGATATTTCCGAAGATGACCGTGAGTTGCTGTTTGGTGAAAAGATCTTCCTTATTTCTGGCTTGACAGATGAAACCCTGCAATGGAAGGAGAAATAAGAAAAGAAACCTCATTAAATATTTTTCACTTTACATTTCACTTGTACACGAATTCTGTACATAAATTTTGAATGTCTTGTCTGACAAATGAAATAAACAACTTGTACACACACTAGTATACGTTGGTATACATGTGTGTAATATGCAATGTGCATGAGGCTCATCTGTGAACTAATCTATTTTTAGGGGTGCTCACAAATAAATATTTCATAAGCAATTGGTTAAATTTTAAACAGCAGTTGCATGTGATTAATATCAAAGAAATAAATTTTTCAGGTATTTCCTTGAGAATCAAGTATATACCTTAGTACGCTTAATCATTAGCATTCGTTAGTGAGGAAGAAATAACTGTCTGCGTCATAGTTTCATTGTTCGTACCAGTATTGCGTTGCAAACTGCATGGACATAACTAACAGTGCAGTGAAATAAGTTTTCCAATGCTGCTCGCTGTAATTGCAGCCAAAATGCTGCTTTAAACTATTTCAAGGTACCCAAAGATCATTTTGAAAGGAGCTACAAATAATATTGGCAGCCTCAAAGATTTATTTTAACGTGAGTCAGTCTTATACATAGCATAGTTTAAACTGGAAGTACTGTTCCCACAGCCATGTGAAAGCAGCCTTCACACTTGTTAATCAATTGAGTTAAATGGAGTGTTGTGTATGTATATGAAGTATGGAGCTCCCTTGTTAAAGAAGAAAAGGTTAATTAACCACATTAATCTGGAAGTGAAAGGGGATATCACACCTAATATCAATTAACAAAATTTATTTAAACAGACAAAGGGTCGGGTCTGCTTCGACAGGAAATTTGATTAATGGTAATGAAATATCAAGGTCCCCTGCCAAAGTTAGGAGTTGGTTTATACATGCATATGATCAAACGAATGTCACAGTGGGCCTTGCCAGTGTATTTCTGTAAGATGAAAGTACGAAAAGATTCTTTGGAGTGTTTCAAAGGAGCAGGCAGACAGGAAACAGACAGGAAAAAAAAAAATGTGGCAGAGATAGTTGCAAACACATGATGAAACAATAACAGAGACGTTTCAAACAAATTTAATCGAAGAGACTGAAGACCACAGTGTAAACTTTGGGAGGTCAAATCTGTTCCTTACTTAGAGTTTGTCAACATATAGGCAATGTTACACCCAATGTCTCTTAATATCACTTGCAATGCCTGACCCTCCCTGTTCCACTTCCCTGAAAAAAATAAAAAAAAGATGCCCTTCCCTAATCAATATAATCCTTAAATTTTTATGACCCTGTTACACATCAATATCTCTATATATTCATCGCCTGCTGAAGCTGTGTAATTGTCATTGCAATCTTAAGTAATTCTACAATCTTGGACAAAATACCTTGGGACACCCCACTCAATGTTGGCTACAGGATTGCTGTTCAAAGTGTGCATTCACTCCTATGGCGCAACATTGGAAATTTGGGCAGGGTTTTATGTACATCCTCTCACCTAAAATTTAGTATCATATTTGCAACGTTCGACAAAGTGTCTCAACAGTTTTGTCCGAGTTTGTAGCTCTCATTTTCATCTTGTGTTTTGATTTTTCCTTTGTGATGCTGTACTGTTCCTTGACTGGTTTAACACTCGTCACTGCGACATCATTACTTTAAATTACCTGCATATGATACAAACTCAATGGCATAATTCAGCTGACGATTTGACCCGAGCACAGCGGCTTCAATTCAAGCCTCATGAGCCTTTCCCACTGATGAATTTGCAAGGCATGAAGCTTACGTATTCCCCATGTCCTCCGCAGAGTCTTTCTCACGCAGAAAAGCTTTTTTAAATTGATGAAGGCAACTTTGTTCTTGATTCATGCTTGTGGTACAAAAAATTCACCGTTAAGAATCGCTACTGATCGAACTTGGGAGCAAATTATAGTCGACACAGTTCTTGTACACAAAACAGATATCTCGACAATGACAGTGATCATTGATGTTTATGGTAGAAAGAAAGATGTCATTTTCAACTAAATGTTTTCTGCACATCTCTATCCCAAGCTGTTGCAATATCGCCCACATAATCAGGCAAAAGAAAGTCTATCCCTTTTTTTTAAAACCAGCCTTTTTTCTTGCACTCCGTATACGTTTGTTCTTACCTGTTTCACGTTCATAAGTGCTCATATACGATTTCACTATTTTGACACCTTTACTATGGTGACAACCTTACATAATTTTACCTTAATGTGTTTACTTTCCTCACACAGGATTCAATAACTTTGGACAAGAAATTGAAACTGAATATGATCCACTACTCTAAGCATGTGTGTTGTAAGCGCACTGCTAAATGTGACTAATACCTGAAACTCATATAAGGAAGTTGAACACCGAGACTCCACCCAAAGTCAATGACAGATCCTTCATTCAATCCAATCCTTTCACACTTTAACACATTGCAAATAAATTTGATGGATTTTTCACAAGTCTGGGTGAAAACCACTCACAACTACTCCAAAATTGTTGAAGCTGCCACCAAAGCTTGACTTTTTTTCTGGGATCACCTGCTTTCTGGAACCAACTGGTTTCTTCACTACGACATAGTTTGGCCACGACCGTCTGATATCTCCCATCAAAAATGGGGCGAGAAGGAGAGGGGGCAGACTTTCGATGCAAATTTTAATACAAGTTAATGACATTCCTTCAAATGTCAAAAAATATTCAGTTTGGTCAATGAAGGGAGTAAGCAAAGTCAGACAAGGACAATGGGTCACTGGTATCATAACACAGTGAAAGATCATTCCTATGGTAGTTTCTAGTGACTTAAATCACGAGAAAAGTTGATCCATTTCGAAACATGTCAATCAACTCTTGTTGTTTTTGGAGTTTCAACGCAATATGACGATATCAGTAGTACATATTGTGGCATATTGGCGATCCCTCACAAGAAAATCCCTCTGAAGTTACACAATAAGTATTACAATAAGGCGAAGGTACACCAGTGAGACATTCATCACATGGAGTCTCAGACAGTCTTCTTAGTATCAAGTAGATAAGCAAAAGAGGTCATTCTCTTAGCAGAAAATCCTAAGGTACACTTTACTCCAAATATTTACCCACCCCACTCCCCCACCTCTCCCCCCCAAAAAAAAAAACATAATATTCTGTTGAAATGTTCATGCTGCAATACCTCAGAATGAGACCAAAAACTATTTTAAACCAAAGATTAGAAACAGGACCTCCTCTCAATCAATGAATGCTCCATTTTGCTCCATTTTTTTGTTCCAATGACTTACAGTCTCACGATTCCCTTTTGTGTAAATTATGGGTCTTGCACAATTTTTTGATGTGCACCACATGCACACACAGACACACACACACATACAAATTTTGGCACAAGCAACTCACTTTGCATATATCCTTGAGAAGCTTAACGTAGTCCTTTTCTGTCGTGAGAATTTCCTGCACCACATTCGCTCTGACCTGGTCGTTACTGAGGAGGTTGAGACTAATTTTTCTCATGTTGCCCTTGGTCTGCTTCTCCACGTGAAGTTTCTTCACATTTTTCATCGGTTTCTGGCTGAGTCTCTCGATACAGTCCTCGATGGTCTCCCCTTGCCCCACTCGAAGCTAAAGATTGAATACAAAGAAAGAAATGTTAAAACTGAAACATAACATTTTATTTCTCTCAGTTTAAATAAAAAAAAACAATGGGATATTTGTTGACAGTACTTGTTTCCAAGGCTTGAGTCGAGCTGGTTTTAAGATGAGTTTTTACTACCGTTGTGCGATGACAATCTTCTGACCATTATTACATGCAGCCAAAATGCAAGGAGATCCCAAGGATCTATGTAATATGAGTAATCTGTTGATACAGCTGAAATCTTTTATAGATGGTGGGCAAGATATGATAGCTCTACCTCAGAATCTGTCACTACGACACAAAAGTTAATGAGACGTACCTTCACAACTTTCCAAGGATTGAATATCTCCCTAAACAACACAAGACTTGCCAACATCATAAAGAGGAGGACACTTTATTGAATCCTGCTCTCCATGTCAACTATCGTCCTTGCCTTTCTCCCAGAGCCCAATTTTTGTTTCCCGAATTTATATTCTTGCAGCAAATTTAAAAAAGAAAAGACAGTCTTATGACAATAAGATTTCCCCCCCCCCCCATGCATTTAAATTTGAAATGTCAAAGGACACCATCCGCATGATTTTGTGAACGGAAAGGAATGGGAAGGTTTGTTTGTGGTTTAAAAAAAATTGTCCATTAGCAGGTCTCTTACAGGTAGCAATATCACGTTTGTGCAACAAAATCTCAGTTAGAAAGAGACCTGGTATATCCATGTAATCTATGGGAACCTGAGAGATACCGGTCACTACAGTGTATGGACTTGTCACGTAGCTGCATTAATGTTAAAGAAAACCCTCAGTCAAAAGGAGTTCAGAGTTCAAATTCGACGGCAAAAAATCATTTGAAACCACTGAGTGCAAAACATCATGAAAACCACGAGCATGAAATCACCATCACCCAAAATTTACGTCTGCATTAAATTTGGGAAAATTGCTGGTCACTGAGGCACAATTACCAAATTTTTGCCTTCACAAACTATTATGACAAAAGCAACTGCGATGTCAACAACATGGGGATATGAACAAGGGGACGGCGAACATCGTGGCTGCTGGAAACACTTTCAAAATAGCTTGTCTTGAATTACTGGTGGAAAAAAATTTTATGAGACAAACTATAAATTCGAGACACATTTTCTTCACACTGCTTTAACTTAACTCTGCAGCGATTTGGAGACAAGATTCAGGGTTATTTATGGTGCAAAGGACTCAAAAGACTCGAAAGTTTGAGATGTAATATAAACAAGTCAGTGCTAGAAAATTGTAGTCACAAGAAGTGATAAACATATCAGACAAGTAGTTCAGTCTAAAATTGGATGAAAACAACTTCAAGGTGAATTTTGCCTTTGAGGAGAAAAAACAGAAGGTACTTTTAGGAAAGTGAAACTAATGGTATTTGAAGGAAAACAGAAGAAATTTGTAAACTATGTGGTGCATGAAATTAAGGAAATATTTAGTCCACTTCAGTCACATTGCTGGATTATTGCTGAAGGAGACATTACTCAGTGGACGAGCAACAAATAACTGAAGAATGATCGTAGTCTGTCAAACCTGAAAAGTGAATTTGGTTTTGAAATGACACAAACGACAACTGGTAGGACTCAAAAAAAAAACAACACACACACAGATTTTTCTTGGCAATGGCTTTGAACTTACACCATAAACACCTACAAACCAGTTTTACCTCAGGAAGTCCCACCCAAAGTGCAGTATGTAGAAGTCAATCAAAGGTTCTTAATATAAGTCGCAAAATTAAGTGGTCAGTAGAGGGAACTGTCTAAATCTTTTGCTCCTTTTTTGGCTAACAGAGCTACTTCTTAAATTAAGGTCTGCAACAGTCAATACAGGGCCACTTCTTGAACTTCATACTAAAATTAATATTGTATAATAGACGTAAACTTCTCATTTCAGGTACAGAAAGAGAGAGTCCTGCAGTAATCAGTCAAGCAAAAGGTGCAAACACAAGAGTGCATTGGGAGAATCACCTCATGGTTCAGCTGTTGACTCACAGTGTCATTAAACTTTTGAATAAAAGCAGAGGTGTTCCTCTCCGTGGTTGGAAAACGCGATGCAAAGTGTTCCTCAAAACTTAACTCACCTTCCTCTAATAATCAATACCCAGTTTATGAACCTGACGACCACGCCACGCACAAAAACGTCTCTTTTTCATGCATTTATCAAAAATCGTAGACAAGAAGGAAGAAAACTACGAGATGTGCACAATGAGATATACCCCTTTGTCTCACTCAAATTGAGATCCAACATCAAAAACAAAAAATTGACAGTTTTGTCAAATATTCCAGCAGAATTGAGAATGTTCTAAGGGTTAAATCCTTTGGACATGGATTTGCTATTCGTTTATTGCTTCCAACGTCCTGCACAATTTGCTGAATAAAACAAAACGCATCTTACATTCCAGAAAGAATCAATCCACCGTGAAAGCAGCAACTGTAAAACTTTTTATCCCTCATCAGGCAAAGAGGTTAAAGGTCACCGTGGTAATCCGGCAGACATTGGTTCAGAGACCTAGCAGATCCATTTTCACGAGGACCCTACCCTCAAGTTAATCATTTGGCTGATTTCTAAACTCCACGGGTAGTTGCTTACAATCCAGCACCCTTGACATAAAGATACCTGCATCGATCCAGTTACGCTAACTTAGCTACTCTGATGAAATGGAGACATCCTGTTGGATAATATCTGATCCTAACTGTGTCGAGTAGGTCTCGGTTACCGATAAAAGCACAGAGGGTTTCCATATATGACTTCACCAATTTCCTTTTTCATTGGGAAAGTGGAAATGCTTCGGTGTCACCGAAAGCGCAACGGCACACACCGGACGATGAGAGACTCTGTAGATGATGGAGACCGTCGCGAGGGAACATTCCTTGCTCGAAATTAGAAGTCATGTTCTGCCCCTGTAATCGACAGCTATCCAAATAAACTTGATTTCCTCTAACATCCTAAATCTACGGTAGTAATTAAGCAATGTGTTTTCAAGTATTCACCTCTGAGTGTCGTAAGCTCCTGCCAAATGAGATTCGAAGACCCATGTGAACTTTACCACATGAGGCAAATTTTTATATCACCCTCTCCATAAACAGCATTTGAACGTCTGACAAATATTCTCAGGGTGACTAGGAATATTTCCTTTTTTGGCCAATTTTTGTTTTCATTTTTTTTTTTCACTTACAAATTTCCCCTATTAAAGGTTACCTTACCATTATTCTGGATATGTAATACTTTGTCTTTCTAACTTGAAGCAAACATTTAATACCCAGTAACCCCTTTAAAAGGAAGTCTTCTCAATGTACACTTTCAGACTTCCTTGAAAAGCAACAGAGAGGTGTTGTTGTGATACAAAATTTTTGAAATCGATATTATGAGCCCTTTTCCTTTCATTGGCAAAGAATATAGCAATATAATATGGGTAAGTCGAGGCACCCCTTGAGCAAAATTTGTGTGAAACGGTGGATTGTGTATGGCAGTTACATTGCACAGCATAGGTCTAACCTTCTAATAGGAATACATTTCTGTCATATCAATCAACTAGTTTAAAATTTAATACAACCATGTGGTCTGATTTCTTGTATTCATGTGTGTATGTACGAGTAGCATTCGATCCAAGTCTGCTCCGAAAAACACTAATTTTGTACACTACATTTCACGTAACATTTTGAGGGACTCATGTGACGTTCAACCGTCTGGAGTGGACATCAAACCCAACAGTGCTGCTGATCAAATAAAAGCAACCTGAGGGACAATCTACTGTTTTATTTATGAAAAGGAGCAATGTGATGCAAATTAATGGGCCACACCCAGATGGGGAGAGGGACTTGGAGTTTTGCGTATAACATACTTACCCGAACACATGCCACGGGTAACCATCCCTCTCTGTTACTTATATGTCCCCACCACCAGTTGTCATCCGTGGTGTCAGTTATCTCAATGACGTCACCGACTTGAAAGACAAGTTCAGATTCGTCCATGCTGACATTGTCCCATATTGCCTCTGCAAATACTGGCATGCTTTCTTGGTCATAGCACTGTGACAGTAGGGAAAGAGGCGATAAATACAGCATGTTAACATCAAAAACTCCAATAACAAATGGAAGAAAACATAGAGTCACATCAAAGGGGGGAGGGGAATCTGAAGAAATGGACAGAAAAGAATATGGTAATTGGTAAAGTTTGTGGAGGATTTCATCCTTCAGTCAGAGGTCAACCCAAACTAAAATTAGGTGCATGTATACCACTACATGTAAAACATATCAACAAGCCAACAACTGTTGGAGACAACACATAAAAACATGTTTTTCAGGTTTAAAGCTTGTCACGGTATCTGTGTCTTGAGCCTCACTTACAGCAGGATGTGCTGTTAATCATGACAGAAAGAAGAAATATTTAATTTTTTCTTTTGGCTCAACTTTCATGCAAAGACAAAACATAGCTATTTCAAAACCAGTTCTTTTCATTAAACACGGGGCCTGGTTCTGCTAAAGTTACTGTTTGGTCTAAATACGGCGACTCTTGTCCATTTACGGACAAAATAGACTACGGTGCTGTGGTTTTTTTCATCGATTTTTACAACTGTTAGAAGAAGTACAGCCAGTCCTGCAGTGTTCTTTTGAAAATGCAGGAATAACAGCAAATACTTATTTAGAAGTCATTGCACCGTTCATTTGAAAATGAGTATCGCATATACACCACAATTTTTCTTGGACCAATCTATCAGGCATGATGCGATACAGCTGTGTTATCTGTCATTGCATTGAGCATTTCTGACCCACCCGCCTTTTTTTTTAAATTTTTTTTTGTTCTGTGGTTTTCATGTTTCGGGATGGTACAGTCCACTGAAAGGTCACATCGTTGGGCGATACGAGTGAACCTGAAACGTGCAATCTCAAGAGACAGTCTTGAAACCAGATTCAGCTCAATACAAATCAGGGTTCAAATCCCTGCTCTGGCAGGGATTTGAACCCTGGGTCAGGGATTTGAACCCTGGGTCAGGGATCAGGAACTCTCAATCAGGGAAGTTTTTGGCAACAATTGCTCTCAGAATTTGCTGGATATATAGGTCATGATGTTTCAGAACGGAGTTTTCTAGTTTTTTATCTTTTTTTACGGGGGGATGGAGTGTTCTTGACACTTTAAGGCAATTGTCAAAATCACAAATCCTCCTTCCATCAACCAAACCTTAAAATATGTCAAGCAATTAGAAATGATATGAATGATCCCTTTTCAAATTGCATCAGGTGCCACCTTTAATCTCATCTATCCTCAGTATTACACAAGTTGTACCTCAGAGAGTCTACTCCTGGACTTGTGCTGAAGATTCCTGTACCTGGTCTTGCATCTCAATAGCTCTCCATCATCACCCAAACCTGGAACAGACGTCAAAAAAATCAAAGACGTCAGTCAAATCATACATCACTACTCCCTTAACATTGGCCAGGTGGGAAAAAGAGTCACCAGAGTGGGATGTGGCACATGAACAGGAAATGAGCTGGGGTGGTAATGGGGTCCACCCAGTGTTTCCAAGGTTCATTGTTCCCAGGGTTTAATGTTCCCCCTGTTTATGCATCATTTCAATGGTTGCCGAAGGGTGCAAGGTTTGTTATTCCCAGGATTCCATGTTCCCAGAAATGTCACTGTAATTCCTTAGGTTCACTGTTCCCGAGATTTGATGTCCCCAGGGATCAATGTTCAAAAGGTTCGATGTTTCTGAACCCTCGGAACATCAAACCTCAGGAAACCCTGGGAATATTGAACCTCGGGAACATTGACATAGCCCCATGGCAATACAGCAACATGCTGGGAAGCAGGTGATCAAACCCATCTGATGCAACAACAGCATTGCTTCCCTTTTTACTCCTGAAAATTTATTGTTTTGTTTTGATACAGAAAGGTACTACACTGTACAGTGCTGAACTGTCCTGTATTGTATTGTACTGTACTGTGCTGTACTGTATTGTCTTGTCCTGTCCTGTGCTGTACTGTCCTGTTCTGTACTGTGCTGTCCTGCGCTGTACTGTCCTGTCCTTTTCTGTACTGTCCTGTTCGGTAATGTACTGTAGCGAACTAAAACTCTGAGAGGAGGATTTAACACTCTTGACACATCCAGTCCATTTATCTGTAAAATGATTTTTCATCCTGCCAGTAGATTCTGCAAATACAAGTGTTGTGTGACAATTTTATCCAAACAACTTTTTTAATTGTTCCTTTTCATAACGTTAGCAAGCTGAAAGTTGCATCAACACCCCCCACCAACTCCCTCTCCATGAGGACTGATAAGTAGTTCTCAAGACCTTTTTTTTCTTAAGACCCACTCCAAGAATCACATTAATTACTTAAAATTCTAAAGGGAAACTGCACAATCCAAATGTTCAAATTTCTGATAAAACTAAATGATCAATAATGTGCCTTCTGCTTTTTATTTCTCTTTTCATACTGATAACTAAAATGCCCACCTGTGTGCAAAACAAGACCCTGCAAACCACAAATGTTTACACTTAAAAATCACCCTCCCAGTTTCTTGCCAAACAAAGACATAAATTTCCACCCTTTTATAATTCAGAAACGGAGAGCAGCTGAGCTCCTCGATGCCTCAGAATCCGAAATTCACCTGCCACCAGTAGGAGCATTAATGACATTTTCTCACCGGCAGGCAACGACAGAGTTTTGTTGATACTGGACGGAGGTTGTGCCGTCGCCTCATTCAGTGTCGTTAACGACTGGCTGCGCGGCAGTTTCTCTGGGCTTTCGGTTTCCGCTACTAATTGCAGAGCGTCAAAAGACGAGCTTCTCCTCTGCTCCAGCTTCGCCAGCGGAGATGTCGGCTGGGAAACAAACAGACGTGACAAATTTATCTCTCATACATCACCGGCTCAGATGCTGAGCATTCCTGCTGTTGTGTTCTGAAGGTTACTTACAAAACAAATGGGCAATCATGAGATGATTCTATTTATCTGCCTCTCTCTCTCTCTGTCTGCTTTCTACCGTGGATTGTTTTGATAATCTGTAATTTGTAAAGGTCCCCTCGTATTTGTCTTTATCTTTCAAGGACATTGAAGTTCTCTTCTCGATGTTAACAAAACTGTGGCCAAGAAAGCACGATGTCTACCGGAGATTCTGACTGAGTACTAAACATAACCAGAAAGTCAAATGACTTTGCGATTCCTTGCCAATGCATGAAAAAAAAAATGACAGCACATACCAATTTTCAAGTAATACGCTTATTACGTGTCTACAAGGGTTCAAACGATGACCTATACTGGCCTCACGTGACCTTTGACCTCCCTAAGAAATGACAGAGATTATCTACTCATCAAGTGTTACCAACGTTATGAGTTAAAAGTTACAGTAACATTCAGTTGCTGAGATATCTCCCTTAATAGGTTTTCAAACTTTTAGCTCTGGTGACCTCAAATGACCTTTGACCGCCATGAAAAACAATAAGAATCATCACTGAATAGGGAACACACCAACTTTGAAGGTCGAGCACTTTTCCATTCTTGACATGTTCGGTTTACAATCCAAAGTGTCACATACACACCACGTACACCATCGATTCCTTGCAAGGAACCAAAAAATCCTAGTGCTTTCTTCCTATCACATCAATATCCTGTTGCATTTATTTCTTTTCAAGGAAGTTGGTAAATTATCTAGCCCTTTACTACCTTGCTTCAGCTTCCATTTTCGATTTCTCCACTTCCCTTCCTCTTCTCTCCTATCCTTCCCCCCCTCATCATCTCGTCCTTTTCGGGCAACTGTCCAGGTACCACTGATACACCAAATCTCAATAAGTGGACAAGCTGATGCACCACAATCACTGCTAACTAATCAAAACAGACAAAGCAAAGATTAAACACTTACAGATGAAATGCTAACAGGAGCACTATTTTATGACCATAAACCTTTTATGATGCATGTGAAATATGACATAAAAACTTCAATGTGAAACATCCCATAAATTATGAACATCACTGTTTCCCTACTATACCACAAATGAATGTTACTAATAGGCAATAAACCAGGGTTGGTTTCTCCACGAACACACTGCTGATGGCAATTTCATACATTAACTTCTTGCGTGGTCTAAACTGTAAGCAAACGTTTTAGATGTTCGTGAGCAGTTTGGTGAAATTACTATTCCAGACCTGAAATACAATCTGTAAAATCGGTCTGATGATTAGTCATGCTCTCAGTGACCACGGACACCCTAATACAATCCCAAATTTGCCAAGAATGTTCATCACACTGCATATAAATGCATACAATCGAGACTACAATTTCCACAGATCAAATATTGTCCCAAAAATTACTTCTTCCTTCTATCAAAGTCCTGGTAATGTTTCATCATAACCAACAGGTTACACTTCTGGATTCTGCATTTACAGATTGGAAAAAAGGACAGCTTACCGATTTTTCTGGTGTCCCCTCTAGAGATATTTGTCCCAGCTTTCCATAAGCAGACAAAGGACGCCTCTGGGAAGACATGCTCTTTCTCCTCCTTGTAACTTCTGCAGATTTTGCTGTGATCGAACAAGGATGGAGAGGAAAAATATTACTTTGGATCAATCACCGACCAATATGAGCACTGATCGCTGAAACTGTTGTTTAACCGGCATTATTTGTCCTGTCACATTATATGCACTGTGAAAATAAATTTAAGTGACTGACCTGAATGCAACGCCAAAATTTATGTCACGGTATAGAGCAGCCATCTTTTGAACCGGCAGTCCACACGTGGTGACGTTATTTGACAGAATATAGTTGAGAGACGGCAATCGTAAAGGCACCGTGTTCTCTTGATCACTTTCTGTCTCTTTCATTTGGTCGATCCGATAAAGTAGCGGGACTTTTCTTTTCCATGTTATGAGGTAATTATAAAATGAACTGCTTTCATACTTTGCTGTAGTTACTTGTATGGGTGAATGGGTGGGGGTTGCTACAGTTAGCTAAATACAAATAATGTATGGCATGGTTAACCATAATATCCTGTTAGGGTTTTGGGCTGATGAGCAGGATTTGGGTGGGTTTTGGATCTGAAGAATTAGGCTCACATGGATGAGTAATCTTTAATTTTAGACAAAATGAAATACATGACTATGTACAATAAAAGTATGAACAGGTAAAAATTGTTCCAAGGTCTGTATCTGTCATAAATGACTGTAATGGACTCATTTACACCAATGTTATAAACTAAGATATTTATACTATAAGCCATTTAATGAGATACCCAGGTGTCTGCTATCACCAGACTTAGCTGTTATCCAAATAAATATATGCCATGCATATTGGCCAATGTCACTACCTACAGCCCTCCGTCGCTATGGGCGCGATGCCGCCAAGCGTCAGGACTGATCAGCTGGCTTTGTAGGGAGGAGTCTGGTTTCAGCCTAACACGGTAATATTCCAAGAAACACTGAGCGTTACTTGTCCCACTTGACAGCTGTAGCGTACACAACCAATGTGAAAATACACATACTGCATGAACCCTGTTACTGCAGTTAAAACTAACAGTTCTGTGGCAACCTCCACCTTCAATCCATCCCTCTGGCTTTCTATCTGACCACTTCACCATCCACTTGTGTGATATGCACAGTTGCCAGTCTCTCGTTTTGGCGACAGAACATGAATCAGTTCTTCCAAGGTTTTCTCATTTGTTATTTCTCTGTCAGGGAGCTCTCAACAGTCAGGTAATTACCCATAGACTAGACACACTCACACATACAAAAAGAAAAAGAAATACCCTAACATACTTTTGTTGAGTACCTTTCATCATGCAAACAATGTGCAAGATGCACTAACCAACCTATCGCCCACCCACAAAGGGAACATTTGTAATGTGATTCTAATGTTTCTTGCATTCACCGTAGGTGACCCGGGATGACTTTGGGGGTGAAATTCAGCCATAAAAGCAGCCAGAGAGTTACTTAACACCAAAATTTTTCTGCACTCCATGAAAGTGTCTAACCTTTATTACTCTCAATAACTATATCCCCTTCAGGGTTTGTCTATGATGATAACAAAGATGACTGCTCGATGCATGTAGACACACATACACACCAACACACATACACAGGAGCTGCTCTCACCACACTGCAATTCACTTGTGGGTGACTCAAATGTTTCTAGGTCAGCACATACTTTACACATTGCTCTAAACAAGCACTCCTGCTCTGCTGCTATGAGACAGAAATGTCCCAGGACCGTGTTCCATTGTTCCTGCCACTTGTCCTTGCCCGGATGTATCCCAAAATTAGTAACATTTAAGAGTGAAGCAGTGTTGCAGTTTCAGCATTTTCACCTCATTGTCCAAAGGACAACTAACATGTAAATCAGGTTTGTCCTTCTCAAAATTTAGTTGTCGTGCCAAAAATCACGTTATAACTTACAGTATAAATTTCCAGGTAGGTGTACCAGTAACACACTTGAGTTGTGCTAGTAGCAATTCATCATCACATTTCATCTCAAAATGCTTCAAATATTGCAAATAAAATCTTAATTTGATTCAAGCAGTGATTCAAGCAGTTAACAGAATTTGGTTGTACGAAGGACAACTTTGCATCAAAATTTGGTTGTCCTGTAGGGAAGTTGGGTGTCTCGGATGCAAGGACTACCAACAAACTTCCTCACTGAGAAGTATACAATCATACTGCAGGAGCAATGATGAACAATGAGAATCTATTTCCACACCTGTACTTGTACCCTTACATGTGGTCTATCCTCTCAAACTAAACACTGAATGTGACTAACCTTCTGTTGATGTTTCCTTTAATTCTGCCAGAATAGCCTTAAAATCTGTTGGCAAGTCAGATCGGCTTCTCCGCTTCGGACGATGTTTTGGTTTTGGCGGCCTCTCCACCACGTCCCCACCTTCGCACCTCTGACCAGACTCGTCGATGATATTGTCCACGCTCCTAAAATGTGGAGACATCGGCAGGGACTGTGGTTCATCGTTCCCTTCCAGGATGTCTTCTCTGCTGGTGCTGTAAGGGGTCCTGTATGGGCTCATGGGGGCAGAGGAGGGGTACATGTAAGGTCTGCTGGTGTAGAGTGAATGAGGGCGACATACATGCCGACTGTTGTCTGCGGACGATGCCGATGACATGGTAGTTTTCCTTCCTTCTGGAATCAGCTGCAAATAATGGAAATTGAAAACAAATGATTTGTAAAGGAGCACCGGCAGTCGAGATACTGTAGGACACGCTAACATGGCTGATGTTTGTCACGCAGTATCGTTGGCTATTAAACATGACACTACACCACAACAAAGCGAGAATATCGATAATTCAAAAGGGAAATGGCTTGAATCCTGGTTATGTGCAGAGATGGTGTGCTGTGTTTACCCTCAGTCAGACTGTGACAACCTTCATATCGTCTTTCATTAACTTCAAAAGTGAGACGTTGACTTGCCCGATATAATTGCACACCTGATGGAGTTGTTGAAGTGTGTAAATACCATCGATTCCACAATCCCGTTCCGGAGTTGAGAAGGGATCATGATTGTGTTCAAATCAGCTTGTACAGTGGCGACGTAGTTTCTGTCGCTGTTGAAAACATTCCACCAGGGAGCAGATTTTACTCTGAAAGCGCTGCATTTCCCTGGAACATCCATTGTTTTCATGACTGAATTTTGAAACTTAGCACAAAATTGACATTCTACCTTTGAAATAAAAACGAAAATTTTGCTCGGGTTGAGTGCTATAAGCCTTTGAGAATTAACACTTTTAATATTAAAGGATAGCAATGCACATGATGAAAGAAATATTTGAAATAATACAGGAAACAGGAAAAGCAACATAAACCAACTCCAAAGCATGCTGTATAGGCTTTTAATCACCATTCTGAAATGGAGAGGGCTTAATTTCACACACAGTGACATGTCCCGTCAATTTATGCTTGAAAAGCACTAATTATTTCACTTAAGCTCAACACGAAAGCTCTACAATGAAGTTTAATGCACATTCTAAAAAATCTAATTACTAATATCTTAAAACTTACCTGGTTTGGTCACTTGCTAATAACTCAACTCACCTGTCTCAAAAACAACTGCACTCCCATCTACCTTGCCAAGAGTATTGACAACCTTTAACAGCCCATACAATGCCATCTGGCCTATTACTGAACTATTTATTGTCTCCTTTGCATTCAGTGAGCCTCATGTGACACTGCAGATGGCAGTTCGGTTGTTGTGTCCAAAGAATTAAGTGGGCACGCATAAAATAATTTGCTATGGATCAAATCTAATGAATATCGATGAATAATAATATTAATACTTGCTTTGGTCATCAACTTTCCATATTTTGCCAATTGGTGATGCTGATATCAACTAAAGTAACCATTAGTTACTCAAGGACTAATCGGACCACACAAATGATGACGCAGACAAAAATATTTATAATTACAATATTAAGTCACATCACCAGATGATCAGTTTGCATTTGGTGAGGTGCAGAAAGTACTTAATTTAACACTACAAATAAATAACTCAATTTAACACAACGAATTAATACCTAATCTGCACACAGGTCTGCCACACAAATCATCTACAGCCAATCCTCACATGATACAGATGTTTGCACCTTCTCAAGAGGAACATATCCAAACCATTTTGGTATATCTGGATATCATGTCATATTCTATCAAGCAGAAAAAGGTGTTCTCGAAAAATGATTTTAGCACATTATGTGTATTTTGTGAGGACTAAGTGACATCTTATGAAGAAATCGTGAATATTCATAGAGATAAAAGTGGCTCACCTCGGTCACAAGATCATCGTTTGATTTGGAGTTCCAGTCTTTCTCCATACCACTGTCACTGCTTCCTGTCTCGTGTGACTCATCATTTGTAACTGTCAGCGACTCCTCTTCATCTAGTTCCACCACTCCCATCTTCCTGACGACTTTGACCTCCTCTGGGGAGTGTTCTTTGCTCCCATCATCTTCATCTACCTCTCCCTGAGATCTGAGGGCTGCAAACGGCCAAGTCAGCCTCACGCCCTCACCCTTCCTACCAGGACTTTTCTTTCTGAGTGGTACTTTGGTCTCGTTTTCATCGACAGTTGAAATGTGAGGAGAGTTTTGATCACTATGTGGATCAGCGTTCAGTCTCGATGGAGATCTTAAGGGACTAGAACTCTTTGGTGAGAGAATTTTGTTTTTTAATCGAGATACAAAAGTTGGAGATGATGGTTTACCCTCTGAGAGTTTGCCAGTTGAAGTATTACCCTCAACTTGCAGTCTTAAAGAAGGCTTTACCTTTGGCTTCTTCTGAGGTGAACCACTTTGAGGGGTCTCCTCTGGACTCGACGGGAGCTTTTCCTTGGAACGTTGTCGGGGGAGCTTTGAACCACTGTTTGACCTCCCCATTGAGGACGAGGGTCTGACATCCAATGGAAATTTATTTCTCTTCGGCATTTGAGATTCAGAGCCGCTCCTGGAAAGAATCGGGGCAGACGAACTGATTGCTTCACTGCTCAGGCCTGCATTGCTGGTGCTGGCAATGCTGTGGGCCTTGGTCAACGGGGGTTTTGTTCTGCTTATATTAGATGCTGAATCCCACTTGTGATAGCTCTTTAAGTTCAACTCATCAAACTGTTGATTTAATTGATGAAGCTGAGCAATCACGTTGATATCAGATTCAATGTGTAACGACCTCACTGTGACATCATCCATGTCTAACTGTCCATCTTCGAGGGCTAAAACCAGACTATTTTTCCGCTGTATTCTCAGAGGGGAGGGTTCCTCGTCCACAGATGTGCCGAAGTCGCTGGATGCGCCTCCCGTGGATGAAGATGACGTCCTGCAGTTCCTGTTATTGTTTTCCTCCTGGAGTTTTTCCCTACTCTCCGAGACTTTGATGATTCGATCGGCGATCTCCAGCTGCTTTTTGATTTCAAGATGGTCTGTCGTTTGGAAGTTTGAAATATCTGTTTTCCTATCAGTTTCTGAACACAAATCAATGTCTGTTTCCTGTAAGACAGTGGCACTTCTCTCCATACCCTCAGAGGACGGCACGTAATGACTAAAATCAACCTCTGCCTTCTCAGTCTGTGTTTCTTCACCTGTAACTAAGCTGGCTAGTTTACCGTCAGCACCCGGAGCTCTCATTTTATCTCCGACAATGGCCCTCGAATCTTCCTCGTCCTTTGACAAAGAGCCCTCCTGCTTACCGGGGTACCAATTCTCCGCAGTTGGACTATCCGTCCATTGATGTTCATTCTCTAATCTTTCCTGTTGCACTAATTCGAGTTTCTGACACAGTTCCTGAGGCTGTAAAATCCAAGGGTCCTTGGGTTTGTCCTCACTCTCTCCTTTTGGCTGAGCAGAAGCGTTTTCTGCCTCTTTGTTAGTTGACGCCTGCTCTGCTTGTTGGGAAAGTTCTTCTTGATTCTGAAAGAGGGCGAAAAACAGGGAAAAAAAATCTGGGTTATTGTTGAGGAGTGGGTTATGCAATTACATCCTTCTGTGCACTCTTTAGCATTGGATGAAGAAAGTTTGATTGTTCATGGGCAATTCCATGAACAACAACTACAAACAGGCATCAGAAAACTACCGTACAGGACGCCTAGCTACCTCTGAGTACGAGTACAGTCTGACAATGATACTCTCCTTTGTACTTCTGTGGCTATGAAGAATGGGCAACGATGTCAGTTACATTAACTATATTATGTTGTGGCAACATGTAATTGGATATATGGTTGTACTTTTCCATATTCTCAGTATATGCTGTAATGGATATGCTGAACCATTTTGAAAATATCATCTCCTTCATTTCCTTCCTCCGTTTATCGATCCTTGAATGCTGTCACACAACCACAATGTACAATTTTTTTCCCCAACTGCACGTATAACTAGCAAGTTTGGTTTCTTATTGTATGTTTAACAGTTTACAACCATCCACTCAATATCACCGGTCAGATTAGAGGTACAGTGGGACCACTTTGACTTTGCTTACTTTTTCAAACCGTTTTTCTTATTGAAACCCAAGCATACACTATACTGTATGCTTGGGTTTCAATGCTTGGGTTTCAATATGGCCGATAATGGCTGATAAATACCCCAGGCATCCCTCAAACTGTACATATTGCATGCGGCTATGCAAATACCATTTGTTTTAAGACTGACTTATTCAGCAGAGTTTGTCTAGGGTCTACTGCAACCTCACACATCCATTCCATCTGCTCATTTGACTATTACGACAGTCTCTAATGTGAGGAATAACCAGTTCTGCTGCTGGCATAAATCACATTAATCCTCTCTTTATCACATACCTTCTACACGTACACCATTGTAGGCTTATGGTCATCCAAAATACCTGGACAACTGGTTTGAAGTACCCGAAGTTAAAGGCTGTAATGCATCACCCCAGACAGTTCCAATTCTCCCAACCACCTATCTCTAGTCTGCTAGTCTTACATTCCTCCACATGTGTAATCAAAACAATGGATCCCTGTGTACGTTGTGTAATACGAGCTGCTTTGCATCTAGTTTCAAATTTGCTGGCAATCTAAGAGTACTGTAACTTAGAACCAGTTAAGAATTTTCCTTTCAGGGAGGTAAAAATATAGCTTAGGGTGATGCAATACAGCCTTTAAGGTTAACTGTTGACAGTGAAAAATTCTCAAGTGCAGCATCTGTGAATCAAATCTTTGCCAACTGGATGACATCATACAAATCTACCAGAAATGTAACAGATCTTCGACTGCACCGCACAGCAATACCTACACAGCGTAACAATCCTATCCAGGTTCTATAAAAGGTATCGGCAGCAGACGAAATGTGGGATTGTAGAGAGGGACACTTTGGTGTTAAAGAAGAGCCTCGATAATAGGAAGTCTTTCTCATTACTTCCATTCCAAGTCTAGACTTGAAACACCAAAATGTATTTGGTCAGTATCATTACTGTACAATACTGCACTTCTCCCCTGTGGATACTGCTTCCAGTTCAACATGAACTGTTCAAAGCTTGAAAACCATTCAAGTGTCTAGATTGGTATGATAGGGTCACATGCACACTGCAGGAGACTGACCTTTCCAGCTCACTCTTATATCATGCAATGGGTGTCATGTAAAAGAAAAAAAAACCGAATTTCACACAACCAAGGATGACATCAACTCTGTCACCTTACACCATTGAATAATGAAACGCCTTTCTTATCACACGATGAAGCTTTTACACACACACACACATACACACATCATGAACATTGAAAAGCACTGAAAGACGACTTCTGGTAAATATATCAGACAGACAGACAAAAGTTGAAGTAATGACAGATATACATAGAGTAACAGAAAAAAAATGGGATGAAGAATAGAGGCTGATTATACGAACTCCTTTTCTTCCTCTTCTGTTCCCTGGATCCTTACCCTCTCCCCTGTCCCTCCCCATTCCTACCAAGAAGAAATCCTTTTTTTAAGTCAAAGCAAGTCACTTTTCAACATTCTTATGAGCAGAACTTTTCTCTTTTTCAATAAGTTTTTAAAGTAGTTTATCAGAAAGTTTTGTAACAAAATACATGATGCTATGTTACCCATTGGAAAGTGCTGATGTATCCAGGGTTACAAAGGTATTACAGACAAACATGCAGATATGCACTTTCCTGCTACTCAAGAACTTTGTGGGAAAAATTAAAAGACTTTTTTGTCCACTATTTTCTTCCCAATGTAGTGTGTTCCCCTTTTTGCTTTATCTTTACCAACCTACTAAACCACAAAATTCCGCAAAACAGGTGACAACTGAATGGTCCTGCAGGGGGATCAGAGCACAATGAAAACCTGACTGCAGTGTATTAAAACTTGTGAAAGGTCTGCTACCCACGTACAATAGCAATATCTGCGATACTTTCCCAGTGTAATAGAGCGGCAGTGCCTACAGTTCTTTATTTACCCCCACTGCCAGAGTAAAAGTGAGAAGGTAAATATATAGCTTCTAATATACACTACCATCCAGTAGTGAGGTAATACCATCCTGAAGTGATGAAAACAAATGTAACCTTATCAGGAACCCTCTGTGACCTAATCAAGTGTGAAATCATTTATCCTCCGGGTTTTACTTCTTTGACAATATCTGCCATGCATGACTTTTAACAACTTTTAAAGATGGAAAAATGTTTGTGTTCCCAAAAATCTTCCCCCAAGGGACGTTGCACTGTAGCTTTTACCCTGCCTTGATGCTGTCGTTTCAAAATTACGAAACCAGTAGAGATTTGCGTGGTGTGGGGGGGGGGGGGGGAGAGAGAAGAATATTCCAACCATGAATTAACCAGAGGGGACAATGCAGACCATGTCTCTCTACCCCTGGCTCTTATTAGTAGAAATGGATTGCTGCCTATGATACCAAAAGGACAATAGAGTTCACGAGAAATGACAATGGGGATAGGTTGACGAAGGTTTGTGGGATAAAAATGATATTAAACAACCCCTGCAGGCCACAAAAATAATGCATCCATGGTCAAATGGTTGAATATAATATTATTTTACTATATTTTACTCCCATTGAATACTTGAAACTCTACGGTATTTTACCCTGAAGCCTAAAATGGGATGTGCAGAAGTATGGTTTAACTACCCAGACTAGATTACAGGTCAGCTATTTCTTTGCTGAAATGTGAAGACAGGAAATGAGTTTTGTCATACAGCAATATGGTACCGACAATGCAATGAGGGAGGACAGTGAGATGGGATGGTGGGGAACCGAGAAAGGAGGTGTCGCATACAAAGCCACGTCTGCAAGCAATTCACAATTGATGCTGTAATAAGAGAACACTCATATCTTAGGATCTTACGTTGCCAAGACTGTAGGCTGTGCTAACATATTGTAATCTATAGTCTTTGCATCTTTATTACAACAAACTGAAAGGGAAACGTCACCCACCCATTCCTCCCGAAGAAAGGATCCACATGATCCTGTTCCTGTAGCAACCTCCAAATGCTTAGACTTGCGGTTAACTGATCAACATCAAAATTTGGTTGTTGAGGCTGTCTGCTGAGTTGTTGACATAAACACAAAATGGCTGTTTGAATGAAGCTACACATTACACAGATACACGATGCATTATGGGAAGGATCACAAAATCAACGGTACCAAGAGATCCACGTCATCTGTAGTTACACATACAAACTCAATTCTCCAGTCCAGATTAGCAGGTTCTGACATCAATCTCTAATGTCATGTGACTGAAGACGGGGAAAAATTAGAAAACGTTACAACAACAGGAAATCCGTAGAACTGTGAAACCTTGGGAGTGAAAAACTTTTGAGTAAGGATAACGTTTAATCGTGAAGGCAACCAAGCTCAGTCACGTCACTATTGAAAGCTCTTCATGTTTACAATGTCCACATAATCTGTTCTTGATAACAGCGTAACTACTCTACTTGGCTACACCGTAAAGTCCCTCATGTAGAACTCGCTGATTTGTCACGTTCAGTGCTGCGTAACTGCAAATGGGTATTGTAAACATGAGATCTGACTGTTTCCAAATTAATTATCATTACAATCTCGTAATAGTTACATGAATGATCTTGACTAGTCCTGATTTGTTTATCCATGAACGCACAATTACCACAACTTACTGGCAGTGAAGTCCAGGGAGTGCTTTCACTAATGCAATGCAGAGCGAAAGTTAAACGAGGCCGATACAGAGCATAGAGGGCACGTAGAAAGAACTCTTTTTCAGGGTTGCTTTGAGCTTAGTTTAACAATGCCTTAGTGACAGCGAGTGGTAAGTTGTGTCTACCATGTGAGTCCCCACGACTTAATGGTGTGGGTATCCACGAGTGACTATACTTACAACTTGCCTCACAAATTTTGGGGGTCTGGGAGCTGGGTCCAGGAACCGGCTCCCCAGGATTCGGCTCCTCGGAGGCTGGATCCTGCCAGAACTCATGGTGGTGGAGAGTGCACGTCTCAGGGAGCCTCGGCTCCCGCAGGACCCAGAGTGGACTCCCAGGACTCCCGCGGGAGTGGTTCAAGTTACTCTATGTCTCATAACCAGCTAGGCCTGATCCATCTCACAAAATTAATTAAGAACAACGATACACAGAATAAGAAAGGAAAGACATTTACTGATGAAAACAAAAACTTACCACAAATGATACTTCAATCAGGAAAAAAATGAACTACAATTCCTCAGTGTTTCTGAGTAAGATACATCAACTTCTGGAACATTTATCATGGGCTGAAACTCTTTGTAACATTGTAAAAGTGAAACCAGATCACAAAAGCAAATTTGGAAAATCCTTAAAGGAAAACCCTGGATCACACTTGAACTTCCAGACAAGTACTTAATGACAAACAATATCAACACTTGAACGTAAGTGTCAGTTCTCTTTCATCAGACTCTATTCTCTCTCTTGCAAAAGAAAAAGTAGATACTGCAGTTAGGACATCAACTAAAAAGTACAAAACAAAACAAACCAAAAAAAGTTGTAGAACCAGGATCTGTAAGTAACCACAGAGAACCCTGTCATCAGCAAGACACGGCCGGGAGAGTAACCATGCATGGATGCATGACCACCAAGCACACCAGCGCTGTCTCCTTTTGAAATCAAAACAATCCACTTCCATTTACGAAATGTGAAAAAAAAAAGTCATTTTTGCTCTCGTTCAGGAATTCCTTTATGGTTTCGATTCCATACCACGAGGTGCTTTTTTGCCTTTCACATGTTTTGAGCAAACAAATCTTGCTGACTTTTGTGAGGGTTTGCCAGTAGTTCACCACATCTCACTCTGTCTCTCTCACTGAGGCTTTCCACTCCAAACCCATATTTGATAGATAGTGAGAATTATCACCTGTGTGGACTGTAGTTACCCTATGATGTCATCTTGATGGCGTTGATTTACAGGAATGTAAAAAAGGTTCACCACAATACAACTATCGGTTGTGTATGTAGCTATAAGGCACTGTCACTGTTCTGGACTACTACCAGGAGCTACGTGGGGATGCTAGCACCCCAGAGGTCAGATCAGGCAATACCAAGGGAGAAGATTAATTTAAAGAAGTAGGCCTACAGTGCGTGTACGTATGCCGAACAAACAGTTGTACAAATGATACTAATTTTTTAAGTCTATGTCATATAGAGCTAATGCAGCAAAGTTCTCAAAATGAATGAAAAAAGAGAAATATAAAATCAAATGTTTCACTACCATTTGCCTGACAACTTCTTGCATAATCATGAACTTTAAAAGGTAGTCTATGTTTATAGAGGAGAATGGGAATATTAGGAGGGGAGAATGGGAATATATAAATGTTTTTCTCAAATCTTTTAATCGATACAAAGTGACACGCATGGCTAATTCGCAATTGCCTCGGTTTGCTTTTCTACTTACAGTATCTTATATTTGTTTGTCACAATTTTTTTAGTTACCTCCTCAGAATGAACTCTGGGAACTGAGGATGTCAGTCTGATTTCCTGAAAAATGACAGGGTGAAAACAGTGAAAAGCTGGCAGTCATAAAATGAATTTGACTAAACAAACTGAAAATTTATCTCTTACATTCATTCAATTTTCCTTCCTTGTCACAGTATGTCTGAGATTCTCATCTCCATTTGTCCTGGATGCTCAGAAGTCTGACATGGAACCTCACATGATGGTACAGGAAAAGATTTGGAGGATTTCTTTGAAATGAGACACCGGAAATTTTCCTCTTGGTTTTCATTTTTTTAATTTCCCTCGGAAAATTCTTGACAACAGATCTGTTAACTCTCCCAGTTTTAACATGAGACTCCCAATTTTTGTTCAGATCTCCCATCCTCCCATTTTTCCTTTTATTCCATTCACCCAATTTTTAGTGTCCCCATTTGCGGCATTTCCGAAAAGAGGCAAAACAGTCGGTACTTAGGCCAGACATTATTTGAGCAATTGCCCGCATATATAAACAACTAATGCATTCTAAATTAAATCTAAAATCAGGTAATTGTTTACAATTACAACCGTCAGTGCATGGTAAAGTATTAAGTACACCAACAGCAGGTTGCTTCTTTAGTCCGCATGTGCCTCACAGATGTTTAACGGATACGTTATGGCACATATATACTTGCAACATACATACATGGAAATAGGCTTACAGGGACAACTTTCACTGTGCCTGCATGGGTGTCACCATATTGAGTAACTAGGCTTCACTTCCAACACTATTTACTGTAAGGCCTACATCATATCTGTCAAAATATTACTAACCTCTCTATTTTAAGTTCACTAATCTCCCAATATTTTGCAATGGCTCTGCAAAATTAAGATCTCCCTATTTTGGGAGCTTGACAGACAGCTTGACAGATCTTTACTTGTCATACACAGGACTATCACTGATATCACTGAATCACTTTGCATCTTTACATGAAATGTGGTCTTTTCAGGCCTTTAATTCTCCTCCATAATTTTGCCCTGTTTTGCTCACAATCTGTCATGCGACATCACTTCTTCATGAGACTATTTTGACAATGAAGAGAAGACAAAACTTCCTTCCTCTACCATCTTTCATTGACAATTCTCCACTCAATTCTGCAGTACACTAGCAGGATGAAAGTCACAATAATCTGGTATTACCAGACAGATAAGATTTGAACGTTTCATATAATTTACGATGTCATGCCCATCTTCTTTCCTACTCATTTTTGTCCGTATTCCCTTCCACATTTGGATCCTTTTTGCTCATCAGTCACGCAAAGTCATTACGTTGTGATGATACTCTGACATGGGAAGCTTAAAACTTCCTTTTCTCTATTTCTTGCAGTGCCACATACAGTCTCCATTCACTCTCTGAGCATCGTTTTGATTTTGCGGAGTGAACAAACTGCAAACAAAGGTTAAAATTGGTAGAGAGTGATAGATTCTATTGACCTGTCTGTTCACTCATTAATACTTAAAGTGAACGAGGACATAGTTAACAATTTCCATTTCACTTTCCCTACACAAACTTGCAAAGTTATTATGTATACTACATATGACGTTAAAGTAGAGTTTATTTCTGACGTTTCTGTCACTAGAATGCCCATCACAATACAAAATATATTGTGGCAGTGCATGAAAGATTTGTGACTTGCGAAAGGAAACAATCAGGCGTGCACTTATGGATTAAGGGTGGGCAAAAGGGGCATGTGCAACTGGACCCTCACATAATAAATCATAAAATCCTAAAATACCTAAAATCATATCAACCTTGTACTATAGGGTCCCCACACAACTGTGCCCCAGGCCGCACACATGCCTAGCCCCCAAGGTCTGGCAGAATGAAAAAGTATGGGGGGCGGTGAGCGCTAGCATACATGCAGGACTAACTAAGAGGAACGCCGCAATTTGTGGATTTTACAAACCCACCCCCAAGGGGGTAGGTTCCCCAAAACTTACTGGTTCGGGAATTCGTTATTGACCATGGTCTAGCATCTGGCAATTTGTATGTGTGGTGGGTACGTGACCTAGCCAAGACCCAACACACACGTGTCGAAAAAACGTGTCAAAAGACACGAAAGGAAACGGATACTCATCCAAAACGGGCCCAAAGACATTGGTAAGGATGAGGATTCCTAGAATTTCAACCAAAAAGGATGGAAACTTGAAGATGCACTTTGGATATCACAGATGCAAAAGTAGCACAGAAACTTCTCTGGCAGACCAAAAGGCTGGAAATTACGGAAGGGCGGTGGCCAGATACACACACACACAAATTGCCAGATGCTAGACGATGGTCAATACGGTAATGCATAGGTTATATGAGGTGAGGGAGTACGCGCTGTGAATTTGTAAAACCCACAAAAACAAATTGAGCGGAATCGTATTTCCCTGGTGTTATTATGCTGCATGTACCCAGCATTGGAATTGGGATTTCATGTCTGTAATTTCTCAGCTAATGAGAAAACAATGAAAAACTGTAATACATACATATCAGAGGGGTTGAGATGATACACAGGAATCATAATAAATTATGCATTCCCTTCCATTTGTTCTGGGAGCACTTGGCAACCATCGGTGGGGATGAGTCCCTTGCTTTTTAATTGGGGTCGATCTCCCACCAACCCCCCCCTCTACTGTTCCATTCCACCACCACTGAAGCTAATGGTCGCCTTCTGGTAACCTTCCTGACAAAATGAAACTCCCTGCTGTGCCATAACAAAAATTGTTTTGCAACTGTTTGATACCGGCACAGTTTAATGCTCTAAATTCTCTTTGTTATAGGATGATCTATACAGTGAAAGATTTATGGGAACATTTAATCATATAAGCGAGGGAAACTAATTGCGAAATCTCATTTACTTGCAGGGAAGCTGAGAAACTCAACTTGCCTATCCCTGATCATAACCACTTCATGGTTCAAAAGCTGTTGTAAAAAAAACTGCATCATAATGCGCAGTCAGCTCGCTTTTGCTTGATTGAATGGTGTTTGTATTGAATGTGTGTAATGATTATAGGCCTGTATGCAGCTTCTTCGGTGGGGGGATGTTTGATTTTACCACAAGTAGAACATTTTACCAGACAACTATGACTGACAATTAAAACTCATTATACATGTTGCTAACGCAGGCCCACTGTCATAGGCTGAGCGGAACTCCAGATCTTGTGGGGAGGGGTTTGTTCGAACCCCCTGACCGCCCTAAAAGGGGCCTGGATTAGCAGCTGATTCCATGGTAATTGCCCTCATTTGAAAAGGTTAGTGGGGGTCTGTAAGGATACATATATTTAGCTTACCTTGATATCCCACAGGGGAAAAGGGAATGTTTGATAAATGTCACACTTTTCTGATTAAAAGCAAGGAGTTGATACTTAGAAAACTTAGGAAAGATCACCTGATTTGAAGAATGCAAGGTAAAAGCTGACAGATTTTTTTCCCAGTTTTTCTGGGGATTAAATGCCCACAACTCACAAATTACTCCTTACCCCTTGCATGAAATACAGTACTTGCATCCATTTGGTTAACCTCGCTTGAAGTGCAGACAAAAATCCATTATAGCACGTGTGCCGCTATTCTTTCTTCAAACATTAGAAAGACTAGCTATTTGCATCACGTAGAAAATGTTTATCTTTGCCCTCCCTTTTTATGTTCTACTGTATAACTTTTTACAAAAAATTTTTTTTCAGACCTACAGCTGAGAATGACAAGTATATAGGCCTATAGTAACTTTCAACAACAAGGTAGACTGTTGGATTGCCATTTTAACAATTGCAAATACTGACAACTTAAAACTTCTGTACAGAAGATACCTAGATAGTAGATACTGAGCATAAAAACATCCAATCATGAATGCCAATATCATACAATGCATGATTGTATCATATCATATCATCCTGCTTTAAGACTTTCCTAATGTCAACTTTAACCTCAATTTTCTTTGGATTTTCAGGTTTTCTCTTCCAGCTTTAAGTTGGAAAAATGTGCAACCCTCAAGGGTAGAATAAAATGAGGTTTCTTTACTTCTTCCTTCCATTGAAAAAAAGAAAGGGTTCCTGGAGGTTCTGTATTGCTCTCACAGAAATTAGGATAATGGTTGATTTTGTTTAAAATGGTCTCTAAGAAACAATTCAAGGAAAGAAACAGGAGCTATAATGTAAGGCTCTGACCCATAAAGTGAGTGCAGGCTATGGTACCATTCGATAGGCAGAGAAAGTAAACAGTACCATGGAATAAAACAAAGACATCATAAAATATAGTAGCTCCATGGCTGAACCAAGTCATTCCCAGGTTTGAGTATGGTATTCCATGTTGAAAGAAGGACACTATCGTACATGGAATAAGACTGTAAAAAGTGGTTTTGCCAATGCTGTGTTCTTGTTTTAGTATGTATGATTGTGAAGCATGATAAATGGAGGACACTTCAGTACCTGAACTATCGCACACATTTTGAAGTACAGTAGTAAGAGCTACATGGTTGAACCAACTGACTTCCACTGTTCTGAGGATGCTACATCATTAAATGGAGGACAGTACAGACAGTATATTTAAGTGCCTATCACAAATGGAACTGAATGATGCAAGCGAGAAAGAGGGGGAACAATCATCCACGTTAACTCTGTTTCACACTTTTCAGAATCTGCTTCTTGAATTTTTAGAGCCTCTCACTTCAAGATTCAAACATTTTAGGACCAATTCTTAAAATAGTGAAATTAATTTCACAATGCACTTTTCTAATTTGCTACAGCAGCACTTAAACAACAGTCTTATCAGGATAATTCAATCTCTTTTGTAGGGTAACTTCTGTCATGCTTTGAAGTGTACAGTGTATAATGGCAAACTAAATTAATTTTTAACATACAGTACGTACGAACATTCACAATCACTTGAAAGTTTCTGCTGCAAACTGGGTCTTTTTTTCTTTTCTTCATGACGATATATTTAGAAACCTCTGTACAACTATCCCTACGACGTCAAGGTGTATTTGAGTCCTAACTTATCCAGAAGCTCTGTCCTTCTGTCAACTTCGCTCATCATTAGACCATCTGACTGCATTGGGAGATGGTCAACTGCTGTTTTCCCTGCTGTGAAGTTCAAGGATACCTGAACAGCCATCCTGGGTCACAGATCCAATTGGCTCTTTTTACTCAAGTCCTCCAACAAATATTAATTATTAATGGAATTCATTGCAAGGCGATGGATATTACTGCTGACTCTCTTGAATCACCTAAACATTATAGTCCTTACTGTGCATATACTGAGTCCCTTTAAAAGGGACTAACTGATCAGGCATTCGTAAGCACCTATCTGTTGCTCCACTTACTTAATGATCCTCTATGTGCCCCCCTTTTTGCACAACTTAAAACACGAATGTGAATTCTGATAAATTAACAAATCTGTAGTTGAGAACATACGGTAGCGAATGGTGCAAACAAAATGTACTCTACTTGTACGGGCCATGTGCATAAGAATAAGCGTGTGAAAAGTGTCTGGTCAGAAATATTCAAGAACCAAATTGAATTGTTAAGTACTCACTCATTAATCCTCCCTTGAATGTGACAAATGGGATCATCTTAGTTTGACCAACAGGTGCAGGAAAATTTAGTCAATTCCACGAAACAACTCAATTTGCCTCTTCAATCAGTGTCCACCAACTTTCCCAACCAGCAGGACTAGACAATAATACTACAGTATGCTGAAGTGGCTAGATATGTATCACAATTTACATATAATGATCTGTGTACTGCGTGCAATGGAACAAATCAAATGCACATTTTGAAGTGAGTCCATGCACTGACACCACACACCAAGACAAAGATTTTTTTTTGAACCAGAATAACTGTCCCATGGCATCAAAGATAGACTGTACAACAATTCCTGCACTATGTAAACATCAAGGCAATGTCGGTTAGTTATAGCTTTGTTCACTTGCCTCTCTCCCCTCCTCATGGTTTATACTCTTGAAGGAACATGGAAAGGGATAGAAGTATGAAACTGGGTGGGCAAAGAAAGAGGGGTGTGAAAATATATGGAACCTGGAGAATTAGAAGAAGGATAAAATAGTGGGAAAAAAAGAAACAGGGCTGCAGAATCCAGAAAGGGGAGAAATATCACCTCTTGAGTTTTACTTTTCTGCATGACTAACGTTTGCACCATTCTGAGGTAGAAACGTATGTGGTGTCTGGTCTTTGGTAAAAGGGTTCATGAATATTTATAAGACCACTCATTGACCAAGATGGGGAAGACAGTTACAAACCTCAATTGAATATCTGACTCTGTTTAGCAAACCAAGAACAAATTGATAAGCTGTGGACTTTTCTTCAGAGCACCTGTCCACCAATTAACAAAAGACCATTTAAAGAAGTGAATGAGTTTCTATTCAAACAGCAAGCATCTGATAAACACTACTTCAGAGATTCAAGAAAAGTAAGAAAAAAAACTTGTACAAGCAAGCCGAATTCATACATTAAAACACTTTAGATGATTGCAAAATTGAATTTACTACCGCAAATTGTTGTTCCCTGTGGACAAGAGTTGTATGCCCAAAGCTATTACATGGTTTTTGCTAAATGGGATTTTTCCAAGGGGGGGAAAAGCCTTTGTTTACATTCTGATCTGAGCTGATCTGAGAAATCAGGGAGAGAGAGAGACAGCTGGCCCAAGTGCTTTAAAGCTATATGTACACTTACTAGATTTATAGTACAATGTTTCTTTTCCCTCAAAAACAGAAATACATCGGCATTGCTGTAAATATAAAGTACAAAATTAATTGCTTCTTCCAGCAGAGTATCTTGTAACGATGTAACAGAGGATTTAGCGATACATGACAGCATTGCATTATTTGGAACGAAAGTGATTGCATCTTAAAAATTACAAAATGCATGCGATTGTTTCTGCTGCATGATAATGTGATAGCTCACGTCTACCATCTCGTCAATCATCTCCGTGGAAAACTTAAATTTCCGAGTTCCTGCATTCCCCTGTTTGGTTGTATGTGGTGTCTGGTCTTTGGTAAAAGGGTTCATGAATATTTATAAGACCACTCATTGACCAAGATGGGGAAGACAGTTACAAACCTCAATTGAATATCTGACTCTGTTTAGCAAACCAAGACCAAATTGATAAGCTGTGGACTTTTCATCAGAGCACCTGTCCACCAATTAACAAAAGACCATTTAAAGAAGTGAATGAGTTTCTATTCAAACAGCAAGCATCTGATAAACACTACTTCAGCGATTCAAGAAAAGTAAGAAAAAAACTTGTACAAACAAGCCGAATTCATACATTAAAACACTTTAGATGATTGCAAAATTGAATTTACTACCGCAAATTGTTGTTCCCTGTGGACAAGAGTTGTATGCCCAAAGCTATTACATGGTTTTTGCTAAATGGGATTTTTCCAAGGGGGGGAAAAGCCTTTGTTTACATTCTGATCTGAGCTGATCTGAGAAATCAGGGAGAGAGAGAGACAGCTGGCCCAAGTGCTTTAAAGCTATATGTACACTTACTAGATTTATAGTACAATGTTTCTTTTCCCTCAAAAACAGAAATACATCGGCATTGCTGTAAATATTAAGTACAAAATTAATTGCTTCTTCCAGCAGAGTACCTTGTAACGATGTAACAGAGGATTTAGCGATACATGACAGCATTGCATTTTTTGAAACAAAAGTGATTGCATCTTAAAAATTACAAAATGCATGCGATTGTTTCTGCTGCATGATAATGTGATAGCTCACGTCTACCATCTCGTCAATCATCTCCGTGGAAAACTTAAATTTCCGAGTTCCTGCATTCCCCTGTTTGGTTGTATGTGGTGTCTGGTCTTTGGTAAAAGGGTTCATGAATATTTATAAGACCACTCATTGACCAAGATGGGGAAGACAGTTACAAACCTCAATTGAATATCTGACTCTGTTTAGCAAACCAAGAACAAATTGATAAGCTGTGGACTTTCCTTCGGAAAAAAATTACAAAATGCAGGCGATTGTTTCTGCTACATGATAATGTGATAGCTCACGTCAACCATCTCGTCAATCATCTCCGTGGAAAACTTAAATTTCCTAGTTCCTGCATTCCCCCATTTGGTTCTTTACGTGCCACAAAATTGAACCTGTCTAACAACATGAATTTGCTCTTACAATCACATCCCCAGGAGCTGTCATTGCCGTAAAGAAGATGCTTTAATTGCTCTTGGTAACTAGTTATTCATGAGAGCAATTAACTTACATAACGAGAGCATTTGAGAAAAGAGGGCAAAACTACTGCCGTAGGACCGTGAATAGGAGGGTGCGATAGGAGGGTGGTAGAAGGGGCAAGGTGGTGGCTGGTCTGTTTTAAAACTTGTACTGAAGTACCCGACAAATACACAAACATGAGCCAGATAATTTTCAATTTCCCACTGTGCGATGTGCCATTGAGATTTTCATTTGTTTAAAAATTTGCAACTCTCAAACAGAAAATGCTGCTGACTTGTGGTTGACACCAACAAAGAGGGAACAATTTTCTCGGTATTTCATGAAATTTCAATCATCTCAATTATTAGTCATCAGTACTCAAACAAAGGAAAACTGGTGGACAATTAATAATTGCTCCATGATTTTAACCAGTTTTTCCCTCAGACGCTACACACATATAAGTAAAGTAAGTTGACATAGGTCCTGAATTTGTATGCTTGAGACACTCAAGGGCACTGTATAAGTGCTACTCGATCTAACCACACAAACTTTATTTCTCATTGATTTGAACTAATGTCCCCCCCCCCCCCGCTACTACGACGTGAATTCCACAAATATTTCACTGTGTTTTACAATATTTCACTATTATCTCAAACTGTTTTGGTGATATTACCAATTTTCTCTCAACACTTTAATTTTTCTTTGATGCAATAATTATTGAAACAAACAGAAATCACTATCGATTTTGGTTTAACCGACTTACTGAGAAAAATACCTTTCTTCACTTGAAAATCCCTTTAAATTCCCAGTTTTAGAGCATACATGTCGGATGTTTCTCAGATGAAACACAAGCACATAGAACAAACACTGCACAACAATCTTCATAAAAGACATCAAACCCTTCGGACAGCTGTTGCGATATTTTCTCTGCTGTATTATAATGGGATCGAAGCACTTTGAGAGCCGCAGAGGATTATGTAATCCATCAACAGCTGGATGTAATTACCGATTTACTTGTAATAAGAACCAGCCACTGAAAACACCAGATCATGATACTTCTGCCATTGCAATAAGCATGCCTTCTACCATACTGGCAAATAATCAAACAAAATTACCAAGAGACAGGACCATATACTGACTATCACAGCTGTGTGGGCCTAGTTCTTTGCAGAGTGATGGAATACTTTCCATGGCAGGAGTTTCTTCATTCAAACTTAGTTCACAAGAGACAACATGCAAATTATTGGGTTTTTTTTTTTTTCCCTTATTAAAAACTTCAAATGCAATTCTGAAGACATTTAAATTATTTTAAGGTTACATTATTGGTGATGAAAACCGCACACATATTTTGTACTTAAATTGCTTAATTTTGCAGCAATAACACACCTTGCTTCATGCAGTACTGATATTGGGCAAAACATCATGAGACTTACTTAAAACAGAAATGAAAGGAAAATTCCAAGATTTTGATGATGTCTGAAATGGAGCTTGGTGGACTGCTTATTCCCTTTAAATATTAACTGCAGAAGACTTACTGTAAGTTGCTTACATCCATCAGTGACAGATTCCGTATTCCCAAGGGTTTCCGCTCCTTAAAATTTTTCAAAACAGCTTCGCACCAAAGTGAAAGGCTTAACACTACAAACTCAGGAGGATGCAGCACCTATCCACTTCACAAGTTCACATTTATGTCAGGAATGCTGACGTCAAAGGTGACAGACTGCTTTAGAGGCTGTGGAAAACTTGCTAATGCAGGCACTTTACTGTATTGACGTAGACATTAGGAGCAAACTGAGCACTAGTCAAGCGGGATCATTGGAGGACTAACTCGGATCTATTACAACTCTGTTTGAACAGAAGAAATGAATACTTGGACAATGGAAACTATTCTAAGCGATTCTTTAAGAATTATCCATTTCTTGTAAACAAACTTTTCTGTGATACAGAAGTAGTAAAAAGCAGAATAAAAGGCCACGATAACCCTTCTTTATTTTCACCGAAGGTGACTGACCGTTTGGATTTTCACAGGGTTTACAGATTCGAAAGAAGAAGGGCTTTTTGTTCTTTCACAACAAAAGACACAGAATCTAGCAGACGATTTGCATACAGTTGAATGCACATTGACACTAAAAGTGGCCAAATCATCTGTTCCAAAGATCCTTGTTTTGTGAAGGGCTTATCGAAAGCACAACAATCCTTCTGTCCGAATCCCTACCTGTTTCCAAACTTTCCCTTTGGAGGACAAAGAAATAATTAAAATCCTCTTAAAAGAGAATTCAGATTTGGAAATACTCGAATGAAATTTTAACCACATTTGCTTTGTCACTGCAGGTGTAAGAGGATGCACCACTTCCTGAAAGACTTCTGCAGCACTGCAAATAACCTGAGAATCTTTTTTGAGCTGATGAAGTTCCGAAGAATGTTAAAGAATGTAAAGCAACCACCGGTTCAAAATTGCAAAGCTGGGTTCACTTCCGAAAGAATGTTCTTCTCGATCGTTTTGCAAAGCATTTTATGCTACGACATCACAATGTATGTACTGGAGACTGGGAAGACAACGTAATAATTTAGCATTGAAGGTTTGTGTAGCAGTTCTGGGGATTTGTGATATCTTTTCATTTTTTCTTTGTGATTATTAGTGATAATGCAAGGATTTACGCATAAATAAGAAAAAAATGTCTGATTTTCTTTTTTTTTTCATCTATTTAGAATTTTGGCCTGTAATTGAAACAAATTGTGTTGCAATACTCGATAAATTCTTCAACGATGACATGTCTGATTCCAGTTAGTATGTTATTTCAACAAGCCTGGATCAAATTTAAAACTATATAACAACCATACTCACTATCTTCATTTGATTACTGGGGAATTTAAAGGGGAAGTGGGCTTATTATCAGGCCAAAAAAAAATTCCAAGTAACTGTATCTGCTTTTTTTTTTTTTAACCGGTTCTTGGCAATTAAACAGCAACATGAAACATCAGCATAAAGATATCTTAAAATTGGTCTCTCATTACACATTAAAAAACTATAAATAGCTAAGCTGCCCAGCACAGCCTCATGGTGAAAACAGGCCTAATTTTGGAGTTATATCCCTTTTTTTCACCGGTGATAGTTGATTGAGTTCAGATTCAGACTGTATTCCCCCCTTTAATGAGGTGAGAGGTTTTGCACGAAATGACAGCTAATGAGGTAGCTGTTGTGTAGAGACCCACTGACTTTGGAGAACCAATTACTGCAATCGCCTATCAATCAAAGAAGGCAGGGTTGGAAATAAACACTGTCCCAATATCCTGTTGTTGACGTTTTTACGTCTTTTCATTAGAGTTCGTGTTCAGTGCTGTAGGCTTACGGGTGCAACATTACCACATTAAATGATACACTGTAGGATTGCAGTGTTAAAATGTTCCAATTAGCTCATAGTCAAAGCAGCTTGAGATTTGCACATTTGCAAGAGTTCAGACAGGGAAGTGAATGAGCACTATAGTGTACACATATATACACTCTTATAATTAACATAGCATTACATTTGATTCTGCCCATGATTTCCTCGGTGTGCCAAAATGTTCTGACAGCTTTCAAAACTGAAAAGCTGGGGAATGGACTCAGACCTCCCAAAGATGAGTGGGAGGCTACAACTGGCCACATGGGGCTTTAAACATCCATTTACAATGGAGACACTCCTGGGTGTCACATTCACTCTATGTAAACAGAGAAGGAAGAACTTTTAACTCATTATGATCTAATTGTTAACAATGAGCAACAGGGTACAAAAGTTGCCAAGTACCTGAGGAGGGAGGTGTCTATGTAGCACACTTAGAAATGCACTTTTCTTAAAGGAGGACATGGGTAGTTGTGAGTCAGATCATGAAACTACATGTCAAGACTGACAGATGACGCTCTGGGTAGCTTACCCTCATAATGAACAAATTTTAAATGCATTCTGCAAAGAACACCAATGTCTTGGCAATAAAACTTCTGACTGTAAAATTCCCACAATCAACAGAAAAACCCTGAATGGAAGTTTTCATTACAGAGGGACATTTTAAACACTTTAAAATGAAAATTTGAGTCTAAACTGTTTTCTGACAGCTGCTTGCCAAAGTATCTTCTATCTTAATTAATAGTTTCAGTTTGTTATCTTCACAGGATGCATGTTAATGGCTCATTTGAAGGAAGCTTGCAGCTTTTCACAGCAGAGTAACATCTTTTTTCACGACCTTGCTATTTTCAGTTTGAAAACAGAAGACTAATAAATATTATCAACGCTTATCATATATGGCTTATGAGAAGTGTTTTAGTAGTTTCCATTTTGATCCTGCCTTCTCTTTTAGATCAAGCATCTTCGATGTTGTGCAAAGCCTAAGACTCAGCTTGCAAACACCTAACTTACCTGCATCAACACAACAACTGCACTCCCATCTACTGTGCCAAGAGTGCTGGTAACCATTAAATACTGTCTTTACTGTCACCAGGACTAACACCAGACCAACGCCCCTTTTTTATCATGCCATCTGTATGTGCAAAGTGTGTGGGGGCTCTGAGCGAAAATTTCATCATTTGCTATGATGCTTATGTAACACCACAGTTCAAAGTAGCTAAAAGTAAGAGTTTGAATTGGTTTCCTTGCATGAAAAATTATATCTTGCCATCTATAAGCTTGTCTGTTAGGTATGACATAATGTTGCCTATTAAATTTGACCTTTCATAAAATGTCCTAACTGAGGTGGTTTTGGACCACTATGGTGGATCCAGAGGGGGTACCATGGACGCACGTGCACCCCAAAACAAAGTTTCAGAAATGATCAATTGTGCCTTGATTTTTTTGTCTCAGACATCTATTTGTTCTTCTCAACACTGTTTTATAGACTCTTGTATACCATAAACTGTCAGCACCAATTTTTTCCTGCTTATTTTAATCCTTCAGATCATAACTGCGCTAATCTCGCACTTGCTTGCCAAACTTCTCAGAGCTCGGGGATACGTGCGAGCAACAGTGTGTGATGTCATTTCTCATTTTCAGCAGCGTAGCTATTATCAGTAACTTCTGGTGAAAAATGTCATGAATTGCGAAAACATTAGCTGCCATAAAATACATTTGCGTGGTGATGCCCGAGGTATTCTGCTGACAAAACCGTTAAAAATAATGAAATGGTGATTTCTGCTTGAGTCCAATTGACAAAACATGTCCAACCTATATGAAATGAGAGTGCTGAAATTTGAACTGAATTAGGTTAATAATACTGAAAGTGTTCTATTTATCGTCCACAATTTTCATCACGTACGGTGATCTGAAGTACCTCACCGGCTGTCATTTTTTCCATTGCACTATATACTTCTGATTATTATGAAAAACAAAAATGGGCCAACGGACTAATCTCGCTGCAACCGCCTGGTCATGAACCACTGAGAATTCAGGTTTGCATTCGTAAATTAACAGTTTGCATGCTTGCCTGCGATGCATGTAGCATTTAGGCCTCTTCAGACTGAGGTTAATTCAGACCCCATGGACAAAAAAGTGAAACTACCGTACTGTAGATCACGAGTCAACTTCGAAGTTTGGCATCTTTTAAAAAGTTACGACTTTCTCTTTGAATATCACACAAATATATGCACGTGCAATATTTACCAAATACGGAAAAATTTCAGTATAGAGGAGTTGCTATATAAGAAAGGTAATCTACAACGACTCCGATTAAAATGAATTGCTCTTTCGAAAAATGCAATCCATTCAATTTATCGTGGTTGCAAGAAGTGGAAGGGAGTGTCACTGTGATCACGCAGAGAAACACTGCATGAGTTTGACATCACACACACAGTAACTTCAAGGTTTGATTTGAATTATTTGAATTATTAACAAAGACATCTGCTTTGCATATATATTGGACAATGGGTCAAATGACAACTGATCTGCAGCTGTCTGTTGATCTTTTGGGTTATAATGAGCAACTTGTCTTTTGTCCATCTTAAAAGAATAGGTCAGGTAACATTGAAAATATTCTTGTAACGTCAATGACAATATTAAACTGCATGCCAACAATTTTCAATCTGCTCAGGGTCTTCAAGTATAGATTCGGATCATTTGAAACCGCCAACATTCTTTAATAGGCCGACAGAGTCTATGACGTAGAAGTCGCACGGAAACAAGTGACAATATTCTGTATTTGTGGCATGTAGTTTCGGAGGGTCTGGAATATTCTTGGCTGAGAGTGCTCAATGTACTTAGTATACCTGACCTACAGTATCAATTAGGGTAGATCAAAGTTTTTTAACCTTCTGGGATATCACTGTCAAAAATATTTATGACAAAACAGGTTTAATAGAACAGAAAAAATAGTGAGCAACACTCCACATGAATTTTCAGTGATATCAACATCTGACATGTTCAAAGCTCAAGCATTTTGAGTTCAAAATGGTTAAAAAACTCCACTAGTTAAGTTCAGGAAAAATAGAAGGAGGAATCTCCTGCTCAAATCTTCACCCATCATAATTTAAACATGATTGTCAACAGCTGGTCACCTCTGGGCATCACAAATGCTGCCGTAAATTTGCTAAATTGTGATGTAATATTGTTGTCAAATCATACAACTTTTTGTGTAAAGACTTTGTTTACTTCTACTGTGGGTTTATTTTGATCTAAAACCCCAATCTATTGTATGTTCTATAAATAATGACATAACATGACATGATCGAGAAGGCAGTCCACCCTGAATTTGAAATGGTTGATAACACTATGTCCATTCCGATATTTCCAACTCCCAGCAGCAAGTCTCACTTTGAAAGGGGGGTGGGCCAAATTTAAATGCATAGTAGGGGGAAACTATGAAGAATGACAGATAGGACAGAACACATTTCACGTTGAATACAAAGTAGAAGTGACTATGAATATTCATCAAATGTTTGGAGATGTTATTCAGCATGCTTGACCATTGGTTCCTCAAACTCACTAAAGTGACCATTAGTGACCACATTTTGCACTGCACCATTTTGGTTTCAGTAACATAAATTAAGCTAACTTTCCACGACGACAGGAAAGAAAGTCGCCAAAATTGAGAGGACATCCAAGTGCGCATATGGCTTTAAATACAATGTTTGGACCACTGCAAATAATACTCCATAATTTTCATACAATCTTCTAACTTTCTATCACAGTATCTTCTTTCTTACTGCATACGTTACGAAGACAAAGAGGTCTGTGAATATTCAAACTTACTCATGAATGGGCCAGATGGGGAGAAGCCAAGCCCTCTGGCTCGCAATACGCTATTAATTAATGTTGTCGAGCACTCTGAAAAACACATGTACTGGACATGTGGAAACAATGTTTACATTCCTCCATGTGAAAATAGCCTCTCCAGGATAAGTAAAAGGAAATGCAACCCTGCAGAATCACAATCACATTCCATACAAGTAAACTGAACAGTACAACACAAACATTGACCAGGACCAGACTTCAGAACACGCCACAAGAGCAACGTGCCTTCAGGGATCCATCGCAAACCAATCGTTCTCCTACCATGATGTAATACTCCGATAAGCTTTAAAAATAGCCTGAACTATTCTGAATAGGGCCCTACACTAATAAGAGACAGCAAATGATAGGCTATAGCAGAGACAGTTGAAACACATTTGCAGGTAGACTTCAGAGGAATAGGGGGTACTTACTGATCCCCCGAGGACTTTAACACTTGAATACGTCAAACAAGAGTCAAATACTAAGCCAACCCTTTCAAGACAACTTTTTCTTTCCTCTTTGTGTGCGAATGATATTAGGTTTAAGAAATCCTTGTAGGCTGGTGAATGGCTGAATAAACCGACTGTTTGGGGAAAGGATGAGGTTATTGAAGAGATCATTCTGACCAGGGTATTTTGTTACAACAATGGAAGGAATCCTTCCTTGTTGGTGGGAGCTTTTCAGTATCTTTTGTTGAGAATGGGAAGATTATTATAACTGTGTATAAATGTCATCAACAAGGGGTCATCAATATGTGTATGAACTCTGTATATCCCCGAGTAATTGAGCTTCAGCTTTTGAACTAAGAAGTGGCCACAATTGTGTGTATGCAAGTGATGGGAGAGGGTAGGGGGGGATTTCATAAATATAAGACACAGTGCAGTAGCACAGTGAATGTAAAGAAATAGAACCGAGTACTAAACAATGCAGAGTACATTAGTGGCTGTTGCATTTCATTGTCCTATATGGAGGTTTTAAGGATTTTTCAGTCATGGTATGACTGGGTGTTTAAACGTTAACAACGCGAGAAAGTCCAGGTACAGGAGAGAGACGTCAGAACAGACAAATCCCGAGAGAGATCGATTTGCTTTTGTTCAGTACAGTTCCATTTATTTGATGATGTGACATAAATTAACGAAGAATTAGTTGACCGTGATGACTGAAGTCAGGGAGAAAGACTTACATGACGTTGACAAGAGGAATGAGGGACGGAATCTTTCAACGAAACAGTGTCTGCCCTTCCCATTTTAATGTATTTCTTTGTCTAATCTGACTATTTTAAGAAACTTGGGCAAACACTGGCAGCTGAACTTTCTATGACTTATGGGTACGGTAGAGGGTAGCGTCCACCATACACAACATCGTCACTACTTAAATGGGAGGGGGAGGGAGCGGGAAGTTAACTGGTTAAAGATGTAATTCCCATAATCAAAGTGTCCTCAACATTGCTTTCAACTTGTTACTTGTAATCACACCTCCAGATTTAAAGTCCCCCCATCTTTCTTACCCCTTCCCGATTCACCACTGGTCCCCTGGTAGGCAGGGAGATACTAGAGAGTCTCCTTCAAAATTATTGAAAAAGACGTGTCCATTTTAGAGGGAAGTTGCCCATGGTCCTGTGACGCTAAGACGAAACATGGTTTTATCAGGTTCAAGCTTTCCGTTTAGACTTTCACTCAGTTCGTGACCATGTGTCTGGAACCGAGGGCAGCAAAATTTCCTGTCCCTGAATCTCCTTACGACAGATCTGGAAAAATGCCTCCTACTGTAACTGCTTGCATCCAAAAGTGAAGTAAACTGAGCATTACTATGGAATGGTTACTGGGGAGCAGACACCCCCTCCCTTCAGATCCCTCCCCCAGGTGCTTACACTCCAACATTGATGTGCGCCAAATTGGTAAGTCTAGCTATGGGCCCTCTGGGGAGGGGAGGCGATGGAGGTTAGGCCAGTGACCAAAGGCAACTAACCGGTCTCTATCAGCACGTAACAGGTGAAAAAATCATGTGGGGGGACATGTTGGGGAAGGGCAAAGTAACTTAGAAATAACTATCTAAGAGTAAATATCAAGTATTGTTTCTACAGTAGTGCATGCAATGTTACAACAGATTTTTTATTGGACCAAAACCTTTCCTTACTAAACCAGTTTCCTTCACCTTTTGTAAAATGGATCTTAAGTGCTCCAATTAGGGTATGTGACAGCTACACTTTGAGGAGGACACAATAGTGTCCCTCATGTTGTCATTTTGGTAAAACTGAGACACTCTCCAGAGGTAAGAGTGCCAGACATACCTCCTCTAGCCTAGAGCATAGTAATTATAGGCAAGGAAATTCTCATTATTTCTGTCACTTTCAGAGTTATTCTCCAATCAGTGGAACCATCTGCAGATACTCTGATTTATCATACAGAAAGCATGCTGCTCCATCGCACCATCATTAAAGCTTTACAGGATGGAATAATCTTGAGAAAAAAAGTGTAAAGCTTAAACGAGGCTACCCATTGTTACAGGGGTTAACCGTGAAAACACTAGTTCATGACATACAGTCTAAGTAAAAATAAGTTTTGTCTTTGTTGTCCTTTCATTCAAAGGGGGTGGGAACATTTATAAGTTCTCTGGAGCTTCTTGTTGCTATCCCTCAGTCTCTTTCTTTTATCACTTTCATCCTGTTTTCTACATATATAATTAACATTGTTATTTCTATGAAAGAGGCTGAAATAAAGTTTGATGAACTGAAGCTTGAAAACCTAAAAGTGTTTGAGTGGCATCCAACCCAATGAGATAAAAAAAAAATCACTTTTCTGAAGTACAACAATAAAAAAGATTAAATCTCAAGTCATTAGTATAAAGCCTTCCTTTACCGTACCAACAATTTTCTCATAAAAAAAAAGTTTCCCAGATTGCAGGAAATGGCACTTCTCAGGCCTTACTAAACACATACACGCATTCTTAATTTTGAGATCTCGGTGTTTCAAAAGCTTACTCTTCCAAACAAAAAGGGAGATGACCGATAGTTTATATCGTTTTCCCAATTTTGGGGGACTAGCAAAACTTTTGGGAGCTAAAGCCAAACCCCCTTGGTCCCCCCCAAAGCATTGCCCCTGGCACACATCCACTTAAAGATGGCACATACAGAACGCAGAGAAGCACCAGCTCTCCCGTGAATGCAAACAGGCTTTCACTGCAAGTAAATTGTCAATTAAAAGTGGCCAGATTCAAGAACCATGACACAATAAGCCGCTGATGAGATCATACTGTTACAGGTCTTCTTGGCTTGCAGTGTGAAGCCAAACTTCCTTGATTTGATCTGCAGCTCTGCACAACTCAACCTATTCAAATCAAGTGGCATTCTAAAAATAGAACAGCATTTACATCATCAGAACAAAAATTGCAAACAAGCTAGTTTATCCACATAATAACGTATACAGATACTACCACAATTTATTTCCAAACTTGCATGTGTTTTACATCTTCAACTTGCCAGAGCTGAAGTACAACATGTATCAGATATTCAAAACAGTCATAAGATGTAAGTAGATTTTCATGTGTTTTGTACATAACATGTTATGTTAAGTTACTGTACAGGTATGCCTTCTGAGTGAATTGCACTTGCCATTTTCCACTGTCAGTGAGGAATGATTTACCTTGCCGTTTACACCTGCAAACAGTCACAACGACGAAAATCAGAAAGTGTGCACACTGTCCTTTGGGCACTGCTGAAATGTATCACAAGCACTAGTTCGGAACAAAAAGATCATTACAAGCCTTGATCCATAGTATTTTTCATGCAAGAATGGCTGACTCGGTAATTATTGAGGGAAAGGACTCGGTAATTATTGAGGGAAAGGATAGAGCCATGCATCATTACGCCAACAGGACATTGCAAAGCGTTATGCTTTGCAATAAATCAAAAAGGTTATGAAACTATCCTGCCACATTTCCTGGTAATAAATCTAAATTTAATGAGTTACGAACAGGGATATACAACAAAGTGAAACAGAAGGGGGGGGGCGACAGCAGAATGGCAAACTTGTAAATTCATACGAACAGTCTCTGCAGGGCACTTCCAATTTGAGAGACTCCTTTTACAATTTGCAGAAAAGTAGGGGACACATGCCCCCAGTGGTCCCCGGCCTATCCCTATAACCCCGTTGCAGTGCAAGTGATTGTACAGTATGATTGTGACAGAAGTAACATTGAATGACTTACCATGGCAAATATACTCTCCAGCACTGGTTTAAGAAGCCAGTGCGTTAGAAACATGGTTAATCCCATCACCAGGGCGGCCTCTACCAGCATTCCAATACTAAACTCCTCCATATCAAGGTGAGTAATCTGTCTTAGCGTTAGTATTGTGATTGCAGTTCCCCTAGAATCATAGTAACCACCACTCCAGGTCATGGTTTGCAAAATCTGAACTTTGACCGACGATTGCTACAGAATGCTTTTGTGACCATGCATATTGTCCTTCACCCTGTGCAATTTGTCAAACGTCGTCGACGTCAACCCTTTTCAATCCCACTACTGTACATCAACAATGAGCGAAAATGTGTACCGAAAGTCGCGTCTCTCCAAAGTACTCGTAGCGGCGAAACGTATGTTGTTTGAAACACAGAGACAGTTACATATGAATCCAGAAATGTGATAGATGTTTCACGTATTAAGTCTCAGCCAACAAATCCACAGAAACAACTTAATGAACGATGTGTGCTGCACTGCTCAATACAAGTATCACTGCAGTGCATATATTCAGAGCAAAGCGAGCAAGCCAGGAGGTTTGACTTGTCAATTGTTCCAAAAGTGAAACTGACTTTTTGACTCAGATAGGGACTTGTCAGATCAAAAAATCAATCCCTGGGACGTAGAAGGCCAGGTCTATTAATGGATGATAGGCCACCAAGGATAATTTACCCACCTGGTCAGAATAAAGACTGGGTATACTGTAAGTCCTCCACTCAATATGGACTCAATGTCACTGTAAACAACATGCCATACACCCATAGTACTGGCAAAATGTATCAGGATACAGTAGATCTGTTTGATACACTTCTCCAAGGCTCAGCCCTTTTCTATGATGCAACAGATTTACTCAATACAGTTGTTACACTGGACTACCAATGTTGTCTTTCCTTATTTATCATTCCTTTGATCCGAGCACTGACAAAGGAGGACAAAAAAAGAGATGAAAAAGATCAGCCTTAGGAGAAACAACCTGTCTTGTTTGATAAACTCGCTGATCTCCTCTTGTTCCCTGATGGAGCCCAGAGGTCATCATGATTAGGTTTTACTTTCTCCAGTTTCCTAGAAGTACAGCTCCTGGGTAATTGTATCTCATATTCGAAACAGAATGAAAGAGTTACTCAATGATTTGAAAAAATTGGGTAAAAAAAAGGCAAATGTGGAATTGATACAAAATTTACTCTGGCAAACTGGTAAACTAAGTACCTGCCTGTTTCTGATTTAGCTGAAAAGTGCCTCAACAGTAGAACGGGACATTTTAATTTTTGCCATATTCAGTGTGTATGCTTTCCAGACGGCTGCATAGACAGGCTATTAAAACAAACAGATGAAAACCTTCCGCACGAAAGAAAAATGTTCACATGTGCAAGATAATACTGGATGTCAAAAGGGGCCACTGGTCTTTATCCATTTAAAAATGACTCATGGACTATCATAGTTCAAAGCCAACACTAACAAGTCAACAGAAATTGTCTTCCATATTAAAATCCAATATTTACGACAGAACTTTAAATCCAAGGAGCACAAAAAAAAAAATCTCAATATATCACAGTGATCTTAATAGTAAATGTGCAGACTGCAACTGCCAATCCATTCCATGGAAATCCAAAGCCATGACTGAGAGGAGTTTTATCAATTAGGAACTGAGGCAACAGAAAAAGGAGCAGCCACACAGGACTTTCAGAGGTTATTCCCTTCTTTCATGTCGACCCCTGGTGGGTCACGCTGCGTAAGCATTCTTCATGGCTCCCCTTCGAGCTGATGTATGAACTTTGACAATCTTTGCTAATAGGGCCAGCCACCGCTAATCAGGGGTTACTCTCATTCATTCCAGACGATCCTCTGAGAAGCAATTTCCTACCCAACCAGCATCTTGCTTTTCTTGGAGGGGATTTTTCAAATTACTGCCGAAGCTAAGATAAACAGGTCTGTTACCTCCAAGTTTCTTGGACTTCATCCACCAAGGACTTTCATCAATAATTGAACTTGAAATCTCTTGATAATAAGAAAATTGGTTAGATATTTGTCATGGGAAACAAACAGAATATGGATAATATCAGTGTAGCCCACATTTGGAAGAAATGAGCTCCTGTTTCTTTCCTGTCATATTTCACAAGTTCATGCAATTAAATGGAACATGTAGTATCCCACATAACACTGAGTCATAGCGTCCATGCTTGCTAGTATTCGGCATAACTTCCAAACCACCTGACGGAGGCTTCTGGACACAACTGTAAACAATATTGAACCTTCTCTATGATGCTCATCTCTATAGCTCTCCAAAGTAAAAAGAATAAATCTGAGTGAAATCTTGTCAAAAACTGCAGTCTTGTCTTTCCATCAAATGCGACAACTGCTTGCCATTCATTTTAATAATGCAGTGAATCCACGCTACTTGAGATAAAATGTCGAAAACGCAGTTAACGATGTAAATGAAGCAAACAATTCCCTCACAAAGTGACAGATGAACTTTCCAATATGGTAATAAGTATGTGCTGGAATTTGGAGCATCAACCATATGCTACTGTTGCAGTTGAACACGTTCACCATAAACACAAAACTGTGTTGCTGCTGTTGAAGGTAAAGGCACACAAATCCCTTCCGAAACAGGTGATTCATGCCACGGAATTTTTACGTTGAGTTTTTGAATTTTCTCAGAGCAAGTCAAAATGTGTTGGTCCTTTGAATCTCTTCCTATTTCAAAGAGATTTTGCAATCATCCACCGACAGCGGTGAAACGGTCCCCAACTTCATTTCCACTGACTGTCGCTTGCCTTATTTTCTTCGACTGCTGTTTCTAATTCTACTATTCAAAAGGCACGAGGCTGTCACTGAGTTCAACATCGACACGGTTCAAACACTATCCAGACACTCACCGAGGGAACACGGCAAATTGCCACTGCTCCTTCAACAGAGAAAGAAATGAAGACTGTTTGGGATACGTTTATCATGGAGGAGAGCATCGAGAGGAAGGCTTAATCCGTTCCACAGATGCGTACGTAAAATCAATCGCAGACGCTGAGGCTGGTGGTTGTTTCATATTTGCTGATCAAAATAAGCGAGTAAAATCGTCCTGAATGATGTTTATTTTCAATTTGACAGAGGAGGAAAAACTGTTTACAGCGCTTGGAAATGCAGATGGGAATGATAAACCTCCTCTAATAGTAACGCTTCTTCAGATCGAGTTTAATTGGATAATTATCTTGGCGATTCAAACAACGAAAGGACAAATTTTCCAAAAATGAATTTTGGAAGCTACCTCATGCAGCAAAAATTTAATTTTTGTTCACTTTTTTCATAGAGTCAGTCACTGAGATGAAAAATTTGTTCAGATTGGAACCAGGTCATCCACGAACAATTTGTTTTCTCCGTTGACAAAATTTCAACGAGGACCGAGTGCGCAAAGATTCGGATGGATGAAACTGATTTGCCACGACCAAGTATTATTTTAAGGGGCACGGTATACCAATACTGTTAATGTGCCTGAAGTACACCGGAACAATACCACAAGTCAAGTGATGAGTTTCTTTTAACCAGTACTTACAGATCATACGGAACAGTCTTGTTTAATATTGACATGCAGCTTCCCATCATCATTACGTCACATTGATGAGATTCTTTGGCAAAAATTTGGCTGTTTCCCCCGTAATTTCAAGACGAATCAAAATGAAAGAACACACGAAAAGGCAATCTGTATCACTCATGTTTTATGAGCAAATATCATAAGATGGCATTCCCTCTGCATGGGCATCTGCTGACAGTACGTTTAAGGCATATCAACGAGTAAAATACATAGGCCCCTAAACTATGTTCCATCAACAAAGCAATAGTTCCATCATCTTATATTTACTATTGACATTCTTAATTAATTATTTGACTATACTTCAAATTCAGACAAACTTGCAAGACAGTCTTTCAAAGAACTGGTGTGGATGTAGATTACATATCTATCAATGGTTACAAAAGGAGACGAATTTTGCACGGAATTCTCCGGGAGGTGATCTTAGGGCATGTCATCGTTTGTGTAGCATGTCATCGTTTGTGTAATGGCAGACCTAATATAAACTAAACAGGGTTTGAAATGATGCAACAAACATGATGAACAATTAATGACTGAAAAGTTTTCACTTCCTCCATCCCTAAGCCAGGAATGGTTGGCTCTTTGTATACTACAGCCATGCACATTCGATTAATCATCACTACATGGCATGATTTCTATCCCTTTGGTAGACAAAATTTTGGAGGTATATTTCCAGTTAAAATGCTCTATTTGTCAAAGAAACAAGGAGGGGGGGAGGTGGTGAACTAAAAATTCAGGCTTGTCAGACGGAAAATGACAACAAATTTGGTGCAGTACGTGACCCTGTTGCTCTTTTGTATTGAGCCCAAGCGTGTTTTGATTCGCAGGCTACCTCAGTCATCAAATCTACACCGTGGCGCAATCGTTTACTGAACATGCAGGTAGCTTTTTAGATACTTCCATTTGTTTAAACGAGGAAAAATACAGCAGGAATAGCAGCAGTTTCATAGAATTTTATAACAAAACTAATCAATATGCTGATAACTGTATACAAGGATTATCACAAGTGATAAAGCACAACAAAACCAGCACTACAATGATGTGGAACACAGTAGTTGTGACAATTGATGAACAAATGATCTTGATATTAGAGACTTACATTGCATTAGTTATGCGACACTGCTTTTGCCAGTGATTCTGAGAATATACCTGCCGTTGACTTGAAGTGACAGAGTTCTTTTTTCTCTTTATTCTTTTAATTTCTTTAATTTAATTCGAAGAGACTAAGCTTTCTTCATCATACCTCCATTGCATATCAGTCCCACACGTCTATTGCGCACAGTGTCTGGTAGTTACTGTTTTACTACATAGTGTTTTTTTTTTTTTTTATTTATAAAACATAACCTCTGGTCTCTAGGTAAGCTGGGCTGCATTGGAGCAGAGGTAACTTGGCTAACATGTCAACCTCTCCTATCACGTGAGTCAAAACTCAATTTCACAAACCTGCATGTAATCTGCAGACTGACTATCAATCCAAAAACACAAAAGTTAACTTCTGCAAAAGGAAAAGGATACTGACAGCAAGTTATGCAGACAAAACAGGCAAAATGGTTTACAAGTAACAGGCCTTCCAATGAATCTCAATTTCTCCTGAGAAAAAAAAAACAATACTCTCAGGATTTTCAACTGAAGTAATAAGGAAAAATTTGTATTACAGCACGTAAAACCAGGCCGAACACTGACACAAGACTTGCTACTGGACCTCAGCTGACTATGCATACACATAGCTGTGCAACATTGTTTTAACACTAAAACAAAACAGTGATGGAAACATACAGGTGGAGTCCTCCCTCTGAGAATGTGCCAATGGAGTAACGAAACATGAAGACACAGAAGTGATGAACGGCACTCAAACACTTTTCTGTGTGTGCACTGTGCCCTGATGGAATTCACTTGTGATTATACACACTCATCACCAGATCTTAACCATCCAGAATCATAACTGACGCTAAGACTTTTTTTCTTACACAAACAAAGAAGATGATCGACACTGAAGTCGTCATGAAGAACAACACAGGAAAATTCTATAAATCCTCCATAGAAAAACAAATGGAACTGACCACTCTCGAACACAGTAATTCATAGATGGCTAGAAATGCATGCCGCTTCATCATAGTGGGAACACTGTTCAAGTAATTGACAAACTAGGCTCTACAAACATGGAAGGACACAGAAGAATGTCAAATTCTTGATAAGGTTTCAGTAGAGCAGTTCCTCTCTAGAGTAAACAATGACAATGTCTCCTTGAGAAGTTTCTTCACTCCATTTCTCCATAACAGCGAGGTATTTTGCAGTTTTGTAGTTGCATGGGAGTGTGCCAGTTTTGTTATTGTTCATATCTGAAGGGGGGGGGGCTACCACTGCAATGTCAGTGTCCAGGCACTTTCGATGAAAAGAATCTATATTTGCAGTGTTTGGTAGATCTAAGCCTGCATATAAGCTACCAAACAAAGTGACAATAGCAGGAAATAATGGCTAGAGCTCCTGCGAAACAAAGTCTTCTTCTCCGGCATGCACGACCAGAAGCTATTAATGAAACAAGACACTCATGGATGACCATGTCAGAGGAAGGAAAAAATCATTGTATATGTATACACTGATTTATACCCTACATTGTACAAACTTGGTCCAGAGTGTTGCAATGTTTACAGACTTATAGGTCTGGATACAGGGAGATCATGTTACTATATCACTATGGTGAAGTCTTTATGCATATTAAGTCATTGCACACAGTAACCCAATTATCAAAAGTGAGAGCAAAGTTCAATTTTTTACTCACAGATGTTTCAGGAATTTCATTCAAAAAAAAAAAAAGGTGACATTCTCTTTCCAGTAAAGATAAATTCCAAAATAACCAATTTCAGTTTAAGGAATATTCTGCTCACAAATTGGAAGGATACTTTTTTTTTTTCCAACTTGCGAAGGAACTTCATACTCCACACAAATACCTTGTTTATCGGTCAAGATATGGATGTTTGAAGAAAGGCAGTGCTCTGGTCCACTAACATTTCCAGCTGCCCCTTGGAATGCAAAATGCTTACCATGTAATATCCACAAATTATTACATAAAACTCTTTGCCCTTCTTTGACATTGACTTTGAAACGTATAGAGAATGTGGGGACATTAGAGAGTTAGAGGTACTGTGTGGTCTAAATCCAATACCAGGTGTTACAATTCATACAAAACTGCAGAAATTGCCATTTTACCATGAGATGTATAGTGCAGAAACATACAGTAACTGGATAGGAAAGAAAATAATTATGATGCTGATCTCTTTTTTTTTTTTTGCTGCTAATGCTGAAAAGATGGAAATTGCAAAAAAGAAAGAGGTTCCAGAGTGTATTGAACTTTCTTGCTTGGGGCTGAGGTAATGTGTCCCGGTTTTTATCCCCATTCAGTATGGAAGAAAAAACAGAAACTGAAATTAATATAACAGTTTAGTTCACTGGGTGATAGTTACAGGTGATACTATGGGCAATACAGGTGCACTCTTCTATCCAAGGAGGGGCTAATTGGTGCCACCCAAAGGTGGACAAAACCAAATAATGTTTACAACATTACGCTTCCCACGACTCATTCCTGTGGGTATTCATGAGTGACTATACTTACCCCCATTGAAGCAAATAAGGCTAAATGTATGCATTAGTGAAGCAAGGGGTAAGTCGTGAATACAGGAAAGACTTTTTTGAAAAAAAAAAATTTGCAGATACACTTTAGTTGACCAATTGGATCCGAGGGCATACAGTCAAAGAAATTTTTCAGAAATAGTGGGGCAACACCCTCCGTTTAGTCTCATCCCTATATGACTGTACCACCAGTCTGGCCATTCTTAAACGAAGGACTTGGATCCCAGTACAAATGTATGTGTGGTTCCTTTACAGTTGGACAAGCCACCCTCTGAGTCCTCCCACTAGAGTAAATAACAACTAGTTAGAAATTAGTTTGTACTACATCACACAAAATCTTATGAAACTGCGAAGGCTGGTTAACATGTACGTTACGTTAACACGTACGTTAACACGTGTAGCCTACCCTATCTTTGAAGCAGACATGCAGACAGTAAAATGAGAAATACTTACATGGAATACTCATTCTTATGAGGGCAAGAATATTTCAGGCATATATCCACAGTGGGCTATCGTTTCCTGGTTAATGTATCCACATAGTATCCCTGATTCACAATGGTTTGATGATATACAGTGCTTTACACTAATTCACAGCTCCTCTTGCACAGTCAGTATTCCTCATCATATACCAGAATAGAAAAAAAAAACTTGCAAACACAGTGTTTCCTTTTTAGTGTGCATGGAGTGTATTTAATTCAGACCGTATGTGCCGATGAACATAATTAAGAATGTGCCCCACTAAGCATGTCCTCATGTCACAACCTGCCCCAAAAGCACCGGCATGGTAATATGTTACAGCCCAGGTTGGGTACAAATTGTAAATCAGTGCATCGGGCACGGCACTCGCTCAATTTACTCGCTCACATACGGTGCGTAGTAGCAAGATCCAATTGCAAAAATTGTAGCATCCACTCTCCCACCCTGTGAACTACTGAACTTCACAAAAGTTTGCTATATCTTCCACACATAATGTGTAGACATATCCAAATGGATAATCAGCTGCTGCATATTGTTATTACATTATCATTCCACATGGATGGAGAAACCATAACAAAAGTTAAAAGCGGATCACTTTTTTTTTTTTCAGTTTTCATAAGTGACACTAGATCTGCCATACAGGATACTTAATACCTTTTTTTGATGTTAATAGCTTCCACATTCCATGCAGGCACTCTGGCGGTGGAATCTGGCACATACACAGACGCAAATAAATCGTCGATGCCATAGCAAAGGCATGTGGAATATCCATACCCACCACTGAACAAACACAACCTGATGGACTTTCAAATGCTCTGAAGCATTAACATTTGTACTTCCAAAGACAACAACCTAGGCCATTTACGATAAGCAATGTCAATCGTACAGTAAATACTAAGAACTTTTCACTTCAAGCGGGGAGAATAAGATGTGAATTTCTCTCAAAATTTTGAGCAGCGACGTGGTCAAATTACGTCAAGCTTCTTGGAGTTACGATGCAGACTTGGGATAAGCACTACAAGTGGGTTCATTTCCAACATCCTCTTGTGGCCGAGACAAACTGCTTGTCCTTTTCCTGTGTTAGTGTAATTAATCACTCCTATGAATTTAAACTCTTCACCCTTCCATTCAAGAGCTTATTTCCTTGCAGTTATCTCCGGCCATCTCCGGCTACCATCACGCCATTTCCTTCGTCCATAAACAAAAGTTCACCTGTGAAATGGCATGCATTTCAGTTTGAGGTATATCTTCCGTGCAATATCACACACAGAAACTTTCAAATCACAATCTCCAACCAAAATATAAATCACAAGTTTTATTTCCATCCATCAATTTTCCCAGCTGAGCTTTGGGAAATTTAATTTCAGAGTTATCTTCTCGATGTTATATGGGAGAGGAATCAAATTCCACTTGCTTCCTATACTAATGATGGTACGGCACATTGATAATTCATACCAAGGACAACATACAGGTAGGCTAGCAACTTGAGAACTGTACAGTAATGCAGAGGAGTTTTGGTTTTCCATTTGATATTTTTGCTGCTGTGTTAAAGTGATTATGTGTCTTACTGAAAAACCAGAAGGATAAGACTGTTTGATCTTAACTTCTTTTTTTTATTATTTCTAAATGAATATGCGCAGATGTGTGTGGAGGGACTACATCTTCCAATGAACAAAAATGACAGTAATTACTCAGGAAAGCAGAAATTGCATGAAAACTATACAAAACAGAAATCATTTGAATATTAACAGTTCTTACTATGATCCCCTACACAATGAACATGCAAGCAATAACACAGATCTCACAGCTCCTTGGCCGATATTGCGAATTGCAGCATTTGGTAAAATGAAGCACTGAATTTCAAAATAACCTACAAACTGATCACATCACAATGGCATCAGTGATCCTGAGTTGCTTTGACTATAAACTGAAAATTCAGCACTTAGTATACTTCACATTGGCTTGCTCAAGAAGTACACGGTTGATTTGAATGAACACTGTCAACCACTATATTAAAGTATTTTACACTTTTAGTCATTTTGTTAGAAAGAATTTGGAATCATATGGCAGAATTAACCACCTGGAACCTATTTATTTAGTTCGAAATTGTCTGAATGGTGCACCAGACTACCGTACCAAATTTTTAGACATGACATTTCAATGTTTTTCCTTTTTGCCTACGTATGCTGTCACTTTAAAGAAAGACCTGGCTTTATCTTCAAGGCTTTTTCTTTCTGTTGGGGGGCTTCAGTTTGTAGCCAGAGCTACACAGATATCCTTCACTACACAATTTTGACACTGCCTTTTTACAAAGGACCACTTCTTTCTATACAGCAACCATGCATGTGTTTTCCTCCCCCCCCCATTTTAAAATCCTCCCTCCCATGCCTCTCCCGTTCCAATCCCTACCAAGATAAAGACAGTGGCATGGTACTTAGTAATCTTCCAAGACTTTTCTCCAAAAGTTTTTTTTTTTTTTTTAACATACACACCGCAACGTCTGCGAACAATTACAGATTTGTTTCATCTTGAGATCCAAGGGATTTATGAGTCTTAATTCAAGTGTAATGATTGACTCAAAAAATCATGAACATTTAACGAAATATTGCGAGTCACTGCATGTAATTCATTATGTCAGTATACATGAATTTTTCTAGCACACAATTTGTGAGCAGATTGAGTCGGACTGAAGACTCGGTTGGGATCCAAGCCATACTTTGCAGACGTCGATATTACGAACGTAGTCAGAGCTGGTGCACGAGTAATACATGTACATTGTACGGACTAAGTTTACTGTCATTTTATTTGAGCCACCATTAATGTTAACATCATTCATACACTTCAGTGGCATGCAGACTCAGTGAAAGGAATGTGTACAAATTTCATTCACTCATCTAACTAAAACAGAAACGTAATGTCTGACTCCATATTTGTTTCATCATGCCAAGTTATTATTTTTTTTGTATCAAGATTATTACATATTATCCATTTGGTATGATTTCAGCCAGAGTTACATGACTTGTGAGTCAAGTCACACTTACGTGGGAAAGAAATGCATCTGCAGTCAACATTGCTTTGATGGAAGAGATCAAAGGCATCCACAAACATGAAAATCTTTGTTTTTAGTTCCAGATGCAATTATGTACAGCATACAGCCATCTGTGTTGCCTAATATTCTCAGAATCAGATCAGATTTTGAAAAACTATTTTAACAGTTAAAATTACAGTAAATTTCCATTAGATGATATTGAGGAGTGAGGAGTTACAGCATACAGTATCAATTTTTTTTTCTGATCAGAAATCATGTGGATTGTCATTTGAACTGAAGAAGGAGCCCAAAAATATCTTTCCCTTGGCAACTTGCCCATATTAGGTAGTTGTGAGATAGCATCATGAAGAAAGCACAAGGTTACTTAAAGGCAGACACTCATCCCCCCAAGCTACATTTTTGGATAGGGGTGAGTAAATTTCTCAGTTGGTTCTGCCATTTGACTGACAGCAAATCTGAAAGATGCAGAGTAGATAATATTACACACATACCCAGGGGCCAGTGTTTCGATTACACATTCTGGAGGAGTTTTAGACAGGCTGTGGCAGGGGCTAAAAGTACTGAAAGTGGTTCAGAAAATTGCCACTGTCTAGGATAATGAGTGACTGTCTTTAATGCAAGCCATACATTACTCTGTGATGTGGCTGCCTACAGGAGAGGTGGGTTTCCCATGAAACTGAAGGTTCACAAGACAGAAGGTCCATAAGACTGAATTACACTGGTGTATCAGTGCGCAAGCCTTAAAGGAATTGCCACGAGATCAAACGAGAACGTGGGTCTGCAAGACCAAAGCGCAGTTAAGGTCCACTAAGCAAACGGTTCCTGAGATCGAAATGCAATAAGGGTCCGCAAGACTGAACGTGAATTTGCATCTGCCAGAAAAGAGCATGTTCTCAACACAGATACAGAACAATCTATTGTGCATAGGACAAATCCACTGAATCTTAGCTGTTATATTAGTATGAAAATATTAAAAGGCAACTAATGATGTTTAACACTCTAATGACAAAGTCAATGCCCCCCCATGGCCTGATTTTTTGGGCTAGATTTCAAACAGTAACAATGATTGTTTTTCCTTTGTTTTTTTGTTAAGAACAGAATGCCTCTTTGCCTAGATGACGAATGATGATATGGACAGGATCATCCTTCCCTATATTTGAATCTTTAAATGCCACTTTGGTCTTGTGGACCTTGTGATGACTAGCGAACTTTCCATCTCGGAGGCTATTACTGCCTATTAAAGTATCGCATGCAAGTGCTTTACCGAGATGAAAGAGTTCTTAAAACCTTTTACAAACTTTTCGAATATGCTATTAAGTACAATGCTAAGAAGGTATAATATACAGTGCTCTACAAACTGACAATCTGCATGCATACAGCATATTCCCAAACCACCTTTCCGAGTCGTTGTGCTAATGTCGCCTGCAGTAGAATTTAAGTCAACATCACACTACAGAAACAGTACAGATTATATGAGGCAAACAAACATAACTGGTAAGGCCTGAGAATCATACCTAATTAAATGTGAAAATAATTAATGCAATTGAAGTTTGCAACATCCACCTCATTTTTTGTTAATGATTAATGCTACATAGGCAACTACAGTAACCTCATGGGGCCTATTCAAGAGCAACGTGTATTCTTAACCTGAAAAGGTGCTAACCTTTGATCCTAATAGCATTTGCAGGCTATGAGTACAGTCCTTGGAGGTGTAAAGGCTGATGTTCAAACTTACCTCCCTACAGGAAATACTTAATCCTGTATTGTGTAGCAAAGTGCTATCAAAACCATGCCTGACCAAATTGCTACACAAGTGAAGAAGGAAATGCAGTTTAGCACTTTCTTGCACAACGAACCATCATATTTCTGTTTCAATAAAGGCTGTACTTAAAATGAGATCCAAAGGTGTACATATACTTCCAAATTGATGGCCAAATTCGGTGGACTATATGCTAGTTATTCCTTTGTTGATAGAAAGAATGAGCCTAGAACATGAACTTTAAATCCTTAGCTGATTATTGCTCTTCCAATAGTAAAGCAGAGTGAACTTTTTCACAGAGTGCAATAACTTCAAGGATGCCTCATAAGCCAACTTTTGATCTCCCTCTCCAAAAAAAATTGATGTCTACTAGTAAGTTACCTCCTTTAACTAACCACACAACCCTGTTAAAAAAAAAAAAGAAAAAAGAATTTCCTGCCTGGATTTTTTCCTGAAAATCTAACTGGGAGACAGACTACTTTGATGGAACAGCAGGGAGGCGGGCCAGCTAATGGCATCCTCTAAGAAGATAATGCCTTATTGTCTGAAGGATAATGGCCAATTGTTATGGGGGAATCTTCTCAGCAGATTTTTCATCACAAGCTTTAGAGATGCTTGAGTGTTTGTTGGGCAGACATTTTGGTTGACTGAATGAATTCCCAGTGTTGAATGTAGAGATTCTTCCTGGCAACAGATCAAAATGCTTTTGGACTTGATGTCTTGTCTGCCGTAAGGGTCAAAATGAGAAAGGGGTAGTGGTGTTTTAATTTGACCACTCTCACTTAGTCAGCAGTTAATTGCAGTCTCCATTTTGGCTGCCCAAACTATCAATTCACCACATGCTACATGAAAGTGATTGGTCAAACTAAAGAGTCAGTGTGTGAGTCATAAACAAAGTCCACAAGCAGGCAGTATTTCATTTTCTAAGATGGAAAAATTGTACTTCAGGAGAAGAGACAAGTATAGGTATCAATTGCCCTCTCCCTCCCCCTCCCCATCTCTTGAAAGAATCCCTTTGACTCACATGACAGCTTTCAGCAAAGGTTACGAAATTGACATCTGATGTCCACTCACTTCAGTTTCAGGCAGCTACATGGGGTCATGGGACCTCCTAAGCACCTTTCCATGACTACAGTATGCCATGTCCCTGTCACAAAGGCTCAGGAAAATGGTGAAACCATATCACAAAATGGTGGCATATGCACCACTCAGTGGCATATGACAGTGGCATGCAAAAAAATAATTGGGAGAATATTGACACGACTATTTTTCATGGAGACTAAGCCTATTTAGAAAGTTTTCCTCAAAAGTGAGATAAAGTACAAAATGTAAAAAAAAAAAGAGAAATGGACAAAGTTTGCACGTCCCATTAACATCTGAGCCTACTTCTGTAAAAAAAAACACAAAAAAACAAGAGGGTGTGAGGGAAGGAATTCCTTTTCAACCCTACCCAGGAGGGCGATCAGCAACAAACTGAATAAAAAAAAATTTCACTAGCCTATGTGGCACTTCACCAAATTTAATTGAGGAGGCCTGCATAACTAAAGGTTGGAACAGACAGGCCCTGTTGGTCAAATTTAATCATCACGTAATTATGGTCTTTGCTAGATATATCCAACAACATTCAGGCAATTTACTGTCACTCATATTTTTTCTAATGAAGAGATCATCGCATTGAAGTGCTCAACATTTAGGTTAAAAATTAATCCCTCTCGGTGCCAGTGAAAATTCAGTTAACCAAAGTTCACATCAAAATCAACATATGGAAATTTTTTACAGGTGCCTGGTACTACAGAATCCCACATGTCATACGTGCCTCTTCGAGCATTAAATCCTGTTCATTAGTCACTAATGTTGATTGCTTTGGCTGACAGTAATGGTCCTTCAAAATGTTTTGAAATTTACCTATTGAAGTTCCACGTCTCATTATCTTGCAACTATGCAGAAATAATGTTGATATTGATTTAAATGTTTCAGTGTGTGGACGTTCACCCTGCTACTGTACATATTAAAGTGATTTCTAACATGGGGAACTGCAGTTCTCACATGACCTCGTTTACCGGATTTCTGAACGTGGGAAGCTCTCTGTCCGCTCATTCATGAATCAAAGAAACAACCTTGGCATTGCAGATTGACGATTCTGGGCGCACCAGGAATAGTTGTTATCTTTATAAATTCAGAACACATTCACAAAAAGTTATTGTCTCTATAAATCTAGAACCCATGATTCAGGGACAAAAAAAATTACACAAATATTATAAAAAAAGAAAAACCAGAAAGCCAGTTACACAAATATTACAAAAAAAAGAAGAAAAAAACAACACAAATCTCACCATATGTTGAGCATGTGTGAATTCCACTGAATATCGAGGGGATGAGGGTAAAACTGTTCCTACGACCTTACACTAAAATTAGATGGCGTGGCTGATCACAGGGGTTCACAACTTCTTAACTGCGTTCATTCTTCCACCACTTAACGCAAAATGTGTGAACCATGTAGTGGCTCAAACCCAGAGTTACTTTTATATATTACCATAATCCACTCTGTTGGTATTGCATTTCTTGGGAAATCCCATTGGTCGCTGTGATAAAGATTTTAGAAATCATAAGAATGGCAAACAGAAAGTTTCATTTGTGTTCTGTCTGGTGATAATCGACATGTTTTCTTTCAACGTAGATGACCGAGTTGAAATATAAACTTGGTGAAATTCCTGCATGCAAGTGAATAGCACTCTTGGCATGGTGGATGGGAGTGGAGTTGTTGTGTTGGGACAGGTAAGTAAGGTGTAAAGTAAACAGTTCAGACACATAATGAGATCTGAATGCACTCACTAATTAGCATACTTTAAATGTGATCGCTGTTGTTCAAGTTTTTCTCCTCTGTTTTGCTTTCGTGCTGCCACCTGACTGGCATGTTTGATGGCATAATATGTTCCCTCTCATTGCCTGAAAATTATGAAGGCAGAAGTTGCAGATGGGAAGGCCTACCTCAATATTTAATGACACAGACAACTTCCACATGTAACGTGTGGCAAACAGTGGAATGCATGCTCAAGCTTGAAACAGTATGTGGTATAAATCACTTATCATGAAAAACTTACAAGTGCAGCACCTACCATTTTCACTTTCTCCTGTTCTCCTTTCCTTTTAAGGTGTCTTAAACTAGTCCTCAGACTCACATTTTTCATAAAAGTGAACTCCATCTTCGAAACCGATGGAAACGAAAGATACATCCACTTAATATTTAATCCGTAAATAAATCCAGCTCAATCCATGATGTTTAAAATGTTTCTTCTGCTGTTGTTTTTTGGGATTTTTTTTTTTAGGTTTTCTTTCCATCAGAGCAGACAAGCTATCCATATACAGTACCTTCCAAAACGACTGGGAAGGGAGTGATGCAAAATGAAAAGATTCATGAATCGATGCGAGCACAGCGACGGAGACAATACTAGCAGATTATTGTTTACAGACAAATGGGCAAAGGGCAGAGTACTACAGTAGAAAACTCAACTTTTGATAAGCTTAGGTAGGTCTAGAATAGCAAGTCAAGATCATGACCAAACAGATAAATTCAGGGACTGCTGTCATAACAAATAATATACTCCACCTTTGATATTCCCTTTTTCCTCCTACAGATGTAGAGCTAGTATCTCACCCTTGGTTTTGATAAGTGTTCCTCCTGTTTCAGAGAAGGACTCAAAATGGAATTCGACACCCTGCACTGTATCCAAGGTGATATTTTCCCTTACAGTCAATGTCACCAAAGCTATCTCTCTTCACATTATTTTTTTTTTCCCACCCTATGTGCTCAGGTGTGATTCCACTTTTTAAAGGGGTCCATTTTAAAGAAACAAAAGAGTGGCTTTTCAAATGAACGTTTTTAGTTAACCTGATATTTCACAAAATAGAAAATTTGAGGGGGACGCCATCTGAAAAACGGAAAGAAGGATTTTGATAAATTTCTTGGAAGTGACGGCTCAAAGTCATTTGTGAATCTTCAAAATTGAATCAGGTTCACTTGTGTTTTATTTAATTAGGTTACAACTCTAAACAGGGTCACTTGGTTCAAAAAATTCTAAATCCCTCTCCTGCTCTGTCATCTTAAAGTGCATATGTTTGTTTTATGCAATGCATAAACATGAACTGCACCCCTTCCCCCCCTAACGAGCCCAGTGCACATTTGTGTTGATTGTGCAGTCCACATACAATGGCCAAAATATGACCCAAAACTAACCACTAGCCTGTATGTTGTGGCCAAGAAATTCTTGCTGTGAAATGCACTTTGTGTAAACAGCTCATAGAGCAATGCCTTCAGCACACAGTCACACTTTGTCGTGACTAGGTTTGAAGGTCTAAAGGGAGGGCATGACCTGGTATGCTGTTTTCACAGGATGATATGGGGCTTGCAAGGAAGGTCTTTACTGACTTGGTGAGCAAGTTCAACTTTGTCGGCAGATCTTTCACTTTGTATGTAAAAACAACACGTTCAGTATCTCTAATACCGAGACATCCTAAAACACACCTGGTGTGGTTATTTGCAAACCACTCGCTTACCTGTCTCAGCACATCAAATGCACACACATCTAACCTGCCAAGGGTACTGGTAACCTTAAGCACTGACTTAGGTGCCATTCCGTCTTTTACCAAACTAGCACCCCCTTCTCACTCTGCCATCCTGATGGGCTGAAACAGGCCAATGAGGAGTAAATGTAAATAAGTATCGTTTGTAACGGAGTCCTGATACTAACCTCTCCAACCAGACAATATCATCACATACAATATCATCTGTAATAAGAAAAAAGATTTCATTCAAGCCATCATGCAACAAAATAATTGCATGTCCAATGGCCCATATCTTCCGCAGCTGTTAATGTGTGTAACATGTCATGTCACTTCGCTGCTGGGAATGCAGTATCATCCTAGGATCAGTAAATGTTACAAAATATCAAAAATGTGCATAAAACAATTTAAAGAGGACAATCATCATCAAAGATACATTGTCTTCAGTGCACGAGTTTTCCAAACACCCCTTGTTCCAAAAAGGCTGCTAAATGTTCAAACTAAGATACCCTCAAGTCTTTCATTAACAGAGGTTCCTTTGAATAACTACTGGCCTGCACTCATTGTCACCACTTCTTTACCACTCTTTATCCTTCTTTTGTCTCATCTCTGTATGGGCAAAGTTAGTCTGAAAAGTTTGAGAATGTTCATAAGTTGGGACAGTTCATCTTAGGAGTCAATCCCCATAAGAAACAGGTTAAATGATTGATTTAAATGGAATGTTCCTCAAATTATAATTATCGACCCTGTGTGAACTTGGGGCCAACACTCCTCATTGGTACATGGGGACTGTCTACATGTGGGATGGACTATTGCGTTTCAAATGTTCCATATGGCATACAAAGAAAATAGCTCCTATCAATTCTCAACAGATCAGTCTCACCAGCAAATGCCATCAATAGGTTCATCACCTCAAACAATTGTACATATGATAAGTAACAGAAAATGCATTATTTGAATTTTTTAAAGTTTGGGTGCAGAATAAATCATTCTGTGACTGAATTTCTACCTGCAAGAAACTTATTTATTGAAAAGAAGGCTTTCATGCATAATGGCTTTGAAAGTACTACACTTTTTTTTCCTGTAAAACAAACACAGTGTCAATACTTAAATACTGTAAGAGTTGTGAAAAATTGTGCAAAGGAGAGTTTTGCATGAATTTGCCTAAAGATGACATTATGAATCCACACATAAAAGGTTTTCAGGGTGGTCTGATTGAGCACTTATGGTTTTTCCATCCCCCTTCCAAATCCCCTCCCCCTCTATGACGATCACAGTCGGCTCTTTCTAATCCTTGAACCATAATTATGGTATTACACAACCTGATGCCAGGTGAATTGATGAATCTTGAACAACTCAATAAGAGGGTGTCAAAGCAAGGACCGTAATCTGAGGTTGAGACTGGCATTTGATATGAACACACGGGTAGTGACCGAGGACATTTTACATCAGGTTTCAAATTGTCCACAATTAATGAGATGGGTTTTATCAACTGGACTCTCTTTACTTCATGTCACTTATGCATCTAGTCCTTGTGAGCTGACCAGCCAATCCTCACGTGATATCATACATGTTTATATTTTCTCGAGAGAACACATCCTAACCATTATGGTATCTCTGGATATCAGGTCATGTTCTATCATGCAGAAAAGGTCTTCTTGAGGCTTGATTTTAGCATAGTACAAAAATTCTGTGAGTGTAAGGTGAAGCTGACTTCACTTCTTACACAAGGTTATGTAATGTTATTTGCTTCAATTCCATCGTGCCACACCAACATACGTATAATTTTGCAAATGATAACCGATTGTTTTTTAGCAAATAAGGGACAGAATCTTCCAATGGTCTGACTGCAATTAATGGTTGCAGTATGATTGTATTGAAAGTTGCCCTCTAACCAGTTATGCAAAGGACGTATATATCCATCCCGTGCTCACATGGTGCTGTGTAAGACGGATACGTATGTCCTGTAGCGTATCCACAAAACTTCGTCACACAACCTCTAGCTAATTAACAATACACCCTTGACTGATCCTTCCTCAGTGAACACTCTACCCCTATTATCTGTTTGCTATTTACCACAGGACTGACATATTCATCTTCAGATTGAAGGTTGATCAAGGAAGTGTAACCTGGACGTGTTCTTATGCTTGCTCTATTTGCAAGGATCATGAGGGTGTATTTTCTTTCCAATATCGTTAATAATGCAATGGCTCCCTCTACAAACAGAGAAAGCAGGATCCTCGACCTAAGTAACTTTGCAGCGTTTTTTTACTAGAATTTCGAATCCGATAATGACTCAGAAAATGAGGAAGATGGATTTCTGAGTGAGGCTTGTGATTTGGATAGAACTCCTACAAACATGGTAAAGACATCTTCTCTGGCATGTATTTGCTTCAAAAAGAAGAAAAAGAATGTAATGACACACTTTTGTATTAACTATTTACACTGTGTTATTTTTCCAGTGTTAAGTTGAAATTTACAAGAAAAAAAAAATCTTTTGCGAAAATTAATTCCGCAGCGGTATGTAAAGTAACGATATTTTGATTCTGCAGTTAACAAGATGCAGAGCCAGATTGGAAAAACTTGTATACCAAAACCTGCGACATTAAAAGAATCTCATGGTTGGCCATATAGGAAATTTGTTCTCTAATAACAAAACTGTACAAAAATTATCTTTCCATTCTAATATTGCACAAACAAACTGAAAGACACTACTGAGTGTGTTGTGTGCTGTGTCTTTCATAGCCACAGTTTGCATGCGGCTGCAGACTGACCCCCTTCTCCCCACAGCGCCCTTCCTAGTATGCTAGACATTTCAAATAGGGTCACCAATCCTCAAACTGATACATCTACTTGATTTTGCTAGACGATGTCGCCTGGCTTGAAAAAGTTAAATATTTCATATCATCTTAAAATAAAAGTCATGAAATATCAGCATATTTGAAATTTCAGGATCATCATTTGTGGTGATCTAAGGCTGCAAGTAGTCTTATGATTTACTGTTAATCCTTTGAATCAAGCAATCCCTTTAAAATCATGGAAGACCTGTCCCTCAAAATATACAGGAGAGAGAACAGACAAACCTCTTCAAAAGTTATCTGTGGGTGTGAAATTTGAAACTGAGTAAATTACAGTCTTTGACAGTTTGAAGCAAATCATATACCTTGGAAGGTGATCAATACCACAGTTTATGTCTCAAAAGGAAATAGCTAGTAAGCAGAAATAGCTAAAAAAGAAAAAAATGTAGAAAGCCAGAAGTGGCATGGAGGCAAGATCTGTTTACTGAACTTTGTACAAAGGCAGTATTTCAAATCAAAGAGGGATGGTATAGATACAATGTCTTCACATCAACAGCGCAAAAAGCGGGCAGAGGGTATTAAAGGCAGTGGAGAGCTCCCGGTAAACTCTTTAGCTGCACTACTTTACCACCCACCAGATCTACATAAATATACAATGGCCTAGCCTACTTTGAAACAAGTCTGTCAGGTCTGTAATAGTTGTTTAGACTTCTCAAAAAGGTGCAGAGTTATCCTTGATCGATTGACAAAGAGAAAAACACAAGAAGATGTTATCATTATCTCTCTACCTCTCTCTCTCTCCAAGTTACTGATATCTCACAGGTAACCTAACCCTAAACAGAAAGTATTGGTATGTCGTATTTTTTTTTTACTGCACATACCGAAACACCTGCGAACGATGAGGATTTTGTCTCATCTAAGATCCAATGTCTCTATATTTATGAGTCTTTCTTAATGTCTGATGGCTCAAAAGAGGATTAATAATTACAGTCTAAGGAAAGGACGTATTGAGTGCTACTGATCACATTGGCATACATGAATTTTAATAGCTTACAGTCTGTGCCCATAATCGGTCGGAATCCATGTGATAGTTCATGGACGTTGGTATTATGAATGCAGTCAGAGCTGATACATGAGTGATGCATGTCTGTTGTGCGGGCTACAGGTAATCATATGTCAGTCACTGAGAATTATGCCAGGGTAACCACTCATTTTCACCTGAACATAAGAAAACACTGATTTACTTTTTTCTTTCCTTTTCTCTTCCCTGCAGGATAATGGTTCTTTCATTGAATGTTGGATGCATTTAATTGCAAGCTAGTGCATTCCTTTCCTTTTTTCCGACAGTGGCAAAACCTGGCAAACAATTACGAGATGTAAATAAGAGAGGAGAGAGCAGGAGGGAATGAGAGGAGAAGGAAGATAGAAGTTCCATGGAAGATTGAGGTAACCCATGGTCACCTAGCTGATATGGGCCAACCAGAGTTGAGGATTCTTCCAAAGTATGTATCAACTGAACAACAACTTTTACGCTCTGACAATCTGAAAAAGACAGTAGATAAACTCTGAAGTTACCTAAAAGCCATTCAGTGACATCCTCTGCTTCACATGCAAGTACTCACCATGCTGTCCATCACTTCAATTCCGCTGTCCCTCTTTCCACACCTGACTCCGACAATTTCCTCCCTTTGTGTCATCTCTGCAGTTAGCCTTGTGACCTCAATTTCCTCCACCTTTGTCTCCATTTCATTAGCAGAGATGACATCTCTGCCGTTATCACCTGCAAGAAGATCGCACTGATTTGATGGTTCACCTCTGTGTTGTATTTCAGAAAATGAAGACAGGGTCCCTTTAATGAGTCTTTCATCACTACCAGATGATGTAACCATAGTTTCAGGAATGCACTGCACGTCAACTCCATCGGAGGTGTCCACAAGTTCTTTGATCATTGGTCCCGATGGTCCAGGATTTTCAACATAGAGGCTTGTCTCACATTTGCCCTCTGTTATGGTATTGGCACGGATTTTTCCCTTGAGTTGTTCTGCAGAAGGAGTACTGTTAATGGACCAACTGGGGTGATTAATTTGCATATGTTGAGGTCGGCCCGCCCATGAGATGGGTCTGGTCGTCTTAACTTGCTGGTGCCATTGTTTTTTATTGCTCGAGTCACTTATCGTGGTGGCACTACATTGGCAAGAACATGCAGAAAGATTTCCATGAAAAGACTGTGGTCTGGGATAACTCTTTGGCTTAGGTGATATTATTGGCAATGAGTTCCTTTTTGATCGACTCTGCCTGATCAACTTCGCATGCTTTGGATTTCGAAGGCGCATGTCACCGTCAAATGAACCGTTGCACTTGTCGGCGTCAGTAGGGAGGAACTTGGGAGCCAGGCAGGGTGACCTTTGTTCCAGCCACCACTGAGACATTCTAGCTGCAGCACCATCTTGGACATGAATAGAAGGAAAGGACTCCATCCTATGTTGGCCAAACTTTTTGTGGCCACATTTATCACACTCTGTGAATCCATCCTCTGTAGCCACTGACTGTAATGTGACGCACGAACTGTCATCTGACAAGATGATGTTTGATGTCATTTCCCTTTTCATGCCTTCCTTCTCTTCCTCTGAATTCTTGTCATCCTTCTGAGGAGATGTTCGCTTCTTCTTGCTACTTTTCCTCCTGAATGAAAGACGCTGTGCCCATCTGCCGAACAGAGATGGCAGGCTTCGCCTCTTAGAGAGGTTGCCCTCATCGCTGTGCTTCCATTTTCTCCTGACTGATCTGGTTGGCACTTTTTGACCTACTTGGGTTGGTAACGATGCCCCCCTTATTTTCTCTGGTGGTGTCTCGGGTGGGCACGTGTTCCTCCTTTTGCGGTAATGGTGCTTACCACTGGGTGTGTATTCTATGTCTCCATCATCCACGTCCAAAACAGAGACAGAGGGCGCAGAATGTTGAATAAAGTTTGCAAAAGGTTCGACTTCGTTCCTCCTATTATCACTGATGGAACTCAACTGACTCTCAACGGGAGAGGACACAAACGATGACGAAGGATCCGAGAGTTCACCTTGCTTTGATGGTATCACAGGTTCCACCACTATCCCGGGGGCACGATTCTGTGACGAATCAACAGACGTGAAGGTCTCTGGTGTAGTTGCCAGAGATGATGACAATTCTTCTCTAGATGACTGTAACGAACCCTGCTGGTCCCTCGGTTCTCTCATCACAACGAGCGTCTCCCCATCATCTTCAAAGCTGAGCACATATTGCTCATCTGGACGGATGGTGCCACCTGGAGGCTGGTTGGGTATGTCCATCAGCTTCTCCAAGATCCACAGAGATGAACAACTACCAGTGGGTGAAGCCATTGTTCTTCTCCCCTTCTTTGGTATCGTTGAGCTTTAAAAAAGTGAAAGGTTCATCAGGATAATTATTATGACAGAATTAAATGGGACTTATACACATTGGGGTGTTTAGTCATTTCTGGTAGTTCTCTCACCTTCTGACATTTTTTCTATGTTCTATCTCTTTCCTTCCCTCTTTCTTTCACCAACTCTCCCCCTCCCCACCACCTCCTCCCCAAAAAAGACATAAATGTAGAAAACAGAAGTAAAATGCCTTTCAACTTGAAGCACAGCTTCTAATGTAATGAAGAAATGTCAACAATTTTAACATTTGTAAAAGTATCTTCCTTACATTTGATCTTTATTATCTTAGAATAATCTTTCAGAGGAACTTAATTCCTCTTAAAGGAATTATAACACCACTTGGGGTAAACATGCAGGGGCCCCAAAATAATTACATTACTTCCATTTCACTAAGAACCAGCTCTTATATCTTCTGAACTGAATACCTATGCAGAAAAAGTTTTCACAACTGGCATGAAAATGAGGGCGCTATAGTAAAACTACAAAAACATACAGGTTGAAGTTGAGGCTCTCAGGTGAACTGCAGATCGTCGTACATAAATGACAGTATACCATTCACTGATTTTCTTTCCTATCAAGTTGGTTCATTAAATAACTAATCGAAATTTAATTCACGAGTCAATTTATCAATCTAAAACAGCAGAAAAGGAATAAAATTTGTTTTTATATAGTAAAAAAAAAAGCAGTTCCTTTGACAAACATTGGTTTGGGTGGGGCAAGTTTTACATGTGATAAACTTTATTTTTAAAGGTCTTGTGACATGAAAATGACATTTGAGGTATTGGGTGCATTAGGCATTCAAAATGTTGAAAATAGCCACAAATTGCGTCATAATCCGTCAAAAATTGACAAATTTACAGGCAAATTAGTGTCTCACAGCTGTGTCATGAATAAACATTGGATAAATATGCAAATTTCTGATGTCAGGAGAAGGACTCCTAGGATATGTCTTAGGTTAATCCTTTGTTTATGTAACCTTTATTTCAAGGTCATTTGAGAATTTTATATGCCCACTCCCAGAGGGTTTTATTTTGGAAGCATGTATTTTCTCCTTCAAAAATATCGATATCACTTACCAATGTGAAACTCAGTAATTAAGAAATTAAGAGGCAAAATATATAGGGTTAACAAAAGAAAAACTGACACTGTGCAACACTCCACATCATCTGTTTTGCATTTTCTTCAAACTTTGAAAAGTCATATCTAAAAAACGGTAATAGATGCAAACAAAATTCCAACCGATTTTCACTCAGGGTTTTACTTTGTAACATTTGCATGAAGGGGGCTCTTTTCGGGAAGCATGTCACACAACCTTTAAACAGCTGCTATACATGGAGTTTTTTTACTCATTTCGTGGAATTTCCACGTAATTTCATCAGGAGTTTGCTACAGGTTGCAATGTCTTCTGACACTGTGTTAACTGAGAAGCAACTAACAAAAGAAACAGCAAGGAATGCTTGGAAGATTTACAGAATCATTTCCAGGAATGTGGAGAGATGCCATAGACTGAAGCTTGTGCATATTTCATATCCAGTCATTTAGCTCATAAAAAAGGTAAAAATGAAAATGATGTAATTTAGACAGGGATAAAAAAAAATTATCATATCCTTTTCCTTGGTTTCATGAAATTGTCGTATCTGTTGGTAAATACTAGCTAGTTAATCAAAAAAGGCATCACCTAAAATACTTGAAAATGTACCTACAATAGAACATGGCATTTCTATATTACATACATGAAAGGTAATAACTTCCCGTGCATTAAATCGTCTTTTGGTGCACAAAGTGGTTAAACTGAATTGTAAATGCAAGCATGTTTACATGGATAGAGGTGGAAAGTGAACCAACCAAAATTTCTAGCATATCTTTGGATGATACGAAAAACATTTACGTGGAGAAAAAAAGGGCTATCTCTCCTAAGTGGGACTCATATTTGCTTGTATTTGTTGACACAAAAATACTGCAATATGTACCAGCTGCTTTTTTCTTTATTTAATATATTGTGTTACCCAGAGAGATCCACCTGCATGTCAAACAACCCTCCTCTACCACTTCTACGGACTTCACACACAAATGTAACCATGATCTGTCTATTGAGCTATATAAATTATTCAGCTTTCACACAAGGGAAGTGTTTTGACTTTCGTAGTTTAAATTGGGCATTTAGAAAAAAAAAAAAGGGACCAGGGACCTCCACAAATGTTGCTGCTTGATTGTAGTTGCAACCATCTCTCGCAACAAAAATCACAAACCAACATTGTACAGTTGGGGCACCTCACTGCAAACTCTGACCGACTGTAAACAAACATTTAAGTATGGACTGAGAGTAGCAGTGAATTTGGTCAACGACTTGGACAGTGTCTCTGCACAGAGATGAATATTACAAAATTTTCCAAAACTTTGCCACAACTCGCTGAAAATTGATCGACCTTAAGACCATTTTCAGACCATTGACCATCACTTTCCCGATACTAACGAATTTTCGAAGTTTTTAATCTTCTTCAAAATTTATGTCTTTTGCCAAGACGAACGTTTAAAGAAAGTCAATGGAGAGAGCTTTGTGATGATGGTAGCCAGATGCCATGAACAAATTGTCTCCATGGCAACAGGAATCAATCCCCTTCGGCAGATAACGTCTTTTAGACGTACTGTGCTGTATGTGAGTGTAATGTTCAAGTAAGTTAAAGGAAGTCTACTGACAGGTAATGCATACACTGTAAGTGAGATTGCTTCTTTTTTTTTAGTGATGAGCTTTGTGAGGCGCAACTTGCTTGTAATGTGAAAAAATTAGCCCACACACAGTTCAGATGGTAACTTGCAGCTTAAACCATCAGTCAAGTGTTGGTCAGTTTTCAGTTTTGTCTTCAAATATGACACATTCAGTGTTAAACACCTCAAATTTAGCAAACAAATTAATACACCAGGAACATAGATCAGATTTTATGGAACATGGGTCCATGAACATTTCAAAGACATAAAAGCCAGTGTGCTTCTAGGGACAACTCTTCTTTTTTTTGGGAGGGGAGGACTAATTAACGTTTTACCATCTAAACAGAGAGCCATCATTGGTTGGTGCTTGGTGCACCACGAAAGTTCTTGCCTCCTAGACTGAGGGGAAATGGCACTTCTCAACTCATTAGTGAGCATCCAGGCTTTCTTTATTTTGAGATCTCATGTTTCAAAAGCTTACTTTTCCAAAAAATAAAGGTGAATGATAGTTTATTTATGTAAATCATTCAACTAATTTTTTGAGGGAGGGGGCTGGTCAATTTTTGGGCGGACTAGCGGGGTTCTGGAGGTAAAAGTCCTCCAACCGCCCCTCTCCCTGTAGATTACTACCTCTACATAATCTTTGCAGTACAACGAACGCATGCTTTGATTCTACAAACTAATATCAACACCAAAAAGAAGGGCAAGAAATGATATTACAATAAAAGAAGTGTGAAGCCTCAGTCACAAATGGAACTTTCACCGCCGAAAGTAAATACCACATTTCTCTGCTTACTAATTTCCCTTTTCATTTTCATTGAATGAAACATCTGAGATTTTAATTACACACTGAGTAGCAGCTGTGCCCAATCCCAAGCGTCCATATTCGATTTCATATCTCCGTCTTTCAAGGGGTGAGGATGAGATTGATCTTAATGCTAATGTATACATTGTATCACTTTTGGAATACATCCTTCAATCTTTTTATGAAATTCTCTTTATTTCCTCCTAAATATCTGGACTGGTTTCCGACGATGTTAATCCAGAGAGCTACAGTTCCACTAATGGCTGTCATCAACAACGACGACTCATATTACCTAGCAGGGTTTAATGTACACTGTACGAGCATATTGCGATGCACACATCCAGCTCTAATGATTTTGATGATGCAATTTTTCCATGGCCTTAATTAAGTATCAACAGCTGAGCCAATATTTCTTTAGTATCACCAAGAGAGCTCTTAATGTTAGTTCTTACTCTTTTATTTCACAGTTGTTTACAAAGAAATACATCACAAAGTATCTTTGGATGTTTGCATTTTAATTTATGGTCTGAAATGAAACAATGACGCTTAGAGGGGTAATTAACAGTGAAAGCTTAACCTTACACTCCCCCAAGTATCCTTACACCTTGCCTCTCCCCTCCCACCTCGCATACTATGCCCACCCCACACTCTCTTGATCTCCAAGACGTAGAACTCACTTACCTGTCTCAGCACGACAGTACTCTCCCATCTACCAGATGGAGTCACAAAACAAAGAACACAATTGAATCTAAATCACAGAAGAACTCCTCACTTTAAGTACTGGGGGACAACAGTAAAAGAATGGGACGTCCATCTGGTTAATGTCAGGCAACGCAGTAGGTTGCCAGGGGAATATTAGTAACACTCTTGACAAAGATGATGAGAGAGCACTTGCTTGCTCAGACATGTTAGTGAGGAGTGGAGTACATATGCGCTGTGTTCATTGCACAGATATGCAGCTTGACTGACTGTAATTACAATACTTCAATAATTAACATTACAAAGAATACATTCACAAAACTTCTATCGAACTGAAAAAAAGTTGTATTCGAGAGTCAAAATGCTACAGTGGTATGCAGCATTCACTTACTGAAATCACTCACATGATTGCGAATTTTGAGGAAACTTCTCCTACGAAATAAATTAATAAATGATAAGAGAGTAAAGTTTATAAGGAAGCAAAGTTTAATCAATGTGACATAAAGTCTGCAGAGATTGAGTGTATGCTTCTCAGCCCTCAAGAACTCACTGTTCATGTCACATGTTCAAAACAATATATTTACCTCAGAAAGCACAGGTAGGGCTAGAGCCTGGTATCTTTAACAAACATGAATATGGATGTCACAGCTCTGGAAGGCAAACATCGTTATCTGAAAAGAAAACGACAAAGTTCAAGTTAATAAAGGTACTAATTACAAAGCAGGAAGTTTTATAACCTTGTTCTTAAAATTTGCAACATCACTTGATATATACAGCACCTTAACTTTGACACGGCATTTACTTCTTTTCAGATATTGAAACCAGGTTAGAATGAACATGGGACAGTTCCCATTCCTTTCATAAACTGATACAAGAGTATTCCAATTTCTGTCCTCTTGTTGTTCTGCAATTCTTTCTTATTAAGAGGCCACTCTGTGACATTTCGGAGTGTCCCATTTCGGAGTGTCCCATTTCGCAGTGTCCCATTTTGCAATTATTGACTGTTTCTGTTCTTTCTCTGGTTCTCTAAAAATAAAAGCGAATTATTGAAGATTTTAAGTACCTTGCATCCTAAAACTGTAACACTACAAAAGTTTGAAATTTGTCAAAAACAAAGAACCAAGTTAGAATTCATTCTAATCAGTTTCTCAGTAGATGTCACCATGCAAAAATCCCACACACTAGTCACACATATACAAGTAAGTTTTCCCATTACATTGCACTGATGACTGAAATCTTGTGAAAGGAATGTAAGAGTAAATCTAAGAAAATGTGTTTTTTACTTTTGAATCAGATTCCCCTGTGGGAGTTAAACATAATAAATACATAAAACCCAAGATTACGAAAGCCTGTGTGAAAGTACTGCATGCTACAAAGCAGTTCCACTAACGCAGTTTTGTTTGGCAATACTTGTCAACATCCAATACTTTCAGATATGAAGAATATACCGTAATTTGACACTTTGACAAAATTCCATTGATAATATCCCTGAAACGTAATCCGACGTAAGACCTCTATTGGCAACGAATTGCCAACGAACGATGGAAAAGCGACAAGAACATGAAACGCATAAATGAAAGTCAGCGTGCCCGCAGACCAACCCACTTCAATTAGTTGTAACATTGGCAAACATGCGGCAGCTCAGTAATCTTACCCAGCTATTATGTCCTCCCTGCGATTTTTAAAGTTGGAACACTTAACCACTACCGTGGCCTTCAAATTTCCCATATCTCAAAATGCAAGTTAATAACTAACGCCACATGCAAGCCCTAGATTAAATCATACGTTTAGTGAGTCTCACATATCTCTGCTTGTGTACATACAGACATATTTTGCTTGCATGCCTTTTTGGACAATCATAGCATTCTCTAAGTCATTTGCAAAGGTTTACCATGAATAATGTCTGTGCATCTGGTTAGTAACACTTTTATAAGGACAATAATGATTAAACACACAGATGTTATCACAAATCCGTTCAGGCCAAAATGAAAATAACTTAATTTTGTTTCGATCAGCAATGGAGGGGCAGTGAGTATATGTATCTAATTTCTCTCTCTTACCTGTCTCCACATAACCACAGCATACTCAGTCTACTACTGTGCCTCCAGGAAGAGGAACATGTTCATTAATGGTAAAGGCACAGCACAATGGAGATACATGTATGAGTCACGGGCAGTCAAAACTGTTTTGTCTTCATATTTACCACTGGTACATAATCATCTCAAAAAGAACAAATATGCAGAAACATACAAGTTTGCAAACTGGAGCATTATCACACCGAATGTATCAATAACATACAATAATCTGTTCCTATTGGCACCATCTCCCCCACCCAACTTTTTGTCTCTAAATTCAACCTCCTTTTGCACACAATACCAAATAAAGTACACTTTCAACACTACCACAACTTAACTTTTGACTTTGATCACCCCACACTTATTTCCTATCTTGCTCATTCTCTCCCAAAGTTACTTCAACCCCACAAAGCAGTCTTTCAATCCTCTCCTCCTCCAATCTTCCATCTTCATCCTCTCTCAAATTCCTCTAAATTCCTCGTTGTTTGCTTTTGGCCTGTGACTGCTCCACAGCAACTATGCATCATTTGGCACACTGTGCAATGCAAACACCAAAACCATCAGACAAATCAGAAATAGGGTCTACGTAAACCTTCTAGATATTATTTAATATTTCACATAAATTGAACCTTTCACTCTAAATTTGCCTGCAGATGTCTAAACTGTGATCAAGTTTATTGACATGAACCACATAGGGGATAGAAGTCAGTATAACTGTATCATAAAATTGTGCTTAATAATCTTTTGGAGAATTTTTGTCCTTAAGTTTGACTAGGCTGACTATATGTTCTCTCTCACTTGGCGATATATCTCTGACTTGGAAAGTTGGTCTGGTTGCGGCCTGAGCCACCGTCAACAGTGTGTGAGATCTCTTATAAAGCAGGTTTCATGTTCAAGTCCATATGACATTCATCATGACAAAAAAAAAATATTGAAAAAGTATACTCTAGCAAACAGTAACAGCTGGAAAACAATTTACAAGTCGTTTCAAAGGAAAATATTACTTTTACTCTACACGAGGATGTATTCTGCTGTAGTGTTTAAGGTGTGATGATGCTGAATGTCATCATATGAAGAATATGCTGGGACTGTGTATTAGCCACTCAACTAACTCCCTTAGGTATAACCTTCTGGTTTGGGGCTAGCAACATCTAGAATTTTCTCTGCACTGAAATAGCTATTGATGTCATACAAATTGCAAATCTCTGGAATGAAGCTTGTGATGCTTGATGTTGCTGGTGGTTTTGTGAACATTCCAGAGCTATGTAAACTATAAATATTGTGCTGACCATCCGTGAAGGACTGATTTTGGTCCACCGGGTCTGGAGGCTCTGATTCAATCATACTCTGTACTGTACCCTGTCGGTGTATTTGACTACTCAACCAGTCACATTATCACATTATCTTCAGTGTATAGATCTAATCGAAACTTAGAGCGAGTCTTGTTCCATCTGTCGTCTGCCATATTTATCATCTGTCAACTGGGTCCTTATTTATTTGCATCTTTTTCTGTTGCCATTCTGTTGCCATTCTGTCTCCAAAGAAGATCGGGCTAGGAAACATAAAATATTGTCTCACAAAAAACTATGCCACACTTGTCTCTGTACATATAAATCACATCTTAACATGCAGAAAGATTAATCTTCTTTGAATCGTGGTATTTCACTAGTATAATATTGAGGGATTAACGAATGTAGAAAACAAAGGGCATGAGAGAAACGAGAAGACCATTTTTTTCACATAAGACCACAACTGGGACATTTCAGTCGCTCTGCGATTTGGAATCTGGCCAACCTGAATAATGCACTTTTAAAAAGTAAAGACTGAATAGTAAAGCATGATAGGTAGAACTACATCATCAATTATGAGTGTTTTGCAACACCAGCCTTTGTACTTAAAGGGTACTTTTTGGTAGATCTTACAATTAGTAAATGCATCTCTATGACAATAGAGTCAGGATGAGGAAATGCATCTCTATCAACTTAGTAGCTTTTACATAATTGCATCATTGTTGTTGCTACTGCAGGGCAAGAAAATGTTGCAAACCTGGCAGTTTGCAACATAGGCAGCAAAATCAGGGAGGGGGGTGTTAGGGAGAAAAAAAAGTGAGAGAGCTAAAGGTATGTTAAGCCCCTCCCCTCAATATTTGCCAAGTGCTTCAAGAACAGGTCAGAGAGCATGTATAATCCAAATTGCAGACATGAGATACCTATTTCAAGGCTGGGTAAATAAAGCTTAGAACACTCGGTAAATGGTGTTTCCAGCCATCACGGGGAGAGGCTTCAGGAACTTGGAAAGCAAAAAATTTTCTTGTATCATCCTTGCCGAACCGATGGTGGCACTCTGCTTAGATACAGCAGTTTTTTTAAGCCAAACTGGGAACGCAACATTTCACCGCACATGTTCACAACTGTAGAAATTAGCTCCTTTGAAACTTTTCACCTTTGACTGAAAGAGGCAAATATTCATAAAGAACAATAAAACACACCACTTAACACCAATGGTCGTATTTGATAAGGCCATCTAAAAGCTAAACTTAAAAGAAACTTAAGAGGTAACCACCATACCACTTAACAAAAGGTAGATTAAAGGGAGAGGGAATCATTAGATTCATCCAGAGAAAAGGAAATCCTGAAGTAAACAATGAACAGTATGAAGTGGCATTAATACAAAGTCACCTTAATTTACCAGACCTGCTTCAAAGTTTTACTACTTGGGTTGCCACAAGTTTACAAACATAAAGACGCTAAGTGGAAATGTGGTGAGAACACTAGAACAAACTGTGAAAATGAGGTGGGAGCACTGTAACAGCTCTCAGGTTATTGAACAGGCGACCCCCTAAAGTAGAGCCAGATGGGGTGAAATCATACACCTTGATGATACAAATCCAAACTCCACAGTCTAGAGATCTCTGAGATGGCAGAATGAGAAGGGGGACCCAGGGGAGCTAATCTGGCAATAGACGGGTGTTGAAGGGTTGCCAGAACTCTTGGCATGGAAAATGTGAGTGCAGTTGCTATGCTGAGACAGGTACATGAGGCACAAAGTAAATACTTGAGATGTTCTGCATATCCTATCCACTTAAGCTCCCTCCTTTTTCACATCCTATAAAATTAAACAATAGATGATTGCAATGCACTCAATCTGACGCCAGTAATGTCATTTCAAACTAAGGTATCTGCAGAACTAGTGTTATCCTCCTACTGATTGGCTACTCCAGCCATTGCAGTCATGCATTGTGCTCCTTTTCGTTTTTATTATCCTTTTGTCTATTGGGTCCTGTCCATTGAGAAGGGAGAAGTGAAAAGTGTGCATGGAGTCATTTCTTACACAGGTGCAGATATGTGCGACAATGCTCAGCCCCATTTCTTTCAACGGTAACATCAAGAAAATAAGTGAAAGATCTCAAAGTGTATCACCAGTTCCTCTACGAGACAATTCCTCAGAAGTGACACGCTGATTGCAGAGTTCTCGCCAAAACAATAGTTTACCTGTTTGTTTAATGCCAGTAATAGGCTTCTAAACCCTAACACGTACACTGTACCAGCTACATCCTGATGTTGATGAATTACTACTACAACAACACGGAGCAGACACACTGTTGGAACGAGCAGCAACAATTTGAACTTTGAAAAATTTCATCACTTTACAAGCACTGGATGAAGGTTTTATCATGACTTCTACATTTCTTACACTGCTTCAAACCGTAACAAATCAAGAACAGCCACACTCTCTCAACTGGCAATCACATCAAACTCTAGAAGATTGATATCTAATGTTTTCTCTTTTTTTCTTATTTGATGGAGATGAGGGGTTAAAAGGTCTCTGTATTCAAATATGATGTGAGAGGCAGTTTTGACAACTCTCTCTCTCTGAGATGAATCACTGTCAAGATGAGTTTCCACATACTGGTAGAAAACTGCTTCATTGGAGATTCAACTGCAATTAGTACTGTTCATGTTGGCATTCATACTCAGATATGACATACACTCAAGATCTACAGTCATTCATGAAGTCATTTCATTTTGTAATATTTTCATCTCACAGAAAGCCATGCCTTTGATAGAGGGTGTACCCTTGAGGGTGACTTTATTCACAAATGAAAGGAGATTTCCTGTTGACTTACAGTTAAACTTTTTTTTTCTGAATGTACGATAAACAGACAGTTCAGTCCATCCTCAGATACGTGAGACAAAATGGTTCTGAACCACTATTGCCTCTCCACTAAATCACCATTTTGTATTTTCCATCGTCAAGTAAGTAGGCAACCTGCAGTCAACCACAGGCTGTTGTAAATTTAAACATGTATTACACTTGCATTTTGTACTGCACATGCAACTTATCTATCCTTTGGAGACGTGGGCAAACTTTCTTCGGAGGTAATTACAGAGAATACCGTTGTAAAATTTTACAACATGCTATGAGGTAACATATTACAATCCAAAGGCAAACATCGACCCGACGTGTCAACTGAAATAAAGTACCTAAATTATCTAAACTAACCATGTTAAATAAACTCATGTAGCTCAACAAGCGTTGAGATACTTGAACGTCGCCCAAACTATGCCACTAGGAGTGTTGCACCGCATATGCAGAAAAGTATTAAAGCTATAATCAGCAAAAAAATCCTTGAAGGCTCTGCATCGATTTTTCTTTGCCGTTCCACCACTAATGGATAAGAATGACCATCAGCAACTTGCGCACTGATGGTTTATTCTGACAGTTCGAGCTCATTGTTGTGCAATCCTATAAAAGAATACACATGCAGGATCAATATACATAATCCATTCTGATGCGACACTTATTTTACCTCTTATGTATATAATCTTTTATGCAAACAACTTGTGGAAGATGCAAAGAGTGAATTTCATTTTTTCTCCATTTGACAGGGTCTAATGCTTCTGATTCTCACACATTAATATTGTTTACTTCCCACATTTCACTGTTGAATGCATAAATGTTAACAGTGGTATTTAATGTAAAATATTTTTGAGTTTGTGTAACCAATTGGCCCAATTTGAATTTTTACTCACTGATATTTTTCCAAAAAAATCTAAGCAGCAAAGATACTTTGCATTTCTCATTCACAGCAACACCCAACTTAGTAGATATACCTAGCATTATTTTGACCATTTTATTACATATGTATCTGAATATTGTCTCCAGAACTATAATACATTCAACTGAAAGAAAAATTGTCTCATTGCTTCATTGTCTGTAGCCTCATTTATACTTCAAAATCGATGAATCGCTGACTGATTGCAAATGTCACAAATTGCCCTGTGCTGGCATGTACTGACACTGGTTGAGGGTTAATGGCAAGATTGAGGTTCCACAGAATAAATGTACAGTACTGTACCTGATGCAAGTGAATGTAGCCTCGTGGATAAACATCACCAGCATTCTATGATCCCAGGGCACCATGTATCCAGATCATTAGGTAAGTATGAACAGTTTGGTGTTATCCTGTAACACATATCCTGATACAAATGAGTCAATATTAATTAGGGCTTCTCAAGAGATATGCATGCTTCTATTTGGATGCCCCGCACTACCAACTGACAGATGCCATGCACGTCCTCCATCGCTGTTCTGAATAACCTTTGCAGTCACACATGCACACACATCAGGAAGCTCAAAGTTCAGAGACCGTACAGAATAATCTTTTCCTCCAATCTTGTCGTATCATCTCCATTTATCTGAAATGCAAACTTTCGGCGGCATCAGGACAGAGATGAAACCAAAGATGTAATAGCTGTGCCTTCTATTAACCTACCTCAGGCCAAGCTTAAATAACTATAACAACAATGAACACTCAAAAGCAGTTATGACACTTAATAGATCAATGTCACGTTGATTCTTCCAACAACAGAGATGGAGGGGGGAGGGGAATTTGAAGTTGTTGAGCAGTTTATTTCATTTTGGGTAATTCACTACCTGTTCATGCATGCAGGGCTTTCCATGATTAAAAACAAACTTTGATTCATCACTCCAGTCAAGTCATTACAAAACTTCCTAGTTGTAATCGTGACATGCAGGGCCAGATGGAGTGCACCAGCTTACGTAAAAGCCAGCTGCGCCAAAAATCAAGGTGAAACAAATTTTTGAGTGCTAGCGGTTTGCTTTCACATGAAATTCTCTGTAAAAATTACCCACAAGTGCTAGTATTTTCTGCAAGTGCTTCCTATTTCTTGAGAGACACTGACAAAGAGACGAATCTTGCGAACGACTTGACAATATTGATCGGTGCCTGCTGGCCAGAGAACTCCAAAGAGACTTACCTGGAAGTATTTTCATGGTCACCACCACCAGCACTACAGGTTAGACCAATGTTTTCTTTAACTGCTTGCAGCACAACAACTGAACAAGTACAGGTTTAAGACTCGAGGCAAGTCGTGCATAGATCCAAAGAAATTTTTCTCAATCTGAAGAAATTTAGAAACTTTGCTCATGGGCATTGTGCTCTAAAATTTGGGCATTTGTGTTTAAAATTGTGCTAAACCTAAAATATCGGACTACAGTAAAGACACCTGGAACAAGTCAAAAGTCTCATGAAATAGGACACAAAACAGTTGCATAGCTCAAACTACTTTGTTGTGAGACAGACCTTGAACTCCAATATCAAAAGTAAAAAATTATTGATTTTGACCACATCGCAAAGTAAACGAGCTGCGTTTTTGCTACAAAATTCCAAGTGCTGTGAATCAGATTCAACCAAACCAAACCATTATAAGTGCCCATATTTTTTTAATGAGATACACATTTCCTCTTTTAAAAAGCAGGAAAGGCATGGTGCACCATTCAAGCGACTGTGAAATGATTTTTGCCATCGTTGTCGCAATTATTGGTGTCTCTTTCGATTTGATTTATTTGTATCTGTAAATGAACTTACAAATGATCTTTTTAACAGCTTATACTGAGAATATGAAAGCAGATATGAGTTCATACAAAATAAAATGATTACACTTCAATATTTATAACATGAAAAAAAAATAGAAAACATTTATTTACAATGCTAACAAAGGAGTTACCGGTAAGGTTACTGTTGATCAATCCACAGTTTTTGTGTTCAACAACTAACAGTCTTACTGATAACTGCTGTTTTTGCACAAAGGACAGAATCTATTAGTTAAGGTAGCACATGACCACAACTAGGTAATGTGCATCACCCATGGGTAGTATCTAAAATGAGCCACCACCGCAGCACCTTGCTACACGTCTAACTGGACGATGCACAAAAATCGATGATTAGACGGGCTTTTAGCTGTCACATGATCGGTAGGGAATGCCAGATGGACCTTGAATGAATGAGGCGCCCTCTTATGTAGCCACTTTGTGTGTACATCGATGAAGAAACTACTACGATCAAAATATCGGGCCAACTTGAATATTTGTGTGACTTTTCTTTGACAGGTTACTATTACACCTTTCCTTTTAAAGTCAATGCTCTATAATTATCATTGAAGTAAATTATATCTGAAGGATGCTATTATTATTCAATTTCCAAAAAAAAAAAATTTCGCAAAAGTTTTCCCCCAAAACATCATCCGTTTTTACCCTGTTGTGTCATATGTAATCTTTAAGTTTTACAAGCTTTCAATTCCCATACACACGCTACCAGGATGTGGTTTTCACCTATAATACACAGAGTCAAAATAAACAACACTTTTTATCAAACGATCGACTGTGTTCAAAAGATAATCCTTCTTTACCTTTTACAGAGGAACAGGCATCTTAAAACAGAGGCTCAATGAGACAAAACATTTGTACACTCTTACTCAGCAAATTAACCACCTGAACAAAGGTGTCACCTGGATTAATTACTTTAATGCAAATAGAAAAGAAAAATTCGATTTGAGCTAACTTATCTGAGCAGTGATTGTTTGTCATTTCATTACAAATTGCTGGAGGATATGCATGAAACAGGATGAGGTCAAAACTTTCACGCTGAATTTTCTTTTCATTACACACCCTTTGCATTCATTGGTTTTAACCTTCTGCACTTTCTTGTGGACCAACCACTGTAAATTTTCATGTTCTTTAGGTCATTCCTGCTATTGAGAATTGATCCTTTGGTCCCACACACACTTTAAAAGAATCTTACTATTTTGCTCCAGGTTCAAAAAGATGGATTTTCATCGATTTCAGTTTAATTTGACAACGATGCAGACAAAGGTTAATGTTGTGTCAAAGCAAAACAATTATGTTATCTCATGTCGCATGTTTTCTCACACAAGTAACAAACAAAGCTGCGATGAGTTTGACTTTGCTCAAGAAGTGGGTGATGTAGAGATGGAGACAATATCTGTTAGGCTGTATTCACACAGGATTTACACAGATCACATCATTGTGAGTGATAGCTAGGCCAGAGGGTCAATATCAACCTCACCATGGATGAGTTCCTCCTGGTCTCATGGATGAGTGCCTTTACATTCTGGGATGAAAAATGTGCTATTAAAGGAACATGAAGGTGCCACCATCATGTCCATTGGCTTTTGATTACAGGAGAGCCCAAAAAAAAAAGAAAAGATTGTTGGCAATTGTACAGAATGATACTGAGTTAATACGTAATCAAGATCACATGGGCGTTACAACGTTAATTGGTATGACAATGGCTGATGCTCCTGGTCTTGACCAACCCATAGTCTATCATCTTGTTGATGCGCATGGCCAAAGGACGGCGAGGGGGCAACAAACCCCCAGTTCCCCCAAGAGCATATTTTGGTATTTTTCAAAGTCTTTTCTTATGACATCAGTTTCCCCCTATTGTTAAAGTTTAGATGCAACCTACAAGGCATGGAAAGGAGCACTTTCCAGAGATCTGGGAGGCTTTTTGATCAATTTTTTTGTCCAACTTACAATGGTACTCTGCTTGATAGTCTACAGACTTCATTCTAACCTCCACCCCCACCTTGATAGTCTGTCTACAGGCTTCATTCTATCCTTCACCCCCACCCCCCACCCCATCAAACCTTGACAAATTCCTGCATGCCTGATCTTGATTATTGCAGTGTAAGAAAATGATGACTAAATCCCCCCCAAAAAAGAAAAAAAACTTCATCACCATCTGATGGAACTTCAACATGGCCCTTGATGAGACAATTGCAAATCCACTCCGTATCTCATGGCCAAAGCGAGAATCTAGGGATGTGACCTTCATGTTCTGGAGGTGATAAAATATCACACAAGCTTAACTAACTGACAGGGAGTAAATATTCCCGAATATAACTGACTCAAAGATTCCATGTAAGCATAATATTAAAAAAATTCACTGGATATATTTCCTTCCACCATGGTAGTGTGAGAATGATTTTCGTAGCTCATTAAAATGTCATCGATAGTTGCCATGCTATGTTTTCACCAACAACACAAACAGACAGTTTTTTTTTTATCTTTTTTATAAACCCTGCAGTTTAAATATGCCAGCTCTGATGGTATTTTGCTTGTGTATCTGTTTACACCAAAAGTTTGTTACAAGCTACATACCAGTGTAACTAAAGATGACTAGTGCTAATGATTTCCTTTAACAATCACATAAACTAGAATGTAATATTCTCACAACAACATTGAATGAGATGTAAAGGTATAGATTGATATAATTTACACCTTTAAACTCAGAGCTAGCATACTGAGAACTATACAAACATTCCAAATGTATCACCTTTTATTAAGACAGATTTTCTTCTTTTTTTTAAGAAAAACTACAGCTACCATGAACATTCCATCATGAAGACGCCAAAATGAAATGGCACTGAATATTCAGATTAAATTCCAGATATGGTCAAATTTCAGCAAAATCTGTCAATAACAAATAACAACAATAAACAGCATTTATATGAGCCATTCAAAATAGTATCATGGCACTTACAGAAAAAGTGCGATAGCTAGGGAAAATACAGATGATTAAAACAAGTTCAATTTTAGGTGGCACTTGAAATCTTGTAGCGATGCATCAGTCTGGAAAAACACTGGCTGAAAATTCTAAGCATTTGAGACAAGCCACTTGATATTAACTGCCAAGATCACCAATGCATGTGATTACAATAATGATCCCAAAACTTACCTGGTTTGGTCATTTACAAATCACCTCTCTTACCTGCATCAACACAGCAACTGTACTCCCATCTACCAAGAGTACTAGTAACCTTTAACGCCACCCTTGGTGCCCTCCGGTCTAATACTGGACTACATCCTCCTTTCCATTCTGCCACCCTATGTCTTAATGTGTTTTCTACCTGTTCTGTTTTCTATCTTCGTAAAATACTTTGTTTATATCCAAAAAGAACCGCCGGTGGAGGATATTGGATCGAATCAATAAAATTCCAGTTGGTTCACTCCCAGGACACATCGCCTACATACCTCTGATTGGAGACTGCCTTCATGCGATCACCAGGTAGGCTCACAAAATGTGATACACCATGTCACAGAGGTACAACCACTAATGTAATACCGGTTACAACCACCGAATCAGTGATATGAAATCTTGATCGATGCTAAAACTTTGATCCCGCCGTGAATTGACCTGAATGTGCAAAATTTCGACATCACATTAAAGAAGGTAGTTGCAATTTGGCGTCCAAGTTCCCATCTTCAAAAACGGAATTTTTAGTGCTAAACTGTGACCGTGCATCTTGGCAAAGATTTGACCTTGGGAACATTCACTGGGAAGACTATTTTTATGAAAGATTTTTTTTAAAAGCTAACAATTTTCCATTCAAAGCTGAGGCTTCATGAATGAAGGCTGGCCATTTAAACTTGGAACACTTTCCATTACAAGCAGTGCAACATTTGCAATGACAAGTTGTCAGGCATTACCTTAATCTCCTAATAAAAACATAGGGCTGACATTCAGAGAAATAAATCTGTTTCAAATAGATACATTCACGCAATTATTCATACCATTAACTATCTTCCACTTACTTGGTGAAGTCACTGCAAAACATGTTGGTTCATTATGGCTGCCAATGAAAGGAGTTCTTTTTGGCACTGAACTTCATTTCAGTAAAGAGCTTGAAAAAGTTATAATTGCAGACCAAATTTGTCTTTTCTACTTTTGACTACAAGAATTCTTTGAGCATATATCTGCTGTACAACAGTACTGTATGCACACTGCACCCGAACTGATTTCTCCACAGCCACCACTCCAGGGGTGCAAACCCAAAATGTGACAAAACTGTGTGCAAAAGGTAAGAATAAAACAAACCTTTCAAGTTTCCTACCACCCTGTTTGATAGATCCCATTTTCATTCAGTCCTGTAGGTTTGAACCCTGCTTGATAAAACCACAAAAATTGCAAAGTTAGAGAGAGATTCCTCTAGCAACCCTCTGATCAGCATGGAGCCATGACCACAATCCCTCACCATTAAAAGGCAATAAAATTGATTTGTGGTTTGACCAAATATTGCCTCCTATCTTACCTAGGGCAACGAGAAGGAGCCACCCAATCATGGGAAAGGTATCCACAAAGAAGTCCTTTGTATTTTGGAGTTCATTATGAACCCTCCCTTTAAATGGAGGCAATTCTGTCTGGAATTAATGAATTATAGAATACTCAAGTTGAATTTTCACATGCAATAAAACATTCCACCTAGAAATAGAGTTAACACATTCCTACAGTGCCTTTAAAGCAATTGCGTGTGTACTGAAAAACCAAAAAGGTAAGATGATGTTTGATCTTAACTTTTGCTTTAGTTTCAAATGTACAAGTGAGGTTGTACATGAATGGACTATGTCTTTCAATGTGGGAAAATGACAGTAACTACTTTGAAAAGCAACGGGATTGGCCTAAAAACAGTAAAAAACAGAAATCATATTTGAAAATTAACGGTTCTTACTATAACCGCCTACATAGTGAATATGCAGCAGTACAGGTCTCACTGGTGTATCAAAAACATACTACTCAAGTCCTTGCTCCTTGGTCGGTATCGGGAATTGTAGTATTTGGTGAAAGGAAACACTGTATTTACAAATAACCTACGAACTGAACACAACCTTGCCTGCGGCGTCAGTGATCCTGAGTTGTTAACTGAATATTTAATACCAGAATACTTCCCATTGGCTTGCTTAAAGAAGCACACTGTTGATTTGAATGAAAACTGTTAACCACTACATCATCGTATTCTTCACTTTTTTCGTTACGTTAGAAGAATTTGAAATAATATGGCAAAATTAACCAACTGAAACCTATTTATTTTCTCAGATTGTCTGAATGGTGTAATTAACAGCCTTACCAAACTTTTGGTGATGAAATTTCAATGTTTTTACTTTTTGCCTATGCACGCAATCACTTTAACAAAGAAGCAACTTTTCTTAGAACTGGTGACCTTGAAAGAAAAAACAGAGAGGAATGGTGGATATTAAAATATAGAGTAACATCTACTTTTTGGTTGATGGCCTGTATTTTTTTATGGTAGGCAGATTTTCAAATTGACACACCTTTTGATTATTATACAAAACTCTAGTTTTCTTTCAATTGTGCACCACGGCAGTCGACTGTGTAAGTTCCACCTCTTCAGCAGAGGCAAACGATTGTTTAATTAATGTGTAACCATAGTCTTCATTGCATTATATAAATTTATTGACCACTCATGCACATTTCCCCTCTGTTACGGCATCAAGCGATGTTGGTCCCAGACATCACAGAAGTCAGAGCAATCAAATTACATCGAGCTGTAAGTGTCGGCAATTTTCACTAATTATGGAACCAGATTACCATGCAGCAGTGCCACGATATGATCGGCACAAACAGCACACAATCGTGAAAATTAACGCATGACGACGTTGTAAAGGCAGTTGCTCCTCATCCCAAGCTATATTTTTTGGCTGGGAGAAAGCCAAATTTCCCAATTGGCTCTGCCGCTTTGATTTACAGCAAAATTTGAAAGACAAAGAGCAGCTCGTTCATATGACAGAGCATACGCAGGGCCCCTTTTGTTTGTGGGGCGGGGTCCTTTTGTTTGTGGGGCAGATGGTTTTAAACAGGTCGTAACTAAGTGGTTGGAAGAATTGCAACTGATTAGCAGACTTTAGCTGCATCAGTGAAAAGTATCTACAGATGTCTCATAACTGCAATCACATCAGATGTCACACTGTTAAATCTCAAACTCAACTGGTTTGATTATTTTCAAACAAACAACCCCCCTCATATTTTTCTCAAAACAACAAATGACCTCTTATCTATTGTAATATTATACGTCACAGACTTCCTCAACACTCCTATGGTCACTTTAAAATTAACTCTCCTTTAAGACATGAATTATTATTAATTATATGCATTGACAAATTACTAAACAAAGCAAACAACAAAAACAGATTCTAAGTGATCTATTTCGTTCTATGAAAGCTGAAAAACTATAAACCTGTAATGATAAAGTAACATTTCAATCTTTGGTCACCTACGCATCCAATGTACACTACAGTGAAACTTTGGATGAGGATAGCAATTTCAAAACCATCTCCTGACATCATCGGTCTGGTAGCCGGGTGACCAGCAGTGCAAACACTAATTACGATTCCTAGCAGTCCATGTAGAACCAAATAGACAATGTCTAACAAACCTCTTTGAAACATGAATGCCGTCGTGATCGTCGGCGCCAGCTTGACGGACGTGGGCACACAATCAGGATAATGAGGGGGTGGGGGTTTTTAAACTCTAGGGTTTTTTCTGTGGTTCTCTGGTCATGTTCGTGTTTCTGGTATGATCCCATGTGAATGCGGCCTGGAGTAATGATAGAACATACTTGAATGACAGGCTCACTACGAAGTTACACCAGATTTATGACCAGGTACTTTAAATTGTTTCACAACATGGTCATGAATCCATCAATGTCGATAAATTTGGCAGCAACTGGCCATCCCCAAAGACGTAATAGTCGCTAATGGTTACCCTTGAGATATAGCATAACCATGCGTGCAACAAAGGTGGATTGACAGATGAAAAAAACGTAGTTGTGTTCAACCCTTTCTGTGTTTGAAAAAATCCTTGTCAATTTCGGATACCTCTTCTTCATAATCTGCACCTGTTCGACATTTCCCCCGCAATTTGGGTGCAGCATCTCTTTACACTCGTAAGTTCCCTGATTTGCATCAGTTACATCTGCGGGGAAATGCGGCATCTGTTGTTTTTCTGAGGTTTAGGACTCTCTCCACGACTAAATTCCTTCCAGGTTTGTGCACACCAAGCTTCTCTGTGATGAGTGAGCAAACATTGGACATCCTTCAGGTATAATTTACTGTTTCCTATTTAACAGAGTGACTAGACGTTGGTAAACTCAACTGTTAAGTTACTTAAAACACACAATTATTACTTTCCTAATCATAAGAGAGATAGACAGGAAAGATCTATAGGAACTGCATCTGTATCCTCCGAACAATTTTCGATTTCATTTTTACTGTTTCAAGATACTACAATCCATTTCCATTAAACCCTACATCTGTTCTTCTCTTACTTCATTTTCATCTCCGCTCGCTGACAAAACGTAGGTCTCAGACTTTCGTTGGTATGACGACATAACTTGTGATAGCTTCACTACTGGGTACACTGTGTCACTTCTACCTCTCCAGCCTCATTTAAAATACAGATAGTTAAAAAAAAATAGTTAAGATGAATTGGAAATCAAATATAATTTGTAATGGCTTCATAATCTCCCTCTACAGTCACAGTTTAATGTGCCATCGAGTTTTATTTGACACATGACTATGAATGGTAGGATTGAAGCAAAGCCCCTTAACTTACAATCAACCACCACAAATTTATTTTTCAAACAAAATCCTCTTTCTTCTTCCCTTTTCTCCTTGACACTGACAATTCCAATCAACTTTTACCTCCCTTGACTACCAACGAAGCGTACGTAACACTGACAGACGTACGGTCCCGTCCGCCCCGGCGTGGTGAAACTAGCTATCAAAGAGCTAGACCTGATGTCATTTTCGTGGCCTACTTGATGGTTTTTTTCTTCTTCCATGAAGCTCTTCAGAATTAGGCCACTCATCAGTTTACATCATCTTTACTAAGAGCTTAATTTAAGACGAAAAAACCTTCACTGTAGCGAGGCAGTCAAACTAATAAAGAACTAATGAAGGATTACACCTAGCTTCAGTTTCTTTCATAAGTTTCTTTCGATTGTCAGCTTTCTCTCTACATCTATCTGTTTGCCATTCTGAAGATGACTCGGCACTTCAAACGTGAGTTAGAGGGAGCAGATTCACTCCAGGAGACAGTCAAAATTAAAATGCAAACAGCGGGGTTATGGGCTTCAGGTGAAGCATTGCTGCCACAAAATCTCTACCATAAACTCAAAAGGAAGTTCAGTAACCTCCCTGCAGTTGTGAACAGATAAAACGCTGTCATGAACCTTTGTAAAGAAACATATGAAAACAGAAACATGCAACTATATTATTAAGAAAAGTATATGTAACGATACTTTCTTACAGATCAAGTATGAATGTCATCACAAGTAACAGAAATTAAACTGCGGTCGGATCTTCAACTAAAGGCAGAAAATGCCAAAAGTTCCGTAGTTTGGAAATTACAAATGATAATACTTACCTGTCTCCACTCACCTATTTCACCAAAATTCTATTAGAGCTGATTGGTAACCTTTCACATTGCCCATTAACAGAGCTCTAGTCTAATCTAGAATAGCGCCCTCTAAAGTACACTTTTTTTTTTTTAAATTGCTATTAATTGCTTACAGGCCTATAGTCGACCAAGATTTTCTCCATCCACTACCTTTGATTCCCTTTATAATCACTGCTCCTGGACTTTTTCCTTTTGGATATTCTCACACATTTCCAAGTTAAACTAAGACTGTCTCAACCCTGAGATAAGTGTCATTTTTTTTCGCCATTTTTTTTTTTTTGGTGGGTTTTGAGACGATGGGGGAAAGATCATGGTCTCCTCAGGATTCAATTTAGCAAAGTAGTAGGAGGTGCAATAATTTGGAAAGAGACAAGTATGCCAGATATTAGGCTAAGAATAATAATAATTATGGCGTTACACATGAAGGGGTACAGGGAAGCAAAGAACAGATTGCAAAATAGTTAAAAGCCAAGAATAATAAACCTGACGAAAGATTTTTATGAATAACAAACGACACACAAATTGCGCAAATTCATTGTTTTTTTAATTGAAATAATGCACTTGAATACTCTATTTCACCCTGATCCACATGAATCCCCTCTCTCTACCTTTCTGCCCAGCACCGAATTATCCCGCAATCAAAACTTTTCTTTGTTACTTGGAAAGGAAATTTAAAACGAACACGACCTGCAGATGTTGCATTAAATCATGCTTCATGCTATTAGTCTAGATAAGAAACCTAATACACTAGCAGCTGACCCTGATCTGAAAGATTCCTGTCTTTGCATGTTCTTTGAAACTTAATCGTGGTTTGAGGAGAGAGAAGTACTCCCAAGTAGCTGCAACATGTGCGAGGGTTACTTGAAGCAGCAGCTTATGTCAGGATGAGTACATATCTCATAACCAACAAGCCAATAAATGTTTAATAAAAAAAATATTGTAGAAAGTGTCCTAATAGCGATTAACATACAAATATTATGTCAGCTTGCTATAAACACTAATAATGAACCTTTGCAAGTTTTGACAAACATGAAATGTAAGCACCCTCTACTAAAGTCTGCATCTAAATCTGTCTAATCTACCTCTCCCTCCATTTCTGTGAGTTGGAGGAGAAACTTTTTCTTTTGCAGAGACAAACTTTAATAGCTGGGAATCCGGACATGCTATGAGCTCCTTTATCACAAATTCAGCCCACTTGTATTATTGTAATACATGAACTCGCCTCTCCTGCCTTTACGGTCTGAGAACGAGCCATGTCTTTCAATCGATCCGATCATTACAGCCATTTGTTGAACTGGTTTCACCAAACGCAGCGAAACAGGAAATTGAGACACGATTCTGTAAACAGCTCTCCAGCCTTCATTAGTGCTAAAAGATGTACGTTTTTCGAGAACCGTTAAATCACAAATCACAGGTGCAAGATTTCTAAATTTACTGGCACCCTTTATCATCAATACCCTTTTGTAGCTCTTAAGGCTGATTGAATTGACTCTGTTATAGATTTCTGTAAAAATGATACTGATTAAAGGCCAGCTGTGATGACTACAAGGTATAAAAGGAGGACAGCAATGCTCTAAGTAGTTTGGTCCACTTTGATGTTGTTTACAGTTTTGCAAAACCACAATGCAGGTACAGTACTGTACCTCATAGTGTATCCGCCACTCCTTCCAAGATCTGAAGAACCAGAAAGCCAAAAGGCTTTGTGATTCCTTGCGACATGGCTATATTATAGCAAACATGAATTATCCACATGACAAGTATGAGATCAACTACAGTTATTGTTCTTAAAACACCACATTAATAACCCTTTAAGATATTGTGTTAACAAGGTTTTTACAGGTTGACTTCTGGTAAACGGAAATGACCTTTGACCTAGACCACAAACAATAGGGATCATCTACTTAATATGACCAATATACACAACAAGTATGACATCAGTCACAGTTACCCTGGAGATACAGTATTGTGTTTACAAGGTTTTTACAGTTTGACCTCTGGTGACCTCAAATGAGCTTTGACCTTCACCAAAAACAATAGGGACTTTTTATATCATATGGGCAAGTCACATGCCAAGTACAAAATTCCTCAGAGTTACCCTTCTTGAGATATTGTGTTTACAAGCAAAGGCGTCACATACACACACACATACGCACACACGCACACACACGACATCACCATCGCATTGATTCCTTGCCTGTCTTCGGCAAGGAATCAAAAATGGTGCAACTTCACTGAAATCAGTATGGCTAAAAGAATGTAATTTAAGCACAAAAAAAAAACAAAAAAAAACTGAAAATCTAAAACAATTAACTTGTTTGTGAAAAGAGTTCACTCAGGCAATGAGAACAATCTATCTAGCAGCTAACTCCAGATCCCTTCCCAGCCCTCCCAGATTGGCTTTGGTTGATCTATCACCGAGTTTAATTAACAAGAAAATGGGAAAAAGCAATCACTCCAATTTATATTAGTCGTTTATCCTAATTTATGTGTGGCTCTTTTAAGTCACATGGCAAATGTTATTGTCACTACATTTTAAGAAAGTTAGTGTTTAACAGGGCCATCAACACTACATTTTAAGAAAGTTATTTGTTTAACAGGGCCATCAACAACTGAGAGATTTGGACCATGGACGCCTCAGACAAAGACCCTTTGTGGTCCACGCACCACCATCAGAGTGTGGCCATGGAGGCAACATTCTCAGAAATTCCCTGTGCTCTGAGGGAATTCCTGATGGCACTTACGACAGCTTTGAGCCACAACATGTTTATTGTGGAGCTCACTTTTTGTCTGCTGACCAAACCCCTAAGAGGGTTCTGCTTTTGCAGAGAGCCCCCCAACCGCTGAGCAAGGCATCTGTAGTGACACTCAAGGTGGGGCACCAGGTCCTAAATGACAACCCTTCCAGGAGATTGTTGTCCTCCAGCTACCACAGAAGGTGAGGGTAGACCCCGGGGGACACCTGCACCTGTGACCTAGCGGTCCCTGGATGCCCGTCTCCAGAAGGAGAGCAGATAAAACTGCAGGGGCCTCATGCACAGACGGTATGGGGGCTCAACATCTACTAGGCTGGCTAGTAGACGTAGGACTCGGAGCCAGAGAGGGACTCCAAGGAGCCTCCAGCAGTTGCAAAACCACTGCAAGACTGAAAAGACTGAAGCAAAGAGCTGTAAACTTGCACCTCTTCAACTGGCACTGGAATGCTTGTAACTGTTGGGACGCCAGAGCTATTGGGCTATTCGGACTATTGAGCTATTTGTAAAGAATTAATACTGCTAGAAATATAAGGAAATTAAAAACAAAATGCAGGAATTTTCAAGGTTTGAGAGTTCTGGCTTCCTTGGCAGAAGGCAAACAATGGAGGACAGTCCGGACATGTTGTGAACAACTCAAGCAAAAGACAAACAAGGGCAGGCTAGGCCATAGAGGGCGCAGTGCCAGACTTGTATTCGAGGACATTTAGAGCAAGGCCAATTGTATGCATTAGTGAAACAAGGAGTATTATGTATATGATGTGAATAGTGGAAATTCTATCATGGAATGGACTGAGATATGATAATAAGACCCTCTGACTTCAATTCACAATGTACTGTGCAAGCTTCCCCTCCTTTGTGAGCCTCTTTCTACAGTGAGTTTCTACAAGATCACACAGCCTTTATCCAAACTATTCTCACAGTATAAGATTACAACGGTACCCGTCGACAAAGAACTAACACCATGAAACTGACACAAATGCACACAATGCTAAATGTCTCCCAGAACTTATTTTACATGCTTTACAGACAGTGAACCAAACATCTTTCTGAGCTAATTAGAATATAACAAAGTTGTCAAGTGGCTTCAAATCCTGATGCTCCAAACATTCATCTCCAAAGAGCAGACACTTCAGAGGATGTAATGCAAAACTGGATGTTGCATGCATGTACTGTAGGGTTGCAGAGATGATGGCCATACTCACTTTACTTAGCAATTCATCAGGACTGTGGCTGGCAGAATATCTCAAACTGACTAAAAGCCAGCTGCAAGCTACCCTAAAATGAAACATGTTAACTCATCCATGAAGGAAATTTAAATTAGAACAAATTTTCAAAGTTATATGAGCCATACAGCTGTACCTCTGGGGGCTGAGATATCTAAAGATGTCCTGAAGGGGTGCGCTTCTGGAGGACAAGAGTAAAAAAGTCTCCACATGAAAAAAGGAGTCCTCTAAAATAATCAGGGATTGCCAATTATGGCCATTATCCTCTGCGAGCTTCGAGTCAGGTGGATCTCTCGGTCGGTAAATAAGCAATGTTTCTCACACTCGATTAGACCCTCCGAAAGAATTACCAAGAGATGAAGCGTGAGAGGAGTACGATGCCGTTTTGCTCACTGCCAATGACACTATCTTGATTAGTTCGCCAAAAGTTAAATCCGTTCGAAGTACTGTTTTACGATAACAGACTTAGGGTATATTCTACATAAATTACATTCATTATACATAAACATCACCGAAGAGTACGATCTACGTAGAGTTTAAATAGAGATCTACAGAGTTTCCAAGAAAAAAAAAAGGCGAAGTGGTTCTACCTAGTTATGATGCGAATACTTTCTTTGACACCGTACACACCCATTGTCAAGAACATGATGGACACTCCCCCTCAAAATTTATACTCGCATGACACCCCATCCCAGTTTCTCTGCCCCCCCACACCCTGGTTTGTCCCAACTTGAATTAAAGGTCACAAAAGTTGTGGTTGTCTCCTGGGTGAATGCCTTACAGTACTCCACATTCATTTTCTCCATTACCATCTCCTTTTCCTCATTCCAATTGCACTTTCCTCTTCTCCTCTCATATCCCTCCATATTTCCTCCCCTAATTTTTCCCCTGTCTCCCTTCTTCTCCTCTCTGAATCTTATTCAAGTTCTCATTTTTTTTCATCTCAATGACAACTTTTTGACAAAGTTTGGTTTTCCCGAAGACATTTTTTGCATCTCCGATGCTGGGACGTAGCTCTTTATTTATACATCATCAATGATGACAACGTTCAATCATGTTGGCATCTGCAGTTCAATTGCAGGTCATTTCTCGGATCTGCGACTCTTCTTCTTAAATTTCACACTCCGTACAAACATTTTCAGTTTAGTAAACTTCACGTCACGACAGTTTTGCGGACATTTCCAGTGCCTCTCGCATTTTCGCTGATTTTAGTTGCTAGTTTTCACATGTCACCATGTCTACTTGCTTTGTCGATCATCCATGGTACATGACCATACAAATGTACGAGAAACATTAAATTGGTGAGAATCTGAATTGTTCAACTGTCACGGAGCTCAATCACTGCCAACCGTATCATTTATAATTAAAGATGTGCTTTTCTGTGATGGACAATAACTTTGAAAAGCAGAAGTAATTTTGAGTAATTTAATAAAAAGTCACTTTTTTAATCAAATTCATCAGTCGCAGGATAACGGTGTGAAGTCTGTATGCTACGTGTATTAAATTCCAACGTTGATTTCAAGCACTGTAATTCCTGCAAGATACAGCAAATGTTTGGTATTTACATACTGCCCTTTTGAAATTTGGAATCATATATTGAAAATACAAATTGCAAACTGTGGGAAACGGAAATATGCCTGCGGCAAAATCATCTTCACTGACATGACCAAAACTTACAGAATTGCATTTTCAGAGATGCAAACAAGAAAGTGGTCAAACCTGAAAAATGTCACAAAACCCCTTTAAAAACACCTGAAGATTGGGATCTCAAACCTTGTAATCAGTGTATACTGTAGAACTCATATATCTCACAGATGCAACTGTTCAGAGAGTTACACCTAAAAGGAGCGACAAGCTTCTCAGGGTTTTCCATGAAAATGAAAACAAGTTTTCTAAGTATAATCCAAGTGAGGAGATAACATAAAACAGTTATACAAATAAGAGCAGGTGTGGAATGTATTTTTGAAATACTTAGAATTTCACTTGGAAATGATATGTGAAACCGTGAGAGTTTTCAAGACTGCAAATTCACATTTCAGAGCATTTCCAGCTGCGCAGTAGTATAACTGGCCGTTGAGTGTTGACAAACATGGGCAATTTATACGCATAAGCAAAATGATGTGAGGTGGCAGTTCTACGTTCGAAGACTTTGAATGTAGAACTACATTGACAATGTTTCTGTTTTTGAACACAGATATATTTTTCTTTTATCAACTGTATCTACACGATAACTTCTTTTCCTTTTTTTCCCCTGGTTTTCAAATAGCTGTGCCTCAGATGACAATAAATGCATACTGTACTGTACAAAATTAAAAATAAAATTCCTTGCTCTTTTTCACGTTCAATAATCCATAACCTTGAATATCTGCAGCACATTCATCCATGAACTCAACCTTTGTCTGTGAGCTGACGACTAATTGCTTTAATTTCATTCTTTTTAAAACAGTCAACTACAGTTGAATATACAGTAAAAGGGAAAAATGACGTTTCAAAACAGTATAAAACAAACAAAACTCAGCAAAACATCTTCTCGTCAAACGTTTAGGCTTACGGTACGGATGAAGGTGACGAAATGTACACTGTACTGTACATATCCATAGCAACTGCCAACAAAACTGAAATGTAACGTGAAGTCAGTTGTTCACTATAGACGCTCCTTTTTATTGACTGTTCGGCAGAAATCAATACAAATGTCTTAATGACAGCTTTGTGTGAAATGGAGATGGAGCATAACAAGTGAGTTGCATTCCTCGGAGGTACTTGAACTTGGGATTTTACATCCCAGGGTGATATAAATACAGTGGAAACTGATCTTGGGAGAAATGACGCTGACTTAAATTTAGGGAGTTGTTATTTTGTCAATTTGCAGCGTACTGGAATCTTGCAAAGAATTAGGCCTACCGTATATCAGGATCTGATTGAGTGTAATGTAAATGTTAAAGGAACTTAGATGGTAAACCTTCCCTGCAAAGAGCCTACTGTGGATACACTACACCATGTCAGTTAGGATGGTAAATACAGTCCAAAAAAATATGAGATGTAAACAGAGTTGTCACATGAAGAGATAATTACATTTTGTCCTACAAGTTACGTCAAGATATAGCATGCAAGGGGTCTACAGAGTGTTAGACTTTGCAAAGTCTTTCTCGGGAATGAATTCCCCTCCTTTGATACATTCCTCAGAATTTGAGCTGTAGCTTACTTACACCCCACCGAAAATATTTACTCATCTAGTAATCGCTTTTCCCTGTGATTGCCGTCCGCCGGAAAGACTTTGGACACTCGATACAATTATGTACAAATGAATAGTCACATTTGACGTTACGGTTAAAACATATTAAAATACTATGCGTTGGTCTCATGAAATGAGCCAATAGCAGTGCTCGAACAATGAGAGAAAATAATGGTACCTAGGCTAACTTTCACCCTATCCCCAGATTTGCCTACAGCAGAAATAGGATATCGCTAACAGAGACCTAAAACAGTTGAAGGAGAGTAGAATATTTCCATGATATTTATGTAACTAATCAGTCGTAGGTCATTTCCCCATCATCGCTCCCATCATTTCTCACAATGGCTGTGATTGGCTGCTACCGAATTTGATAGCGAAAAACTATGGTTTTAGTTAAAAGTTGTGAGCATAATTAAAACGAGTGTCCAGAGTCTGCGAGGGCAGCGATCAATGAGGGGAGCAAACACTCTTCCAGAAGAGCAGTACAGTATATATACAATGTTCCTTCAGAGGTGGTGGAACTAAGATTAGGAACAGAAACTTTCCAGCCCAAGCAGACTCTGCAGAGTCTAACAGAGTGTAGACTCCCGGCCAGTTGGTCAGACAGTAGCCTCGATTTGGCAAAATGTAGAACACTTGTGGGTCTGTAAATTTACATGGCATTATCCATAGGCACTAGAAGTTTGAAAGGTCTATAAATCACAAGTTTGTAATAACACACATTACATTACATATTACATTACACAATCAGAATTGTGGGCATGGATATTACTACTGTACCTCTTTCACAAAAATTGTCTTACCCTTCTTATGTCTTGCTAGAACAAGTAGTGATAACACAACACCATGAATCTTCCACACATTACCAATCCTAAAAGCAGAACTCAGACCGATACTGTACCGTGATGGTGTTGACTTTGGTCACCCTTTGATGTTTATCAGCGATCCGACATGCTGCAGAAATGTTCCTTTTAATGTTCTTCATCTGGGAAGATATTAAGTGACTTCCACTAGCAGCTTAGGAATCTGTTGCACATTATATAGCCTACTGCAGTGTGATCACAAAGAAGGCCTAATCTGCTGACAAAACACAAACAATGATCTATCAATGTTTTAATCTGGCTGGAATGGATAAATGTGTATCAACTCTTCTGTAGTCCTTGTAAAGGTGTTCTCTTTTTTCTGTTTATCTTAAATGCAAATAAACCATGAGCAACATTGATCATTCTTATTCTGGTGAATGTAATGTGGGTCTAAACCTTTCAGCAAATTTCAGCCATAATATTGCAATATGCAATATATATCTCACCGCTGCATGCCCTTAATTGACACTGCTCAGGCAAAGGAAAAGCAAGAGGTTTGAAAGTACAATAAAGGTAAGCACTTGAGACAGCAGAATGGGAAAAAGGTGTTAGTCTGGTTGTGGCAGAATGGCATTATTGGTGGTTTTAAAAGATTATCAGCACTCCAGCTGGCACAGAAGATGGGAGTGTTATTGTTGTGTTGAGAGAGTAAGATGAAGAGTAAAATACCACAAAATTCCCTGGTCGGAATTTTGACAGCAATGAACTTAACCTGTGTCTGTTCTATGGATGCACCTCTTTTACAGTATACCACTCAAGCATGCATGAAAGGCTATCTTTGATACAACCCAAGTCCTTCCTCATCCCTAATATGGAATAGCACCTCTTTCTCAAAAGGCTCAGCCGACCTTAAAGTTTTTATAGTTCACTCCACCACCATGGGGCAATTAGGAATGGGGGGCACTGACTTGGGCTGTGTCAGATGTTGCCATTTATGCTTCCACGAGCAATAAGAGGTGCATCGGTAGTATGAAGATCAGTAAAGTTTGAAGCTCTGTAAATTGAAAAAAATTTGTAAAAGTATTGCAGCTTAATCTTATGGTGATCATTTCCATAAATTATCTAAACAACTTCTAGGGGAAAAAAATGATGCACAAAAGTAAAAAGAATGGTTTTTCTGCTGAAATTCATTCTCCTCTTGAAGAATTTTTATAACAGTAATTGTTCTTGTTGAATTTGTCAAATGTAAAATCTTACTTTGCGACAAGTTTCCCATTGAAAAAGGTAAAGACAACTTTCTCAGGGATTAATATCTCTCATTACAAGCACCTAAATATTTTCTGATCCAGTTGATTAACCATGAAGTCTTCAAAACCTTTAGCTGGCTAAAAATAGAGTTTGCAATCCACCTTTAAATCCTGAAAATGTAATCGAAGAGTCCCATTATAGAATGTATCTCCTTCAGGCATTTCAAGGAGGATATCCTCTTGCAGAAAAGGTGAGGACAAAACCACTTGACTGGGGGGCCAAGAGCTGAGAAGTTTCTGCGATTTTTTGTAAGGACAGTGATATTCGAAAGTACAGATTACAATGGAAAAACGACAATGACAGAATTTTGAACAATAGCACCAATGGTGCAGAGGTTCATACCTGCAACACATTGAAGGTACAGTACCATGTCAAATCACCAATGTGCACAGGCAATCTGTGGACTGCAAAATTTGCATAATTTCATAAACTAGAGTAGCAACTATATGGAAGTTCAAACATTATCGATAAATTTGTGATCATTTTGGTGGGTGCTGCTACATAGCAATCCTTAGCATCACAGGCCCAGTTCAAAATCCAAAACTTAGAAAAACTGTTACTTTTTGTGTTTCCCCAAAACTTACTGGAGTATGCTCTGTGAATTTAATTTGTCTCCCTTGTTTGCAATGGCTGTTCGTGTATAAATTAGTACAAATGCCAAAAAGTGTCTAGTCACAAATTTTCTACCACAAAATTACGTCATTAACTGCTTCCCTCATTAGTGTAATTAGTGCCAACGTGGAAATGTGTCTCGTCATAAATTTAAAAAACCGAATGAAGTCATCAACTACTTGCTTGTTTGATAGAGTTCATTGGTATGCGATACATGGAGACCTCTGGTTTAACCAATGATTCGTGAAGAGAATTTTTATGTGAAGGACGTGTGTCAATTTCAGTGTACAGGAATAAACAGAAAAAAAAGAGGGTCATGATATAGGACTAACATTGCATAAATATATGTCCTAGTGTTTGACAAGGAATTTATCTAATATATCACATCAAATTTTAATTATCTGATAAGTAAACCACATGACTCTCTCAAGAGCATGATGATGACTCGATCATGAACCGCATCAGTTGTCTTGAGACAGGATGAATGATAAAGTTAAACTTACCGTGTACCTATGTACACAGGAGTGGAAAATTAAAACTTTCACATTTTATATAGTGCAATCAAAGTGAAGGAAAAATTTTTACAAAGATGGTGGGACCAAAACCTTGTAGATCATCGATCTTGCTGGAGAAAATCTTTGAAAATTTGAGAATTTTGACATTTACAGCCCTATAACCCTCCAAGAGAAATGTTCAACATGTTTCTCTAAAGTAGCAAATACTTAAACTCTAAATACTGTAGGACTACAACAGGAAACTTATTAAAGAGGCTCATTGAGTTGATAGTGTTTATTTTGTGATGTATATTTGAAGGCAACCATTGCATGCCAATACATCTAATTACAATAGCCTCATTTGTCATGTACCTATCCTTACTTTTACTGAAAATGTGGGAAATTGTAGGCTTTGTACGAACAGGGAATGCTGATGCTTAACTGCCCTATGTTAAAAAGTATATGATAACAGATTTGATAACCCTATCATTGTTGCTTCATTTGTGTCCCCACAACTTACTGGTGTGGGTATCCACGAATGACTATACTTACTTTCTCGATCAGAAACCTGGGAACCTTAGAAAAACATGTGTTGGCGGCAGAGTGAAAGTCTAACGAGGAAGAGCTGGGACATAGAGGGCGTGGTGTGAAGAACAATATCTTCGACAGTGTGTTTGAGCTTGTCCAACAATGCATTAGTATGAGCAAGGGGTAAGTATATGTCTATGACGTGAATTGTCAGATCTGCAGAGTCACTGAGCTTGACCACTCACCGCCAACACATGAGTGACATTCAACATATGTGACAAAATTTCACGAAACATGTAAACCAATTCAATGAGCTGGCCTCTTGAAATAAGAAAGTCTGACAGAAGCCAGTCACGTTCACAGGTATTTCCACCATGGTGTAACTGCGAGGTAATCTAACAAACGTCATCGTGAAGTGCCATATATACATTTTTATTGCACTTCCTGAGCAGACTCACCTGAGATTTGGCAGTACCTAACGACATAATTTGGGAGTTTTGTCTCGGTAAGTGTCGATACGATATGAACAGCAAATACCCTAACAGCTATTTTGTAACTGATGGGAATCCCACCAGGATTCACATCTGGTTCCCTAAAGCAGTTTCGAAGACTCTCAGACGTCAATGATTCCGAATGCCACGCGAATCTTTCTCTGCTTCTGAAGTTGACGAAATTCACTGATCCAGTTTTTCAAACTTGCTTCCAAACAAATACTCAGCACTGTATGGGGAGTGTAGTAGCTTGGATTAAATAATATTCAGTTGTACTGTACTGAATAACTTTCAAATATATTACATTTGTTGATGCAAAACTTGCATCTAAGCTCTCCTTTAATACAATGACAAATGTTAAAGATTTTCTACCAAAACAGCTGAAATTTTAATCACACAGTAACAGGAACACATAGCCTCTGTGTAACATTAACTGCACATATCCACCTTCTGATCATGTTTAATAAGAAGATACTCCGTTGGGACCGTTGCTGCTCTTATTCAGTTACTTCAGGAATATTAATCGGCTTAATCTTAGCCGACGACAAGGGGAAGTTTTGATGAGAGTAAATCTCCACGGTAACATGACTCAGGCTGGCAGGATTGTTACATTCAAGAAGAAAACTGATTTAGACCGATAACGTAAACCTAATTTGATCAAATATGTCTTGATGAATCTGAGAATGACAGCATAAAGGCCACTTCAAAATGAATGAGCAAGTATACAGTAAGTAATCTGATTATTCATTTGTGCACACACGTGACCGTGGTTTTAAATCGAATCATCTGCGTTCATCGGTGGCGGTCTGCAGCCTGTGAATCTTAACGATGTCAACATGTACAGTTTTGCCCCAAATTCTGGCTCAACATATATACGGGCAAAACTACTGTAACAGTAAACAATGAAAAAAGGCTGTTGTTTTGAGTACCAAATGAGGCCCAATTGTGGACAGCCAGAAATTCAGAGCATGTCTACGAGAATTTGCCGGTAACTACATGGATGATCTTTAATGGAACCAACGATATGTGTCATATCTTTTATTTTAGTAATATGCTAGCTCTCTGAGTTTTCCTGAAATATATTCAAACATTTTATGAGCAGACTATTCAGTGTGACAAATTTGAAGGTGACTTGTACATGCTAGATACATGCAAACAAGAGAAGATTTGGCTTGTTGAAGATTGTAGCATCAAATTTGTAATCATGACTGTAAAAAAGGAAAAGAAAATAAAAGGGTAGAAAATTTAAGAGAAGGTGTCTCACCCGTCAAAATCTGCTGCAGCTGGCTTTTATAACGATCTTCGGTCACTTTCGTCAGCTGTACAATGTGAAAGTTTGAAATGTTTCAGGCAGCTCATCTGACCACATCTGAAATAAACCCCAGTTAAGCCGCTACTGTGTATTCTGTTCGACAAGAAGAGAAGATAACACTCAAGATCATCATCTCTTCATCTTTCCCTCTGAGAAACTCAATCCGTTTTGCCCTGCAATGAGGTCACGACATATTTTTTTCTTCACTTTATAGAGTCATCAACCTACCTGGTCAATAGCCTCCTGATAGTCACACTGGGGAATCCAGCTTAAATTTCTTGACCACAACATGTTCTTTATTGCATTACAGATTTGTAAGGACATGACTAAATGAAATTATCTGCAAGAGAATCGAATGTAAAAGTCGGTCTGTTCTCATTGTAGCTGCAAGGTAGAAAACTTGGTCCCCTTTTCTCCAGGAGTTGTACGATGTTGGTAGCAACTGTCCACAGAGAAGGAACAAAAAGAGATTCTCCATGATGCCGCAGGTGAAAACTGCAAGATGATATGGTTATTTAAAATACATCAAAGACTTTCTTGCAGGATGTGCAAAAGACTTGGGTAGCAACTTTTGCTCCATTAAATGTGGGAGGTAACAATGAAGATTCATCTCAAAGACAAAGCGTGACTGACCAGCGATTGCTCTACTCACTGTGTCCACTGATTCCTTTGTTTAATAATTTTAGTTACTTACAACTAGTGTTTAATAACCCACTCTTGATATCGTCCACTCAAGGTGCCCTTTTGGATAAAGAGTAAACTTGTGATTTTATCATTTTAACTTTTTAAATTGCAATTTCGACTTATAAACCGACACATACAGTGCTAAAAGTTTCTTTCCTTTGTTTTTGTTTTCTCACCAAACTACGCTTAAAGGAAAAATGCTGTCACCTCAAACTAAATTAGTATACCCCCCTATGCTAATTCATGAATGGCTCTTTTCAATAATGTGACAACCTTTTTATTGTTGAATTGCTTAATTTTGCAGCAAAACATTACCTTGCTTATGCATTAGTGATAATAAGCAACATCATGAAAAAGTTTTATTAGAAAATAGAGAATTGTAAAAAATTTGTGTGATTTTCAAAAGAAAGTAGGGACGACTTGCTCATTCCCTTTAGCTGTCAGTAAATACTTTCACTTTCAATTTGAAATCACCATCACGAGGAAAGATCACACCATGGAAGGAGAGTGAGCTGAAGAAATGGCATGAAAGCCAGTGTGCCACCAAGAGGAAAAGCATTGTTGGAGAAAGATGGATTAAGCTCTACACTTCCATGAAATGTTTTGATGGCAACATATGCATCATGTATGTATGTTAGCATTTTTACCCTCATCTAAGATCAGAGGATTGTTTTCCTTTTTCACTAGCATTTGTATGTTTTCCTCACACCAATCTTTCCTTGCATTTCATATGGTAGTTTTGGGACAACCCCACGGGTGGATCAATATGATAAAAACCCTTGTTGTATTTGTGATCCGCATACGAACTGAATAGTGGAACATTACTTGTGCCTTAGAAGGAAGGAAACCCATAAAACATCTGATATTTTAACATAAACTGTGAGGCCATTATAATAAGTTAATTTTGGTTCAAATAGAACATATATGCAGCACTAACAAAAAAAACAAAAGGGATTAAATTTTGCAGTCAGCTCGTATTTCGATCGTATTTTTAGTTTGAAATCAATAACACTTCAGGGATGTTTCTGACTTTCTGAATCTATCAATAGGCAATTTCCATTCCAGCAAAGTATCAGTCGAGTAGGTTCTGAAGCACTGCACATAACACATTACATTATCAAGCTCAGTGTCAAAAAATGTCTGCACATTTTCATGTTTACAGGGGGTTTCATTGCTCAAACACCTGGAAGGTGCAAAGAATTGAACTGAATTTCCAATGCAGTCTGCTCACAACTTTTTGAAGTTGTGAATGCTCATGAAATGCACAGTTGACACACCATGACTTCACAGTCTGCAGTAAGACAGTTACTGCTGAGCAGGCCTACTTCAATACTTTTCTTCCTTTTATGTCACTCTGGAAAAATTCACAGGAAGCATATATTTTACAACATTAAAGTTAACTTCAGTGGGGTTTGGATGTGAGGAGTACATATGTTGCTCATTAGCATCAGCAGACCAGTCAACCCATGATAAAGGTGTGTTAAAAACTTGGCTTTTGTTTAAAGGGAAATAAGGCGTTTGTTTCACAGGAAACAGTCATATTTTCAAAACTAATGATTGTGTACATAGAACAACAGATCATTCAAAACAAGAATGGACAGAAGTCTTCTTTTCAATGTATAATTTTCTTGCAGATAGAAATTCAGTTATTAGTTGCTCAACAATAATTTGTTCACCCAAACTGCATCTTCCATTACTCATTATATGCATGACTTTTTGAGGAGCTGAAGCTTTTGCAGATGTTTATCGATGAGACTGAATGGTTTAACAGTGATTTTAGCTATTTTCTTCGTGTGCCATGTAGGTATATTCTAAACGCCCTATTTCCCTTTAAATCGTTGCATATTCATCATATACCTGACACCTCAACCATATGTTTGTGCTACATTGAGTCATATTCACAGAACATTATCTTTGCAATGTTTCACAAATTTTTCCTCCACATTCACTGTTAGGGAACCAAACCACAACTGAGGCTTACAAAAATTTAAATCTTCATTCCATCTACTAACAAAAATTTAAGTTTAAACCTTAAGCACAGCTTTACAGTAGGTTTCCATGGAAACCAATGACATCAACCGATCAGACAGAAGATAAGGATGCAAGGATATTACCAACAGGCACCTGACAATTTGAGACAATATTTGTGTAATTTTTGCAAATATTTTCTGGATCCATGGACACATAATTTCCAAAAATTATTTTTGCCTGTGTAAGTCTTCTCATCACAAGATATGGCAATAGTTGTTTATCAAGGGTACTGGGAGCACGGCACACTCAAAGTGCACGTAAGCTTTTCTTATTATCTACAGTTTGTCTCCCAGTCCTGCTGCTCTAAGCAAGCAAAATTCCACATGAAAGACACACTGCAGCTGTTCTGCATGTACTGGTAATTCTTCGGGCGTTTACACTACAGCAGTTTATTTTTCTAACAAACTGAAAAAAGTAAAGCACACTACTATCATGCCTAATAAAGCCAAACTTTATAACTCTGAAAGTTTAAATTTTCCAAATATGGAAACTATCTCATTTTCTATCCAACTATGCTTTTCTTCGTCTACCTTTCTTGCATTGCTGTTTTTTCTTTTCTCTCTCTCTTCCTTTTTACAGCAAACTTGAAGAAATATTGACTTTAGGCAATCTGAAATGATTCCTTCCTAATCCACAGATAATTGGAAAAGTGATTGCATGTTAAGACAAGAGTGAAGATTTTCAAGGGAAATGCACAATGCAAGAACCCAGATATTGCTACAAACTGTTTTTCTCGAATCTCTGTCTCTGTCGAAATCCTGAAAAAGAGTTCACTGACGGCAATCTGGCTTCATTTCATTTAAGAGGTAGCACTAACAGGGAGAGGAAAACGACCTTTCCATGCCCTAATGAAGAGATGTATCATCAACACAAAAAAAAGCAAAAAAAAAAAAAAAAACCCTACTGTGTTAAAAAATTATGAACAAGTTTAATTAAAGGCCTGCACAACTGATTAACTGGCTAGTTTGTTTTCTCCCTTGGTCTTTGTGGTGAGAAAAACAGTCTCTTGCTTTGCACATCAAGTGATTACCTTACATGTCTACTCACAACTACTGCATGCTCAATACACCATGCCCTCTGACACCCAGAAAACTTTCATAATTGAACAGAAACAAAACTACCTGATGCCAGTTTACCATGATCTTTGTCAAATTACTCGAAGGAGAAAGGGCCAAACTTCTGTTTCAGACAAATATTTGCTCATGCTTTCTCTTAAACTCTCCAACAAAAGGCATGACAGATCATGCCACTAGAAAAGTACTTATGGAAACAAGTTACCCAGGAAAAATGTCCTTTCACCGAACAATCATAAGAAGACAGTACAGACAAATGCACAATCCCCAGTGCAACTCACTGGTGTGAGTGTTCAGGAGTGACTATACTAGTCCCTTGCATGCATGCATTAATCTGATCCTTAAAGTGCACCCAAAATGAGTTCTAGCATGGTGCCCTCTAAACCTAGACTGGCCCTCGTTTGTCTTTTGCTCAAGATTGAATGCATTATTGTTAGCAAGGTGTAAATAATGTTTACAATCTGAACAAGGATTTTGTAAGTTTGTTAGGAAATTAAGTCCAATTTTGATGTCTGTGTTAGTATACAACAATTGTTTCCAACTGTTGCAATCAGTAGAAAACATTGAAAAATCTACTTAACGTACACCAGGAGAGTAATTAGCACAATGTATAAGTTGGGTATCTTGTGGTCCACACTCAATTAACTCCATGAAAGCTTGAAGGGGCTGATTGAGTTGGTTCACAAACTTCATTATATTTATCACACCTGTGGAGTATTACTCACATGTTGATTGTAAATGGTCACACAAAGAGATTTTGAACATCTGACACACAATTGAAGCGACAATGATACTGGGTAGTTAATGATTAAAACCACTTATTGGAAAACTGTAACCAGACACATTTTGCCACAGCATGTTAACCGTTGGCAACTTACAGTTGTTAATATCCTAGCTTCCTCACATTTTCAGTACCTGCAGGAATAAAATCATGGCTAATGAGGCTAATTAAGAGTATTGGCATGCCATGGCTTCCTTCAAACACATCACAAAATAAGTGATAAACTCAATGGGCCTCTTTAAGTGATATTTGTAAGGCAAGCTGTGGTCTCCCCAATACAGGCATTGCTGTGGGCAAGGTATGCTACAGCTGTGAAAGATCAGCCATTCAGGAGCAGGAAACTGCTCCATTTTACCTAAATTACTGGGATATCTATGCATAAAAAGATAATTGAACTGTACAATATACCCTAAGTATGCAAACTAAATGCTGCTACAATTATTGTATGCAGAAGTATATCAATCAAGGTGATGTTTTGATAGCTATCGGAAAATATTTCCATCGTGGTATCACTTCGCTAGAATTAGTGAGTGCTAATGATGACTTTTGACATTTTCCTGAGAGGAGGTATAATAAGATTGTAAGTTATGAGCATTTCAGTAATCAAAACACAGATAAGCCTTTACTGTCAAGCTTTTTTTTTTTTTTTTTTGCAACAATGTCACACCTTCAATAACTTCACTAGTAACAGCATATTCACAACCAAGGCTACACGTACCCAATTTCCATGGATGTATTACCTACAAATGAACATGTAAATCACAATCAATTGAAGTAGGGGCTTTACTTTTCTTACCGACTGAAGATTTTCGTTTTCATGGCATCGGTATTCTAAATGAAAAGGGACATACAAAAGATTTCAGAGTGACAGGTATATTGTTTTTGTAACTTAAGACAATGTGAGGGAGAACTAACTGATTTATGAATATATCAAAACATGGAGCCCAGAGAATTGGGAGAAATTGCAGACTGACTGGGCGGAAAGCAGCGCTGTTCATCGATTTACCAGGTCGTTGTCATTCTTCGTGTTATTATGTTCTGATATGTTGAAGGAAAACTGCTCACAGAAAGAAAATTCACCAAAGACAGAAAAATTTAAAACGTTTTAAATAATGGCATTTTCATTTCGTCAAAGTGAAAGGCAAGGGTACAGGCATGTCCATAGCCGGGGGGCACTGTGCCCTCCCCCATATGAAAAATCGATAGAGAATAAAATTTTACTAGAGGCACATCGTCAATGACTTAATGCAAATAGAAAAAAAAATAGTATTGCTCCTTCTACAGCCATCTAAGTTAACCATAACCAACCTTTCCATTTGGCCAATAAATGGACACAGAACTTACCACTGACTAACCTAGGGTTAATCAAAGGTTCTCCAAGGCTCATGCAACAAAAATTTTATTTAACCAACAAAGTATTCATGAGGCTGTTACCACTATCTTTCTTTTTGAGGTGTTACTGTTGATTAAGTGGTGCAATTCGTCATAATTTTTTCAAGTTTCATGATGAGTATCATTGCCCCTGGAGAAAATGTTCCCCTCCAGTGTCCCCTATCCTTAACAGTAGGCAAAGTTTGATGCCAGCATGGTTTCCCCAAAACTTACTGGTTTGGGAATTCCCTAGCATCGTACTCACCTCATATAATCTATGCATTACCGAAGGGCGGTGGCCAGATACACACACACACACACACAAAATTGCCAGATGCTAGACCATGGTCAATACAGTGATGCATAGGTTATATGAGGTGAGGGAGTATGTGCTGAGAATTTAATGTACTTTATAGTATTCATTAAAGCTCCCTGAGGCTCAGTTGTCCACTTCAATGTGTAAATGAAACAAAAGAATTTGCACAATTTTTATGAAAAATTAAAATGTCACGCAAATGACCCAACCTCTTCTCACACATGACCAGATTTTTAAAGAAAATGATGTAATTTTCTAATTTGTAGAAATGAAATAAGTTGGTTCATTGTGGGATTAGAGGATTGACATAACAAGGTATTAACATAGAAAGACTGGTTCCTTTAGCTCTGCAGGGAACTGAGAAACTTGCTGACAGAATTTGCCCCACAAAAGCCAGTAATATTTCACATCACACACGTGACCAACCTTTAGGTGACCCTGACCAGCACATTAATGTTTCCATCAAAGCTGAACTATATTTGACAGCACAAGTGAATCAAAGTGCACAATTGAATGACACATGATCACCAAGATTTCCTAACTTTGAAAAGCTCTGCAGGAGGGAACAAGAAAATTTCCCATTTTTTGGGTCACACATGTGGCCGAGAATGTCCCAAGTATTGAAGTATATTTTCTAATGAGATTTGGTGTTTGCAATCCCTGTAAAACTTGTACTCAAATGATGAAATCAAAACCGAAGAATACTGCAAGACAGCTACAGCTACATTCAAAAATATAATCACAGCCAACAGCATTAATGATAGCTACGGTACACTGTTATCACTGTTTCCTTTGTTTTTGCATAAATCCAGTTTAACAAATCTCATTTCAGTCATTTGCTACTTAAAACAAAGGGTTATAAACATTTTCTCCAGTCCAATATATCACAACTTCCTGAACTATTAAAAGCTGAAATATGAGTTCAAAATTTGTCAGTGACAGCCAGATTCTGTAGAATATGCCATAGCCACTACCAAACAACATTGTTTAAACCCCATTGTTTCTTAAATGAATATTCATATCCATTAACACTGGTCCACCTAGTCCTCACAAAATACACATAATGTACTAAAATCATGTCACGAGATGACCTTTTCTACATGATAGAACATGATGTAATACCCAGATACACCATAATGGTTAGGGTATGTTCCTCTCCAGAAGGCATAAACATGTATATCATGTGAGGATTGGCTGATTGGTCCGTTTGATCCCAAGTAACGGTGATTGACTGCCACGCTTTCTAGAGAGTTTGAATTTTGTTAGGTCAACAAAAATGTCGTGACAATTTTCATATTCAACTATCTGAAAGATGAGAGCATAATTCTCTTTCAAATTTTGTGACAGGTGATCTTTTCCCCTATTTTCTCTTCTCTGAAACACTCAAGAAGACGTATAAACGTAGATGACCAGGCAATTGCCGGTACAATTCATATTCCAGCTTTAAGACACAATTTCTTGCACAGATGAAAAAGTTGGAAATACACACTACTGGTGTAACAGATCTCAGCTGGTTTGGTTATCTGCAAGATCACTTACCTGTCTTAGCATAACAACTGCATTCTCATCTTCAGTGCCATAAGTGGTGCCAATGTTTTAATACCACCTGGCAGGGCCATGGTCAGCAGGCTTGGGGTAATCGTAATCAGTTACTAAAAAAAAGTTATTAAACCATTTTTCTTTAGTGCTAATTACTTGTCCAGGGATGACTATACAGTAGTTTCTGATCCTGCTTTCTTAGATGCTCCAGAAAGGTAGCCTAAGTTGAGAAATGCAGTGCGATTCGATGATATCCACTTGGGTACACTTAGTTCCCTTGTTGGTACTATCAGGAATTTGTTTTTATTACTTGCACATTATGTTCACTCTGCCACCCTCAACCTGAAGGTATTCTTGTTTACAAAACTGGTAGACTCAAATATTAAACACATAATAAACCATTAGCAACCTGATCAAATGCAACATTTAAATTGAAGTAACTCAATCAATAGCTTCATGGCAGGAGCATAAGCCTAGATGAGAATACTAGTAGCAGATATCGGTACAATTGGTGCCTTGTTGGCATTTGTAGGGTATATGTGTGTTATTAGTATGTTGTTTTTAATATTGCACATCTTTACAGTTTTCTCCACAGAGTTTTAAGGAGACAGACAGAGTCACACAAAGGGCACATGAGTGATTGCTAGGCAATTTGCGGGGAGTGGTTCAACCTCACTGCCAGAAAGTTCTGTGCTTTGTGATGCAAAATGGTGCCACTTGGACAGACTTATTTGCTCTTTTAAAAATGGCAGCATTCTATCGTTATTTGTCAACTTCTTTTCAGCCTAGCCAGGCTTTTGTGGTCAGACAGTATTTTTTATTTTACATTCTTTTGTGTCCTTAAGATTCAAAATTAAGGTACGGTTCGAACAATGATAATTAGTAGGTCGAGGCCTGCTACAATTTGCTGCCCTCTCCTGGAATTTACGGTTATGCGTTTGTAACTTAAGATAAGTCTGCCCCCATTTTTCTTCAATATTTATGAAATTTGTTCTTACACTAACAGGTTGTGAGTGTAGCTAAATTACAAGTAACACCCACGTTTAGGCTGAGTAAAGAGTGAAATGTATCGCAATATTTTAGTTTTCCAAAACCGTTCATGCTACTGTGGTCTTGGATTTCTCTGAGTAAAGTTAGGGTCACGCAAATGCACGGTAAACATTGACTAAAGCTAGAACGCGATTCATGTCCCTTCTCGAATGGGCTGACATAGGTCCTTCTAAAAAAAAAAATTCATATAATTCTGTTCACAAATGTACCACAGTACAATCTGGCACAATCTGCTTGTAATGTCAGTGTCAATGAGGGGCATTCACACCATGGGCGATCATGCATGTAGGTCAGGCTACAACAGGCATTCATTTTTAAAACGGAACCAGCAACCAAGTATCAAAGATACTTTCTGCCGAACTGAAAAGATGGCTCCTAATGCCCAAAATTTGGCGATGTGTAAGAACAGGTAGTTGTCAGGTCCCTGATGCACATCATCTGGTGTCACCCACGGTACGAAAATCCTTGCCATTTCCTAGTAATACATGATTTTCCTTAACTTTATTTTTTTTAATCTACGGTCTTGCATTTCTCTGTATTATTCTTCCACCAGTGCATTAGGTCTATGTACAAAAGCTTGTAACTGCTAACGATAAATGCAAGCGTATCCCCGTGATTCAAAATTGTCACGTACGTAACTATGATTAATGGATGTGAAATGGTTCAAATGAAACGAAGTAAGCAAAATTGCTAAATGAAACGAACAAAATGAGACAAACAAAATTTGCAAATATGAAGACAGATAGTCGAATGCTTTTTACACTTGCAATCTGGAACAATACTTCACATTTACCTCATACATTACAGGATTATATACAGCATAACACTTTTTAAAAGTCAGCCAGTTGCAAAAATGGGAAGATTTACAAACAGTTGAGGCCATAAAAAATGTTTTGATGTTTGTATTTTTGGTTAAATTGTATACATGACATGCCGTGATCTACAATCCAGTTTAAAGTTTGAAATGTCACCTGAGGTTGAGCCATTCTTCTCCCAAGGGATTGTATGACAAATAACTAATTGCTTGAAACTTAAAGGGAAGTAGGGCGTTTAGAACACACCAACATGACATACAAAAGAACATAGATTTAATCATTATTAATCCATTCTGTCTCATCAATAATTATCTACCAAAGAGTCATCTCTGCGAAACATTATGTATGTGATGAACAATAGAAGATGCATCATTTGAATTTTGAAAGGTTTGGGTGAACAAATTAGTGTTGAACAACAAATAATTGAATTTTTTATCTGTGAGAAGCTTACTTCTTTAAAAGAAAGCTACTGTCCTTCCTTATTTTGAATAATCTATCACTCTACGTCCTCAATCATTGGCTTTAACAATATGGATGTTTTCTCTAAAACAGACTCACTATTTCCCTTTAACTGCAAAGATTTTTGATGCTAAACAACTTCCCCTCATTTTACACACAAATTGCTGAATTCTACCAGGTTATATGTCACTGAATGGGTGTGTATGGATCCACAGGTAAACTCTGTTACAATTAGAAAGGAAGGATTGCTCTTACCACTAGAAATTTCAATATGATGAAGTAGAAGGTACAGTATGCTGTCAAAATGTTCAGAGTATGTGTAGCAGCAAAGCACAGACATTTTTTTTCCCTTGAAGTCCTGCAGCTTAATATCTGATATACACACAAGTTTCAAATAACCAAACAAAGGGTTCAATTTGTTAAAATTCTTACTTTGCTATTAGCCTGAAATATTTTCCCCAAAACCTGGTTAGAGTTGAACAAGTGATAAAATTTTCTAACCAGAATGCAAAAATGCATTGTGGTTATGATGATCTGATTACGAGCATTTTTTTCTGAATCTGACATTATAGCATAGAAGGCTATGTGTCAAAGGTTACCTATGCGCGATATCTAATATGAGATCTATACAAGCTTCCTTTCTTGGGAGATCATATTTACAAGGTTTTTACATTTTTTTTACCCTTGCTGACATTGAATGACCTTTGACCTCCATTCAAGATCAAATGTTCTTGTACTCAATGAGATACAACTACAGATTGAATATGACATCTGTCAAAGCTTTCTCTCTTAAGATATGACCTTTACAAGAATTTCATAATGTGACCCTGCTGATCTCAAATGACCTTTGACCTTCACCAAACACAAGGGAATTTTTGTGTACTCAATGAGATACACCTGCATTCATGGAAGATTTGTCCAAGTTATCCTTCTTGAGATATCATGTTTACAATATTTTCACAATTTGACCCCTGTTGATCTCAAATGACCTCCACCAAATCAAAAGTGATCTGTAATCAATGTGGAACATTTACATTCCACATATGACATTTGTTCAAGCTTTCCTCCTTGAGATATAGTGTTTACAAGGTTTTTGCAGATTGACCCTTCTTGACCTCAAACGACCTTTGACTTCCACAAGGATCACTAGGGATGTTGCACTTCATGTGGTACACCAACATACCACACATGATATTTGTCCAAGCTTCTCTTCTTGAGATATTGTGTTTACAAGGTTTTCAGAATTTTATCCCTATTGGCCTCAAATGACCTCAAATGAATTCAAAGTCAATAGGGAACTTATGCTCAATGTTGTACACCAAAATAAATGACCTTTGACCATTACTAAAAAGAGCAAAAATAGGTAGGGCTCTTGTACCCAATGTGGTACACGTATATACTAAATATGAGACCTGTCCAGGTGTAAACACAATATCTTGAGATATTGTGTTTACAAGGTTTTAACAATTTGACCCCTGTTGACATTAAATGACCTTTGACCTCCACCAAAATCAAATGGGATCTTGTACTCAATGTGGAACACCTACATACCAAACGGCGATTTGTCTAAGCTTCCCTTCTTGAGATATTGTGTTTACATGTTTTTCACAATTTGACCCCTGTTGACCTCAAATGACCTTTGAAGTCCACCAAAATCAATACAAGTGTTGTACTGAATGTAGTACACCTACACACTAAATCTGAGTTTTGCCCAACTTTTCCTTCTTGAGATATCATGTTTACAAGTTTAATTTCACAATTTGACCCCTGCTTACCCCCAATGACCTTTGACCTGACGATGGATAGCATGGAAATGAGCTGAAGAGGCAGAAGTCTAATATTTTGACAAGTAAATGAGAAGTTTCTGAAATTAAGCCCCATTTAGTAGAAAGATACAGATTATTTTCATGACTTGACCGACAACCTAAGTGTTATATGTGATACATAACAAAAAGGGCAGAATATTTGCATTTTTTTCCAACAACTGGCAATGCTGTAGCGGTGAGGTAACTTCCCTGTCATACTGTTACTTACAGCAGACATGAAATACCATACTGTATCATGTTTGCTTTTTAATCCTGTATTTACCAACCTACTATAACAGAAATATCAGGAACTAGCCTATAGAAAAGACAGATTAGCCAAATGTTGGACCTTGGCGGCTTCAAACCTCATTTCAAAGCGTTGTGATACCTTAATAACACCAGTCACTGCTCACATCATGTAATAACCCCAACCCACTTCCTTTCAAACAAAGTCGCTTACGTCAGACACAAATACCTTTTCTCTGCATAGAAATATGTAACTGTTACAGAAGCAGCAGCAGCAGTCTTATTGGTTCAAGTTTATGGCAGCATGGTCAGCTAAGCAAGCAGGTATGATATAAGTCTGAGGTAGGAGATCAGTTCTTGCAGACCAAGTTGGGTCCAGAGATACCTGTAGGCCACTTAGAGAATGAAAAGTGTACCCACTGCATCTAAAATGCCTTGATGTGATGTGACATTACATAATGGCCTTAAAGATTCATATTCTTCAACATAATTTCATGATTTAATTCAGCATTGGTCACTGTTGCCAACTGTCATCACACAAGCTGAACCAAAAATACGGCACTCGGGCAGAATGGCAGATATGGATCTGGCAGATATAAGGTGATATAACAGGCCTTTTAAGTGAGCATATCCTTCCTAAGGTTAACTCTCAATAATTAAAGGAGAATTCCAGTCAAGAAACATATCTTCGGACTAACTTAAGCCATTACAAACCATTTTCCTTCATATTCTTGACGTTTTGAAATGACCTTCTCATGGGCAACATGATATGTTCAAACTTCCAGCCCAATAGAGTTTCTAACACATGAGACACACTGTGTATTCAATGTGGCTATCACAAGAAAAAATTAGTAATGAATGAAATCGAGATAAGACATAAGAAGAGGAATTTCTCATCAAAAGGCCACATCATGCAGCTTATGGCAGTGCGAACAATAACTTGAAGATAAGGAAAACATAATCTCTGTAAACTTGTACAAAGTAAACCTTTTCCAAGACAGGGGAATAAGCCATCAGGCTGGTCGTCATGTGTTAGAGCTCAGAAGTCAGAAGACATGTTCCTTGCTTAGAATTCCCCTTTAAAACTTGGAAAACATAACAGCGAGTGCCAAATCATTGGATGCAACTAACGGACCAATCATCATACTATTGTACATCTGAAAATCTGCAGTATATAGCAGCGACATGTTTTAATATTTATGCCTCAGTCCACAACAATGATGAAAATACTCAATTAGGACACTTTAATGAATTAAACAAATCAGATTTAAATATGATGACATCTATAAACACTGTAGTATCCCTGACAAACTTCAAAAGCCATAGATCCACCTTTTTTGTGCTCACGTGTATGCAGTTTCCATGGTAACACAATACCTGCGGACACTGGGGCTCATTATCATAATGATTAAAAGTGCCTTGTCTTCTACTAGTTTCTGCAGGTAGAACTATTAGGTCAAGGATGCAGACAATCTGCACTGTACTCCAAAAGAATAAGATACAAACTTTTGTAATAAAAAACAAACACACGAATATATACCTTACAAGTGCAAGGAAATGCAAATATCCTTAAAGCTTTTAACATCAAGGACAAGTGAATTTTAATTGCCAGCTCTCTGTTTGTTGTGTACGTACTAAAGATGAAATACAACAATGTACGAATTAGTGAGGATTTCCTATTTAACAAAAGGAGAGGATGACAAGAAGAGATGGTCGACCACCGACGGTCCAGAAATTGCATCTCAAGAAACGGCATTATGGAAATTCAAAACTTTTGTGCAAATAAGAAGGTACAAAACCAATGAGACCAGGTCTGAATGACAACCACACTATCGAGGATAACAAATGCATGCATGCATGCCTGCACACAATTCTTAATAGCCATCTCTGCCTACTCCAAGAAGTCCAATTAAATTCTTACAATTTAGTGACCATTTTCTACATAAACAAAGAATCCAGTGAGAGGGATAAAGATGAGGGAGAGATGTGCAGAGGCCAGAAAATGCCACGCTGGAAACGTTAACAAGGAAACCACTGCATAGAGTGTATAGTTTTGTGCATAAAATCATATAGGAACAGCTTCTTTTATTGAGAACGCTAGGTCTGAATAACAATCACTCTGTAATATTCATCAGGGATTGTACACTTTTCTGATGATAAACATCAAGCTCTTTTCACAGTCACATCGAGGTAGAACTTCTGGTTTTTCAACGACATCAAAACACATTTTAAACAATCTGAAAATATCTTTAGAAATTCTTAAACACACCTGAGGTTGGCAGGAAACAAACTGGTCCCACTTGATACAAACATTTGCTGCAGAAACTAAGTAAACATGTAGAGTTATATTTCAATCACTAACACTCTAGCAAACTTTTATGGATTTCCAAAGCAAAAGAACAAAATTCTGCACTTTCAAGGCCTTGAAAATGGCGCATTAAAATTCCAGCACTGGCAAGGTTTTCGAGGCTCCGTACTAACGCTGACTAACAGGAACTTGGAATAACAAATGCTCCATACATGAAACCAACTCTTGATGGTATAGTCTTGAAAACTACAGTTTTAAAAAGTATGCAGATCCTAGATGGCATTTCAGACAGATTAAAGCCACAAAAGGAGGTACTACACCAAACATTTTTACCCCCCTATTGACAGCATGGTAATAAGAAATATTTTTGTTTGCTCTGCCAACAGAGAAACCACCACAGTGGAGCCACGTAAAAAAAAAAAAAACAGTCTTCATCTGCAGCAAACTAATAGCAAACTGGTGGTTTACCAGAGTTTACGTTAGTAACCAGTTGAGACATTTTAAAGATGATGATTTCCTCCTAATGGTAGTGTTCGGTGTGATTTATCTGCACTGCAGTAAATATTTGGATGGGGATCATTGCATTAAATGGTACCACAATGGGAGCTTGGAAGAGATTGCTCTGTGAAAATCACTGATGATTCAGAGATGGACACTGTGTATGTTGAATAGTTGCTTTTACTTCAGGACAATGTTGAAAAAGCCATTGAAAAAAAAAAAATTTCAATTTATTTACATGCATGTCTGAGAGGAATGGGTCCAAACATACCAGATATCTAGAACCTTTGGCCATTCTGTCTCCCAATCCCTCTCTCTCTCCACCTCTTTCTCTTCTTTTTCTCCCCTCTCTAATCTTGAGGATGACAAAAATGATGTGACTGGATCATTGATTGATTGATTGATTGACTGATTGATTGGTTGATTGATTGTCTGCACTAAAGGACATTTGACGACATTTCAAAATGTGTGTCAACATTTAAAAATCACATGTAGAGACTAGAGACGGAACATGCAATTTTGCGTGCATTAATTGCACAGTAATTTTATTAAGCACAAATGTCATCAGCTTTTTCATAACTGCAGAAAAGGGTGCACTTTCATGGTCAAGTTTCCAAAACCACTAAGTCATCCTTGCTTTCTGATTCATCAAACTGAGACAATTCCTCCATATATGCACACAAAAACAGCCATTTATATCACCAACTGTCCTTAGGAATGGTTTTTCGATGAATTTCTAATTTTCATTGGCAAACCCATTTCATTTGTTCGATACCACACCAAAATTCCATCACGTTTCAACGAACGATTACTTGACAACGATCATGGCAATGTGACATGGTTTCACTTGCTTTAGTATTGCAGGGGCTGAAAAAAAAATACTATTTGAAATTTGAATTGATGCCTCAAATCCTACTGGGGGGTCACTATCTGCAACTGTTTCACTGGTTCAATTATTCTATGTATCTCCTTGCATAACACATCTATATCCAAAGGATCTGTGTATTCACTTTTACTGATCAAATTTAATGCACATGGGACAACTTTCCTTCTTTCTTTTTTTAGTTTGTGCTGTAATCCAGGTAATAACCTTCATTAGCTATGCACCTTGGCACTCTTAATAGATTAACTCTGAAAAGGTTGCGAGCAGTTCACCTAATGTGCAGTCCTGATTGAATGAAGTTACATCACTGCCACCGATTGTGATTTGCATTTGGCAATCGTTGTCAATTTCCAACTTTTTTTCGTAGAAACGTTGTGTCACTTTGCACGCAGTTATAATAAGTGAATTAATTTGCATATACGGGTCTGTATCTAGTGGTCAGTAGATCAATTTACATGCTTAAAGCAAGCAGTAGATCAATTTTGCCTTTTTTTCTTTAACTAACTTGGTCAATTTGCATATTTTGTCATCATACTTTGTAATCGTTCTTTTGTAATCATTTGCAAGATTGTCAACGGTGTGTTAATTTTGCAATCAGTTTGTCCAAACAGTTTTAAAGATGTGTGAAAAACATTATCAGCAAATTAATGTTCAAATTTCCTGTTTTGTATTCTCAGAAAGTCAGATATGAGAGAGGACAAAAGAAATGGTAGAGTGGTGAAGCAGGGACAGACAATAAATTGGGATAGGAAAGGGACACTGTGTGTTTATGTTATAAATTACATGTGAGATTTAAGTTCTCATTATCCTATTCCTATTTTCATGTAACTTTGCTTTGATGGTATTTTGAGGGACATAGTTATATGGTTGGGACTGATACAGTTTCACCATACTTGGAGGGATATAGAGATACACTTAATAAAGTCATTCTATCAATGTCCTAACTAATATAAAGAGTGTGTTTTGGGGAGAATTTGGGGCACTTGTGTCTTCTTTTCCTCCATTTCTAAGTGTGACATTAGATGTTGTGTAAATTTTGAGTTGCAAATGTGACTTTTTGCAGATGTGACTTATGCAATTTTTTGTCTTCACTCATAAATGCAATGTACAAAATGAGTGTTAAATGAAAAAAAAACCCAGATATTTGCAGGTGTAAAATCACCTCCAATTAATCAGCAAATTTGGAGTATAATTTTGAGTTAAGTCCATCCAGTGGATGCTAAATATAATCAGTTGATACGTTAAAAAAAATTACCAGATCTAAACTTATGATGCAATCCTTAATCATTGTTATATGTAAAGTTCGACAATTTCAAATATTCCGGCAATAAATGCAACATAGCTCACGATTGCAGGGCACATGATGTAACATTAAATTTACTATGATATTTTGCACCTCTGGCAAACTTAACTGGTATAACCACCGGGTACTTGCTTTGTCCTTTCCCATTTTCATTTTCCCCACTCTTCAATTTCTCTCTAAACCCCCCCCCCCCCCACCTCTTCCCAACTCTTTTCGGTTTCCTCCCACCAACATAATAGTAGCATATGATATACTATGTCCACAGGAAGATTCCTCACATCGCAATGTTCTTCAGTGCCAGTGCTGCTTAGTTCTGCAAACAATACCTCTCATAGTACATTGATAAGTTTCCACTGGACTCATCTGCCCTACATTCATCCTAATACAAATTATTATTAGGAGAATTTCAACCTATCAACCACAGGTCACCTATACACATACACTCCACTCTATGCAGTTTGTCCTGTGATGAAAGCAGCCGGCCTTGAATTTAAGCATCCCCGTTAGATATCACTTTATCAGTGAGGTGAAACTTTGCCAATACTGTAAAGAAAACTAAACAAAAAATATGGTAGTCACGCTAGAAATTGATCTGTAATTTGGTGGTTTATGAAACTGAAACCAATCATATTAGTTTTAGTATTTACTTGAGTTAAAGTGTGCAGTAATTTAAACCTGACAGCAGTCTATTTGTTCAGATGTGAAACTTGAGCCTTAATTTGATATCAATATTCACAGAGAATTCCTAAATTTCAGCTATGACATTCATTCCATGATATCATAACGACCAAAGTGCAAAAATTGTGAAGTGTATTTCACCGACTCTTGAAGTCCAAACATTAAAACAACCAACAAATGTTACTGTATGCTAGCAGAGTACTTGAAACAAACAGATGGGACCACAATGATAGTTCTAGGATAAACTAGATGCCAAATTTATGTTGTTATTTTAGTTCAGTGTCACTATATTCCAAGCTGTCTGATTTTCTTTTGGTACTTCGTTTGTTCGTTCATTCGTTTATTTATTTTTTTTCCGTATATTTCATAAATCGGGGTTCAACAGTAGTTGAAATTACAAATAATGTTTTTGCCATATATATGTACAGTATCCGAAATTGGCGCACTTAAGGAACCCATCACCGATATTTTAAATGTCACAAATGAGCCCTTATTTAGAGGAAACGTACCTGAATTGGGTACATAATCGTGAAATACGTAATTGTAGTTAGATTCAAGAAGGTTAGGCTCACTTCAGAAACGTTGTCACAGTGATAGCGAGTAATTTTTTAAGAAAGCGCCAATTTTGGGGGCTCGCCAACTACGGGGTACTGTATATACAATATTTACAAACATGGTAGACTTATAAGCTTAAATTATTCAATAATTCCGAATGAGACATTCAGTGATGTAAAGAGTATACATGCAATACACATATTACTATATTAACAACTTCCTGCAGTCTGTTGGATACTTTTGTGATAATACCTTGATCTAGGAACAAAAGAAGAACAAGAGACCGTCAGATTATGGATACAGAAGCAGTGCAAGTCAAGTTTAGGAATACTGTTTGCAGAAATATCATAATGCATTAAGAGAAACAAGTCTACTGTGAACAAACGAGTAATTAAACATTCTAGCATAATAAATCTGGACAAACAGCAAAGGCAGACTGTAATTCAGTATATTTTACTTTACAGTTCATATGTCTTTTAATTTTAAGATTGTTGTATCGTTCTATGCGTAAGGCAAATTTGAATTTGAAGAAGAAATCATCAACGCCTGGATTGTATTCACTCCTTTTACACTCGTAAACATAATACTTCAAATGAAAAATATTGGTGGCTAGGTCCTTTACTATAACCAAAGATATATCAGTTTTTGAGAAGAAGAACGCCATTTGACGTCCAAAATAAAATTAGCAACTATACTGCATTCCCACTTGAAATAAATGTTCCAAGCTTTCTGTTTCAATAAGGTAAAAGGAGCAGAGATCAGACTCACATTTTCCCATAGATGTTAAAAGTTTGTTTGTGGCAATGAATCTGTGTAGGAATTTTGAATTAGAAATACTGAAGCTTGACTTCAGACACTGTATAAACTGGCCTGTGGAAAATCTTCCACCATTCCTTCTCTGTAAAAGTATTTAAATTATTCCGCCACTTTTTTCTCGATGTAGGTGTAGTAGATACATGGAGATGGGTGTTACAGTAAGAGCTCTATTAAAGAAATTATTGTGGGGATCAAAGTTGTCCATTAATCTAATACAGCTAGATCTCTTCCATGCTTGAGGGACAGCTAAAATTAATCCCCAGTACAAAGTAAATGGAAATGAACTGGTTTGAAATTTATGCTTAAATTGTTCCAAAGTTAGCGGTATATTATTCTGGTAAAAAAAAATCACAAACATAAGTAACATTTTTCTGAAAGATATAAGCTACTTCTACAAATTCTATACAAACTTTCCAAACGAAATGATGGCATATTCAAAGAATGTCAACTTTGGGGAGTCACTAGAATATTTACTGACAAGACCATAAAAGAAATGTTTTAGTATATCATATAACCAGTTCCTGTCTGGCATTGCTTGACCTTTGACTTTATACTGGTGAGATAGGGCAGTGCATGACAAAGAATCCCCAGTTGTTGTTTAAAAAAATGTCACTTTTTATACTATTTCCGGAAAAAGGGCAACTACTACCCAGCATGTTCTTATGACTCAGATAACAGTTACTTAAAAATGTTTCTGGAACAGGATATGTAATTGAAATTTTCAAGTCCTTATGTGTGTGTGTGTGTGTGAGATACATGTATTTTGTACTTTCCAACTAAAATGTCTGGGCCTGGATATTTTTTCTTGGAAAGAAAGTCAAAGACCAAATGACTCTAAATATATGTGAACTTTCTGCATCATTTTCAAAGTAAGAAATTATCGCTCTCATGTATAGTAACGCACGGTGTTTACAGGCAAGAGGACTCACACACTAGGTCTCTCATGCACAAGATAATGATGGCCAGTGGGATGTACTGTACTTAATTTGATATTGGTTGCATACAGCGCTACACTTATTGTAATATCGTGTCCGAACATCATGTACTGCGGATTTCTGGAGGACTTGGGAGGACTAAAGGGAAAATGCTGCCCTAAGACTGAATCAAAAGTATGAGTAATATACAGCGTTGTATTAGGATAGCAAAACAAAAAGTTTGACTTGGAGCACAAAATTATCATCCAACATGATAGTCCTGATAGAAAACAGTGGCCCATGCTTCAAACAAAATTTGCATTGAAAAGTCCTGAAGACACTTTTCACAATTGTCCAAGAAATTTCCAACCTATGATGTCCTCTTGATCAAAAAGAACTGATGTGATCTATTTACTGTGATATATAATTCACACATGTGACATGAATGGCCATGCTATGATACTTGATGATGCAACTGGTACAATAAAGTGTGTTCATGGTGCAATGACCTAGAAAATTAAACTTTCCTTGTTATTATTACTTAAATCATTCTTAGCATGTGAAACAGACAATCATGTCTTGAAAATCTGATCAACAGTGCCAAAGTGTCCACAAATATCATCAACAGAATACTGATATTTACAAAATTGCAACCACCATCATGAAAAGATCTGAATAACCAAAATTGGCTGTTGTACGGAATCTTCACATTCATGTTCAATCATTCAGATAAAATGTTAAGTAGATTGTTTATTGGTGTCACCAACGACACAAGTGAAAGCGACATATTACACCCCATCCAAAGAAACTGAGGCAATATACATACCACAACCACCGACAGACCAAAAAAATCCAGCAAATTCCGTAACACCTTCCAGCTCCACTTAGAACGAATATTTACTCGCTCCTTAACAACCATGCACTGCTGTTTGTTGCAATATTTGTCTGTGAAATAGTTCTGCTAATTGATCATGATGATGAAAAGAAAACCAGACGAGTGCACACTATGGTCATCTACTGTAGAAAAATTACACACACAGTGCTCAAGAACTTTTGTCAATATTTCACAGGTGGCCAGTTGGAGCCATCAGGGTTCTGTTCCAATCAAATGTTTTTGAGGATGAAATTGCTTGATTGATTTAACCAGTTGATGTACTTTGCTGTTTAAGATTTAACAGAATACACACTAAATGTCTTCTGTGTTTGCTTGAGACTTCCTACATTTATTTGGGACATACGTTTGGTTACCTTTTCCCCTCCACCTTTTGTCAGATTTTCAGGTAAACATTTTAAGGCAGTTTGAACTTGTCTTGAAACTATACTTGGGCCAGCTGGCATTATCAGAATGTAGTTTGGAAAGAATCCTCAACACCTATTGGTCCAGTGCAGTCAGGTCACCGTGTTTGATCCTTGGATAAAAGCATGGTAATTAAAGAGCAAAATCACCAGTGAGGAATCAAACAAAATTGTAGATCGACAGTGTTTTGCTGTCTGTTATCTGGTGTCATGATGAACAAAGCAACATTGATTCATTGTCAATCACACATACATGTAAACATTGCTGCTATGTTGTTAATCTTCTCCGGGTTTGTTTCTATTTACAAACCCCAATTTTCTTTTGTTTTCGTCTTTTTCCTTAAAATTTGGCTGTGTGTGAATGAACAAGGTTAATCAACGATGGACCTGCACATTAAACAGAGGATCACACCTAATTGGGGGTTAATGCTATCACTATTAACCTTTAAGTTCAACACATTTTAGCATGATCAAGAAGTCTGTCAAGTATTTTACAAGCCCAGTTGAAGATGGGTTGGTTGTTCAGATTGACTAAAACTCGTGATATCCTAACCAACTGGTGTTAGTGATTGCATCGCCGTGTATGTATGATGTTATTGCTTAAGTTGACCAACAAAACACAAGAATCAAAACTGAAACATAACATATTGTGTAGGTGAGCATAAACAACGTTCATTTACTGTTAGGTGAATTTGGCGATAAGATCTTTGTCCATGAAGTCACTGTTTACAACCCGCTTGTGCAATCCAAAAGAAGTGCTCATTAAAAAAATGCTGAGACCTCAATTTGCAGCAATAATCTACTGTAAGAACCACAAAGCAAAAATTGACATAAAGCTCATTACACTGAGAGACTCAGGCTACAGCAAACATTTAAACCTCCAATGCACTTAACTCTAACAGGGTACTGTACTTGAAACAACTACTGTTGATGGGACAACAACTAAACACAGAAGATAGATATAACTAGATGCCAAATTAATCAGAGAATGTAATTCTCATTTTATGTGCATGTCATTTACAGCACGTTTTTTTCAAATGTGCTTCTGGGTAGACAAAAGAAAACAGAATTTCCCAACAGGTATCCCTTCTGATATGTATACATACTTAATTTAATGTTATCCAGGCTGGGATACTACATTGTGGTCCCACTATACAGTGCAAGTACATGTATCATGCAGAGCTTACAGTACCAGCGACTGAAAAACTCCACAATCTTAATCACAATCTTAATCAGCCTGATTTAAACCAAACAACCCTGGTTCCAATGCAAATGAATTTACCAAAGTACTGACATCATGATTTCCATTACATGTACTATCATTTGCTTAATACACAATTCTGCATAAATTATATAAGAATTCAATATCACGTAAAAACAAGAGGTCAATCCACGGAGTTGCGTATCTCATCGCTGATGTGCACTGATTTCAATAAATTCTTAAATGCAGGGCTTACACAAGGGGATTTGTAATAGTTTGCTGCAACCACATGTCACAGAGATCCGGGCACTGATTCTAAATTAGAGCCGAGTCAAATATTCTTCAAATATAAAACTGGTAAGGAGAAGAACCCAACATGAAATGGTAGTAAGCAGAAGAACTGAACATAAAATGGTATTATTGATATCTACAGCAAGGTAGCAAGCTTAAGCCTAGCATGGTGCCACTACTTCGGCTCAAGTAACAATAACAATAACAGCTCAAAAGTATCAGTGCATAGTACGCTACATAACACAATTATAACATTGGGTTATCCCACATACTGTGGGTTCGGCCTCATGGTCAGAGTTAGGGGCAGGATATAACAGCATCCCTCTGTGGGTTATTTGCACATTAGTCTCCTATTTACCTGTGAAGTACCTGTTTCTGCTAAAATTATTGTTTGACTTAAATAACTTCTCATAATTGGCAGGAAATTCCAAGGATTGCATTACCCACAGTGGCCAGTTCTGCTAAAATTAGTTTGGCTAAAGTTAAAAGGTGGTGTCTATTGACCTAGAAGCCAGCTCTATTTTCTTTTTGCCAAACAATCATCAAACTTCACCACTTTACTAAAAGAGTGATATGCTGTATCTTCATTATTGCGTCCATAGGAAGGGCCTTGCAAAAGTTTGCTTATAATGCTCAATTCGCTCTCAAGATATGGTGGAAATCCAAATTTTGAGGCAAAAATTGGCTCTGTCAAAAATCAGCAGTGAGATTTTACTGGATTTACCATTACATTAATATTATGTTGAACAATGCATTCTCACATAAGAACTTACAAAGCTCTAAAGTGATTGGTCTAATAGTTCTCAAGATATGCTGGAAATACAAATTTTGGAACAAAGTAGACTTTTTTTCCTAAAAAATCAGTAAATTTCACGCTCTTTACTATGAAAGTAACATACCTTTAATATTACATTCTCAGGTAAGTCCTTGCAAAATTTTGTATTAAATGCTCAAATACATCTCAAGATATGCTGGAAATACCAATTTTGGCTTTTTTCATCCAAACCCAGCAAAAACCATTACTTTGGACTGGTGCGGACGCACACACACACACACACACACATGTAGCTTTACATTACATACAGAGCGAGGACTTAACTGAATTTTCCTTTGCTGTCCCTTCCTGAGCCCTAACCTTAACAATGCACTCCCTATTGTTGTTTTTCTGAGACTCTATTGAATTCTCTTTGAGGGCCTGAAATTCTTTTGTTCAGGTCCTCGAAAAGTACTACAATACAAAGGCACACGCACACCCACACATACACACACGCACACACATCGACATGGACACATTTCCATTTATATCACCCACCAGGACCCAGGTGTACCCCTAGTAACTCTACCATGGGTTACCCCTGGGGTATCACTACTCATCCACTCCAAGCGTTTTCATGGCAACTGCTCTCCCATGGGGGCACAGTACAATATATAGCTCCACTAGCCAAGTGACTACAATATTTCATCTTAACCCCTATAGGGGGATGAGATAATAAATAGCTTTATAATTTTCCACTATGATATCTTTACACACTCCTTCCCTCTCCCCACTCACCCACCCCCTTCCATCCTACAACTCTACAACAATGACAAGTGTCTTCACTATATACAAAACTTTCTTAAAATTCTTATTTCTTAGAAGACTTAGAAGTTTCATGGCCGTCCAGGGTCCCTTGATACGTGGACCTACAGTATTGTTATAAAAATTCTATTGTCTCCAAAAGAGGAACATAAAGTGCTCTCCCTTTGGCGTTTTAAAAATCTTTATTAAAGTTGACTGATCTACCAAGCGTGACTCTCAGCAGAATACTGTATAGTCCCCAATAGATGGATTAATTACTAACTGAAAACTAAAAAAAACCTAGGTCTTCCAAGTTGACGAAAGTCTCTTTGTCCTTGACACCTGGAATCTGACAGGGATTAGAAGTGTCTCAAAACTCTCTGTAGAAATGAATTTATTAAGATCGAAGCATGCGGAACTAGAATTAAGGCAACCAGCATGTTATCATCTGACTAAAGGGCTACATACACATGGATGGCAAGCCTGGTATTTACTAACCAAGTTTTGGTATGCCATGATGGTTGATATTTCCTTGATCACAAGGACTGTTACCATTTTGAGATGAGCCCATTGGCCAATATGTACTGTAGGGATGCACCCAATAACAACTTAAAACATGCTAACACATAATTCCTCATTTTGAAATGTACATTTAACAGCTGACACAGAACAATTCTAAAAAGAGGAGAATCCATCAACTCGTCCTCATCTTGTGCATGTTCATGAAGGTCCATGCATAAATTAAACTCAGATGATCTAACTTTTCCATTTTCCAAAATGCCTTCATATGGTTATGACCAGACGTTATCATTAGCATGGTACATTATGACATATTAAAGGCAACCCGAATTAAAGTTTTCTGTGGTTGGTCAAACTCAAAGGTCGCAGGTTGTCTCATGAATTGAGCGCCTAAGAATTTGTTACATCACTTCTGCATTTTAGTCTGCCGCATCAGGTAGCATAAATCGGTTGAGTTGTCAGTAATAGCAGACTTGTACACACAAGCAACGTGCATCCATGCTTGAAACTACACAGTGCGTGCAGTACAATACTAGGATCAGGTGTCCATGTGAATAACGAGACCATCCATTAGCTTTAATGCACTGTTGCTTTTTAAAGGAACTTCCAGAGATCTCATATTCCCAATCCAAACCCTTTTTGAGACACTGCATAAGTTAACCACACTCTCCAAATGAGACTCTCTACAGAGAACTAATAGCAGAGCTGGAAAAATTTAATAACACGATACAAATGTTCCAATAATAGCCACAAAATAGCATAATTTACTGAAAATGGTAATTCCAGGATAATAATCAAAGTTTCTCATATTTCTATAGACCTGATACTAACACTTATACAAAAACACACTGTACTCTCACAGAATTTCTTTATCTCCCAGTAGTAAAGTAGTTGACAAGTTACAGAAGCATCTCCACTATCATGGTGAGACTGCACTAAAATATTCCGAGCTTCCAGGCTGCAATCTTCATATTTTGTCAATCTCTTCCATGATGGAACAACCTCATCAAGTTGGTAGGAATCAATAAATTTCTATCAATTAAAAACATTTCCCTGTCATCGTTTCACAGATGGTATCTTCCTTGAAACTCACACCCACTTCATGATAGATAGCTATAACAATACAGCATCA